>OZ020561.1:26429239-27662160 GCA_963971465.1 Lepidochitona cinerea
ATTTGAATCTTTTAGAGCACATTTAAGATAGGATGGCCAGAAACATTCAAGCCCTTGAGCCTCCTGTACAAAATCTGCAGGAATTGGAAGCCGCATTACATCGGTATTGGCGACAGACGCCAGAATGTTGCCCTGTATGATCACAATCGTTTTTGCAACATCAGTTTGCCAACAATCTCTCTACACCAATGATTTTATCGGTCGGTGCAGACTTTCCAGGGTGGTGCTTAATTTTTTTCTTTGTGTATATATAGAAAAAAATGATAAAGAAAAGATTGTCAAGCTATTAAGACACTGGTTATTCTTCCAGTCAGCGAAGGGAAAGCTGTAATGTTTTTTCTATACCCATCACATTCTTGCACTCTGGTTAATTTAAAGGCCCACTTGCCGCCGTAGCCTGTTTAAATTTGCTAAGAAAACCAATTTACATGTTTATTTCAGTTAAATGGCGGCGTTTCCAGGTTTAGTGGGGGAGGAAACCGGGCTCATTGCCCGGAGGAAACCCCCGACCTTCGGTGAGTACCTGGCAACTCTTCACATACGGCGACCGAGTGAAAAATCCACTTAGAAATTTTTCAATTTTTATTTGGTCTGAATTGAATCCGCGCCGCATCGATGGAAGGTCTGTGTGGGGCCATCGAGGCCCCTCCACGAGATATAACAAACATGATTAAAAATGTGTTGGCCTGAGACAGGGCGAAGTTTTGTCTCTTGGTTGGTTTTCTGAAAAACGATGGGTTGCAAAAAGCAACATATTTATGTGGTAAATAACAAACGCATGCTAAAAATTGACGAAAGACAGAAATACGTTGAAACAGTTTTATTCATATTTTTGTGTTGGGGAAACCGTCACATATACACATATTTCATAATCGACACAAAAAGTTAAAAAAAAATCAAAACAACAACAACGTGTGTCCCAGAGGGCAGCCAAAATAGCCATCATTGTAAATTTATTAACATCAGTTAAGTAAAACGACCAGTAAAACCAGCCGTCATCATGGATATCCAACATAAGTTAACAACAACAACCTGTGCAAAAACCCTTAGAATTCACCTTGGTAAAGGTGTCCTTTTTTCATAAGCATCATTGCCAGTAAAAAAACTCTTAAAAGCCATGTCCGTCAGAGATTATTGAAGTAAACCCATTTATCATGCTCCAATAAAAAGGGCACATTTTGTCAACGACAAAATAGCCAACTTCTAAAACAGTTCTATCAAGATTGCTATCCAGTCGTTGACAATAGGAGCCATTTCTAGTAGGTTCACAGAGTAAATGTGTTATTCACAAATGTTATTATAGAAAAAAGTCTTTAACTTTGTAGTAAAGTTACCACATCAGTATACTTAAACCACAAAATACAAGGGTGGTCGAATTAGTGATGTCCCGGACATTTTAAATACTTAATTCGGACAATATATTCATAAAACAGGGAGGTTTTTGAACATATACTTAAGTCATTTTTAATGAAATCTCATACCAAGTTTTTGTAACACAGTATCGAGACTGTTGTATGGAAGTATAATTTTAAGACGAAAGTAATAAAAGAATTTGTAAGTAATTCGACCATTTCCTTAAATAACATTATCCAAATAATAGAATTATATAGAAACACAGAGTCGTAATGATATAGATATGCATAGGACAAGTTGCAGAATGGTACTTGAAAATCCCCCCGACCATGATCTTTATCCCGTTCTTTTTTCCCTTAATGAAAAACAAGGACAAAAAGCTGGTCCAATGATATCGATGTAGGAAACCTTTTAACAGACAAAGATACACTTTGTAGCCACCTGACAAGGCTTCATGATATATTATAGAATAACAATCCGACCCATCTAACTGGTTTGGCACCGGAGACTATGGAGAGGAACTTGATCATTTTTTTGACAAACGGATCCATGTACTGGATATATTTGTGAATTTATAGGTGACAATTTGAGTTCATAAAAACACTGAATTAAAAAAACAAACAGAAAAACCCTGTAAATTTGAACTTTTTTCGGTATATCAGACGGAAGTGACAATTTTTTGAGACATTGGCGAGAGAAATTATTGCTACCTATACTTTAGCTTTAGGTCTACAAAGGTCCTCGCACAAAAAAGCGCGAATAAAAAACCCTTTCATAAAAGACTAAGTAGAAACAACCCTCAAATTGATGAGATCTTGATTTGAATATCAGCGATATGATTTAATTTGCATACATCAAAAGTTATGTTCAATATCATACACTAAGGGCTTAATCCTTAATTGAGATTAATAAGAGATGATCTGCCTTTAAAACAGCAAAATTTGCATATAACATGTTCCGAGCTTTCATGTAGGATCATGTCACCGTGGTTCTCGTCCATAACGCACTTTTGTACTTATCTAACTACCACTGTTGTCCGTAGCGTATAGACATACTGATCTAACTACCATTGTAATTCTTAGCCCAGACACGATCAAACAAATTGCTAACTGATCTAAATAAAACCGCAATGCGTAGCATAGCTATGAACACATTCGTATCTGATCTAAATACCACTGCAATTTGTAGCATAGATATGAACACATATTCGTATCTGATCTAAATACCACTGCAATTTGTAGCATAGATAGGAACACATGCGTATCTGATCTAAATACCACTGCAATTTGTAGCATAGATATGAACACATTCGTATCAGATCTAAATACCACTGCAATCCGTTGCTTGTCAACTAGTCCGAAATATCTGCGATGATGACGCAAGACATGCTCTGACAGATAGGCCATCATCAGAAAATGTTTTACATCATCATCGCAGATATTTCGGACTACTTGTCAACATGGTAACTAAAACAATGTTCACATTTTGGCTTTTGGGCGCTTGGGAAGCTGACCCATTAATGTGGCCGCAAGAAACATAGAAATTCCTTGTTTTTACTGTCCCCAACAAGGCAACTTCAAAGCAGAAAAAAGTACAATTAAGGTGCTGATATTTATAATAATAATCATATGGTGGATTCATATATAACAGTTAGATTATAAAGAACCCCACCCGGACATGTGTGTTTCTATGGAAACAGACCCTATTTGCGATGACAAACCATATGTGTTGTGTTGGCCATATATCATTTTAAGGTAAATCCTACAGTCGATGAACTACCTGTAAAATAAGTATAAACGTTCTGACCAAATGTGAACTAAAACAAAAGCCAGAAAACCATCAACATTTGTGTTGCTCTTAGGCAAACAACAAAAAGAAATTTCATGAACTTCTGACTTTTGTTTTTATTACTATATTAAATATTCCTATTTAATAATACAGCGATAGATTACTCTCAAATATCAACAAATGGGATATAATATATGGTCTGATGGTAATATCAATGTCTCCATTAAAGACACTATGTCTATCTACTATATCTAATTAGGCCTACCTTTAATTTAGAATGAGTTAATTTAGTATATCACAATAAAATAAATTTCATACTTTTAGAATCTGAGAGCTAATAACGTTATAGAGAGATTTTTTCTTGTGCTTGTCTGTGACCTGAGAGAAAGTTATTTTTTCATCAAGATATTTGTACAAAATCAAAAACACTTTGGGCCAGATCATACAGTATCAAGTTGGAAACAAAAGACGGAAAACAAATAACAAAACCCCCTGATTTTTGTCTTTATACAAGTTTTAACAATAATCATCCCATTGAAAAGATGAAGAACAGGGAAGGACAACTCTTCACGTGGTGACCACAAAGGTAGTGTACAACAACAACAGCCGGACTACAATTCTACGAAAGGCATAAATATAATACAGCGGTGATTATATCGAATCGATAATGACCCATAGAGGTTACAGCTACATTCAATACCAATATTTCAGAGTTCCACGAAGAATGTACCAAACAACACCTTCACTGTACACACATTTCATTTAGACATATATATATATATAAGTTTATATAGAGAAATTGATATTTATATATATGGATGCGTGTAATTCATAATCTGTCCCGAATTTATCAGGAAACAGAGAAATATATCAACAATAATTGATAACCCAGGGATTGAATGACCTTGGAAATAATCAACTTGTACAAACTTGTCTTTTACAAGACAAACAGAGACTTAAAATGTAAAAAATGTATATAAGGTGACAGAGATTAACAAGAGGGAAATGGACTATAGATGGGCCAAAGATCTGTACAGGGTTAGGTTAAATAGAACAATAAACAGTTATTATTCAGTACACATAAAAACATAAATAGGTCAATGATATCCAATAAAATCTTTGTAATAAAATGAATTGAACAAGTTTAAGTTAAGATTAAAAACAGTCCTAAAGATAGTCTAAACCATAATTGTTTATATGAACCTACTTTCTATTGTTTAAATTTTCGTGTCTATTCACATGAAGAACAAAAACATAAAGTGTATATTTTGTTCTTCATGGGTTCCAATGAAAGGCTGGTTGTACCTAGGTTAAATGGGGTCCTACAGCTAAGTTATCACAATCTTATCAAATCAAAATTAAACTTGACCAGGATTTCAAAATGACTTCACTTTAAGTATGCCATACGAAGTTAGTAGAATTTGTTCTGCTTTCCTGTCCAGCGGTCGTCGCCATTCAAGCAAAAACTAAGACTTCAGTTTTGGACAATGGTATTTTGGTCACAGTTAATAAACAATCCATTCGTTCTTGCTTTATTAAAAACGAGACCATATTACTGACAATAAAACTGGCTGGATCGGCTTAACATTTTTGCATGTCTAGTTTTGGCTACTGGACAGTTAGCCCATACCTTTCATTGGATATCTACTTCTACGGTTGCTATCAAGAACTCTGGCCAAGACTTATCTTCAGGAATTTAACAAGCTTAAGTTTAAGTTATAACAAAAATTTATTGCCATTTTGAAGTTTTCAGCAGAGTGAATTTGATACCTAAGGTTATCCACAGAGATTCAATTAAAAAGAGAGGATGAATTTGGTATATTATTGCTCTTCTAGATCACAGCATGTAATTTTCACATTGGGTTTGTTCTTGTGGATTCTAAACTAAAAAACGTCCCCTGAGTGATTTGTCTGGGTCAGAGTTCCAGAGCTAAAACTCGTCTACAATATTCAGATCTTCACTAGCATGTACATGTACAAAAACAGCTGTACAAAAGGTAATAATTTACAAAGGAATATGAAAACTAAACCCAGCTAAAATTATTATTATTTCTATGCCAAAAACTGTAAAGATCCAATTATTTGGATGTATTGCTTTATACACGGAGTAAAGAACCAGCTGTTAGCTGGCTATTGGCAACCATGGTGAAAATGTAAACATTATTAACAGGGTGGAGAAATCTTCTCCACAATTCTGGCCACGGAAACATATAACAATAAACCAGTCCATGACATTCTTTGTTAAGGATATTTTCGAATTTGTATGGCACAGTGCATCCTTCAAAAGGCAAGTGCTCTAGTCTAGTATATTTTTACACAGCTACAGGAAAATGGTAAAATTTAGAAACCCTACTGACATTGTCTTTATGAAATATGAATTTTGGATAAAAATTTCTATCTTACACTGAGAAGTGGTTTTGCAAATCTTGTTTATTTTTTTTGCTTTGAACAATTGCCCTTAAAATGCATCATAAAAATTTGTCAAAATTAAAAACGCTTCAGTTTTCCTGGAAGTCGACTATCTGCCCCTATTAATTGTTTGCTTGACCAAGCACAGTTCCAGTCTGAAAATCCTTTGGTTTGAAAATGGAAGTCAAATCTTAAGTATATTACATGCCTACAACAATCTTGTAAAAGTCTTTTAAAAAATCATTTTTATGTTCTTCTGAATTTCAGCATTTTTGAAGGAAAAGAAAACAGTTGTCACATTTCTTTTTTGATCATGGAGGCCCATAATCTTGGTTTGATTCTTTAATATGTGCTCTGCTCATTGTACAAGTCTGTCAACCACTCTTTCCAAGAAATAGCCATGGATTTCCATCATCAAACAATTAATATGGTATTAATATGATATATAAATTTTGACAGAAGTTACAAAAAAATGTTTTTTCAGAAAATTGTGCCGTGGATTAATATGATTCAAAATCCATAATTTAAGGATTTATTTATTGATTATCAAATCATTTTCTTAAGGATTTACAATACAATTAATGTGATAAATATTCTAAAAATTTCAAACTGATGTCTGATTAAGTAGCAAGGGCCAGGTTAAGCTTTTATTCTACTAGCACTAAAATTGTGTGTGGTTTTGCGTAGAGATAATTTATTGTAAAATGGTCGCTCTTGGAAGAAATTCCGGTAGTTTAAAAATGTGAAACAAAATCCATACAAAAATAGAGGAATAAGATGAATGGTATTTGGGAAAAACCTCTGGTGCAAAAATTCTTTGTGGTAAATGTGGTAAAGCAGTGAAATCTCCATTATCCGACAACTACCGTTACACTATTGCTTTAAGAATATTATCGTTTGCTAAAACTTGGGTAAGTTCGGCTAAAAGCTTGGTTAATATACACAAAAAAATAAACCAAAAAAATGCCATAAGAGATGACAAAAATAGCCATAAAAATGTCTAAAAACTACACCTTCTGTACAAAAACCATGGATCAAATATAAGCAGTGATAATAACAATGGACGAAAAATGGTTGAAATAAAAAGAAAATATCCTTTCCAAAAACAAATATAAGAAAACTTTATAAACAAAGAAAAAAATGATAAACATTTGTAAAACAGGGTGCAAACTTCACATTTTATATAGCTTCCACCCTTCACATTTAAAACAGTCATGTATATATATAAGTGTATACAGTAATGAAATATTTAACGTCAACCAATACCACTTCTCTTCAGAGATAGTGGGTCCAATAACAACATTATCACCCTCCAATTAATCCTCTTCTGGGCTCATACAGTGCTCGTGGGTGGAAAAAGACAGGATTAGGAAATCCAAGGGGAGTGGGTTAAGTAACCATGACGATCACGTCAAAACGGTCTTCCAAGATAAGAGCTCCCCAAGCCAGGCTGCAAGAAACAATTACGGAAAGGTTAGAATTAGTTGCAATTCTCTCACACTGAATATTTATTTTTTCTGTTACAGCAACACACTAACGAGTTGGGCAACTGACACACAAAATATTTGTAAACAGTACCAAAGGGCGGACAAATTTTTGTACAGCTTACATTGATCGAAGAGCTGCCAAAATATACAGAAATTTTTTTTTAAGAACTTAAACTAGATTTAAATTTTTTGTTGTTCTGAGCCCAACCCTTGACACTTTCCATAGGTAAGTTCAAATTCCTCTAAAGGCAAGAAGTCTAAATTATAACATTTTTCTGACTGAGGATTGTTTCGTATAAAAAGAACGTACAAGTTGCTATTAATATAAAGAAATCATGAGAGCAAACTCAAACCAATCATTATTTCACAACCAAATGTTTTTATCATTCTTTAACTAACTAACCAAGCATTTAGAACTAAAAATTAGCTGCTTCGAGGTGCATTTGTTAAGCCAGATGTTAAGGCCAAGTGTGCATTGGTAAACGGTGTCTTCCTACTGTATTTCTACCTATAGCAAAAACACCAGAAAAGAAGCAAAGAAGATAGGAGAGAAAGTTTAATTTGAGTTAAAATACCTTCAACTGGACTCTTCTTCAGTGGTAGCCATTTTGGAAACTGGTGGCAATCAAAGTACCCTGTTAGGGAAAAGGTCATAATAGTCAAAAATTAAAAAGCAATACTAATGCAGCATCTATGATCTCTAATTTAAAACTGTCCTAATTAATTTTTAAAAAAAAAATAGGAAATTATTTGTATTTATTAGAATCAAACACATGGGTTTCAACACAATGCTATATTCTTTGAAACTGTCAAACGAGACGGCCTTTCCATCAGTAACTTATTAGCAAGATTTGTAAATTCTTTTAATTAAATGACATTTTTACATAATATCTAACAGTTTCTAATTCCAAAATAACTATTTTTTTATATAATGACGGCCGAATAATTCTCACATAAATTGGACAAAGAGGCTAGGCTAAGGGAAAGATGATATCTAAAAGAAATGATAGATTAAGTCTGTGGTGCAAAATAGTTAGTATGCTTCTATTAAGCTTTGCATTATTAATGTGAAATGCATAAGGCGTAAAGTACAAAAACAGAAACTTGAGCAAGTAATTCCAAACCAGAGACTTTCGCTTCATAATACAAAAAAAAAACACACATTAAAAAAATTAGGAAGAAACATGGACCAACATTTCCCCACCAATTTGGATTGTCAAAAGAATATGAGCATTTTAAATGTCAACAACTGCAGTTCAATTAGAAAACAACACTTTAATTTGTTCAATCTTAAGGTGTCTGGAAATATAGCCGACAAAATTCAAATTTGAAAGTTTAATTGTTTCAACTGAAAGCTTTGAATTTGTGCTTGATGAAAACAAAGAAGAGAAAAATAGAGAAAAGTTTATACTTGTCAAAGTAAATTATAAAGACGAAAGTCTCTCGCAGTTCTAGTGGAATCAAGTGAGTACATTAATAAAACTAATAGCTAAAGGGTTTTCAGAAAGCCAGAAGAGTATTTAAGTCGCTGACTTACCCCGAGATTGGCGAACCCAGACGGTTGAGGACTAGCTGCTTGAATGTATCCCAGTCCGTCAGCTGTTGTGTTGTACAAGTCGACTGGCCCAGGGCTGTTTGGCTGGGGAAATACACGGCTGGTCGTGGCCGGGGAGGTAGCTGGTGCAAAGCCTTGGTAGTTGTTCAACACAGCTGCAGCTAAAATTTAAAAAATATTAAATTTAAAAATTTGAAATATTTAAAATATTGCTGAGTATATTTCTACAAATAAAAATTTGGAAAGGCATCTTCAGAGAGTCTGAAAAACAAACAAAAAATCAATCGAACTAAGGTAGCAAATGTCAGAGTTCATAAAGTTTGTCAGTTCTTATGGACTAATTTTGGAAAAAGAACCGATAAATTTTAAAACTTCAACAATTCTAGTCACATAACTGTTCAATAACTTTTCATCTTTTGAACATAACACCATTTTTGTAAACATGTTCTTTTCCGCATGTTTATTGGCGCATGATAAAGGTCAGTGTTTCCTGGGAGCAAAAGGCCCGGTTCATCCGCTACACAACTGTTCCAATGTTTTAATTTTTTAATATTGCACCATTTTTTTATCCATCCATGTAACCATTTTCTTTTCCGATGTTCCCCATGTTTATTGGTGCCTGGCAAAGCTCAAGAGATTCTTTGAATCAAAAGACTGCTTCCACCCCTTCTAACCCTGGCAACACAGCCATATAAGTAAAATTCTCCTGAAAGCAACATGAATCAATCAAATCATCAATCCACTGTCTTGTTTAGATCGTTTCATTCAGGATCCATGTTATAAGATACATAATATCTTACTTCAAAGCTTTTTTCTATTCCCCAAAGTCTATTTTCTCATGATAATGAGCAGATTATATGCCCATACCTCACAAACAATGTATATAACAAGAACTTTGATTAAGCTTATTTGTATAAGCTTGGGGTTGACAAAGTTCCAGATATCGGTACAGTTTTAAGGCAAAATTGACAAGATCATTTCAAACAATAGTATAAATGGTAGCCGAGAAATCTAGGCTCTGCCAAATTTTCTTCTTCTTCATTACCAGCCAAATATAATACAAGTCGCCCTTGGATCGAAAATCCGGGCTAGAAAAAATGGATACACAAAACCTTCCGCCATTTTTTAATTTATTGTTCTAGGTAAAAAGGGGCCTGTACATTTGAAACCTCACAAAAGCAAGCTCAAAGATACTGCTTCAACTGTGACCAAAGTGTAATCATGTAGTATTAGGCCTACTCTTAGCTTTTGTTCCCTTCATACACATACAGTTTGATCTGTATATTTCGATTTAAAAAACTGAAGCCCAAACGCCTCTTTATGCATTGGAATAAATGTACATGTAGACGGTCTAAGCAAAAACTTCCTTTACAATTCTGTGACTGTGGAGCAGTTGTTCTACGTTAGTATATGATGACACTCACTTTGAATGGGTCTGGAAATATTATAATGGTAAAGTTTTGAGAAGAGGATATTTCTTGGAAGTGGGTGACTAGAAACTGGCATTTCTTACAATGCCATTCCTGGAGAAGCATTGGAGGGTGACCTGAACAAGGTTTGGCTATTTCCTCCTTCAGACAGCCTCCTGACAACCACCGACTTGAACGATTGGAAACAACATTGGAGGCAAGCTATGGCAGACAGAGTGACTTTAGACTTCCTCTTTCTAACCATTCTAATTAATCAGACTATTCCGTCTCTTGAAGTTAAGGAGAGAAGATTGGCAGACTGCCAGCCGTGACAATAGACAAGACTGACCAACGATCTCTAGCCGCCCATCAAGCCCCTTAATTGACAAGTGGAACTTCATCACAGACGACGAAGGGGAGACAACTCTTAATGGCATAATAGAAGCTGTCAGAGAAGTCCATATCAAAGTCGACCCAAGAACAGATATTGACCTCAGACTTTCTGTGCAAGTGATAAAATGCTGTTGAGGAACTAACATTCTGCAATGACTGTAAGTATTCAATCAACAGGCTGTTATACCTGTTACAGAAATCGTGTGATAAAAGTTTATCTTCATAACAAACCCTAATGTTGCCCAAAATACCACAAACCTGTTCCTTTTACTGATTAGCAGACAGGGATTCAAATCTACATGTATTACTATTTCATTATTATATTAACGAACTTTGAGGTATATTATAAGCTTACTATCTAGTTATGCCCAAAGTATCTAAACATTTCAGTGATGGGATTATTGACAATGGACTGTTTTATTTTGAGTTTCATCAGCTGCCAAAATGTGATTTTTTAAATTATTGGTAATTTTTCTAAAAAAGTGGAAATTAGAAGCACGTTAATGATACCGGCTGGAAGAATGTCCATTTTTCAAGGTTATTTAAAATTTGTATACTTTTTGAAATACTATTTCTCAATGAATCTTTTTATTTCAAGTTGAATAATTGAACTTTATGATGAATTTTAAACCTTCGTATAAACTTGGCAATTGGTGGGGCTTAGTTGAATATGAAATCTGCCGTTGGGTTGTTTTGAGATCGAGCGGACCACTTATCACTCAGCTTCCTTCTGGTTAGCCAGAAATTTGATTTCGTGTTTTAAAATTGACCTTTTGAAGCAATTTTCATTCAGTAAGGTGTCCAGATTTTAAATTTTGCCAGTTTTCCATATTAAAAATACTAACAGCCTGCCCACTGTTGTATACGAACTCTGTTGTACATGTATTTCCATGCTGATCTCGTTTTCCCTGGAGGTTTAAACAAGGGATTAAATTCAGTCAGAAGAACTGGTACAATCCCTGCATCATTGTTTTCTCAGATGGTGTTAGTCGGACTACCAAGCAGCTTAGTAACAATGGCCCACAGAAGCCGGGCAATATCATGCTATTTTTATCAGAAGTGTATAAGTACTGTAAATCAGGGTATAAACCATTCCACCCATTCCATTATATAGGTAACTTAATACCAGCCAGGCACTATCTACCGTACAGGTAACCCTAGCATAAAAACTTTCCTTCTGATTTAATTCCCGAGAGAAAATGTAAAAAGACCATTAATTTGATTAATTAATCGTGCTATATCTACCGGTATGCTTTCAAGTTTAACAATGTCTTCCAATTCTAATGTTTCCAATTTCATCTTTAAAGCTCTAAATATTTTTGTTCAGCTACAAATGTATTTTGTAAAAATGTTTTTATTTGTAGGTTGTAATTCACACAGGTTTAAAGAAAATTTGGCAAACTGCAGTTGTAAGTAGAAAATCTAAATCACCAATGAGGCGAAAATCAACTGAAAATACAATTTTCATCTTTAATTTTGCTTGCCCCCACTAAGGTTTAAAAAGTCCTGAGATTTCAGGATGTGTGTTTCTTAGAATATTTCCACGAAGTTCCGTGCACCTGTTTTGATGCCAGCGTGTGTCTGTTAACGTATCCCATAATACACCATTACATTCGATGGTAAGAACATATGCCAGCTGTTAGGGAACAAATCTTAAGCCACAGGAAGTACTTTTATCTAAACAAATTGCTTTCACCTGCTCTAGAAACTATTTTGGTTGGTTGACTTAAAACTGTATGCAGTCCTACCATTCAGTTTTTAACGCTTTTCTGTCTTTACTTACAAACTGTGAATGTCCAAACGTCTTCATCTTTAATTGATGATTTGGCCAATTTATCCCCCCAAATAATAATAAGCGAAACTTCTGATATATTTTATTCCATTACTAACAATGGTAAATTGTTCCTTAACAAAATATTTTATACCATTAGTAACAATGGTAAATTTTTCCTAAACAATATATTGGCAAATTCCAACTATCTAGGATTTCCGTAGCTTGTTGCTTAGTTCATCAAGATTCTTGGTTGTATGTAAAAATCAAATCTGAGTAAATTTGGAAATTCTGATTGTCAAGTGCTTTAATGTGTCAAAAGACTGAATGATTTTCATGGAAATAAAAAAAAGCCATTGAGCGCCCGTGCCAAGCAAGGTGTTTTTGAAATGTAAACTAAATTTGCATTTGTGTATTTCAGGACAAGGCTACTTCTTACCAGTTTCACTACTAATCTGTAATTCTTTGGGAAAATAACCAAGAGTTTGTTTCATCGAAAAAAATAAGTTTTGGGTAGGCCCTTTTAGCCCTTCACAACTTATTCTTTGACCCCACAGATTGATTGATTGGTGCCTAACGTTGCACTCAACAGATACGGTCATATGGTGACATAAGTACCGACCGACCAAAACATCACCCTCACCCCCCCACACCGTTATCCAAATTTTGACATTAGGCTCCACAGACCATAGAACGTCAGGGAGATAAACATTTGGCCTCACAGAAACCCGTTTAAGATTGTGGTTTGCTGAATGAAACATGAATATTTACCAATGTTTTTTTCTCTCGGTCATACCAAAGATTTTCTGCTGCATTTTCGGCTAACTTCTCTTACTTGACCTATTTTACTGGACTAAACTCCAACGTAAAACACTTTCAATCAATACACCAAATAGGCCCTATTTCAAACTTTGCTAATATTTGTTTAAATACAACCAATAGCCTTGTAACTTGATGTCATCTGACACTAAAAAATAACTTGTACATGTCCGATTGAAAGTAAGACTGACTGTGTTGGATCGTTTGGTGTTTAAGGCTGCATTCAAGATTATTTCACTTATACTGTGCCCTTGCCAGATATATTGGAGCGGGAAACTGATTGATGTTCACGCTTCATTGAAAATTATTTCACCTCTAAGCTGTTGTTCCAAGTGTAGAGGGGAAGGGAACTAGGCTCTTTGCCCAGAGGAAACCCCCAGCCTTTGAAGTGCAACTTTCACAACAGAAGGAAAGCTCTAATTGGACTTATTAGTAGATGACTTCTTTTTCTAGGATTAATGTTCTATGCTGGGTTAAGCTGGATCAAAAACTGTCTAATGGTTTAACGAGTGACTACTCCTTTTATTTGTCGCAAAATGCTTTTATCATTCGCTTGATTGATGTTTAACGATGAACTTACGCTTTCTAAGTTCAGAAAGTGGGAAATGCATTATGATTGATTGGAGCTCAACATCACAGTAAACATCTGAGGTCATAAAGTACCAACTGACCAAAAGATGACCCTTCCCAAATTTTGACATCAGATTCCACAGACCGTATATAGAATATCAGGAATGTGACTCTTTAAACAAGGACGTGTATGACATTATGTCAAAATTTTGAGAATATCTAGGATCAAAAATGATCATTTTTATACATACTTGACTTGTTTAGAGTCTAAAATAAAATCGTGAGTGTGTCCCAAGTCATCATTTTAGTGTTTTGAATATGGAAGTCAATATTTCAGTTTGCTGAAGTCCTAGAATGTGTGTTAGTTTAGTACATCGATGTTTCTGTTAATGACATACTATTAAACAGTGGAGATGTTAACAAAAATATACTAAGAAACGACGTGTTAGCAAAATAGGATATAAATTCTACTTATTTAAGCGCAAGCTGAAAGACATGCTTAATGGGATTCTGTCGAAACTGATAAATAGAGTTCAGAAATCGCATAAAATAACAACAAAAACTAGCTAAGAGGAAAGATAGGAAAGAAGAACAAAATGCATGAGAATTCTAACGATACCTGTGGTGCGTTGTGTGAAATCTCGATGTAGAGGTGAAGTGCTTATGGGTAATGGAGATGGCTCGCTTCTGGGAATTGCCGCCAATGCAGTGCCAGCGGAACCATAATCCGCAGCAAAAAATGCGGCAGGGGAAACATGCCGGTCGGCCGCTGTCGGGGTTGCAGGCAAGTAGCTATAACCAGGGAAGCCTAAAGTGGCAAAAGATGGGACATCTAACATTACCCATTTTCATCAGAATCATCATATGTTTTTCAAACCAAGCACCAACAATTTTTGAAGAAAATATTTTTTCTGTACTTTTCTTTATGCTTTCACATACTTTTATTAAATTCGTACTTTTTTACCAAAAGAAATGTTGATGCTTGGTTTCATTGAATTTCTGAAACGTCCCTTTACAAACTTGAACTTGCTTCCCTGGTTGTTGCATTATGGGTACTCTCTAGTCTGGGTATTTCACAGGGCACACTCTTCTACATGCTAAATTCTAACAGGTTTTAATTCAAAACTACGACTTTTCCAACAGAAAGTAAAATTAAGAACAGAAACACATAAAGGTGTCTTAAAGATATGCTAAAGAAACTGCAATTGATATATGAAAATAGGATCAAACTTTTGAAGTTATTTTTTATAAAAATAATTAGAAAGTAGAATATACAACATTAATAAAAGGGAGGTAATCCATGCAATATAATAGGCTATATCTACATTGTATGTTACTAAGTATGAACTAGTCTACATTCTACCTACAGATCTATTAAAGCAAAACCAAAACGTGTGCACAGTGAAATATCATGCAATAAACCAAGATACAACAACTGGAAGTTTGTAAAGGAATTATTCAGACTATTTAGAAATTATACGTTGAGAACAAAAACATTTAAAAAGAAAAACCAGTCAAATAAACACAGAAGGAAATATCAAAGTATAAAAATAAATCACAAATTTATAATTGCATGTATATTGTTGCCATGAAATTAATAAATGATGTAGAATTAATATTAGTGAAAAGTTTGAGTGAAGATTTTGAAGTTTATAGTCGTTAATGGTTTAATGGCTGGTGTCACACTCCATTTCAGGTGTCAATATTAGAAATGCTATTAGCTAATCTACTGGTTGAATATTGACCAATCACAAACTGGTCCAATTGTCTCTTCTAAGAATAATGCATTATGGGATATTAACACCTACAAAATGGCCGTCCCTTTTAAAGCAGTCACCCAGTCAAAAAGCGGCTAGAGTCCCTCCAGGAATGGTAAATTAGTGAGGTTCACTCAGGATATATAAGTAATTCTAAGAAACAAGCCACCAGTTTATATATGTATAACAAACAGGACATTTGTGGCAGTAAAATAAAGCAGGTCACCAGTGAAGCCAAGAAAGCACAAGACAAAGATGTTTTAGAAGAGAAAATCGGCAGATAGTTCTACAGCTGGCTTACCCAATGTGCCTTGAGTTAGCCCCGCAAATGGGCGTGTACTAGCCCGGCCGCGCGAAGTCGATCGAGCTAGTCCGGGAGTAGGACCGAAAGACGAACCAATGCCTGAATAGACATATAGTAGGAGGGTTTTACCAAAGCGAAAAGATTTGGCATTCAGTAAAAAAGTTAGTTGACAATAAAATTCAAATTCAAAAACCTGTTTTGAGTTTGACATAAACAGCCTCTAAATAAATAATGTTGAATTAAAACAAGACACGCACACACACAAACTGGAGAAAAAAGTTCCCAAATAGTCTACAAGCAGGGTATATTAGTTATTTACAAGCTGTGAAATGCATTGTGGGGGATTTGAAAACTGACTATAAAAGATATCATTCCAAAACTTCACAAAAATTACAGAAAAAAGTGCAAAACTACATAAAATAAGATAGCTCAAACCACAAATCTATAAAAAAAGAGCCAATCTCAGTTGTTTTTCCAGTATTTCTTCTATACATATTTGAGAATAAAATGATAGAGAAAAACCCATTTTTAGCGGACATAAAAAACTTTATTCATAAAATTTTGTCAAAAAAAAAAAACAGCTTTCAATCCAACACAATGCATCCACAGAATGAAGAAAAATGATAGGCTATTTGTAAACAATTTATCCATATTATGATAGTGGCATTGTTTTTTTTATAAGATAGGACAATGTTTTGACAACAGACCCTCTAAGTCCCTCTGGAGTTTCACCATTTCCCGGGCACCTTTGTCATTGTAGAGCTGTGGCTTGGTATCATTTTGGTCCATGTAACGTTCAGTTGACACATTTTGCAACGAAAATCATCAAATTGAACCCTTGTTATTAACATTTATGGTATTGAATATGTACTGGTACCCAGATATATTGGCAAATCTCAGAGAGAACTTATAGGTTCTATTCAAATACTTTCACACATAAAAACTTTTTTTATAAACACACACATAAACTAGTTAATCAGGTTAGAACCAGCTCCCCTTTGAGCCACAGTCACAAATCCCACAAAGGCCCTGGAGCAAGATGACGTCAAATTCATTTCTGCAGAGCTTTCTCGGAACAAATTAGAACAGGTTTTTGCCTACTGAGCATAGAGGATAAAGATTAAGACAGTCAGAACAACACAAATATCGACAAGAAAATTATCCCAATAAGCAAAACCCCTCGCCGAGTGACTAGGGTGTTATTGGGCAGTTCAGAAAACAACTGTAAGGGTTGGTGAATTAGAAAGGGGAGCAAAGGCTACCATGCCTGAATTTAGGCTTTCTTAACCATCATTTTTTTCCCCCAGGTTTCTCGACTTCTGAAAAATTCTTTAACTAAAAGCTCGTTGATGAAATGTGACGTCATCAAGCAATGTGTATGTGGAACGCTGAACGTAAGTTTTTACAGAAGGAACATAACCTTAGCTAGCAGTTAATCCGCCATCATAACGATGGATTTACAATAGGATTAAAGATTAACCCTGAAGAGGTCTTAAAAACCATGGCTTTGCATCGAACAACATTATAAAGCTTTGGAATTCAAGTTAAGTTAAGACATATTAACAAACACATTAATAGTAAACCAATAAGAATATTGGTAAAAACAAGTTTTTTCCTAACATTTATTGTCTGTGTTTTAGATAAAACAGTGCTTATTTTTGTACCAAAATGAAATACATCCCTTGGTATGGTTCGTCACAGACAGCAACATACAGGCAACACATTATTTATATTGATTGTAGTAAATGATGTGGGCTTATAATCAGTTGTAATGAGAAGGTAACGGTAATGGCTTAAGGATTCATAGAAGTCATTTGTATTAATATCAGACAGACCCACAAATAAAATATCTATTTTAGTAAATATTGAAAATTTGCAAAGTTATTGAATACTTTCTTTACAAAATATTTGATATTTCTATAAAAAAAAAAATAGAATTTTTAGCATTGAAATTTTTTTTAATTCAATATTTTTGACCAATTTTTAAAACTCAACATTGTTGCGAAAAAACTGACTTACATGAACATATGAAATATTTCAAAGTTTTTATTGCTTTAGTTTTATAGCCAAAATCATCAAAATGCTACTTTGCTAAAATGCTTGTAATGACATTGTTCATTTTGTAGTTTAATTGACATTGAACAATTTGAAATTTCGATACAGAGTCAACAAATTTAAAACATGAAGAATTTGAAGGGGAAACCAAAAAATATTTGATAACCGTTCCTCTGAAATTTTATTTTTAATCAGGTTTTTGCATTTTGTTGCTCCAATAGATTTAAGATGTAAGAATCTGATATTTATATACATGTGACTGAGTAAAAAACGGGTGAGGTAGGTTGAATAATGAGGGGGTTAATTTCTTATTTACATGAGTTGTTAATTACCTTTTATTTTAAGGTGAATTAATATCAATGACTTTGTTTGAATAAATTATTTTTGACATATTGATATGGGTAACACGTTATCTACGCGATTCTGTTATATCTGGCTACCAGGTTTACAAAGAACGTTTCAATGATGGCATTATTCTATTTTAGATTTTAGAGCCTTAATTGAAGAGTGCACAGGAACATAAATTTCCCAGACATTATTATCTTCAGATTTGAAGTAACTACAATCTAGCACAGTAAGATATTTTGCTCATTTTCTAATAGTTTTATAAATGATATGTAATGGATTTATTTTAGTGTAACCGATAACAATTTTCTTGTATATTAATGCCAATTAATTAAGAATAAAACAAGAAGTTGCCATCTTTACATAATTTTGCATGTTCTGAATGTTATTGCTTTCCTACATTTTATTGCAGTTTAATAATTCTATCTAAAATTTACTTATTGTCTGATCCGATGCTAGCACAATGTTTTATCCAGTTCTGTCTAGAATTATGCTTTCTAGTTTTTTTACTTTATTTAAGGTCAAGAAAACCATACTGCTTAATCCAATTAATAATGCATTTATAAAAATATACTTTTAATGTAAATAAGGAGAAAGATTCACCAATGAATGAGGTTGAAATTTATAGACAGAAAACAAAACATATATGGACAATTTCCACACATTTTCTCAAGCACAGAACCAAAACTTTAAAAATATATCTGACACGAGTTTATCATTGATACAGAGCAAAAAGTCTGATAGGATGTGAAAAATTCCAAAATCAAAAATGAAAATGTTCTTAGATAGCAAAGAATCTGTCCAAATTAACTAAGAATGCTCTAGACATTTTAAAATCTCTCTGAATTAATTAAAAACAGGTCTAATTCTGTAATAGCAAGCAACAAAAACAATCGATAGAGCATAGAATTTGCAGGGCTAAGATTGACAAAGTCTAATAGCTCAGAATAATGGCTGTATTGCTTCAGGTACATGGAAGTCTACACCGTAAACAACATTTGTCAAAGGTCGAATTCCTTTATACAAAGTTTAATAACTTAAATGGAATAGCACACAGTTTCATTCACATCTGATATGTTCTTACTTCAAGAAAACTTTCTTAAAATTTTGCACAGGTAATGAAATTGTCCCAAAAATGGTCTGTGCATATTTGAACATGATGAACAAAGTAACAGAGATAATTCTGTATATAAGAGTTTATGACATTTTTTCTGTCATCAATTATATGTAAATAAATACAAACAATGTACAAACAATTCATGTACAATTTGGGAAGAAATTAAATCCTTCCTTTGATAAAAACATCCTCTTGATTAAATTTTAAGAAAAAAAAAATTCCCATCCAATAAATTATTTTAAAGCCAACATCCAAATTTGTTACTCTAACATAGGGAGCTTTTTAAAAAAACACCAATAATTTTAATATGAGAATTAAAACAAGATTGACCAATGAACATCAAGTTAATAAATGGCACTTTAATTGACCAATCGTGACATCCGTAAGAACAGCATTCAAAGGTTAAAGGCCAGTGAGTGTAAAAGAATCGCAGATATTCACATGGCACAATGTGATTGGTTAATATCCTAGGTGACCTGCCTCTGGATACCAACAAGCTAATTGTAATAGGTCCATACCTGGGTAGTAATAGGAGAGGCCGGCTGCGTGGAACCCGCGCCCGTATCCATGTGGGTAGGCTGCTGCAGGAAAAGCCGCTGGAAAGAACCCTGATAGAGCAGATGCTATATATAGGAAAAAAAGAAAAAGTAAAATTACATAAGTCAATTCTTTAAGAGGCATTTAGAAGTTGAGGTAACAGTATTAACTCAAGAGGTTTATGGATTGCAAATAAACAGAAGTTGCAATCCATAAACCTCTTGAGTTAATACATAAGTCAAACAAACATGGATCCTACACTGTGAAACAATTTATAATATTAAACACAACATTTTTTTTTTGAATTTTGGGTGACAGTGACAGTTAATCCCAAATGATTGACAAGTCTTATTCCTAATAATTATAGCCAAAGGAAATCAAATATGTTAATTTACAACATATAGCTTTTATGACATTTTACTTTTAGAAGGTGGATAAAATTCAAACTTAATTTAGTCTATTAACTGAGAATTCCTGAAACTTGTATCAAAAAGAAATGCAGGTTTTATATTCCAATACTGGTGTTTCAGACTTGATTCCTTGTTCAGACAAAGATATGAATAAAGATAAATGTGTAAATGAATGCACGAACAAAGATTAAAAACAACAAAGACAGATAGAGATATGGCAAAGGCTGAAAACACGACTTTTACATAAAGGAAGTTGCAAACTGGCTTTTATGCCAAAGAAAACAGTTCCAGTAGAAAAACCTTGGATTGGAGGACGTAACAAAAGAGTTACAAATCAACCGTTGTTTCTCGGTTAAATAAACCAGCTTGTTAAAGCTAGTGAGGCAATTGGTTCTTTACAGCCAAAAAAATAATGGCTTAATTTTCTAAACTCTCAATTTGTTAACCTTGTCACGTGGAAAGACTTAAGTTGTTGGCTTAAGTCTCATCAATTAGGCTGAAAAGAGTCAAGTAAAACGGGTTTGGAATTTATACCGAAGTATTTCATGCTTGCAACTGACTAATGGGCTTTGCCAGGTAAAAATGTGAGAGAATTATCACTGGTAATAATGTTTCTGACAAGGCAACCATTTAGCAGAGTTTATTTTGGAGAGCTTTCTCCTAGCATAGCTAAAATATAACAAGATAATGCAAAAGTTACTCCTCTCTGACATCTTTAAGCCTGTGTAATTGTTCAACTTGAAAAACGGCCATAAAAATGACAAAGTGAGCACCAAAGAAGCCTTTTAATAGAGACTTGCAATAACAATGTATTTTATACCCTTAATAACAGGCATCATCATTTCCTTGTCATAAATCAAGCCAGCTTCCAAAAGGGCTGCAGCCATTTTGCTGAACTATAAATAAGGTCTTTTTGCTTTGGTATTCACGTTTGAGAGTAAAATATTCAGGGTAATTTTACGGGATCATGAGCAGGCTTATGGAGTTTTATCTGTAGGATAATAGTAGCGTGATTGAAGGGATGCGGGCAGATATGGATCCATCACCTTCTTATATCTCCCATTCACACTGGTCAGTCGGCCAGCCACCAAATCTGATGATGGTGCCGTTACCATGGAAACCAATTCAAATAAATCCTGGGGCTATCTTAGAAAGACCTAAAGTAATTGATGTCTGCGTTGCTTACAGAAAGTTTCTCATTCCACGTCTTTCACCTGATGTCAGAGATAAATGAATATATTCAACAGCAGCTTTTGGAAGAATATTGCAAAGTAAGACGAGAGACGAACAAGTTTGATTAACAAATCTCGCTATCTAATCAAGGGAAGTAAGAGAGTAAGTTCCCCGTGACTGCCAATGAGCCGCAACGACTTGAAAATTAGTCGTTAAGCCTTTGCCATATAATCTTCTCCACTTTAGGCATGGTTGCTGATGGCTGGGATGATAAGTGAAGAGACCAAAAACTATAATCACATTCAATACTTAACATGCACTATAAGACATCACCATGCTTCAATATCTGTTTATATATTCAAGCCACTAGAAATGTTCATGCAATCAATAACGTTTGGATGAGAAATTTCTATTTCCATGCATAACGATTTTTTATAATGAATAATCTTTATTCAAGCATCGCCCCCTAAAAAAAAACCCCAAAGAAAAGATAAAAATTAGGAACTTTGTTAACAAGATACACAGAAGAATAAAAACATTTATAGAATAGTCTATTTAAGGAGGTGATGAAATAGCAATACAATTTGATGAAACCACAAGACAAAATGGGCATGCTTTTAGAAGCTTGGTATGGATGGTATTGTAAGCCAAAATAACATCAATGTTACTCAAAATTGCCCAGGCTAAAAATCTTTATAATAACAATGGAAGACCTGAAGGAGGAAAAAATAGATTTCAATGGAGGTTCTCAATCACCAATTAAATTAATCATCATTTTATTTTAGATTTTGATCAATGTTTTTTTAAAATGTCGTTACAGTTAGGAGTAACAGCTTTAAATCATTTGTCCAACTTCTGGGTTTTCCATTGGGATCAAAAAGACAGATAAAGAACAAATAAGACCAGGGATGCATTGGAATGGGACTAGGGATGCATTGGAATGGGACAAGGGATGCATTGGAATGGGACCAGGGATGCATTGGGATGGGACCAGGGATGCATTGGAATGGACCAGGGATGCATTGGAATGGGACCAGGGATGCATTGGAATGGATCAGGGATGCATTGGAATGGACCAGGGATGCATTGGAATGGAACAGGGATATTTTCATAGAATTTCACATCACAATATCAACTTTATTTTTCTAAAGAAAAGACGGGTAGTTAAGAGTAAAAAGGGTATTAGTTATGAGGATAATGTGCAAGAATATCATTGGAATTTCCACAAAATGAATTTGAAACATTTCAATGAGTACAATAAGACCCACTTTAGGTTTATTTTCTGTCTTTTAGAAAAAGAAGAGGCATATAACAGTTTTTTTAAAGTTACAAAAATGTCCCAAAAAAATGAATGAACTTTTAAAGACGGGCCATGAATGATTGCTGTAGTGTTTATTTGATGCAATTTGCATATAGGCCTACCCGCTTTTTTACCCTGAGGGGCACGTACAATGGCCTGGTGAGTAATGCATGTATACGTCCAAAGAGGTTCATAAGGTGTATTATTACACTGAGGGTTTTTTAAAAAATGACTCCATGTGATACAATATCATACAGATCATATATTTCTCCATTGTCATCTGTGGGGATAAAACAGTGCTATGCTTCCAGCCAAGTTTTATGGGTTTTTACAGCGTTAAATTGAACACAATTAAAAGTAGAGCCGGTCATAAAAACAAAACAACAAGGCTTAAATGAGAAGTAGGTCTACTGGTGAGCAAATTAAGCTCCAAACATGGCTACTGATCATTGGAGCCAGGACAGACAATTTTTTCCATTTTTTGTCCACAAGTGACTTCAATAACACTGCCAATATTCATTATAAATTGTGTTTTGAACAGAAGTTGGTGGGCAAGAACCATGAAAAAAAATTTCTGTCTTGGTTACATTATTGTCAAATGAATTTTTTTTTTAAGATGCGAATCTCTTTTATATCTACCAAAATGTAACAAAATATTCCTGTGAAAACAGATTTCAGATTGTCAAATAAATATGTCTTCCCCTAGAACCTTACAGAGTTACCTTCCCCTTGGCTGCTTAAAGAAGAATCTTCACTGTTTTATCCTGGAGATATTGTTGTGGTATATGGAAATTCTCAATAATATGCAAGATTCTAAATCATGCGGCACATAATTTATTAGTAAAGTTAGAGAAGCAAAGCAGGTTAAGCAATTCTAATAGTTAGCCTATAGGTTCCAAAAGCCACAGCCCATCCAGCCAAGCCCACATAAAGGTAAAAATTGTTAGATAGCATGCATCAGACAATATCAAAAGATCAATTCCACTGAATAGATTGACAAAGAAGACCAAAGTTTCGACTGCCAGAAATGAAACAAGGCGATCAAAGCGGGGCCCTCGCTGCCCTTTTCATTGTGTCCATATATTCAGATTTTTCTACCACCTCCTCACTGACTGATTGATTGAAGTTGTACGTCGCTCTCAAGATTATTTCATTTATATAGTGACATCGACAGGTTAAGTGGGCGAGGAAACTGATCTATTTGCCCGGTTGAAATCTTCATCATTCAGGGAGTACCTGGCGACTCTTCCACATACAGGAATCAGGTAAAAATCCACTCAAAAAAGTTTCAATTTTATTAGGTCTGAGTGGGATTCTAACCAGTGACGATGGTTCAATAGATAGAAATATTGAATCTTAACGCTTCTTGTTTCTTGGAGTTCGGACTTTGGTCTACTTTATCAAACAAGCAATGGCAAACAACAAGCCCGATGCCCAAATAAGGTCAAGCTGTTAAGTATACATGCATTAGACAATATTAAAGATCAATGCCCCAACATGCTGGTGGTGGAGAATTTATGAAGAGGAGACAAGCAAACAAAGGGCCTTTTTGGGAGTAGGTTGAGACTGAGGTCTCACTCCCAGCTCACGGCGGCCATATAAGTGCCACTTACAAAGATGATCAGGCAGTAATAGGTCTGTCTGTGTGTCCCATACAAACTCGCCTTCCTCTGTAACTACAGAACGATTAGAAAAAAGGGAGTCAGATTTAGTGTAAGCAAAGGATGAAGCAAAATCAAAATCTCTAATCAACTGCTGGCCATCTTCGCACTTCTTAAAGAGTCGGGTTTACCCTCAACAAGAGCGGGTAAAGTGGTTGTAATACAATCCTTGGTCTGGTTGCGTTCACAGAGTTTTTCTGGCCAGTGACATCATACAGCCTTTCACTTTACACATACAAACTTTACACATACAACAAGCTACTTGTTATAAACCTAGTGCTTTATATTCCTGGTGCAAATGTGTGCAATGGACTACAAGTAATATGTTATATTTAACGATTTCTGACATAATACAATGACTTCATTATGGATAAGCATGGGAGTGTTAGAACTAGGGTGGCTGCAATCCTAAAAGAAGGTTAATTTCTAAAGACAATTCTGTTTTGGCTACGGATCAGGGTAGATTGTGGAGCTAATATTTTCTAAGGTTTTTGAAAGAAATCTACAGAAAGTAAATGTGTTGAAAATGGTAAATGCTTTAGATTTGACCGCTTACAGGAATGATAAGGTAGTTTAAACAGGGAGGTATAAAAGAAGGGGTTCAGAAAAAGTATCACCACGCAAGAAAACATGACCATCACCCGTATAAGAACTTGGAGTGACATGCAAGGGAATAGGTATCTAATCGGTGCAAATGCTGGGCTAATTTTGTGTTCAAAACTCTAAAAGATACAGGTAGTCCGAGAGAATATGTCAGTTTAATAATGTACATCAACATCTCACTAAACAGCTCTCAGCAGGCCTGAATTCTAACACATTGCACTCAATTCACAGGAAAAACTCTAAGTCCACAAACGACTCATAATAAGACAGCTTCAACATTTTGGCCAAAATAGATAATCATCATCAAAAATACAAGGCTACAGTACAAATAGATGCCCCCAAAATCTACAGCCAAAGTAAAGGGGCCTTAAAGCATGCAAAAATTGTCAGCATGGAAAAGTGATGACATCATGATGATAATGAATACTGATTGGTTAAAAGTAACTGTCACTCACCATAGGCACCTCTTGTAATGCCCCGCCCCCTTCCAAGACTGGAAGCACTAAGCATCACTTCTTTGGGTTGGGCACGCTTGCATTCTGCCTGTAAATGTAAAACAATTTGGTGTTGCATAAGGCTTTGTAAAATCAATCCAGTAAATTGATACTCTTTAAGAAATCTCATACAGATATCTATTTCATGATAAATGTTAATACAATTAGAAACTTGTCTCCATTGCTATTTTAGTCAACAAGATTTTCCTTGTGCATGTGTGTTTCAGTAGTGTTCATAATTGCAACATCAAAGAAAAAAAATGATTTCAGAGCCAAAATTATCTTTAGATCATCATTGCAATAGATTGCTTCAGTCAGTTCACTGGTACCTTATTTGACTTATCCAAGAAGAGATGAACTCATCAGCGAAGACAAAATGACGTTAGAGCTAAATAGCAAATCAACTGTCAGAGGATTAATATAGTGGAGGGAATATCACTCACATTATGTTATATTATCTCCTAGAATTCATCTATTTCTAGATCTGAAGGTTTTTTTAATTTCCATTCTAAATTTCCATTTGATTGTCTTCATTTATGTGATAGCTAAAAAATGTCTTAATAGACACAATAAAATCAATCAGACTTCAAATAAAGTGAGTTGGGGTCAAAGAGTGCAAAAGCAATTTGCCAGCAAGGAAATGACTGGAGATAGTTGGGATCATTTCTACAGGAGAGCTATTGTGTCGAGTAAAACAGTCTTATTATTCTGACGAGAGATGGACTTCTGAAGAAAAAGCCAAGAAACATTAAAACCATCTCAATTAACTCAGCATCTCATGGTTCAGCCATCCTCATCCCAGTGATAGATTAATGTAGGAAGATAAATAAGATAGGTGCTCAATTTTCTAGCGATATCATCCAATCAATATATCCTAACACAGCTTATCATCAATCATCAAGTGAAGTAAGAGTATATACTCCTCATGGTGATTATTGCTTTTTTTCTGTTTATGATCAAGTCTTAAGTTCTGTCATAGTCAGGAATTGTAAAGGCCAGCATTGTAAACCACATATAATGCACATGTATGGGTAGACATGTAGTCTTTTCTGGTATCAGAAATGGTGTGAAAATAATACCTAATTCATCAACACAGAAGTTTTATATGCCTGACAAATAAACTATATAAAGTGCAGCTAATTTATTTCAGAATTGCGTTCGAAGCCTAGAGCAACTTGTAAGGGTTTAACGAAGTATAGATTTTTGTCTTGTAAACCGGTAAAAATTGACTCGCGTCATTTAAAGTATCAACATATATCATTATTTATGAACACTAAAACACGCATGCACAGGTAAAATCTTCTTGTCTAAAATAACCATGGAGAAAAGTTTCCAATTGTGTGTAAAAGGGGTATATCATTTAGACCTTTATACAACATAAGTGGTTTTAATAGAATAAAAACCCATGATATTTCCTTAGGTAAGGTTGATGTGGGGGTGGGGTTAGAACAGAAATCTTACTCACCATTTTACCATTAATCTCATGATAATGAATATTACAGACTTCTTCCACTACATCTTCTAATTCAAATGTTACAAAACCAAAACCTGAAACATAAACAGACATAATAAGAAATTAAAAATACATATTCAGGTTTAGACCTAGATAATATATTATTTAAAATATTCCATGGAACAGTTACAAATTTTTGTTTTAGTCCAGAAAATAACATAATAAATTGTTAACATCATCAAATCTCAATTTTCCTAAAACTTTAAGCATCAGATTTTAAGTGAATTCAGCATTTCTTACACCTTATCCAATAAGTTTTATTTATAAATTTACACAAAGGAATTATTGTGTCATCAAATGACAATGTTGTGCCAACAAATATGAAACAAAAAAAAACAACATTTATTTTAACCGTACAGTTTATACAAGTGAGAAAGTAGCCTATGATGTCAATTAGCAAATTTGTTAAAAGATAATTTACTGGGGCTTAAGATCACATTCAACATCAAGGTTATGGTAACGAGTATACTAGGATGGGAAAGTCCCACCTTAACTTAAGGTTTCATGGACAATGGACTGCCCAAAAAGGTAACATACATATATTTTCCCAAATTACAAACTGTCCGTCCAGAACATGGCAATAAAGTAAGTGAAGATTAGATATACTTAAAAAATTGATTGAAACAAGAGTTTCCATAATTAAATCCTCAAAACTAAAACCAGGTATATGCTGGTCTTAACATGCAAATATGGATCTAGAGATTTATGTCCAATTTATAGCCTTTGTTTAAGAAAAGCAGGGTAATTAAAAATATAAACCAGGTCATGTTACTTTTTGATCTTACTCTCTGAATTTACAAAACGCCTTAGACAGTATAGCCACTCCAAACCTCTTATTGCCTTTATTTACGCCAGATAACAATATATATATATTATAAACGATTTATGGCTCTTAATGCTTTCTGGGCAATTTCCCAGTCTCTGTATGGAGTTTTCCTTTATTGATATGTTTGTTGCTGAGAAGTGGGATAGAATAAATAATGGAGGCTGGTGTCTTCTACAATAGCACTTAGGAATTTCTTTACAGGTCATTCTAAGGAAGAAAATATTCCGATAGAAATCCAACTTCTGTTTCACATTCGATTTTTATCCGGCTATTCACCAGTTTCCATGGCAACACAGCATGTAGCTGAAGAGAACAGGTTTCGTCCCACAAAGAACGACTGTTTGGTAAAATTGTACAGAAGATTGGACCTTTAATTTCAGCACATCTTATCTAGATGATGTTTACCACTGCCAGAGACGAATTCAATCGTGAAGAGGCGTCCATTATGGAGGGGATTGATCTCACCCAGGCCTATCTGACGAGCACGGCTTAATGATATAAACAAGCTACTTAAACATCCCACAAGGATTATCTCCCTTTTTCAATTCCAATATCTATACATAGCCATTTGTCGGATTGGTATCGAGTCATGGTGGAATGTGGAGCTCGTAATTAGAAAAATAATTAACACAAATGCTTATTAATCATTAAAAGTGGTCTTCAGACGAAATCAAAACCCCGGTAAAAGTTGAGCCTCAATAAACATACAAAAACTTTGGAGAGGTTATGAAGTTTCACTGAAGATGAGGTTAAATAAAAGAAAATATCAGTCTTGTTTGCATTATGGAAGCAATTGTAGATTCTACATTTCAATTTGATTTCCCCATTTTCTGGATAGTTCTATTTGCGGAGATTGGATTGGGAGCCAACTGGTGAAACCTTAGATGGCCCTATCCCAGACAGGAAATGAGAGACTCTTCTAAGGGCAGACAAGTTGGGTGTCAGCGCCCCAAACTAGCTTAATTACAGGGACCATGAGCTGTTGCCAATGACAACTTGTGTTTACCTAAGATCTCTAGACAAGATGTGATGAGACTTGGACAAATGAAACGGTGTTCCGCAAATGTTTTTTTACTTCCAGAATTTAGGTTTCTTAAGATAGTAAAAAAAAATTGAGAAGTCTTAGTATAAAGAATCTAATAGAGCTCGCGAATTGTCATTTCAGAATTTTCAGAATCAACATGATTTTTCTCGAGTTCTCGGTTCTCAGAATAATATAACCAATGATGTTCGATGTTATGGTTTCCTGGACACTTTGATTGAGGTCTCGGATGAACACAAGAGAATGGCCTGAAGTGAGGACGGTAGAGTGTTTATCTAACCACCAATTCACTACCAACCATTACACAAAGTGATTACCCTTCTAGCCTTCCATACTTTTTCCATGTGATTTCCCCTACTACTCAGTAGCCAATGTGCCTTTGATGTCTGCCAAAATAGTGGTATTGTTTGCAGACTGGATTTAGATTCCTTTCCAATGGTCCAGAAGCATGTTGGAAGAACAGGAATGAAGGGCAAATTGCCTTCAACAGCTCTTTGGAAACATGGACTTGGTAAGGCTGGAGCCAAGAAGAGGGGAATTGTTTGTGATTTGCCAGACAAGTTTATGCCTGGCCAAACTTTGTACCAGGATTGTGAATGACAAGGATGCTTAGCAATCCCTCATCCAGGCAATATCCTACATTAAATCACTACATCAGCCTAGACAGATACTCATAATGCATCTACCCCATCACAGCTACCTTCTTTACATATCTATAGGCTATTTGATAAAGGAAAATCTAAAAGCCATTTCTCATCTTCACAGAGTGAGTATATGGATGGTCTGATCAACAGCAGTAATCAATGGGACAGGAAGCCTGCTTACTATCAGCTATTATGAATATCATTACTGCTTTTGATTTTTCACTAGATCAGCGCTACTAAACCTGGAAATGTTGCCATTTGTACATATTTATGAACATATATAAGTGAAATAATCTTGAGTAGTGGATAGTTCATCTTCCCCCACTAAACCTGGTATTGTCGCTATATAAAAGGAATAATCATGAGTAGTTAATAGTCTTGAATGCAATGTAGTTTCACAATTTCTAGTTTCATGACAAATGTATTTGCAGACAATATAGCAAATGATGGCTGCTTTGGAACAAATTTAAGTAAATCTAAAAACTGCAAATAAAGGTGGATGTATTGATTGATGGTTTATGCGACATTTCCAGGTTAAGTTGGGGAGGAAACCAAGGCTTTTTACTTGGAGGAAAATCCCTGACCTTCGGAGAGTTCCCGAATCGGCAAATAACTGGTTTGATTCGGCTTCAGGTCAGTTCCAGAAGGAATTTGTAATAAGCTAAGAATATTTTCTGACAATTTGACGGACAAACCATACCCAACCAATGCCTCTTATTAATAAATATACACAGGGTTGGTATGAATAACAAACTTCTTCCTCTTATTAATTCTAAAATTCTAAGTAAGAAATAGTTATGTTCAGAAGTAGCTTGAAATTAATTTAAATGGTCGTGTTTAAGTGATGGCTGGAGAAATCTAAATGTTTTCCTCTTTCCCTCCGAATCTAAATTATCTGGCCAAATGGTGAATTCCAATTTCAGTTCCATGGTCCAACATTCTATTTGATCATCAAAACGACATGTTTAAAGCGGAGACTTGTCTTGCTAGTGACACAGAGGAGACAGTGTAAGGTGTCGGTTAAGCCGGCCGTTTCTCCAGAGCCATCAGTTCTATCAATGTTTTCATTGTGCAGGGTAATGGAGAGATGAGAGTAGGAGATGGGCGGTCACATTCCCTATCTCCTTAAGAAAGGGCCCAGTGCCCGCTGAGGCTGTCTACCTTTATTCCGCCAGATCAAACATAGATAGGTGAGTTAAATTAAGACCGGGCCAACCTTTCCAATACCATGCCTCTCAACTCCCAACGGCCGTCAATTAAGGAATCAATCGAGATCGGTATTATTTTCTCAGACAATCGTATTGACAAGAGCAGAGAGAAGAGGGAATCAAAATCTGCCTGCAGCACCCCCTAGTGGCCAGATGAATCGATGAGACAGCTTTTCTGTCACATTGCCAAACTACCCATTCTCAGATTTTCTAAACGAGTTTATAAATACTGAGTGTAAAACTCAGTCTGTCGCTGACAACAAACAGATTCTTTTTCACATTTTTGCCACATTGAAATCTTTTCTTATTCTTATTTATTAAATGCTATAAACTGGTAAAAAGAAAGAGCTAAAATGAGGTAAAGAGAAAGAGCTAAAATGAGGTAAAGAGAAAGAGCTAAAATGAGGTAAAAAGAAAGAGCTAAAATGACGTAAAGAGAAAAAGCTAAAATGAGGTCAAAAAAATCAAACTATTGAAACCATGATAATAAAAAAAAACGGCTTCAATCTTCCATTACATACAGTCGGATGGCTTAAGTGAAGATAAAAATGCTTGAGTGGGAAGAAAAGTTGGAAGGAAATGCGATAGAATTTAACTCTCACAGGACTCTCCTTTACTAGCCAACGTTTTCCTGTGTAGCATCGTGATAAATTGAGAGCAGTTTGAGAAACATAATTGAGCTGCATTCGTCATGATGGCTGCCGTTTCAAGGGATTTGACCAGCGGCCATTATGGAATTTAGCCTGATTCCGCTTCAAGCCTTCACCAATTTCCCTTAACTCCCACAAGCCATGTATGACTGTCACGGGCAAATCAGCCAAAAGTGCATTAGATGACAGTTGAAATCTCAACGGTACTTTTTAGATCAAGCCACCGTTAACTGTCAGTTCACCAGCCAGGGCGAATAAACTGATACTATAAAAGCGTGACATTTTTAGCACACCTGATGGTCTGTTTTTCGCTGACTTTGATTGGTTAATCAATTGATGTTTAACTTAACTCTCCGAACAACGTTGTATTTCAGCTACCAAAGCCGAATTTCTTTACAGTTATAAATGCAAATTTATTAGTTGAATTCTTAAAATAAGATTTTATTTTTCCTGATACTGTTGAGTCAATATTATTAACTGCTGAGCTAACATAATATGTGTCAACTTTATACACCTGCGTAAATGTACGAGTTGCCCTTCACTAATCATAGATGTTTATCTAGTGTTAACATACATGTAGCCTATCATGGTAAAAAAAATATGCAGAACAAATTTCTAACGAAGCAAAATGATTTACTTTTGATTTACAATTGCAGCTCCCAAAAGAGTAACATTAACAGGTTTTCTGTTACCAAAAGTAAAGTTATCTCCCTTGATCTATAAAACTAAATGTCCTATAATAACCTGTATTTTTTCAGCACAAACAGAAATTCTCATATAAATAATGCTAAGCTATTTTTCCTTCTTATATTCAGGACTTTATTATTATTCATACTGACTTTTGATTTTGCTCTTCCAAAATTCAGATACTTCAGAAAATATAATCAATATCGTCTATTTTTCTTCGAGACTCAACCTTGGTAATCTAGATGTGTGACGAGACGAACAGGTGTGAAACCAACACCTGTATTAGAACGAGTATTTTGAATGTACTTCACCTCATTCTTATCTGGGATGCTGTCAACGAACTTTACCCAAATAACTCCAGTCTATTTCTTCAACAGCTTAGACCTATTTTAGCTGTAGCATTTTATTAGTGTTTGTAGGGAGGCTGTAAACAAGAGTATTTTGTATGGTAAAGGAGTTACTCTGACAGACTGGTGGGTGGAAGCAACTTGCAGAAAGTATGGTACGTTTTTACCATCATCTGGAACGCATCAAAGTTGGGAGTAAAGGAGTACAGCGCTTGTTAAGTAGGGCAGTTCTGATGTTATATCCGTCAGTCAAGCTAGGGAGGAGTTTCCCTCTCAAGTATTAAAAAAAAACTCAACAAAAAAACACAATGTCTATATTTGTTTACTTTCCACAAGTACGAATGCACTTTGGAGATGGAGAATTCGGAGATAAACACAAAAGTTAGACAGATGATATTTTATAAGAAAACTTTTTGTCTTAGGCAATTTTCAGTTTGCATCTCGAAAAAGTCAAATATCAGGTCGAAATCTGAAACAGATGTCATAAGGCTCCATAGTCTTAAATATCTTTTTAATAAATATCTCTATATTCTAAAAAGCCGGTTTCGAGTTTATCCAGTGTCATATTTGTTCATGTGGTATCGCCGCAGACGATAAGAAAAGAAAGATTTGTTTTGATATGAACAAAGTATGACATCACAGCTTTATTATAAAAACTGTCATTGCCTTTATTTTGAGATATGAACAATGTATAAATCGCTGGAGAATTACAGCCAGTTATAAGAGATGTATCAACGCTACCACGGGAATATCACTCTCTCCAGCCAATATGAAAATTAGGTAGTCCCTCAAATGGTATGCAGACACGAGACAGATAAATAGCATAAATCTCAAAATGGTAGAGAGGGTCAATGGCGAGAAAGATTACAAATCAGCGTTCTCATTAGCGAAAGACATCACTCAAAATTGACTATCGAAAATGACTAAAGCACCGGCAATCAGTAGCCAATCAACGGCTTATGAGGGTTGGAAGACGGAGCCACCATGCATTAATACCCACTTCACTAGTGATATGAAGCTGGTTAACTATCCAGTCATCATGATGGTCGTCCCCGGCAACAAGCTCTGGTCAACACAATGATTATTAGTTCAGTGGACAAACTCAAACGGCATTAGAGACAGGGCTTAATGAAGCTGGACTTGCTATAGTCTCTAAATCCTTGGTCATCTGTTTAATATCGAAGTCTGATGGTCAGTCTGGTAGCTGATATTATCCCATCAAACTGACAATGTGATAAAATGATCGATTTTCTTCGTTAGTAACACAGGATATATCCCCAAACATCAAATACAATGGAATTTCACTTGATCAAAAAAAGATATGGAGATACAGTTTTTTTTGACACTTGAGACACAAATTTTTCAAGGACAAAAATGTCAATTTTCTCTTACAATCGGTTTTCAATCCCTGCCCAAAAGCTTGAGAAAGTTGAAAACTAATAATCTAATGTAGCTGGATTGTAAATCTGAACATTGATATATTAACAGAATCAACAAAGTACAAAGAAAGTACAGTTAGAATCATCCGTTTTGTTTAAAATTATTTTTGGTCTTCAATGGATGATAAATAAGTTTATTTCCTTAAAATTGTGACAGAATCCGCCATACACTTGGAATGAAAATAACACAATTAATAAAATTGTATTGCCCTCTTAGAAAGACTATATGTTAAAATGAAAGCAGCCATAAGACATTATCCTCTATCTTAGATTGATAATTAAGGCTGACAAGGGGCTTTCTTCAGTGTTTCCTGGAAGCACTTAGTGAAGTCAGGTTCCAAGATTAAACCTTAACCCAACACAAACCACTCACACCCTACCTTTTAAAAGATGGAGCACTAAGCCATCCTTTAAGTGGAATGGGGTCACTAATCCCTACCCTATAGATCAGCCTGAAAAGGGCCATTGTTTGTAACAGATCAGGGCTAAAACCAAGCCCCATCTTGAGGTTAGCCACATAGAAGAGCTATCAGTGGGTAAGTGAATCTCACGATCAGGTGGTAACGGAAAACTCAACCCAATAAAGGAGAAACACATTTCCATCCAGATTAATTAATCAGTGGAGTGCTGCGATTACCAGGGTTGAGTTTCGTCCAATTGTCTATCAAATTCCACCAAATTCATTCCTCTAAATTTAGCATTGTATAACAGGGTAATGATACTCCCCCCAAAAACGGGCATGAAATTATACCTGGGTTATTTGCTGGTCAATTAATCAACCTTATTGCCCCATATTAAATGCTACTTCAAACAAAATCATGGAATCCAAAACATAACCCTTTAAGGTCAAATTCACCAGTATTTAATTCATTAAGCAATACCAGCCACACAAAAACCCTAAAAAAACACAGAATGAAAAAAAAATGACTTCGAAAAGGTGAATCAAAGTTGATCAAGACGTCATTAGAAATTAAAACGTCATTAGAAATTAAAACGAGGCCAGATACTAGGTGTCGCCCACGTCAACCATTTTTACAATCTCATAAATTTAGCAAATCCTGATTAATTAAACAATGGGCTGGGTGTCAACTTGACCCAAAGGTCAGCTGATTAATCTTTGTTATCTGAAGGCTGGAGATTTCTCTGGGGACTTGGCCAAAGTTTACATATTTGGGAATCAACTTTCCTCACAAAATGGCCGCCTTGGAAACGTCAAGATAACCGCCGGTTTGACATTTTAATTACCCAATAAAGCTTTTTTTAACCCTCTTTTTGACCTATTGTTTTCAATGAAATAGTCACTAATATATATTTTATCGTTTCGTTTTCACTTTAATTAGAATTTTCTTCAACTTTAATTGGAATTTTCTTCAACCCAAATGAAAAAAAAAAGGGAAGAAAATATGCAATTAAGATTGAAAGTTTTTTTTCTGATAAGGTACAAGTTTAATGTAAGATTTGGCAAGATGATGTCTATATTTCCCCCTGGTTCTAGTTAGGGCAGCTGGCTGATTCTATACAGCAAGCCAGCATGTGGTAGTTGTTGAGTGAAAACGCCTGTCTTTATACATAGCCAACCCGGCATACTTTGATTCATTAACATGGTATTTACTTTGCAAAGACGTCAGCATATTCCTACAGAAATAAACCAATGAAGCTAATTTGTCGAGGAACACAAGAATTTCACCCGTACCTTAAAAAAGTCAGCATTTGCTTTTTTAGAATGGAAGCGGCTTTACGCTTGGCTCCACTCAGTAAATCTCCCTAAGTTTTTAAGTGCAATAAATTAGTGATTAGAGTTCTAGCCATTAATTTTCTTCCTCTGTGGTGCATGGGTGTTAGTACTCTTCGCGGCTGTTTATACTCCCTCCATACAACTGACTTGAAGAGCACAGAACCCACTATGAGGAAATAAGGTCCAATGGAAGTTACATCACCAGCAACTGGTTTACATTTTTTGTACCAAGATGACGTTCTAGATCTAGTTATTTGTTGAAAATTTAGTCTTGCTTTACATTTTTTTTAACAAGATGAGGTTCTAGATTTAGTTATTTTTTGTGAAAATTTAGCCTTGCTTTATATATTTTCTAACATGACGAGGTTCTAGATTTAGTTATTTGTGTGAAAATTGAGTTTTGCTGTAGTTTTTTTTAACAAGATGAGGTTTTAGATCTAGTGAGTTTTTTTAAAATTTAGACTCGCTTTATATATTTTTTTAACTACACAAGGTACTGATGTTCTGATTTAGTATTAATCCATTCACCAATGTAAAAAATATGTAACAGAACATTTTCAACAGAAAGGATAAAATTCTTTAAAGGCAGCATGTCATTAATTTTTTTCCAATAAAAAATCTTTAAGGCGTACTATTTATAAATTGCTATTTTATGGAGAAACAGCAAATCGCATTTGACCCAGTTGTTCATATGACAGACAGACAATAGAGTACACAGTTTGGGTGTGGTTGATTCCCAGTGGGGTTTCTTTTAGGATGAAGCCTTTAAAACGTTCATAAAACATTAAATTATCAACAGTTACAGAGTTCAGTTTCTGCCAGTTTCCTGTCTCAGCCGTTCCAGTCCTGGCCAAAAGCGAAAATCAATAAATCCTTCCTCGTGAGTCCAGTTTGTTAAAATGCAATTCTCCCTATCAGCTTTTATTGGTATAGACTCATTAACTTGAAATAGGCACATCTAAATTTTGATAGAAAAGACAGACTAAAGCAAAAACCGATAACGAGTTAAATGGAAATATAAACAATGGTGCTTAAACAAAACAATCTCCGCAGGATAAACATATTATGAATAAACATCATAGAAATAACCAGGATAAATGTAAAATATTTAGGATTTTTTTCTTTTGATTGATAATGTTTTAAGCAGCAATCAGGATTATTTCACTTTAATGGCAATATCGTCAGGTGTAGTGCAAAATGAAATTTAGGTTTTTCTTTATGTTTTCCCTCAAGTAAAAAGATATGAAAAATTTTACATTTTATTTCTTTAAACTTTTTGTGTAAAGGTAACATGAGCGCATTGACATGGTTTTAATTTAGGAATACCATTTTTTGAAATTACGCTTTCTTGAAAAGTTGTGATTCCTGGTAGGAGCAGGAGTCAAAATTTGTATGAGAATTTCTGCTTTTTATCGAGAAAGTATAATCCAAAAATGGTGAGGATACTGTGCTATATTCATAAACTTAAAACAAACATAGAAAACTGATGATGCGATTTAATTTCATCTTGATTATCTAGGCACATTTCTCTGAGATATTTTTTCCCCTTCATTATTTATCTATCTCATAATGGGATATTGAAAGCATTTCGGTAATTTTTATATTTTGTATCTTTAGAGGAAAAAATCATTTAGCTTATATAAAAGTTTGGTATACAAAGCTAATAGTGTCTTTACGACAGGTATAGAATGATTTACTCGGCATAAGCTATAGAATACGGAATTACCATATCGCTGAATACCACAAATAGCCTATAGAGCACAAATGGCCAATTCTCAGTATTACTGATAATTTAATTGCAGGTATTGATGGTGGATGTTTAATCAATATAGAACCATGAGGCAGGTAAAATAACTGCCAGCTTAGTCTTGTTAAGTCCTCATGCTGTTATTAAGTAGGAGGCCAGATTGCGTGCCAGAAAAAAACATGGACGCTTTAACCTCAGGAGTTGCTTCCAGCACTTCCTGTCTCTCAGGAGATGTAGATACCGAGGCAGAAACCTTAACTTAGCAACTAATATATCTCCAATAGCTTCCCATGAACGGTCGGCAAACCAGCAAATGTCAACAGAACAAATTTATAAATGAAATGAAGCCAAACACAATAAATTATATTTCTATAGAGATATGTTTTGATTTCTGTTTTTAGAGTTCCTTTTGTAATCTGAACCTATGCATACAAATTTCAATCCGTGGGTGTTACTTTGAGATACAGGAATTGTGAACAAATTATTTCTCAACTCAAGTCCTTAGACTTTTTCAACATGGAAATACTGTAAGTAAAATCCACATGATAACACCATGCCCCCAAAAAGGCAGCGAACTAAATATGATTAAAAAGAAAACCAAGCAAATCAGTAATGACTGAGGGAATAAAAAATGAGCAGTTAGAGCCTTCGGAAGAATGGCTACTTCTTGGCCAGTTATAATGATCTGTAATGAGAGAGCGGTTTGAGTCATAGGCCAACACAATTACGGGAAAATTATAGAGGGCCAGAGAAGCTAGAGGGAAATATTAGACCATCACAATACTGGCTAATCGTCCTAAATCATTGGTTACATAAATAACCATTAATAGAGAAAATGATATCGATTTGCAGCGCCTCCTCTTTTTTCCTAGTGCAGAATTCTGTGTGGGTTTCTGTCAATCTATCGGATTGGAAGATTACCGAAAGTAGCGAAATGCCAGAGATGTTTACCGTTTTAGCTCTACGGAATAAATCAAACATGGCAAGAGAAGTCCAGATAAACTATCATCAGAATTGTGAGTTGCTTGGCTATGTAACGATTGACCAATCTCAAAACCAAGAAAAAACATTCATTTCATTTATGGTTTTCCACAATTGAATAACTCCCAGTGACATATTTACTAGCCCTTTTCATAACGGAAAAGTGTTGACAGAAAAAAAAAAGAATAAAAATTTAGTTACTATGATTTTTTCCCTCTAAAGATATAAAATGTAAAAATTACCGAAATGCTTTCAATAGTCCATTATGAGAAAGATAAATAATGAAAGAAAAAATATTTCAGAGAAATGTGCCTAGATAATCAAGATGAAATTAAATCGCATCATGAAATCCATTTAACAATGTTGAACCTTGGAGAATTTATTGCCTATCAAATGTTATCTTTATAGTTCGAGATTCACCGATATTCTTCTATTAAGCTAGAAATTCTATTGAATATAAAATATATTTTCTTCCTGACTACAGGTTTTATTGCCAAGTACATTAGCTTCGCCACACAGTTTATGGGCTATTAGAATTTCAAGTGGTTTACAGTCCTTATCATTTTCCACCAGGATTTAGTTTTTTCTTCTTCTCTTCACTCTCTTTCCCTTCGTGATCTTTCACCGAAGAAATTGGCTCCGCTTCAAAAACAAACGAGGAGCCAGCACACTTTAGCTACATTGCTTGGCGTAATGAAATTTAGGTTTTGTATCGTGGAATGGGGTGGTCAATGGCAAGTGTCAAGCGGCATCTAGCCCATGCATACTCAGGCTCTTCGCTTAAATCAGATCCTCTGCTTCTGCCACACGAAGTAATCAAGTGGCAAATTAAACCGTACTGTCATTTATCAATTTGAGAATCACCTGACAGGCTTTGGCAGCAGCGGGTTACAAGGGGCCAATGTCATTACCTCCAGCATGTGACCTTTCTCTTTTATCTCAGTCTCTACATCGTTTGATAATCATTCATGTCCACAGAAATTTCACTCATGTGACAGAGCATCCGACACACAGCCTGCATGTGTGACAATAACCTTCAAATTAACGAACAAAAAATGAAACAAAACGCTCCAGGCAAAAAACTCAAGATGGAACATAGTTTAGAGAGTATCGATAGCTTTAGCGCTGTGCTTTCTACTTTTGACTCCTGATATGTTTTTTCTATCTTGCTTGGTAAACACAGAGATATTTTCTAAATAAATTTCCTTATGTAGCAGATTTGACATCTGTTGCAAAAGTTTTTTCCACAGCCATTATACATGTAGTCAGCAAAAAAAAAAAACAACACTTTAATCGAAGAGCTGAAAAGAAGATTGATTGATCAATTGTTTAGGATTTGGTGAGGTATGAAGATAAGGTGCCTTGGATGACAGCTTAAAAGATTTAACACCAAGGTGCAGGCAAATTGGCTTGTATGCCATGGATATACACCAATACACACTCCCCAATTGTTAACAAATAAATGGCAACCAAGCTGGCCACAAAAAGTGAGCCTCCATTTTCAAAATTCGAAAAAATTCAGATAAAGTTCAAAATTAGATTAACATATATATACAGGTGACTTGCTGGAGAAGTCACAGTGCAGAAAAGAACCCTTATCCCTTTGTTAACATTAATCTCAATAAAATCAACATTTTAGGCATTAAAATAATGTTTGTCTGGTTTTGCTTGAAACATCACAAGGGTCAACTGAACAGCAGTGGATGAGGCCATGATAACAGCTTTCCTGTGTCCGTATTGGAGTAAAGGTGCAGCCTATCTGTCAAAGTAAGGGATTAATATCAACTTAAGCAGCCTATGATAAGAAGCTCGGAGAAAAGTCGCCCTAATTAACAGCTTTATAAGCACACACACGCAGCCACTGATTGTCCTCCCAATCTAGTCAGCATATAAATGATATGTTACTCTACCATCATCAGTGCCATTATATACTTGAAAGCTTTTCCCGTAGCTCATTTAAAAGTTTCCTCTTTTGTCAGTGATGCAGTTTGACATGGATAATTCCATTGACCTTACAACGATTGTTACACAACATGTCAACCATTCTGCAGAACATTTTTAATTTTGTAAAATAATCCAAAAAATATTTCACCCAAAAATCTCAACGAAATATGTTTTTAGAAAATGCCCACTTGCGACTCACAGCATTAATTTTACCCTTTAATTTCTATGGGTAGATGCCAACATCAGTTTTACAGCTTGTTTTTACGAATATGTCCACCAACGACTCACCGCATGGTGCGCTTAAACATTCTATAGGCTTCATTAGCTTGTAAACTAAAGGGAGATGGAGAAATGAAGTCTTTTTCCAGTAGTAGGGAACGCTATGTCATGTAAAATTCAGTAAAAAATCCAGAAGAATTCCTCGCCATTGATTGTGCAAGCAGAGAAGTCTATAAGGCAATGGATTCTATGGTAGGAATAGTTAAGAAGCCCTCAGGCAGTAGTCAGCCAGTTACATGCACTGGTCATGTTTAATTAATGTAGGTTTTTCCCCCCATTGCCAGTAACGAGTCTTGTAACAAACCATCATTTAATTATCCACTCACTCAACGTTCCAGACGCCATATCTTTGAGCATTCATCATTACAGCTCTATTTAACATGGCAGATTCAATGAAATGGAAAGAGTTTCAATGCTTTCCTACCACTCTTAACAATTAAGTATAATCAATATTCCTTCACCTATGTCCAACCCTGCTATAGTTTAGGTGAGGAATTACAAAGGGAAAGGAACTTTGTATATAAAGTGAACCAAGATTAATAAATACACAGAGAAATAAAAAGGTAACTTTATTAACATAGTTCTTGATGTTCATTGAAAACTGGACCCTGGGTGAGTTGATTGATGTTTTATGTTGCACTCAAGGTTATTTGAGTTAAATGATAGCACAGCCAGGTTTTGCGAGGGAGAAATCTGCCTTTTGCCCTAGGAAAACCAAAGACTTGGTACCTTCATGTAAATACAAATCCCTGTAAGATTATCAAGATAAAAATAATAAATGCTGATTAAATGCCAAATGTGGGTAGAAGATTGCTTGTTTTTCCCATCATTGGAGTTCTCCCACGCTTGTTGCCTGATGTTGCAAAAGCAGTTATCACCTTCACAACAGAACAAGACGTAATTATTACATTATTAAAGCTCCATGGAAGATTAGCACCAACAGCTTTTGTAGATTCCAAGCCATAAATCATATTCCAATGGCAAATTCATTTCAAACTTGGCAGCTTTCAGTGGTGAAAAGATGTGCGAGAGAAATTGGCTTTTCAGGAGTTAGGAGGGATTTACGACGAGAGATTTGGAGTTTGCAAATCAGATTTCTCTATCCTTTGATTAATATATTACTGGCGGGATACAAGGAACCCGGGAGATGAAGAAAGAAGGTGTAATTCATTTAGGAATGGCTGTAGCATTGGAGATGAAGGGATGCCAGCTAGAGACAAGTGTCACTTGAGTTAAATAATAATTTGATTCCGTCCTTTCTTGCCATCCACAGGTTTGCAGTTTCTACTTACACTGGTGGAATTGAACGCAAGAAAAAGCGTCATGGTTTGAGCAAAGAATAGAAGCTTTCTTTCTTTGGCTGAACGGACTAGACTTCAATAAATGGATCGATACCTATACACCGTTCACTCGGAGATTTCTAGCTAAAAGGAAATTGATAACAAGCTAGTGCGAGGCAATGGCTGAAAGAGAAGTGTGGTTTAGAAAGTAGAGTGTGTTGGTGGAGATCGACGTTTACAGAATCAATACACCCGTCCTGACGTACTTCTCCCTTCGATCCAAATACCCGCAAATCACTTGTGCTAAGAAAATCCAATAAACAAAGCAAAGTGGCAAAAGCGCACCATAGACAAATCAAGCGCTTTATTTTTCAGGGGGTAAAGTGACTGTGCTCAAAACACATTTAACGTTAATTTCAATTCAGTCCATCAGGACCATTTGCACAGAAGACATCACAGCAATAAATTAAGATTTTTGTTTAGATTTAAATTTGAAGTAACTTTATCAAATTTGATTAATTTAATCATAACAAATGCTTTTACGATGGGTATGTATAAAAGCACTAAGGTCCCAGCTAAAAACCATGAAGATCCTCTATAGAAACCACCACAAGTCTAAAGAGAAAACAAAAAAGATCTTAATTGGAAACCATAAAAATCCTAGCTAGAAACCATTGAGTTGGCATATGGAAACCATTTACTTCTTAGCTAATAAACAGAGATCCCAGCAAGAAACCAAGAAGATTCCAGCTAAAAATCAAGAAGATTCCAGCTAGAAATGCAGAAGATTCCAGCTAGAAATCAAAAAGATTCCAGCTAGAAATGCAGAAGATTCCAGGTAGAAATCAAAAAGATTCCAGCTAGAAATGCAAAAGATTCCAGCTAGAAATGCAGAAGATTCCAGGTAGAAATAAAAAAGATTCCAGCTAGAAATAAAAAAGATTCCAGCTAGAAATAACAAGAGTTTCGGGAAACCCAAAATACGCCCGGAAAGGCACAGTAACTGCAGTCATACCAAAACAAATCCTTCCATATTTATTTGAATTTAATTTTCAAAATTCAGAGGGAAGAGGTTGAAGCTTGGTAAATGACTGATTGATTGTTTGGTGTTTTACGCTGCGCTCAAGATTATTTCACTTACATGTATATGGCGGCGTTTTATTATGTGAAGCTTGGTAAAAGGTGATGTTATGTCAACAAAATGAAATCTTACCACTAAAACCTTTAAAATCCATCTGTATCAAATTTAAAATGGGCTATTTGGATCATCAATTATTAACAAGATTTGTACACGGTACAAGTCATCAATTGTCGCTGCTGTTAAATCACAATGTTAAAAATTGTTTGTTGTCAATAAAGGTTGCACTAAAATGTTTAAATTTTTTAGAAAAGCAGTTTATAATTTACTAATCATACTTAAACAAATGTAATTAATTGGCAATTTCACAGCTCACACAAATTCAAGTAGATTTGAAAATTTTTCTCATAATATTTTTTATCTACATTATTTGGCCATAGACATCTTGACAATATTCTAAATCTCCCCATATACCTACAGGTTATTACTTCTAATTTTATCATAGACCAAATGGATTTACAATAGATTTGGCTATAGGTCCATTGCTAATGTCACCCACTGTTTTTGGAGGCCATGTGGTACATGTACACAGGGCCGTAAATCTCTCGAGAGAGACAGAGCTAACTGTAAGTTGACAAGGTAAATAGACCAAAGCTGGGATACTTATCTCTTGGTCTGTAGATAAAACTTTAATCCTTATATGTATTTTTCATTTGATTAAAACGTTATATATTGATTTAAGAATAGTTTTAATCAATTTAGAAACATTATGGCAATTTGAAAAAATCCTTTTTTGATGAGAATCGGAAAAGTAGAAGCCATTTTATAATTTAAAGGTTATTTTCATGAAAGTAGGAATAAAAGGGAATGTACATAATCCAATAATTTGCAATAGTTGATATCATAAACAATTTTTTTACACACTGTCTGTTAATATGGTATGTAACATGAAAGATTTGAAAACATCGGATCATATTTGTTAAAGTTATGGAGAGAAAAAGTAAATATTACATAACCCAATATGGCTGCCATATTACGCAATGTATGATGTCAAATATAGTTCGCGACACACCTTCCACCCATAAGGTATATACTCAGAAAAAATTGTGCAGATGGAATCAAAACATTGGAAGTTATGGAGCGGAAGGGAATATTACATAATCCAATATAACTCCCATATTATGTAACCAGTGATGTTAAAAATAGTTTGCGACACACCTTCTACCCATAAGGTATATACTTAGAAAAAATTGTGCAGATGGAATCAAAACTTTAGAAGTTATGGAGCGGAAGGGACACCGGACGCCGGACTGCCGGAGATGATACCATAATACAGCCCGCTTTTCAAGCCGGGCGTATAAAAAAGATTCCAGCTAGAAATAAAAAAGATTCCAGCTAGAAATCAAAAAGATTCCAGCTAGAAATAAAAAAGATTCCAGCTAGAAATCAAAAAGATTCCAGCTAGAAATGCAGAAGATTCCAGGTAGAAATCAAAAAGATTCCAGCTAGAAATGCAAAAGATTCCAGCTAGAAATGCAGAAGATTCCAGGTAGAAATCAAAAAGATTCCAGCTAGAAATGCAAAAGATTCCAGCTAGAAATGCAGAAGATTCCAGGTAGAAATAAAAAAGATTCCAGCTAGAAATAAAAAAGATTCCAGCTAGAAATAAAAAAGATTCCAGCTAGAAATAAAAAAGATTCCAGCTAGAAATCAAAAAGATTCCAGCTAGAAATAAAAAAGATTCCAGCTAGAAATCAAAAAGATTCCAGCTAGAAACCAGCGAACCCTAGCATGAAACCAGAAAAATCCTAGTTAAAAACCATTGAGTAAACAGGTGGAAACTAGCTTGATATCAATTACAGAAACATTCTACTATATATATATCAACCCATTGGATCCAGAAGAGAGACCAGTAATGAAAATCAAATCAAAATAATTCAGTACGATCATAAATGTGTCTCCATAGTTATTTTAGACAAGAAGATTTTCCCTGTGTGTTTTTAGAGCTGATAAATATATGTATAAGAGTGGAGCAAATTTGGCCCAAACGAAAGAAGCACTATTGATACGTTTAACAGGGGAATAATACAATTCATCTTTAATTTGACTTTTTATTTGTCTAGCTGGATTACATCATCAGCCCATCAGTCACAACATACTGATTTGTAGGACTACAGAATGAAATTTATTTGATCAGTCGATTAAGCCGTAAAATGTTTACGATATTGCCTGTTCGAATACACAGGAGGTTTAAAAGTCAAGTGGGATACATCAAATCAATTTCTCTAGAAAGTGTTTTCGAAGGATTTCCTTCTTACCAATGGACATGGATGAACAACAGATGTGAGGCTTCTCTTTATCTACTATTTTCCGCTTGACTGATTCCAATTATCACCATAGTTGACTGTAATCAGCTGGACATGGTTGAGCGATTTCAGTGAGAAAAGTGTGTAAAATGGAGAAATTGTGCGACAATGGATGATCATGTGAGAACTAATAAGAAAACTGACACAGCAGCCACATAATAACAGCATTACACAATTAACTACCAGCTTATTAGAATGTAATTATCGCGGAAAAACGAGTGAAAGTATAGCTTGGAAAACCTATTTCGTTGTAACTATGTCAAACAATGGTCTTTAGAGCATTAGTTGAGGAGGAGACCTAAAAAATTTCAACGAGAAAAGAATTAAACAGATTTAAAGAAAAATAAAAACGGCTATGGTTACGGAAAATTACTTTCGTTTTTTTTATAGCAATAATCTTAATGATTCTGCAAGAAACCAATTATTCCTTGGGGAAAAAAAACTCAATTTGGCAGCAAGAGCATTTAATTACGCAGTAACACAATCTGAGATGAAAAATAAGAACTTTAAGATAAGCTGTTAAATCTTAGAAAGGCTTGTGGCTGTGTTCGTAGTGAGAACATTGCGGACGAATAAGTAAATATCCGGAATTAGGAAAAAAATACCAGGCTCATGTGAGAATCAGTTGATTGTGACTCCAAATTTTAACAAGAAAATCAAGTTGTTCTTAAGAGGCCTCCAGAAACATAGATGATATAGCATTGAGAGAAAAGCTCAGAGTTCAATAGACATCAATTAGTTATTTCCAGCTGAGTAAATTGGTTGATGAAGATTGTAAACGAAAATAACAGATTCTAAATACAGAGGTGACCCTCACACAAAAAGGTATAAAAGTGCTTTCGAAGTAAGTAATCCAGTCTTACTTTTACTCAGCAAAAAAGCTTTTTTTTATCTACAAAGTAAAGGCAAGTTGATGATATCTGAGGTAAACTTGTCAAAAGCAGCTCAATGTTGCGATAAACTTGTCAAAAGCAGCTCAATGTTCACCCATTCTTGAAAGAAGAAAGGGATTGTATTAACATCGGATAAAGGTAATTCTAAAGAAAAGTTTTGTTTTTGTCAATAAAATCCAAAGGCATCATCCAGAAATTTTCCTGCTATATTATGTAGAAAGTGAACATAGATGTCAACTTTATCTTAAACTCTACTATAACTAATAGAGAAAATCTCCTCTGAGCCTGAACTTAAATATAACGGCTTGAATAGCCATGTCGTTGGGAGTGCAAATGGGTTGAGACTTATGTCAGATAGCAACAAAAGGGTTCACTGCAGAGCTGTGATGTCCCAAAAAATGCAAGTCTTAAAAACAACACAGCTACAAATTTAACAGTCCTAATACAGACAAAAAGCCTTTAGAATGCCATTGAAATTTACATAATCTGTTTGCTGATCTTAGCGTTTGTTAGCTACACGGTGGGAAGTTTGTTGTTCATGTTTGAAGGCTTCGTCAAGGTTGGCCTTCAAGAGGAAGTTTGGGAAAAGTGTCAGGGGGTTAAGAAAGGAACAATCTAAAAAGTTCCCCTGAAGCCAAAGAACCTTCCATGAAAATAAAAGCCAGCTAACAATGCCTCTTTGATTTGCCTTTTACAGACTCGAAAACCACATTAGCTCAATTGTTCAAAAGCCCAAAATTAATTTCCTTCCATAGAGCTAATGTAAATTTCTTGGAAACCAATTCAGTGTAAGGTAGGTTCAATGCCATATCATATAATGTCCACTGAATAGCTTTGAGGCAAGAAAACACATGTTGAGTGAAGGGGAAGCCTTGATACTTGATAGGCCACAGTGAGAATAGGCTTGTTAAGCATGGAAACAGACAATAGGGGGCAATAACGAGTTAGCGTGGGTTTTTCTGTTTACAGGGCTCTAATTTAATCATGACTTTGGCTTTAACAGTTCTTGTTATCTCACATTGCCTGGCGTTTATTTGTTCTCAGTTTTGAGGAGTCCCACAACACATCTTAGCTGATCACTTCTATGTATATACTTTCCATGATAAACACTGGCTCCAGTTGATAGTCACTCATCTCCACTGGCGCCATGTGAAAACCCCAGGAAATTTTATACCCAGAGAAAAGGGCAGATTTGGGGAGACTCTGGGTTTGTATGGGTCACCTCTTTCCGTTGACTGTGACTGTATCTAAGAGATAGAGCCCTATGGCAGACATCCTGTCTGACAAGCTTGTATTTTATAACACAGATGCTGGGTTTGAGCAATCCCTTTCTATGACCTTGATCTAAGTTTGTCAGTGATAGATAATGGTACAGACATCACTTGGCCTTCTACTCATCCCCCTGGTCAAAAGTCTTCAGTCTCAATTTAACTATCTAGACAAGCCAACATCCAGTTGATTTCTTGACATCACATCTTCAGATGTTTAAGAGTTAAATAACTTCTGAAGTTAATTTCACGTTTATAAGTTAAACAACTTTTGAATTTAGTATCATATTTACAACTTTTAGCATCTTTAAAGTTAAACAACCGTCTATAGGTGAAACTTAATCTGAAATTAAAAACTTTGTCAGATAACATACTGTAAGCAACAAGGATAAATTACCATCATGGAAACTGTTTTAGCTTAAATTTAGACAACACTTGACGAGTGGAAAAGCATTTGATTGCTATGGAACAGTAACTATCAAACAACCTGGTCAAAATCGATTTCCTCATCGACGAGTAGGGCCTGAAGTCCAGAAAGTTTCTGAATACGAGAACAAGGAACAATTTCTCACCAACAATAAAGCTTTGGCTGAGAATTTAAATCTTCTAGCTGTTATGTTTCTTCTTGGAGAATTGGAAGACATTGAGTATTTTATCAATGCACAAATGTGGCCTTTGGGGCAGGTCCTGAATCATCAAATGCAACCAGTTTCTTTTTATCAATCTATAGCCGAGACCAAGATAAAAACTGCACGACAATCAGCACGTCCAGAGAAAGGAGGCAATTGTAACGGATGGAGCTAGCTTCAACCTAATGCATCTTGCTTTTGTTCATGCAAAGACGTTTTTCCTTTTTCATTCCGAAGCCAAAAGCTTTCTGCTGTTTGCCAATGACATTTCTTTAAACTGATGACTCTCTAGGGCCAGTTTTCAACACTCCTGAAAATCACATTATTTTCTTTTTCCCATCTTAGAAAAGGCGTGACAAATTAATTTCATTCTCCATTGAAATATACCAGCAGTAACAAGTTTAGGCAAGTAAAGGAACTCGTCCTGTTTAACCATTTAATAGTCAAATAGAATTCCCGAAATGCCACTTAAAATTCTATCGATTGTAAAAAATATCATGAAGATATCTACCCAATATTCAAATGCCTCTAAACAAGACATACCAATCATAAGATCCTAATGTTTATCCAACTTCTACGCGCAGTTGATAAACACAACTGAACACTACTAAGGGTAATGCCTATCCAACTGCTCAATGCCGCTAAGACACAATGACGTAACTTTTGAATGCCATAAAAATGCTATTCATTAAACTTTGAAGTTCTACTTTAAAGACCAAAATAAGTCTCTAAAGAGTTATGACTTCAGCATTTTTGTGGCAAACCAGATTGATTGATCAGGGCTTAACATCGCCCTCAACGGCTACGGTCAAAAGGCAACAAATGTACCCACTTAAAAGAAGATCACCTTTAAATCTCATCAATAAGGTTTTAAATTGTAAGTAATAGAAAATGACTACTCTCACAAATGGTGCTTGAAAAATACAAATGAATGCATGATTGATTGATTTATTGGGGCTTAACGTCCCGTTCAACAGCTGGGGGTCATACGGCAACAAAAACAAGTGAATGATAAATGTACTAGTCTCCTACACCCTCTGAAGAAAGCTCTTATGTTTTCAAGCCTACTTTCTCACTTGACTTTAAGTACTAGAGTATGGTCATAAAGTACAAGAGGAGTTATCTTTTCACATACCTCTGTGTCTTTGAGTTGTCTTATCAAACATCAGCATGGCTTCTTCTACCTACAATAACAAGGGCAAAGAAAAGGCTTAATGAGCATGGTATGGATGACTAGAAGTGACATAACGAGATAATATCTGTCCAGTTTCATTGTCAGAAAAATAATTGCCTACTTTGTTAACCAACTCATAATTATATCAAGTTTAACGTGAACTGTCACATTTTATGGCTCTTTCACGCCATTTTCTCAAGTGTGATTATTAGGAAACACAGCCCTACTTCTCTTTGGAGAGAAAATTTATGGATGCACACTTTATACACAGAATTATGTTGGCAGATGGAAGATGTTTATGATTTTAAAAAAATACCCTTTTTAAGCAATTCTTGACTATGTTTTCTATCAACATTAGGCCTGTCATAATACATGAATAGGGTACTTCCAAACCATGCAATTCACCTTTTTTCGAATTACACCGCTCATGTATTATGTTAGGCTTATAAGTAAAACTAATGCTTTATTATATAGGTTCATATATTTGGACTTTTTTCAAATTGAGCCAACTAAATCATATACATTTCACTTCAAATTGAACACTTGATTTTGAAAAAAAAATCAACTGAAGTTCTTGGCCTATCAAGAATCAATCAAAAACCAGAAGCAACTGCAAATACGGGGAGAAAAATGAAGAAAAATATATGAATATTTCAATTTCTACAATAAGTAGGTCAGCAAAAAGCATCAGTTTGAGATGGAGAATATCGTATGACCTTTTGTGTGTCTCTCCCACACCCTTCGCTTCAGACTATTCTCTCTAATTATGTCACTAGTTTGACAAGGTTACTAGTATATTACAGTGACCTTACGCTAGTCAATGGTCCGTGAAGGAAAGCTGACGTCAGACAGCTATTTAACAGGAGAGTTGTATTAGAAACCCCTTGGTAAACAGGAAACAATAGTTTTAAATCAATGAGGTGAGGCCAGCATTTTCAGCCAGGTCTAAGTACCAGGACATCAAGTCACTAATCATATGCAGTCGTTAGTTCGACAAGAGGTGATAGTATCAGAAAAACCGGCTCTATTAAAGAAACCATGTGTGACTGAGCATGGTATCCATCTACGTAGCTCGAAGGCATTTACGTTCAGGAAGGCGTACATAGTGTCATCCCATACACCTTCCCGACCTATGCCTAGACCACGGGCGAAAAATACAACACTTAACATACAGATTCAAATCTAAAAATACAACAATTATCATTTATATTATACCCTTTATAGTGTTGATATTTTTAAAGGTAATAACCCAAAATGGAAACAAGCATTATACTGAACTGATACTGAAATGTTGTGCCTTCCACATTTTCAAATAGACAGCAGCCAAATATAATGTTGATATTTTCTAAAGCAATAGCTCATACTGAACTAATACCGAAACGTTGTGCCTTCCTTATTTCTAAACCAACTGCAGTCAAATATGACGTTCAGCTTGTATTTTCAAGGGCCATCAAGGCAAATGGAAATAGTTGCTTAAAACGGAAATCTGTTTTTAAGTCAATTGTACAATGAAATTCAAAAGTTAAACGCAATTACAACAAATGGAAATGTCTGAAAACTGAAATGTAATGATTTCTTTGTTTTTAATAAAACCAATCGTATTTCGTGTTGATGCCATTGGATATCGATATTTTAAAAGGCAATTACGTGAAATGGAAATTGTCCATTGCATCTGAAACCCAATGCAATCATTGTTTTTAAGTAGACAGTATGTAATGTTGATATTTTCTGTGGTTTATGATGAGACATGAGGTTGTACCATTAACTAGACTAACAGAGTGTAAGTGAGGGTGTATTTATCTATGTCAGATCCATCAATCTCCACTGATGACCAATTATCTCTTGTAATGACAGGCCTGCGTTAAGCGAGAGCTAAGGGTTGAGTCTATGTAGGTCATATCACTATAGGGACAAACAAACCGCAAGGTATAGTAGTAGTTATCAACCATCTACAATGACAGTGTTAAAAACAGTACTTGAGGGAATGTGAATGAAGTATAATCCGCAGGTTGTGTGGTATCTATATAACCTGACACCTCAGGTAGATTCAATAGCTTCTCCACCACCATTAATTAACTATGGTTATTCAAATTTTGTTTTTTTCCCAAAATTCACAGGATACATGGGCATTTTTAACTTAGACTCCATTTGCTTATTTTTTCTATAAGCCGCAACTATCCATTTGTCCATCAATCGTTTTGGCCAATTCTGAAAAAAGATCTTAATCCTTATGCATCAATTAGAATGAAATCTACACAGAATTTCACCCAGAATAAGAAATAGTATACAATAATATAAACAGCAAACATAATGTTGTTGTTGATTTCAAAACTAGGTGACCTTGACATGCATAGGCTAGTACAGGGTGTGGCTCTTGTTTATAAGGTTTTGTTTTACAACTTATAAATTTGCTTCTGTGGAAACTGCTGTTTTTTCCCTCTAATTCCAGATGTTTTTTGTTGACTTGGAATGATCAAATGTTTGATGTTGTATAAAAAATTGCTTATCTTTCACTCAGCTTTTGAAGCCTTACAGCTGACCTTTGACATAGCCTGACAACCATGTACCCAGTGCCCTCCTTGTAGCTTCCACTGAAGCATAGCCTTTGGGACTAAGGTTCCAGAATTTCAGGGTATCTCAATGACATTGACTGGGAAGTCAAGGCAGATTTTATAAAAGGGTGTTGGCTAAGACTTGATCAAACAAAGCCTGTCTGTATGTATGTGGGGAAAACACATATTTTATTAAATCTGACCCCCACCCTTCAATCATGAAAACATCATGCCTCTTTGCTTTAAATTTAACAGAATGCCACTGTTTTTTGTCGTTTTTTACTTTTGAGTCATAAACACTCTAAAATTTTGTTGTAAATTCTTTTCTAAAATTTTTTTTAAATTGCATAAAAGTAATTACTAAATAAGCAAATAACAATGTAGCCTTCAAAAGCTCAACTGGTTAAACCTGAACTAAAACTAAGTCAGATTAGAACCTGCAATACGCCTGTTTAAAGGCCAGGAGATACTATAACATGAAGGGCTCATACACTATTAGGGACTTTGGAGGAAATATTATACGTGTAGATTGATTGTTTGGTGTTTTACGCCGCACTCAAGATTATTTCACTTATATGGCGGCGTTGCCATTTTAATTGTGGGAGGAAACCGGGCTCTGTGCCCGGAGGAAACCCATGACCTTCCGCTGGTAACTGGCAACCATCCCACATAGGTCGTTCGAGTGAAAACCCAGACAGAAAATTTTCCAATTTTTGGACTGAGTGGGATTCGAACCCGCGACCCATTGGTGGAAGGCTGTTTGGATTGAGCTTCCAACGCTCTACCTACTGAGCCACGGAGGCCCCTATACGTGTAGAAGCCTGGCTTCTCATTCAGATTTATTTCAGACTTTACAGTAAAGGAATTTAGGTGAAGGCTCAACCACATACAGTGAATGAAGTTATATAGCTTCCCAGCTGCTTACATTCATAACATGGGCTGGTGGATTTCAATTGCCAGTCATTTGTACAAAACTAGGAAAGCCAAAACAGAAATAATAATTGCTTCTAGTGGCCCTTAAGGGGTTTTCCTTATATCTCCAAAAATAGAAAACTTATAACCATGTTCAAGTCTTCATAACTATAGGAAGTTTATTACTTGACTGAATGCTATAGATGTTCAGTGCCATATTCAAGTTTATTTCAAATTTAATTCAACAGAACTTGTGAATATGGCATACATGTACTCTGGGTGCTGCAACATCTTCCATTTCACAATTTTTTCCACAAAAATGTTTTATGTAATAGCACCAATTAAGTTTTTTGGTACTTTTATTAAAAACAGCATATATAGAATTGTATTGCTGGTAAAGACCGAAGTCTGCAAAGACCCAATCTTGCAAAGTTTCTTATATTTTGTTTATATTTCTCATAAATGGTCCATATTTTTGTGAAGCATAATTGCAATGTGTCTGATATACAGCCTTCATATTTGTGATGCACAGCTGTTTATGTTTTGCAATGTATGTTCTATCTTTGGGACAAGAAGATGTTTAAATCAGGCAGGGCTGATATGAGGAGATATTAGCCCAGTGTGAGAGGGCCAAATAGACTATAACAGGTTCTTATCAAAGCCTAAACCAGCCCAGCAGTGAGTCATTTCACAGGGATGTTCCACTAGGGGCTCATCTAACAGGTCCCACCCTGTCGAAAACTTCACACACTAGTTCTTTCATCTCACACAATCTGCATTTAACTCTCCACGCTGGGGGATTGCAGAAAAAAAGCAAAATCTAATAATACCAGAGCGTGAAGATTCACACTTTTGACATGTAATGTGAAAATGGTTGTAAATGTTAATGATGCTCGTGTAAATAAAAAGACTTCACACATTAGCTTTGTGCATGAGTGGAGAAAGATCTAGGGACCTACATGAAGGGACTATGCCTCATTTATTTTGGATTTACTTATCTATATTAAGGAAAACAACATCCCACCTACATTTAGGCCTACATCAAATGGAATCCAAATGGCATATCTTTCAACAGGGTTGATTGATTGGTGTTTTTGCCATGCTCTGAAGTCATTTAAGGCAATGCTTACATCGGCAAGAAAAGTTGCAAAATCTGACCCTTAGAAATGTATTGATTCTCTAAATTTGTATTCTCAGTCATCGATCTAAATCAATAAATTAGGTTTCTAAGGAATCAACTTAAATTGAAAACCATATTTGTAAGCCTTCATATCTAAATGTATTTTAATAAAAAAAGCCTGAATATTGATGACATCACTGGCAAAATTATGGGATATATGAGGGGGTCTGGTTTAGTAGTGACTGGCTGTAGTTTCCTTAAAAGCCCTTGCATCAGTGCAATTGGATGCACACCCATATTCTCTGTTTCGGACATCCGGGTACCTGACCAGCCGGCTAGGGTACTTAGGGTCACGTGATCTTCCCTCAGCCAGTCAAAATGGCGTTGTTATGGAATTGTTTTCACCTCGGAGCCTTGTTGTCAGGATCGTGACGTCATGCAGAAATGGAGAATACTTTTCTGTGGAGTTTCTTGGACGATGTTGATCCCTCAATAATCCCTGATGACGCCATTAACTAAGTGGTGTATTAAAGCATTTATCCAAGGTTAAGTACAGCCTGAATGTTACCTGATAAATCCAATCAGCATCTATTTACCTTTTTACCTTTAACAATGGATGTTAAATAGTGACTGGAGTATTGTCATTACAGGTAAATGGGGTTAAAAAGAGACAAGAACGACGTTTGACCCTTAGGGTAAGCCTCGCTGATTTAAGTCAATAATTCCCCACTCAGTCCCAATAACAATAAAGATATATAATTGTTAATACGGACAATCTCCATAGTACACCTGGCCAATCCAACAAAATGACAAATGTCACTCAAATTTCACCAGGTAATACAATATACCTGTTCACCTGGGGTAATGGAAGGAAACCTGCTTAATTATTCAATAACTCTAGTCTTTTATTATTAAAGCCCATAACTGAAACAAAGTGACAGATTTGATTGTCAGTGGAATTTGACCACAGGCAAAATACATAAATCGAACAAGCCAGCTTTAAGCAGGTAATTCAACTGCGATTATGCTCTGCATAGCAGAAAGCATCTGTCAATGCAAATAATATACCATGATGACCTTTTATGTTTCATTCAGTTTCTGAAATACATTGATATTTTGTATGACTTAAACTGAAAAAAAATGTTAACATTCAAATGCTCATTTCCATCAATGCCCTTTTGTTGTATCATTTCTTGAAACTATCACAAAATATGTTTTAATGAAGACGAATCTCTTAGGCTTGATAGGTGGTACACATCATTCACTGTAGTTGATTTATCTCACTTAGCAGGAAAACGTTAATAATGACACGGAAGATGATGACATCATGATAACATCAATTTCACAGGTGTGCCTTATGAAAGGTGAGAAAATGTTTACACCCCAGGAAAAGCATATGTACAATATGTTACAACAATTTATGGGGTATAAAGGTCTAAATGATATACCTCTTTTTAACACAATTAGAAACTTGTCTCCATGGTTATTTTAGACAAGAAGATTTCCCCTGTGCCCGTGTGTTTTATTGATCATAAATATAATAGTGTCTGTATAAATGTATAATTTAAATTCTCAAGAATTCCAAGGATTATGGGCAAGTTAGACTGTTGGAATTTTTTCTTTATTTATGAACACTAAACACACAAGCACAAAGAAAACCTTCTTGCCTTGTTCTTTATTTTTTACCTGTACTTTGAATTTCTATTCTTGTAATTATTTTGTATTGAGAAACTTTCATCCCAGTACCATCAGTATTATAAGCAGAAAGCATTACGTATATCAATAAGTAACATTGGCCGTACAGTATTCCAGACAGCGGACCAAAGGGGAAAAACTAGCGCAGCAATCTTGGAAAAAAAAACAGACACCTTGAATAATCTGCCTCTCAACAGCCACACATAACCGCTGCTTTTTACGTCTTGCTTTCCTCAATTTGCGATGTGCCACAGTTTATAGTCGAAGAGAAATAATCAATTATAGTCGCTGATCCTGCCTTATGCATTCTTAATTAGCCAGAATAATTCTATATTCCTTGAGCTTAAGAGGTACTCAATCAAACAACCGTTTCTCCAAGATGGCGATGTCATAAGTGTCAAACAGGATTTTTCATGTATGGGTATCATGTATGGGGAGGCAATGGACTCACTGTTTCAATGACAGTTGGTTTTTTGATATGATGCCGCCATAACTGTCAGTAAGGTTTTACTGGCTTAAAAGAAACAGTTGAAAACACCTGTTTGACATTAGTCTGTGTTAAACATTCATATCTCTTGATAAGGAGGAAGGGAGGACTTAATGATACCATCAAAACTCCGTGCAATCTATCACAATTTCCGCCAACATACTTCTCTACTTAATTCCCATCCGAAATGTAAACTTCCTTTGGAAGATGAGGCTATTTAACCGGCAACATAACACACCTAGACAATAATTCTCAAAGTGATATATGAGTTCTATGATATACCCAAGATTATATCATAACTTTGGAAGTGTGTACTTTTGAGTTGATTTGAAGAGGAAACCATCCGCTTTTGGCATAATATATAACTGACCATCCAACATTACCTGGTTTATACAACATCTATGTGACCAGAACGAATCTAACATATTCTGAAAATAATGAGTGTTATTCAAATCTGATCTACATTATGTTTAGATTTGTCTTCAAATCTTTAATCATTCATGCTAAAAAAAAAGTTAAATATTTTTAAAATTTAAAAACTATTTTTAATACTCCATGTCAAAGTAGTACATTTTTATTTTTGTTCTGGTACTTTAGAGTTGATGCATTAGGGCAGCCTGCGGGTGGAGTCGGCATGATGGATCTAACAGTTGGGATAGTGTCATCAACGGAGATATACAACTGAGCATCTACACGTTATCAAAAATTACATGTCTTTTAATAGCCCAAATAGTTAACCGAAAATAGTTCTAACTGCAAATGGAATAGCAGGGAGCTGGCAAGGAGAAGTCTTTATCGTAGAAGAACGATAAATAGCTGCAGGAATTTCGATATGCTATATACTGAATGGTGTAGAAAACGTCTACAGGGATACAACATTTTCTTAGATCAAAGCCAAAGGAGAAAACAGATGCCTGGATATAACCTTGGGACTTGTTAAACAATGTAGGAGAAGTAGGACCATGTAAAACAGATTACGATGGATGGATGAGAGATTGGTTTACCATTTCTATACACAGTATATTTTTTTCTCGATGTGTCTTCTATAATTGCTTCCTTAAGATGTGCTTTATCATGTTTGGCACACCGTGGAATTCTCCGTACAATGTCATGGAAATGAATCCAATATTCATCTTACTGCAGGGTTCTGGAAGTTTTTTTACGAGCTTGAGAAATAATCAAAATTAGTCTTCATTTTTTTATTACATTTCGCTGAAGCTTTCGCAGGGAATGGAATATGTTTCCTCACAGCAGCTGTTGTTTATTCCAACTTATCAAAATGCATCAGCAGGATTTAATCCAGGAGACCACAATATTGGAGTGACAAGAATGGTGGAATTTATTCACCATACAATATGCAAAGCAGAAAAGAGCAAATAACATTTGTATGGAAGCGAAAACCACTTAGCGTAATTCCCACACAAACAGCTGATTACATTTAATATCAGTCGGGAGATAACGGAAAGGCTTTATGCTGATGGATAAATTTACGCATATTGCATCCTCTGTGTTTACAGACTCTGGTTTCTACAATGTGTTTTGAACACCCTGATGAAATTTGGTCGCCATTTCATAACAAATCAATTTAACAGAGATCTATTGTACGACTTTTCTCTTTTAACTCCGTACCCGATATAGCCAAATGATTAAATGCACCTGTTCAACCAATATGAAGCAATGAAATTAAACACTTTCCGGTTCCACCCTGTTGCTAGGCATTGACCGGGCCTATCATGGAATTACTTAGTGAAGTGGAATACATGGTTATTTCTACCTCCTCAAGCAGAAGATTTTCTTGTACCTTTCCTTCATTTCCGAAAACAAATAGTCCATTTTTCACCCAAATAGTCCAGACTAATCCAATTGTCTTGATTAAATTAAATCCATCACTTTAAAGAGCAAACTTTAGCCAAACCAACACTTTTCCCCCATCGTGTATATCATTAACTTAAGCAATAAAAGTGATACGTCCCAGAAAGAATTCTTGATAAAGAAAAACACTCAATACTGCCGAGGTCTGTATATTTACATTCACTTGCCTATTGTAAATTTACATCATGTATAATTGAAATAAACAAGAAAAAAATCTGAGGGAAAAATAATAATAACCAAACATGAATAATGGCTAAGGTGTTGTTGGATGTGAACTGCCAAGAATAGCAATATAAATGAAAAATCTGGCAATCTTTTGGCCGAGGAATGATTGACAGCACCGGAAACCCGTCACATAAATTATTTCTTTTTCCATTCCCATGATGCAGTTAACTGAAGATGGCAATTGAAAACTACACAAGCCCAATTCAGAATCAATAACTGTTCGGATACATACATCCTGATAAGGCAATTAAGTCGTTCCTGCATTGGTTGGTATTGAAGGCCTATGCCTGAGAGACGACAAAGGTAGTTATAGTTACCCAGTGAGAGGCTATAGATCACCTACAAGATGTCCACGGAATCCATGTCCATTTCTAAGATTCCAGTAAAATCAATCTAGCCAGCGTGGCCACATTCATTGTAGCTAAGGTTCTACTTCAAGCTATAATACAATTTACAGGATATGCTTCAATCAACAAGCAAAGCCAATCTTAAACCCCACGATGACCCCAGATCAGCTAGCTTCCTACAGACAACAGTAAGACACTTTCTTTGGTTTAATCTTCTTGAAATTACTTGTCCGTTCCAGCCATTGTTATTCGTCTTCCCAAGTGACATGAAGCTTCTTACACTGGAAGACTAACAATGGGCTACAAGGGGCAGTTTAGTTAGAGTTCTATGGCAAAGCTATCCTTTGTGTCCCTTCTCCCAAAATATAGATTCAATGGTCACGACTAAATCACAGATTTCAAAATCCCTCAGGCAATTACCATGGTTATTTTCAGATACATTCAATATAATTCCAGATTGAACTTTTATACAGTAGTAAGGAACTCATGAATCTTAATACATACAATTAAATATAATTTTAAAAATATGATATTGACATGATTCGTAACTTTGATGACACTTAAATATAACCTATTTTGTTATGTTTTAAGTCCATTTCATGTTAAGTGTAAGCTGATCGTATGAATTTTAACAAAGATGAAAATATTAAAGGGTTAAATTTATGTAGCAAATAATACAATTTGGTTGACTTCCAAAAGGGCAAATAATTTATTGATAGAGGCAAGACTTTAGTTGACCAAAAGGCAATCTGAAAATGATGAAATGGGTTTCAAGTTGTGTGTAGTTGGGGTGCAACAACAACAGCAGTTGATATTAATAGATGGGGGTCGCTAACAATACAACCACGTAGCATGCTCCCGGGAAACAGCATGCCTATGTAGCCAATACAATTAAATTGACGAGTCAGTCTCTACGACACATCAGTGTTAAGGGGAGCCTAATTTCAATACCCAGAGAATCTGTATGCCATTCCAACACTGGTTATGTAACATAACTTGTTACTTAATTTAAAGGCACAATGGCCTTTGCATGATAGCTTGGCTTTATTCATGTAACTGAAATTGTTTCACATTTTTCAGAGGTAATTCAAGGAAGACACCGGTTCAGATATGGCTTCCATCTCAGATGTACAAGGCAGAAAGTTCCGTGTGTTAAAAAGTAAAACCAGTATTATACAATGATGGAAGAACTGAACAAGTCACTGTAAACCCACTATCAACAACCACATGTTAAATTTTAATGCCGGTTTTTATTTTGACGGAAGGTGTAAATTTGTGAGCGTGCAGAGTAATTAGTTATTAATAAGATTCTGTTTCCATGCAAGGATCGTAATGGCAATAATTCCAGTAATGATGTTAATAAAAAAATAATGATTACACGTTTTTGAGGGAAAATGAATATGATTACAAATGAAGACCAATAACTAAAAATGTTTACAAATTCCTACGAGCAACTCTTAAAAATCGCTTAGGATTTTTGGCACATAATTTGGTCTAGATTTATAAAATCTTCTCAGAGAAAGAAAAATTAAAAAATCAGAAATTTGTTTTTTAAAATATATATATTGATTAAGAATTAGAAATGGGTAATTAAGTATGTTATAACAAAAATAGACCAAAAAAAAACCGAAACAGTAATCCATTTTAAATGACGAATTTTTTTTAAAAATTCCTTAAAAATTATTTATACTGATATTCTTCCTATTAAGTGAATAATATATTAGCATGTGAAAGGTTACTTTAACAAGGACATCTCTTTCTCTGTGGTCTGTTTTTTCGACAGAATGAAGCCAATATTGACAAACTGCGGGGTTTTGAAATTTAGGGGTCAGCCGATGAACAAATAATTGTAAGCGTTTTGTTGTTAAAGCTTAGCCTTAACGTTAGTTCACACAGAACCTCATATTGACCGAAGAGTTCCAATGTAGCGTTTAGCCCACCCCTTTAAAGCAGTGTAACTTAAAGCACATCTTCGTGGACATAAACCTGAGAACAACGAGGCTCACTTGCAACGAACCAAGTTATAAATTTCGTCCATAAAAAAACCTGATTGTAAAATCATTTATGTTGAGAAAATAGGCTCATCACACGTATGCCTTATGAATTCGGAAACAAAACTTTGAGAAAAAAACACCCAACCCAATGGTTAAGAATTTCTGCTCAGACTGTGTTGCATTAAAGTGGCATGAACTGCCAAATATAAGGAAAATTTCGTTGAAAGAGAATGCTAATTGTGGGTTTTTTGAATCTGAAATTACAAAATAAGACCTTTCAGTTGATACCAATCTTGAGGATGTACGTTAAGGTGGTTTTATAAGCAGCAAAAGTCCCAAAAATGAACTCCTACATCCCAGCTATTCAAATTTTGTCCGTTATTGGCACATACATGTATCTTTGGTTCGTACAGGGTACTCACTACTAATATTTTTTTATTTCAATGCCAATCATTTAGTTTTTCAAGGTACTTTATACGTTGAACTTCTTTTGACAATCAGCATTTATGAAAAAAATCCGAATTTTGGTAGCTTATGCCACTTTAAGACTTAATTTGTAGATAAAGGAAAATCTGTTTATGTTTATTGTTCTAGTGATTCCCAGTCGTTTTAGATGTTATAGTTGTTTTGTGTTTTACCTGTAATATTTAATACCTGATCAGATGTTATTAAGGTACATGTCAGAGCAAGAGACCTTGTATGATTTTTACCTTTGAGTCAACAAAGCAGATATAATTTTACCTAGGTGGGATTTCCAATAAACGATGCCCCTGGGGTACAATTACCCTTAAATTGGGTATTGTGCATCATTGGCCTTTGTATCTAGTGCAGAATATACACTTGATAAAGGTAGATAATTGGTAGGGGTGAGAGTGAGCAGAAGTCACAGGCCATGCTCTACATCGATTCCATACAAGTACAATGAATTCCTGATATATCATAGTGATTGTCCATTGATCGTTTCCGGTGGTGATTCCGCCTGGATATGGAAACCCGTGACTTCCTCATAACAAGAATATCTCTCTCCCACACTCGTACAGTGGGGTACTCCTTTGATCAAGGCTTTAGTCCTCGCCATACCAAGGCTTCTCATTTTTTTGATGAGGCTCTATTTTTGTTGAAGTATTCACGTGAGACGGACCTCTAATTGCCGACAGTCTCGCGGGAAGGATATCATTCAAGCCGCTGTGTGATGAACGATTAAAGATGATTATAATACAACTTGAAGCTATTCCTCGTTTTTTTCTCTTCCATACCCGCTGAATACGAAATTATCAAGTAGCGTAGAAAAATGATGAAAACGTTAATTGAAAATATTTTTTTTTAAGGACAAGAGTAAATGGTTCTTTGAACTTTTAAAAAATTCATTTTCAATCTTGGTCATGAATCTTTCATGAATATTTCCGACATCACTAAAAACAAAAAATGCTACCACTATATGATCCATAATACATGTAGTTCCACAGAAGTACTACTTTTTTTTCTTATCACTAAAGCTAACCATAGATGCAGTGTTGTGTTAACGCCAATCTTTGTTCATAGTCTCTAATATTTCTACCTTTTTAAATATTTGTTCATAGTCTCTAATATTTCTACCTTTTTAAATATATCTAGTACTTTCTAAACACACTGGCCTAGAAAATACCTTCTGGGCAAAAAAAAAACAAAACTATGGACTTACTGGGCTTAAATAAGTATCTGTGAAGTGTTTTCAGGAGTATATCTATGGAATCATATCTATAATAGGCGTAATAAAAACCCCTGCAGCTTAGAATGGCATCGGTCTACCTGGGCCATATCTCAGCTTATATATCCATGGCAGTTTTCCCAGGTAGGCAAACAATGAGATGATTATCTACCACAATTCCTCTTTCTAACTTAACGGAAGTGCTAGTCCTAACGACTATCACTTCAATCTTAACTATCTCAATTATTCAAAATTATCTTCAGGCGGTTGCAATCCTCGGCTGTTAATTGAGAGATGGTGCTCAAAGGACTCACTTGCATTGTTGCAACTAGTATTACCTTTTTTTACAACACACTTGTCCATGAAATTTCCTCCATTAAAATATTTTTTTTAAACTTTCATATGAAATTTCCTCCCTTAAAATTTTTTTTTAAACTGTCATACTTGATTGATTTTGACCCTACTTATGATTGTAAGATAGATGTTTGAGGAGCTGAAACTGGGTTCTTTGGAGAGAGGAGACCCCCCCCCTCCCCCGCCATCACACCCCAAACCATCCCACCTTGCTAGGCATCATCACTTGAGTTAGAGATCGTAAATTTTTATTTCCTGACTACATAGACTCAATTTCGTTTTCAACTTGTTGTGTCTTAAACACAGACACACGGAAGTTCATTTTTACAAAGATCACAAGTTCTAGGTAAAGTAAAACAGACATTAGATTTAGTCGAACTATGAAATTCGAGATGATGAAATTTGATGCATGTCAACCTGTCAGTGTCCAAAAAAAATTCATTCTCAACATCTTAGGAATTGAACAGTTTTTTTGGTCTAAGGGCAGTGTCAGAACGGAAGCTGTAGAACATCAAAGTTATCATGTAGCTACAAGGCTTGGTTTTCTGGATTCAGCCTGGTTTCAAACAGTTACATACTTCTAACCCCTCTATCAAATATCTGTTGTGAATTCTGCCTTACATCAAAGGTCTATTTCAACTGGTGATGAGAATACCATATGTTGAGCTTTAAGCATTATTGCAGATGGTTATACGCTTCTGTCTGGAGTCATATGCTACAAGGTGGGTTAAGTTCGAACTGGAAGGGATGGGTCTAAAGCTTAAGGCCGGGATGGGTCTAAAGCTTAAGGTCGTCACTCGAAAAAGCATGGGATATTTGAGGTGATCTGGCCTTTGACCGCTTCATTACAAACCCGCTCGACTGCACACAGATACTTTTTCATGCCTGTGTGTTTAAATGTTAATAAAAATATACTCTTCGATACAGAAATTATTGTCCTCACCATGTTTAAATCCCTCTTAATGTCATATGAAATATGTCAGTGGGCTTTTGGGATAAACAGCAACTTATCAGATTCAATATTTGGTGTTTGTAGCCAGATTCAAGATTATTCGACTGAAATGGCAGAATTGGCTGATTAATTACAGGGGGTAAGGGGGGGGGGGGGACAACAGGGCTCTGTGTCTTGAGAAAACATCAGACTTTTCGTTTGGAACATGCCAACCAATCAATAAAGAGAAGCTGACAAACTAGCTGTGCCAAACATATTTTTGCACCAAGTTATAACTATATATTTGAACACTAAAACACACGAGCACAGGGTAAATCTTCTTGTCTAAAATATATCTTTGTAGCCATCGCCATTAAAAGAGACCAATTTTGTAATTGATTGTTTAATTTGATTTACTTTGTAGATTCAGCACATCTCTTCCTTAATTATTTTAGAATGTTGCCAAATAAATTAAAAAGAAACTCATGCAGGCCAACCACTTATTCTACTGACCCCTATATCAAGTTAACATATGTAGATAGCACCTATTTGTGTTAACTATACCCTGAACTCAATTCACTTTCCCCTGTCCATTAAAATAGTTTTCGCCATTTGTCAGTCAGACAAGTTGCCCGCGGAATACTAAACAACACCACCTCTTGTTGCTAGAATACAAGGCCCTATTTGTTTAGAGGGAGAGTACGAAGTTGTAAACATAATACAAGCTTATAATTGGCGGAACTTTTTTAGCCATATAAAAAGACAGAAATTTGTTAAGCACATTGCCAACAAATTGGAATGTACTTGTCAGATTTGTAAAAAATTCAGTGAATCATAAAAAAACGCCATACATCATATAAGAAATGAAAAAAGCAGATTTTTACAATACATACAATCTGAGTTGGACTCAAACCTGTGACCTATTGAAGGTAGGCTTGATATATTGTGCAGGCTAAATATCACAAAAGAATTGTTTTATTTCACATTCATGATTATTCTCCTAGAACTGAGAATTATTAAGGGCAGAAAATTGCCTCTGGGTACAGAGTAAACTTTGGGCTGTACCTGATCAAGTGAAAACATAGTCAGAATATATCCTGAATACGTTCAGCACTGAAGAATGAAATAAAAGCCATGAAATATGGATTGATTGTGTAGTTCTCAAGATTATTTCTATTATATGGCGGCATTGCCAGTTTTATTTTGGGAGGAAATCGGGCTCTATGCCCGGAGGAAACCCACGACCTTCCATTGGTATCTGGCAAACATCCCACATAGGTCGTTCAAGTGAAAACCCAGTCAGAAAAGTTTCTAATTTTTTTTGGACTGAGTGGGATTCGAACCCGCGACCCATTGGTGAAAGGCTGTTTGGATTGAGCGTCCAACGCTCTACCTGCTGAGCCATGGAGGCCCCCCATGAGATATGGAAGACATTTAATTCTAGGTGTCATTTTGGCCATTTACAAAGAAATTTTCGTGACAGGATATAAATTTTGTGAAAACGACTGGTGTGTTTGGATAGGTTCAGTTTCCTCCACCTGAAAACTTGAGCGGCTCGACAGGTACTTGGCTTACCCCAGGGCTTTGGAGAAAATAAGTCCGAGCTTATACACTAATACATTATATAACATATATTAGGGTTATTGGGGTCATCATGCTGTTAATAGGATAGGGTGCAACTTAAAACCATCTATGAAACTGTAACTATTCGACACAATGTAAATAAATGACTCGTCAAAGTTTCGCTGTTTTAAATATGAGCCCGGAGGAGAAACGTCTATGCTACTGATACAAGGGTAAAGTGACTTTCTATTAAACTGGCACAGTATATGTACATAGCAACCCTGTCTACAGTCCACTAAATATAAACCACTAATTCCACGGCCACTAACTAAACTATATAAATGAGAGTAACCTATGTTTGCTATATTTATATATATATATATTTACACCTTGACACCCATTATCGTTAAGCAGATATCAGAATGATCTGACAAATACGGCAGGTTAGCACAGGTTTTAATTTTGCGTCGTGCTGAGCGCATGCATGCCTTCTGAAAACTTTACTAATGCTTACTAAATCAACTTCAGAGAGACAAGTTTGTGCATAAAATGTTATACATAGGCCTAACTACTTCCTCTCTCGTATTTACTGAGTTGCATTAAAAAGTATTAACAAATGTTTTAAACACATGTATTAAAGCTTATGAGAAGAATACAGCCTAATGGGTAGAATTCAGAACTGATGGAGTAGAAAGCTATGGAAGAACAGTTGGATAATATCAATCTTTAAACTCTTTAATAAAATCTTTAATATTGAAATAATTTTTTTTTTTTAATAAAATTTGATTTTTTTTTTCAAAACAGTAAATTTTTGTTTCTTTTTCATTTGAACACATGGTTGGTGTCTACCATCCAAAATTTAAAATAATTTCAGAGGTTAAAAAAAAAGCCATTCAATTTTGACTTCCTTTCACTTTAAAAATGAACTTTCTCTTTTCTCAAATGAATTTTGATCGATGATTTCAGTTTTAAACGAGAGAATAATCCAACTTGTCAGAAAGGTAACCTGATAACACCTGTAAACTATCAGAGCATTACACTAACGAGTTTGACTGTGAAACTAACCACAGGTGAGAAAATAACTATGTAAGACTACAGACGAAATAAACCATAGAATACCTGTCTTTTATCACCTGAAATGACATAAGAAAATAATCAAGAATGAATCTTCACGGACGAAAGACTGAAGCATGCCAGTACATGCTTTCTGTGGTTGGAAATCTTAGCTGACAGATTTAATACAAGTGTGACAGGTGAAATAATTAGGGATATTAAGTTTAATGACAATGAGTTCATTACCTATAGTTCTCATATTACATTTAAAGGAAAGGTAGTGGTAACTGGAGAAAGTATTAAGGCAGTTATATTGGGTGGGCTTGTGACACTTGCCATCCCTCAACAGGTGAAAAAAAGATCCACGTCTGTTTTCTTTGATGTAAACATTATTACACTTGTTCAGACAGTTTCATTTTGGCTTGGAGTTTTCGTACAGTTTCAAACATTTCCCTAATTCTAATTCATTTTGCCACAACAAGTCTCAACACAGAGAAAATGACAGCCAATATATCATTTTCAGTTTGGCAGTTAAAGATTTGTTTGTCTTTTGTCCCCACTTTCCCCCAAAGTAGTAAAAGTCTTTGTTTAGCCCTTATTCTCATGCTATAGAAAATTGGTTCCTTGGGTTAACTTAGAAAGCTTTTAGTTTCTACACCTTTGGTTGTCATACAGTCGGAATGCATGCATTGCTGACTAGCTAGCTTTTGGATATAGTTAACAGATTAAAGTGTTTTTGCTTGACAACCAGGATATTCGACCACACCAAATCTTTTCGAACTAATACTTATTCATTTGAATATATACATTTAAAAGATCTGTCTGGGCAAGGAAGAAAGGTTTGACCTGAACTCTATAATTTTCTAGAACGTTCTTTTTGAACAAACTTTTCATTTCCATCTCATTTGAAATTTTTATTCAAATAGTTGAATACGGATAAACATATTTTACAAAGAAGAAAAAGATTTAAAATCTAAATCTAATATGATTATTCAACCGTACAGTTGGAATCACAAATAAATCGTGACTGGTTGGATAAAATATTCTTATTCCTGTACCAAGAGACTAACCAAAAAAATTATTTTTTTCTTGGATCATTTTTCCCTATATTTCTAAGGTTAAAAATGCTAAAAACTGTACAATCGAATTGTCTCAATTTTCAAAATGCCAAGCAACTTAGAAGTCAGTATATGTATAAAGAGTTCAAAAGAAAAATCTTACAACTATGAAGTGCAGTCTAGTGTATATATTCAACGCAAACATCCCCTTCGTCAAATAAAAAATCTACTTTTATTTGTGATTTTTTTCCGAATGAATTAGACGATCAAAGAGACAGTTAATTCTAGTAAGTTTTATTGGGAGGTTAAAGCCTACATTAAACACAGTTAATAAGAATATTTGAGAACTGCCAGAGAAAGTGTATGTTTATTCTACTTTGTTCACGTTTATATTAGATAAAAACTTTTTTTTTAATTTTAATTTTTTTAACCTTTAAGACATCAATTTTAAATTAGTTTTATAATATATAAATGTCTAAATCTTTATAACAGATTGAGATGCAAACACAAGTTCATTTTTTGTCATACCTGAGTTAGAAAGTACCTCAAAGTCATCACAATTAAAGTATGAAAAAACCTGTTTTTAACCAGATGACTCTGCAAGGTTATTAGACCAGTTAATGATCAAACACTCAGGGTGTTAACATGAAGTATGACCACAAAAATATCCCTAGATCTGGTGTCTTCACCACATGGGCTAGACACTGATAAAAAAGTACCATGAATTACCACAGTTACCTTAGATTAAAAGAGGGTAATTTATGGTAAAGTATGCTACTTCGTAATGTGGTAGTTTGAACCCTGGTAAAGTAAGGTAAACTGTGGTAGAACTGTGCAAAAGTAAGGTAACCTGTGGTAGAACTATGGTAAAGTAAGGTAAACTGTCCAAAAACACCATGGATTTACCACACTTTTTACCATGGATTTACCACACTTTTTACCACGGAGTTACCACACTTTTTACCATGAATTTACCACACTTTTTACCATGGATTATCCATGGTACTTTTTCATCGGGGGGAATAAAACTTCATAGCACCCAGGTTCAAATAGACACTCTCTAGATAATGGTGGAAGGAAAGGGCAAAAACGGACTATACATACCTTGCCATACTTTGAAAAATAATTCTTTAAGTCTTCTACAGTTGAGGCAGAGGCCAGTCCTCCCACGAATATCTTCTTTGTACGAGTTACCATCTACAAAAAAGAAACACACGAGAAATTAATAAAATAATAGTTATTCATTCATTTATTTGCTATTAGTTAGTTATTTTATTAAGAGGCAGTATAACATTTCAGTGTCATCGGCTTCGCTGATATATATATATGGATTATGATGGATTAATTGATTGCAATCCACACTCAAGATTATTTCATTTATAAAGCAGCGTTGCCAGGTTTAGTGGGGGAGGAAACTGAGCTCTTTGAGCAGAAGACGAAGGAAGTACTTTTTCGATTCTAATCCAGGGGGAAACACATGTAAACAAGCTAACCAGAATCCAATAAAAATAAGAAAATGTGACATATAAGAGACAAATAAGTAACTAATTGGACTGGTACAAAAAACTACGAGTAAACATTCCAGGAAAGATTAATTAAACCACCTCTATAACAATTTGTCAAAACCGGTTTAACTACAGGAAAAACTGCAATCTTGTGAGCGATGTGTGAAATGAACATTCATTACGCTTAAATTACACAAATAAATAATCACTTTGAAGTTTTGTTGCGCATTTTAGTTCCAAGATCTCACAAAAAACAAGATTGATAAAAACATAGATCTAAAACTGTCATTTTGTCCTGGCTCCAATAAACAAAATTATTCTCATAACTTATTTGATTTTGGCATTTCAATCATGGTTGACAGCTGTAAAGCCTCATTGAAGTTTTCAGATGATTTTCAAATGTTATATCCACCATCTTTAATGCACAAAAAAAATTAACATTTTAAAATGTCTTTTTTCTCAAGATATGACAAATTCAAATTTTGGCAATATCTTACATAAGGATAAACAGATGGAGGCTTGCACCCTGTAGAATACAGTTTGAGTTGTCCTGTGTTTTTCTTTAATAAACTCCCCCCCCCCCCCCCCCCCATAGTAGAAATTTTATCACCCTCTCTCTCATGAGAAGACCCCCCCCCCCCCCTCACATGGACAATCAGATGATTCATTCCTGATTATAATCCACACAAAAGTATCACATTATCTGCCTTAAATTCTTGATGTAACAACAATAGAATGACCCCCCCCCCCTTTTTTTGGAACACGTTTAAAAACAGGTTTCAAACCAAAGTGACTGAATTTGCCTGTTTTACTTTGCAATCATACTAAAAAGTTCTACCACACAAATAGTTTACTGATATATATTCAATGCATGAGTAGGTTTAAAATATTTTAAAATTTGGGGAAACTGACAAAAAGGCATTTTTTTTTCTTATATTGGCCTTAAATAGGGGTAACAAAAACTGAGTCATATAGGCCTACATAACAGTGGCATTTGTCCCAAGAATACATGTACTATACTTTTGACAAAAAGAATACAAACTGTTTTTAAATACAAAGTTATTGATGTTAAATCAAAAGTCAGTCCCTGCAATGATTGATATAAAATTATATGACAAGTCTGAAATACCCAAAAAGGTCATTTTCTAAATTCTCACTGTGCCAGGGTGGCTTAGTTTTGAGAATATGTAACTGTAGCAATTATCAGTTTTACATAATCAGGCAGTAATAGACTGATGCAGAGACATTTTGATACCTGTATACAGGTATGGGCGCCCAAACTCACAAGCAAAAAATCCGCCCAAATTCTTAAAACCAACAGATTTTAATGTCAAAATAGCATTTAATGTTGAATTTTGGGCCAGAGATTTGTTTTTGTCTTATTGTTGGAACATTTTGAATCGAAATGGAATGCCCAAATTTTTCCTGGATCAGTCCCTGGCAGTGAACATGAAAAACATGGACAAACAGACAAGGATAAATTATTCTGCGTTAAACATAAAGAATGCAATTTCTAATACCTGAAATAAGGCCATATATCACATGAACATTTTGCATGGCGTCAAACACGTACAGAAGAAATTGATACGTTAGTGAAAAGAAAAGGATCAAGTTGTCTACCTTAGGTCTGGGTGGGGGCGGCGTTGGGTCTATCATAGCCTGTGGCCACAAAGGCTGACCCAATAAAGCCATGTTGTTCAGATTTAGATCCATGTGAGCGTTAAGCTTAACACGCCAAGAAAGAATACAACAACAACAACTGGGGTATAGTTAACCCTGATTCCAACTCCTGTTATAGGCGAAATCCCCACAAATCTGTGTTCTCTAGAAGAGGCTTCTTTCTCCTGCTTATTTCTGCTTTTGAATGAGGTGGAAGGCAGGTTGTAGTTAAAGACTGTCCACAAAGTTTGTTCACTGCCTTGTTTAATGTCCAGGTAACTGTTTTGTGTCCATAGGCCAGTGAATGGTCATCCCTAGACAATGTGGTCAGAGGTGTTGTGTAATAAGACCCACAAGGAGAGCTGGGTGCGAGAGAAATGGGCAGTAGAGGGGAGTTGTTTGAGTCCAAATACTCCAACCACTCAACCTGACTAACAACTGCTATAGAACACTATTGAAAAGAAGGACAAAAAGCTATCCAAATTGAAATAGCTTATTCAATTTTCTGTGAGAAATCCTTTACAATAGCCTCAGTTGAATTTCCAATGAGAATCTAGCTTTTCACGGGACTGCCTTTTCTTTCATAGGCCAAAGACAGCCCAGGCAGAGGAAGAATATGTGTACATATAGGGCTGAGCCTACAAGCGAAACCACAGCAAAGAAAGGAAAGTGTCAATAAGAATGTGCTTGTACGATTTTAATGCATACACATAAAAAGGGGGGTAAAAGTGCTGTGGGAGGGGACGATTCACACTTGGTTGGGTCAAATCAGTTGCAAAGAAAAGACAGTGAAATATATAGCCTAGTAATGAGCTATGGAAGGTTTACAAGTCAAATTCCTTGATGGGACACTTTCTCACTGTCACGGTAACCGCGACAAGATGAAACTTGTTGTGAAAACTGAAGAAAAACTGTTAAAATATGAAGCAATTCCCAGAGGAGTTCACATTCTCGGCAAGCGGTTCGACTTTCTCCTAGCTACACACAGAAAACTGTTTTTCTCTTTTGAGCTGAATGGATTATACAGGGAGTATTGACTGGTAGACATTAACCCATTATTCTCCTCGCCTGACTATAGTCTTCTCAAACGACCCGCGGAGAAAGCAAGAAAAAAAAAATTGGCTATATAGAAATCTGCCGATAGTGAACAGGATTGAGGGACAAGGTATTGAAGGTAGATTGTAAACAGAGTGCACAATGGCTAGACATGGCAGACATCTACAGGCCGATCTAAGCTATTGAATTTTCTTGCCGAGTAAACAGTGCCCCGAGAACGGTGGGAAGTGAACGCAGAAGGCTAGTGGAACAGACCCTACTTGGACTCGTGTCTCTATACATAACTGTCAGGAACTCCACGGGTGTGTCACAAAAGACACGGCAAAATCTATCCAGTGAAACGTGGGAAATGGCCGTCCCGTTTTCCTTAATAAGATAGATAACTTAACTCTGTAAGAAACATAAGCACGCACGAACCTTCAATTCCTAATTATATACAAAGTACTTTTCTGCTATTAACTTTCAGAAATCCATTCCGCCCAGAATCATTTGAAAAGATTGCTCATCCTTATATTTTTGTTGTCTTAGGATTGGTTGACAAATAAATAATTAATTATCCGTGTATTACATGTTGAACCATTTGCATGTACACCTAATTATCTGATTGGACATAATTTATCCCACTAGTGGTTCAATGAACAGTATTAGACTAAAGCCTTCACATTTTAATTACCAATACTTCAAAATAGAAGAATTTCTCTAGTTTAAAATTAACACCATGCATTTAACAAAGATCATTGTTGAAAAGACGGGTCGATTTGGCTAAAGTTGGAGAAAACAAGTCAAGAATGGAAACTTATAGTGCAATAAAATTGTATAGGCTATAATTAGCCCACAATTGGTAATATTTTAAATCAGAATATTTCCCAATGACATAAATGATAATTGAACAGTCATCAGATGATTCCTTCGTTAACAGATGTCCAAAACTACAAAGAAAATGAAAAAAGTGCTACTAAAAATGAGTTGATTGACTCACTAGTGAAATACAATAGATACTGACAGATGTGTGAGTGGGGGAGGATTCCAGAACAGCTGGGCGGAGTCAAAGGGCAGTACTTGGAAGAGCCTGGGGCATGTTACAATGAGAGCATGCCCCAATTTACTATAAAGAATTGCTGATGTTGTTGAATCAGACTTCAACATTTAACACCTCTATAACTGTTGTAGATAAGGGCATATCACAATTTCGTCAAAAAAGTTAACACAAAATTATGTCAACTTGTAATGGCTGAATAGTATTCAATAAGCACATCTAAAAACGTGAATTCCAAGTTCAACAAGGACATTATCTGTATAGGCTAATAATCAGGTCATCTAAATATTGCATTCAAGATGATTTCACATGCATGGTTGGGGTGAGGGAAAGGGGTGTTCTCGACGTAAACTGCGGACTTTCTGGAGGCACTTGATCAGTATTTAACTATATAACGGAACAGAGTGAAAACCCAAATAATCTACGGTCATTTAAATTGAATAAAAACCAAAATTTCATTATTTATAACTAAGTGACCAAAAGGTGCAGAAAACTGTACTTATGGCCCTGTTCAAGAATAAAGGTTATATACATACATATACTATCTGTCTAATATAGCATGTGTTTGTATATTAAGTTTTCTTTGAGACATTAAAGGTTATTTTATGGCCAATCTTATAGTGTTCTTTGGCATAGTGAAAGGTCCTGCTATTTTGCCTCATAGATAACAAAGGGGTGTGAGGATTAGGCATTGAATGTGACACCCAAAGGGGTATGTGGGGTTGGGTGGGGTGGGCTGTAGAGGGGCATTGGAATGAGGGAGGGGTAGAGAGATTGGAAAAGTGTATTGATTAGAAAGTAATTGCCCTAATGTATGGAAACAAGGATGTGTTGACAGGGCCGGGTTGGGGGGCGATGGGCGGCATAACACCCCAATCAGAATGCTATTATATCTAACAATGGGCATCACAACACCTTTAATTAATGACAACAAAGGTGAGTCAAAGAGAGGGATTAATACAGGTAAACTAGCCTGGCTTGGTGTCAATACCTGCGACATGATAGCCAACTCAATCATTCACTAAAATGGTTTAACAAGGCCAGGTAACAAGCTTAAATAAACGCAGGTGAGAGCTTGAAACATTTGCACAATGCACTGTTAGAAATATTCAAATTTGTCTGAAATAACACTTTCATTTGGGACATAAACATTTAAATTTAGAGTTAAAACATAAAATCTTTCAGGAGACCTTAAACTGTTTCTTTTGAACAAAGTGCCAATTTAATAACACTTTTAAAAGTTTACTAGGAAAATAAGAAACCTCAATGACACATGGAAATAATGTGTAAAATTTGTTAAACAAAAAGAAACTAATAAAAAAAGAAAAGTTTAATTTTGCCAGAAAAGTTCCAACATTTTGTAACTTGAACCAACAAATAGAAAAAATAAATATTTTAACATGACCCAAAAAAGAAAGCATTTTTTATGGCTAAGTTTATTCTGCGTTATATTTCCTGTATGAATATATGCTTGTGTGAGGTCAATGGCCAAGTTAAATCTTTTCTCACTCACTCTTGCTGATGCGTTGTGCTTAGTATTTATGATCACTAAAACACACGGGCACAGGGAAAATCTTCTTGTCTAAAATAACCATGGAGACAAGTTTCTAATTGTGTTAAAAAGAGGTAGGCCTATATCATTTAGACCTTTATACCCCATAAATTGTTGTAACAAACCAACCCTATGATATTTCATTAGGTTGAATTGTAAGGTTTGATTATTTGATTGGTTTGCTTTGTTCATCTTCATCATCACCGATTCTGATGTATGGTTAGGGATTTTCTCTTGGGAAAAATGTATACGCGCTATAATACACAGAACACATTTTATGTAGGGTTAGAATCAAGAGTTTTATAGTATAAACACACGCAGGACATTGAGTAATTGACCATGGTACGTCTATTCCTGGCATGTTTGTACCTTTGTGGGTCAGCCTACTATATAATGGCCAATTGCAATAATAAAACTCCAGCCTGGACTGGCCACTTTCAGGTGGATGGAACATTAAGCAGAGAAAATGGCCTTAGCCTTCTGGTCATAAATTCCTATAGTTTCTGAAGCCCTAATACAACCAGTGCCTAGTGACCAAGTCATTTCTGATAAGATTAGCCCAGCTTTGAAGTTACCTCTGTGAATGACTACTATTTACTATGGTAATACAAACCCACTAACAGAGATAAGACAGGGCCGTTACAACAACAACACAACCCACACTGTCTGGCAGTACTCTCACAACCAGCCAGTATTTTCTAGTCTCTCTTCAATTATTTACTGCCTGACTTACCACTTTTTAACCCTGATTCTTTTTTCTCTCTCAATATAATCAAATGTAAGTCAAAGATAGGTTGGCGTACATGCAGTAGGAAGGCCTATTCCATATAACAAGAACGGAACGCATTCCTGATAGACATTTAAAGATGGTTGGTGGTTGGTTGAGAAGGGGGAGGATTCAGGGGAGGGTCCAAAAATAAAATTTAGGGCCTTGTAAAAGCACAGGAATCTGACTTGACCTTACATCTGAAGATATTCAAGTCCTTTGCTATCAAGAAATCTAAAGCCTTTAAGCCAGATTGTTGCCACTGACTTATATGGCAAATGCTATCTTAATTTACAAACCAAGATCAAAATACAACAAATATGTACGAATTCATGAAATAACCGCTTGTCTGTAACAAAATATACCCATATGACAGTTTTTTTGTGATGCCACACAAATTTCATCAAATCAATAGTTATGGACAATTATATAAGTCGATGAAATTTTATTGCTATGATGAAAAACTGTCTTGTATGAAGAACTTAGTCTTATATTTGGGATAGTCAGATAACAGAAAACCATTTCTACACCTTAATGAAATTTTTGCAATTGTAGGCCCTATATTTAGAAAATAACTTCACACTGGCCGACGCATATTAAATATATATCTTTGAAGAGAAACGCAGTTTGTTTACAAGCAGTGCATCTAAACCACCAACATATAAATAACAGGACTTGCCTATATGTAAAACAATTCTAGTCAAAAAGATTATTCTTGTTCATAACCATGTATAATACGTTTGATTTATTTATAAACACACTGGCGCAGGGAATACTTTCTTGAAGAAAAATATATGTGAATGGTCAAATTTTTATATACACTAAGTTTTCCAGTTCAGTATTGAAGTCGTTGATTCTGGCAAAGCTTGGGTGTTGAGATTACTGTAAGGCCATTTTGGATGCTTATATACATGTATTGTACAGCCGTCTTGTGCATTTAGTATGATGGTAGCGGGATGCCCTGATTGGCATGTGTTTCGGAAATCAATAGGCCCCCAGAACGACCACATAGTTAATTGTGCCAATCTCCTCAGCTTAAGACCAGTATTTCTCAACCCCTAGTGTCTTTAGGCATCCAAGGAAGACAATCTGCAATAGCTATACACCCTTATAAAACGGAGAAGATATATCAGAAACTGTAAAAGCTAAAGCCTTTGAAATACACATCTCTTCCATATATCAAAGTTTTATCTTTTAGGCATCATTTTAAAATGCTACTCTTTAACAGAAATGAGTTGAATGATAAATCTGACATCAAACCCTCGCGTGGGCAAACGTTTTCTGCATTTTAGGAGGGTTATTTTTAGCTCTACTAGAATCAATCTGCCGATCTGGAGACAGTGTGTATAAGGGTATAGTAGTACAATGGTTAGCTAGGGGAAGCTAGCACTATAGCGGCATACAGCCAGCTAGTCAACACCGACAACAAATTAATATTCTTTAATTCAATTAAGACCATATATCATCAGTAACAGAGCAAGAGTGTCAGTTAGGCGCAGTAGAAACAGTGTGCGGTAATCAGCTTGTTAGAGGTACATTTCTAAGGCATCATATTATACATTGCAGCTTTTCTCCTGATAATCTTGATTAGTTCAAATATAATTCAATTTATGCTATCTAAAATGTGTTATATTGTTGAACAAAGTGTGTATTTACTTTTGGTGAATATACAAAATTGCAAACTTTTAATCATTTTCCGCACAAACTGAATGCCCCAACAAGGTATTGATCCCTTCAGCTGATTGCCCCAAAAAGGCATTGACCCCTTACCCTGATTGCCCCAACTAAGCAATGACCCCTTTAGCTCCAAAGGCACTGACCCCTTCCGCTGACTGCCCCAACTGGGTGTTGGTCACATCAGCTGATCGCCCCAGCAGGGCATTTACCTCGCCTGCTGATTGCCCCAGAAGGGCATTGACCCGTAAGCTGATTGCCCCAAAAAGGAATTAACCCCTTCACGCGATGCCCCAACATTTGCCCCACCAGCTGACTGTTTACCCAAATTTGACTTTGGCTGTGGTTACTTTGTTGACTGAGTAACACTATAGTTCAGTGTTCGGTCTGGGAGTAACTGACAGGCAAGTTGTCCCTGTAAACCTGTTTAACCTTGGTGCCACTTCTATCAGTGTCCAGTGTTATATAGGAGAGGTTGATTCCCCCAGAGATCTACCACTGTCCATTCTATACAAGGCTATATGTTAACCCACAGATTCCCAATCAGCTCGTTCTAACAGAAAAATAACACTCCTGTACAGTAACACAAAAGCAAGAGTTTATCTGTGTATATTTATGAACGCTCAAACACACAAGCACAGAGAAAATCTTCTTTACTAAAATAACCATGGAGACAAGTTTCTAATTGTGTTAAAAGGGGAGAATATGTCATTTAGACCTTTATACCCCATCATAAGTTGTAATAAATCAAAGCCTTTTGTATACATATTGCATACTAGGGCAATTTCGCAAATGAATGCTTCCAACATAACACAGCTTTAGGTCGACGCAAAAAAAAGACAATTCAAGTATGTAATGCGAAACAAGACTTTCAAATATAATATAGCATTTTGCATACATACATACTGTGACAAAGGAATGGTGCCAAAATTGCAAAGAGCTTTTTTCCAGAAAACATCAAGACTTTCAAACAATACAAAGGAAGCTGTCAGAAAGTCAAACTGGTTTGATATTGAGATAGAGAAAAAAATGTTACCCCAAAAGTATCAAGGCAGATAAAAGTTAATTGTAAAGAATCAAGTTCTTTTCCCGGATACAGCAACTTTCGTTGATAAACAATGGCGAAATTACAACAACAACAGCAAAAAAAATAACCCACAAATAAGATGTTGGGCTATGTACCCCGCAATGAAAAGCGCTGTCAAAAGTAATGTTTGCTGAGGGACTTAGTACAAGTAGGTGTGTCAGCTTATTTCAGTCATAGTTATACTAATTCTAGACATGGGAATGGAAAAGGCGGTCTATAAAAAAGTATAGACAGTAACTCTGCCAGCTTTTGCAAACACTGTTTACTCAACGATTCAATACAGAAGTTGAGGCTTTTTTCTTGAAAGTGGATTCGTTTGTTTATCCATCCGTCTTCATATCTACCACGCCATATGTGTGTCTTAACCTTTCAGAAAATCAATGCAGTGAAGAAAAAACCCAGTGTTTGGACCATCAACAGATGTGAGGTAAAGCGGATAGGGCAAAGTAAATGGGAGATCCAAGAACATAGGGCCATCACTATCTCAGGGCAAAATGGCTGATGAAATAGCTAGAAAATATACTATATGCAAGCTACATATTGTTTGTGTAGCTGATTAAAAATGATGATGCAACCAAGTCTCGTTTAACAATTCAAATTGATGATTGTATTATCAGAAATCAGACGCATCAAAATATTACAACCAGAATGCAATTTTAAAGTGTCATCAAATAATATAAACTGATAATCACTTTTTTAGCCTTACTAATATAATTATCGCCCTTGATTATTTTTTATTCTTCTTATATAATATTTTTCCACTTTCATGAATTTGTACGAGAGTTGAAAAACTATTGTCAATTTTTATATTTTCCTAATTTTTTTTAAAGGATTTTTTTCTTTAGCAACATTACATCTCTCACATATATCTGTACAGTAAAAAAAAAATCCATTTTTATTAACTATATATGTCAAATTTTTTACAGAACATGTCACATTTTTTTTAACTTTATTTAAGAGCAAAGGAAGTAGAAATATGAAGAAAAAAATGTGGTATGCAGCTGAGATTAAAAACGTTTCATAAAAGAAAACAAATTGCATCATTTAAACTACACTAATTTAAATCAAACATCAGAATGATCATAATGAATGGGTTCTCGTTCAGGTTGATAGAACCAGTTGTTGTCGCTAAAACACATTTCATAAATCTACATTAACACACAGTTTAAGTTTTAATATCTTTTTAACATGTTTTAAATGCTTGAAATACTAGTAGGCCTACCATGTTTTTTTCTGTAGTATTTTAATATTATATATTTCTGACCCTTACTTAGTGAAATTTGCAAAAGGTTTTTAAAAAATATGTTAGGATTTCATTTAAGACGAGAGAAATAGTAAATAACGGACACTTATTATGAAGGCCCAGGCAAAATTTTGTGGCCTAACTTTAGCTAAGGATTTGGGATTTGAAAATTATACAATTTTCTTGAGAATGACGATGATTGCAATTAAATAGGTCTATCATACTTTAGCACCCTTAATGATGTCATAACTTAAATTCGTGATAAGTTCAAGTTGAACCTATGTGGAAACTATATAAGAGGATATGTTGGATTAATGGCCCCCGTGGTGGACAAACAATTAGAAGATTTACAGTAAAGTTACATCTGTTACAAGTTGTTATATTGGAGAGCAGAGAGTGAAATCCTAGAGATTGAGATTTCTTTACAACAAAGACAGGAGGAGGCTGATCCTAAGGGTTACAATACCCTCAGGGGAGAGCATGGGGTGGGGGTGGGGTGGGCTAGTGTTTGAATGAGGCTACTGTACACTATTTCCTCAATGATGAATTACAATTTTTAGGAACGATTAAGATACACCAACTGATGATGAGAGTAGTTTCTCTCGAAAACTCATATTAAAACATCACCATGTACAAAGTAGATTAAGATACAGTCACAGGCTACTGGAAACAGGCTTATCTGATTTGTATGTACAAATTTGCACCCACAAAAATCTCAACATTTCAAATTTTAGTATAGTAACGTCATAGGGCTAACCAATAATAACATCATAAATACAAGTGGCATTGATTTCAGCTGTAGTACTATTGTTATATTAATATTGTCCCATGAGCTTTAGTTAGACACATTGTAGCTGTACATACACACAAGCAATTTATTAGTTCTTGTATCATCAGGTTTAACTGGACGTGAAAAACTAGTGGGCCATAGGAGATATGGCGAGTCCAGGCATAGAGATGGGGTATCAGTAAGTGAATCTATTCCAGGTTGTAGTGCAAGGTATGGCCTCCGGGCTTGAGTTATCTGAGTAAAATAGCCTAATCAAGGGGAAGACCATTCAATGACATCATACAATGAGTAGGGGGCAATTACTGACTACAAGATTATATAATCTTACATAACATTACCACAGTCCCGGAATCTTAATCTCTGCAACACTAAAATCAATAAGACAAGAATATGCCATCCTCTTTAAACAATGCTTACAGATGATCATTGGGTATAAGGTGCCATGATGTCATGGAGGGCATTGGGCATGAGGTTAGTACATTCAAACCTTATTTTCAAATACAAAAAACCCATCAATCCTTATAATGAAAAGACGAAAATATATCAATTATAATTTTGCCTGAGCCTGTGTGTCTTCATAAATATAGAAAATGGCATTTTCTAGCTGGAGGAATTCCTGACAGACAATCATTGGGTATGAGGAACAATGGATTCCATGGAGGGCATTGGGCATGGGGTTTACACTTCAGTTGATGCATTCTACATTTATAAAAATTTAAAATAAAATAAAGACAGCTTTTTTTCTTGAGTCAAATCTGGAGTCAATACATAATATATTCATCATGACATAAAATATGCGTCAAGTATCCTTCAAAAACTGTTAGAGAGTTTTTCAACAAATCCATGAGCTTCAAAGGCAACAGTTTTGGTTTAACGGAACTTGGTTGATTTCATACTACAGCGACATTTCATAAAATTCAGATTGGCTAACAGAAACATTTACTGAGTGACTTTTCTGATGCCAAAGTACCTATTTGTTAAGCTTCAATTTGTTATATTTCTATCTTACAAAATGGAGGACATGTCCCAGAAAAGAAACATATGAGAGATTCGGTACGCCTGGACTTCTGTAAGACTCAGTGGTTTGGTATCACTAATCAGAACTCTATAGGGGGTAAGGATGCGGAATGAAGGATATCTGATTAAGTTATCACAAGACTCCAGCCTTCCAACTGATTCCAAAAGATCTGTTTATTTATACATGTCCCTTTTTCACTCCTATCTTTTCACCACTGACAGTTTGCTGGTTTTAGTCAAACTTGGACTCAAACTAGAATCCAAACAGTAACTGCTGTGTGGACAGGAAATGAAGAGGAAATAAAATGATGCCCCTTTGCTGTATCTTCTACTCCACATCTTCACAAAATATTAAGTTAACTTCTCTCTTAACATGCTATAAATGCTGCTTCAGTCAACCGAAATGAGTTTTTAAAAGCTTTATCTGATTCAGTAAAGTTTGTTCCATATTTCAGTAATGCTTAATCAATCTTTAATACTTTATTCTTAGACAGATTTTATCCAATAAAGTTTGATCTAAATTCTAGTTAATCAAAATGTCTTGAACGGAACCATTCAATAAAGTTTATAAAATATTCATAAACTATAGATCCCGACCACAGTTTTTAATCAAGCATACGTAAGTTTCAAAACTACATTTAGCACAATATGGCGATTGCTGCCGTTTGTAATCTCGACTTGTGGTTTACGGTGATCAGCCAGATTTGGTTTAAATTGCACTGCTTGCTTCTCTTGATCTCATGTCAGAATGAAAGTCAGGTTTTTCCTTCTAATGGAAGTGGAGAGGACAAAACAATACATCATTGTTACAAGGACGCTTGATTATATCAAAAGCAAAAAAAGTATTTTGCTGTAAAAGAAATGCCTGACATTAGATAACTAACAGCATTCTGCTGGGATCAGTTTAAATGAGCTCATAGTGCAACATTTAAAAGCTATCATTAGGGTTAACCAAGTTAAAAAGAAATCTGAATGCATTTGGGAAGAATGGATTCGAACGTAAGAACTTCATCCGTTGAAGGCTTAAAGTCGGCCATTACTGCTTCAGTTCAGTAAGGCAACTTTTTTTCTCTCTTTGTTTCCGCCCCATAAACATGTGTTAGAGATAGCAAGGATGCAGGCAAAAGGCGAATTTGGATGAAGGGCGGAAGGGGAAAGCCAGGGAATGTGAGATGGGGGCTTCAGCCCAACTACAATCTTCCTAATATAAACACCTTCCAGAACCAGCTGCAGTCTATTGCTGCCATGTCCTCAAATTTCACCCAATCTACAAGCAGTCTGACTTTAAATCTTACCCTTCTGACATACAGCCTACATTTCATACCTGACACTGCCCATACAGTTATGTAGCATGGCAAAACCCACAGACAGAGCTTAAGCTTGGTTATCTGGACTATTAAACTATTAGAAGCTGACTGATTTTTGATCAAGCTATCTTACGTCTGATTGACCTGACGCAAAGCTTACTTCTAGCGGCACACAGCTCCAGCCTGATTGATAGATTGAGGCTTAACATCCAAACTATTAGTTGACCTGATAAAGACAGTTAGTAATGACTCTAAGAAAGAAGATCAGCAAACTTTTATCGCCTCGCCCCCCCCCCCCCCCCCCCCCTCGCCTACCCCGCTCTGGCACAACATTTCAGAACTAATATTCTACATGACTATAATTTTATCTCCTTAGGCTACATTCATGGGTTACATTAACGAGTTGACAAACGCAGACCTCAAATTTTAAATGACAAAGAGCACGGAGTAAACTTGGAGCAATGCTCAAATTTTGGTCCAGCATAGCAAAGAGCTTAAATTTGGGACTAACATGTTGCAACGCTCAAAATTTGGACTAAGCATAGATGTAACATTTTGGACTAACATTAAGTAAAGCTTATGTAACACTGAGCGCCTCAAATTATGGACTGTAACACCACAGTGTTGACATTTTGGACTGCCATGACACAATTTCACATTTTGAATTACCAGTTCACAAAACCATACACATTGGTGATTCTTATTTCTATGACGTAGTAAATTTAGGTTCAGCAGCCAAAGTATGAAGATCTAAATAAAAAGACATTAGGGAAGAATCTCCAACACGAACAGCCAGAAGCAATAAGGCTTTTTTTAACACAGCAAGGAATGCTAAACAGGAGTAGAGCTACTGAAAGCATGATCTGGAAAAAGATTCCATCTTTGAAATTCTATGCTTGCCTTTCAATACTTCTTTTTTGTGGGGAGGGGGGGGGGGGGGCTGAAGGGGATAGTTGAAACAACCAAAAAAACTGGTATCAGCGAAAACCTCAACATCAAACGATCATTAATGAAATATTAATTTTGTATACAATCGAACCAAGCACCATGAAGTAAGAGATCTTTATATGGCAATATCCCATGTTTGTTTGATTGATAGAATGATCATACTACACAGATGCCATTATGGATTAAAATCTCAAAGTACCTGAAAAGTAGGTCAACCTGAAAAATCTAAATGTTGCCAGAGATCGATTATCTTACCTTTGGTTGTGATCTTTTAGGGACAGCTACTTTAGGATCAATCTGGGAAAAAAGAAATAAATCAACAATTAACTAACGTGATTGGTCAATCATTGAGACAAAAAGAGGTTTTCCTGATTGGTTGAGCAGGTCCCACTGAAGATTATTTCTGCTGTTATATGAAGGGGGGAGGGGACTAAGAGTTTACTGCAAAGAAGATGGTCAGAGGAACAAGATCTACAATGTACACTACAAAATGTTTATGTATACTCTTTAATCTTAACATATAAACATTTGTTAAAGTTGAGCGTCCAATTTCCAGTCTTTTTTGAATGATTGCTGTTGATTTTTTCACTAAAATGGTGCCTTTCATTAAAAATCGAGAGTGAAAATATGAATAATTTGCGATTTCTCATCACTATGCGCACCCGAGTGTACCATGTAATATTCTAACAAACCATGTTAGATATTAAATATGCAAATGCACATAATTTTAGAATATATCTCTGATTCAAATGAGGCAATGGTGACCAATTCAAAGGGGATACTCGTAGAAATAAGATGGAAGGACAATTCTAAGACGGGATTTATCAATCTCCCTTGTAGTGGAGGCCGTGTGTCTGTAGTAATTTGGAATTGCTAGATTTGACCTGCGCTACATTCAATTTATTAACTGTTGTGGCAGCGCCCGACTCATGGATGTCCATCGTCATATCCAAATGTATTAAACGCCCTAGATTATTAGATCTCAGGCCTTCAAAATTGGAAACACTCTCAGCATAAGCGACGGCACAACTCAACCTAATCCCATCATTCCCTTAGCCACACAAAAGCTTTCATTTAGCTGTCCGTGCGTCTTTGCCTGGCGTACCAAAATTGATCAGCGGTTTCCACGTTTTAAGATTATCACGGCTGACTGATATCTACTGAGGTTATACCACTGACAGGTCCGCGGAGAGAAGAGCGAAATCTTGGCTGGTCGCTCTGCCCTCAATCCGCACAGAGACCATCTCATTAATTTAACTGAGGAATGGTCAGCCTAAGATAAGCACATTTATTCATCCAACAAGGGCCTTAGTGGATTTGGTCAAAACACACTCTCAATATTAGAGACAAATCAAAATTACTGGATTTAAGAATATGCGACAGTGCTATATGGCAGAAAGAGACTAAACCTATCTTGTATTTGTAAAACACCAGAGAGGCTAAATCAGGTGTTTTTGTAACAGTTGTAATTCTATTTATGAAAAACAACATTGTTTTGCATGTGTTTAAGTAATCTTTTTCTGAAATCAGCATCATTGTCCCTGCAGGCTATCAGGAGATAAAGGCTTTTGACAATATCAGCATTTTTTTAAAACCATTTTTCCTTCTTTTTTTCGTAGATTTTGTTGCCTTGACATCCGAGAGGTGATAGTGTCAAATTTTCACATGTCATAGTTGTACTGGTCTTTGAGTAATTTTGAGATGTTAAGATAACACCTTTCATTTTATATCTGAACTACAACAAGCAAGACAATACCGTTTAAGAGTTGAGCCAGACGTGAGGAATTCAACAAAGCAATTCCTCTGTTATTCGATATCGATAACATTAACGTGTGACCCCATTCAGAGTTATAATTAAAGCACAAAGGTGTCAACTTCGCTAATCTCATTCGAGATGAAAAGGGTTCATTTACACATACAGCATTACCTGACTGTGTGTTACCTTGAATCTGACATAGTTGTATGTACTGGTGATACAATAACATCTATGTGACAATGTTTATCAGTGCTGGAACCCCCCATGTGTCCATACGTATTGATTCAGTGAAACAAAGTAACCATGTTCGGTTATTAATATTATAAACATGGCTATTTTAGTCAAGATTTTCCCTGTGCCCATGCGTATTAGTGTCTATAAATATTATAAACAACCTTGTTTGATTGATTGAGTGATCAACATCACATTTATATGGCGACCTTTCTAGGTGGATGGAATCCTTGACCTCCTGCTGGTACCTCCAATCACTCCACATGAAACCCAGTCAGATTTTGGTTTTCATTTGGGTGGGGGGGGGGGGGGGGGGGTTGAGGGAATCAAACAGGTGCCCCATTGAAAGATAAAAGGGCTCAGCCATTGAGGCACACTGGTTTGATTAATACTGTCTATTAATATTGCTATGGTAATTCTAGATCTTTTGTTGCACAAGATCATTCCATTTGTGTGATCGCTAGATGCCGGCAGGGCAAATATGAACGTGGAAGGACATTTATGCCTGGGAGAAGTTTAGACTATTACATAACTTCTAAAGATCACTCAGTACTGCACTTACATATATTGTAGAAGACAATAAGCTCCGAGTTAAATGAGATAAAATCAATATTCAAAGGTCAAAGCGTTAACGGTCAATGCCATGTGAATAAAAGGTTAGGAATTTTTCGTAAGAGAGTAGATGCCTAAACCAGATTTCAAACTCAAAAGTCACAGAGGAATAGATACAGTCATTTTCGGATTCATTGGGGCTTAACGTCGCACCCAACAACTAAGGTCATAGGGCGATAAAAAAAATACCACCCTTCCACTACTGCCAGTCAGGAAAAAAAAAAAAGGTCTTGCATTGGGATTTTTCGACAAAGGGGTTGTCTCAAGTGGCCCACTTTTGCATTTCTGTAATATCATGTCACCGATTTGATGTTGACAGGTGTCCATTTTTGTCCCAAATTGTAATTCTTCATGCACATTCTTCAAGCCACCTGCATTTATTGTGCATACCTGACCGTTAACATCACCCAAGTGGTTGTCTCACGTGACCCACTTCTACATCCTTGCCTCGTCTCTTATTCTAATCATAGCGTGTCCAAAAAAGTGACACACATCTTCCTGGCTAGAAGTATGAATCTCAGATATATTTTATCTCAGATATATCACTAATTCTAAAACTTACCATTTAGCCCTTGCAATCTACCATATCAATTGGCAATGATACAGTTGTTACCACAGTAAAATACAACAACCTGATCTACACATCAAAAATTGTTGCATACATTTGAACTTTGGACATGTCCTTTCATATAAAAATGCTCCCAAAATGTTTTTGACTGCAGAGACCCGCTGGTGGGCGCTGCTCATTTGGCCGCAATGTAACCTTGATTTGTGAGATTTTACTTACCGTTTTTGTATCTAACAGGTGGGGTCCGTTAGCCAGTACTTTGTCTACACTAGTGGGTTCTCTGAATGTAATGAAACCAAATCCACTGAAAAAGACGAAAAAAAGAAATGTAAAAAAACGAAGGCACTTTTTTTTGTTAACATGAACCCATACACAAGTTGGTGAATGGGTTATCAAAAACAAACATTTAGGGTTCACAGACTTTTGTTGCACAAAAAACTTGCTGGTGTAGCTAGTTTATTAACCATATATTGAATGAGAGAAGATTTAACGTCACTTTCAAAATTATTTCAGTCTCATCAATACGCGAATATAGAAGATGGTAGCCATTACAGTCGAGACTGATGACATCACATAGATTTACGCAAAGCTTTCTGGGTAAAATGGACCTCAATTCGTTATTTTGTTTATTGGTACTTTTTTGGAAAACATTGATGACATAAACTATTTTTATCTACACATTTTTTCTGGTAACTCTACGCCTTCTTCTCGATATAATATCATTTCATTCGCCATATTTTAAAATTATGTTAATATCCCCCAATCCCCCGAAATGCTTTGGGCGTAAATTCCAAGTGACGGCATCAAGCAATCGGTCAATTCCTTAGAAGTTTGACCACTACAAGGATCAATATTAAAAATATCATAACAACATCAGTGATGTTATTTCATTGTGCACCCCGTTGACTATTTTTTAAAAAATCAACAGCCATCATCTGAAACAATTTTATTTTGAAAGAATTCAAGATCTGTTTAATCTACTATAAGTGACAACTTCTGGGTTTATTGAGGCATGACACTTCAACGCAGTTATTACAACATTATTCAAATGTTATAAGTGATGGTAACAATATCATGTACAGCTGTATACTATCGCTCTAGAACCATGCCACTACATACATTGTCACATCATAAAAATGAGTTTAAATAGTTAGTGTCTTTTAGAAACTGACTATAACAGTATTCTCACTATTTTGGGATTACACTTTCTTGAAAATATGGTACATCATAAAAACTTTGTATGAAGTTGTTAAATCGTACATAAGTATGCTTTGATTATCATCGCCTTCTAAATGCTGGTAAACAGAGTTATTGTTATCGGAGTTAGTAAAAAGCAATCCCAAAGAAACAATGTTTTCTTCGACATTTGTTAACAAACAAATAAGCTCATTCGATCATAAACAGTCTTCGATCATTTTGGGTATAACTGTTTCAACCTGAACTTAATATTTTTCGCTGGTTTCATTTCCGTTGTTCTTTGCCAAGATATTAAGCCTTATCCTTAATCCTTATTCTCAACAAATTGGTGTTGTTGGAATTTAAAAACAAAAACTATCTTTCTTTCACAGCAACAAATACATTACAATCAAAACATGAAAGATTATGATGAGCATAGATTTGAGTACAAATAAGAACACCAGCTTCCAAGGCAGGTGGAGGTACATATTCATGTGCAGAGGTAGAAGTAAACATCTAAATACTGAAATAGGAAATTCAGTGTTGTTTTGTATTCTATAAGATCCCATGCCATTGGTGGATTGCGGTTGCATTAGAGTTCCATGATGCACTCTTCATTATTGAATCTCTCTGCTATGTTATACATTTTCATTTCTGTATAATGGGGGGGGGGGGGGGGATAAAAAGGTAAGAGGTACAGTAGGAACAAAGCTGTAGGTCAAGGAAGTAGTGCCTGATAGATTCTTGCACTGCAGTATTAAATTCAATGAAAATTGTAAACATTTGTATGCAATACACCCTTTGCCACTTTTTTGCGCAACAATAACGTGACGTTTTGGCACCAATCTTTTAACGCATGTTCCCACTAACTCTAAACCATATATCAACTGTCCCCGATAGTGACTGAGAATTTTCCCCACCAGATAAGAGAGTAGGTGGCACAATTAGGCCCTCTTAACGGTAACTCTATCAATCAGCATATCCTGCTGAAAAAAATCGTTTCTCCAAGAAAGTTAAATACTGGTATATTCACACTGGTAATCAAAGATGTTGGGGTGATAGTCCAGTGTCGAAAATTGAAATGACTGGCCGGACAACTTTTCGCGTGTTAGACTGAAGGATGATCAATATAATGTAATCATCAATCATAAATCTTATGTAATGCCTTTAAGCAAAAATAACCAGGAGGGCCAGTTTTTGAACAAGCTAAATCATAAATCTACAGACTACTGCAGCCATCTTTATGCTCATTTCACTGCATTGATAAGTTGCAGCAATCTATTTCTAGTATGTTTCCAAACGAATTAACACATTGGAATGATACATTTGTATCATTGTAATTATGTATGGCACAATATATATACAAACTGCGAAATACACTGATGTTTCCTGATGATGGTTTGGAAACAAAATGAAACATTGAGGGAACATATCGCATCCTTTAGATCACTTTACTGTATAACCTGCTCTGTAGGCCTACTTAAAGGATTTATGTACAAGGCTTTAAGCTGGTCTGTATTTGTTTAGGGACTAAATATGTATATTTGAAAAATATAAATTGAAAGAAAACGACATTCACATTTCATGCAATTCATGGTAGCCAAATGACAATGAATGATTGACAATTTTTTTGCATTTTTCGTAACAACTCGTAAAAACTTATCAAATGTGATGCTATACGTGACCACTGATGTGTACAACAAACTGCCATGAAGATACACTGACACAGCAGAGATCGAAAATCACGTCACAACTGTGAAGGCACATACACAACGGAGGTTGTGTTTGACGTCATATGTCAATGAGATAATAACCTTTTGTAAGCCTTGAAGAGCGCAAAATGTAGCAGTGAATTTCGTAGGTTCTGCGCCAGAAATTAAATTTTTAATTTTTTTTAATACAGACGTAATGCAAATTAGAAAATATTGTCAAAGCTTGTTCATTAAACTTAAGCCCTTTACTATATACTCTGTACTTAAATGGTTATATCTCAATCTTGCATTTATTTGCCCCATTGTATAACCTCATTCCCTTCATTTTAAAAGTATGGCTGAATTGGGCTACTGAGAGAGAATGACAGCCTGGGGTAATACAATAATAGCATGTCCCTGACTAGCTACAGTCAGTTAGCAACACAATCACTTTGGTGACTAGGAGATGAATAGGGGGCAGTGACACTGAGTGACCATGGTCCATGTGTGCTGAATGAAGCAGAGGGGCAGGGGTAAGGGCATGAGCCTGGAGGGGGTTCTTGAACATGGGTGGGGGTACCTATTGACATGTGATAGTGGGGAGGCTACCCCAAGGCAGGGTGGGTGTCAGAGAAGACTTCTTAACATCAGTACACTAAGTACATGTAGACCATACATTGTTAAGGTCATTGGGGCAAAAGGAACCTAAGGAAGTGGGAAAGCCTGGACTGACCTGGTGGGGGGGGGGGGGGGGGGGGGGGGGGGGGGGGGGGGTGGGGGTGAGGGGAGCAGAGGGGTGCCATGAAGATTTGAATGCTTCATCTTTAATTTTTCACCATTAGTTGTTTCCCTCTGCTTTATGTTTGGTAATTTAGCGAAATCGTATGAATGGTGCTTTTAAATGAAGTTTTACATATTATGTTATAAGGAAATAAATGATCATGGAATTTAAAAACAGAGACACGTAATTCACTTGGTAGAGTGCCTTTTGTTTGATTTCCTATGACCTCACCTCTTTAAAGGGTTGATGTTTTCTTGTTAAATGCTATGCATAGTGTGGGTTTAACTTTGGCCGGTAGGTGGGCAATATATGCATAACTGGGGCTTAAAAGTCCAGTTATGAGTGCATATTTGGCATCCATGGTGACCAATGCGTGACATAACATGGCACTCAAATGGAGCTGAATTACCACGTCATTGCATTTGCATCATCATATTCAGATGTGGAAATCCAAAAAAGTGAGGTTTACCAAATCATCATCTACATCAGAATATATTCAATTTTGGATTAACTGGATTCAATTGATCCACGCTATTTTTGTTGCGTAACAGCTGAGGGGTGATCGAGGATAGGGTGGGAACCATGGAATTTTTTAAAATAACAAGATGTCATGTAATCATATAAACCGAACACGAGTATAGCCTATAGTGCAAGCCCTTTACAACCCCTATGTCCCATGTCAAAGGCACCATGTTTAAGACTAATGCATACAGGAATTCTTGAAAATTGGTAAATATTTCTGATTAACATAGCTTCTTATTACTTGAAATAGATCAGGTTTGGGATGATTTAGAATTGCTGAGGCATATACATCTAGGCTACCATTATGGAATTGGTAAATTTTTATACAAAACACAGCTTCTTATTAATTTAAATACATCAGATTTGGGATGATTTAGAATTGCCTAAACATATGCATCTAGACTACAATTACGGAAATCGGAATTGGTTAATATTTCTGCAAATCACAGCTTCTTATTAATTGAAAACATTAGATTTGGGGTAATTCAGAATTGCCTAAACATATGCATCTAGACTACCATTATGGAATTGGCATATATTTCTGCAAACCGCACTTTCTTATTAATTGAAATACATCAGGTTTGGGAACATTTGGGATTGCATTGGCATATGCATCTTGACTTCCAATGTATGGAATTGTTAGCATTCATCACAAATGGGATTATTTGACGATATGACTCCTACAGAGATTATGGCCTCGATAAACTATAGCTTGGTGCAGCAGTGAAGGATTTTTCATAGGGCGAGTTGAGCTTTCCATTTTCTTAGCATCAGAAGATGATTACAGTGCAAATATCCATCCAGTGGAAATAATCTGTATCCATTCACAATACAGACAGCTGCATTGAAAATCGGTATAATTCCAAATCGGAACAGCTACAAGCTTTGCCGTTAATTAGCTCAGTAATACATGACACAATGTATCCACTGAGCGATCATATAATATAGAGAGCTGTGTGGGAGTTATCCATCCACTAACACAGATAACCTTGAACAACACTGCCACCCAGGGCTACCCCAAGGCACTGCCCCAGGGGACAAACGCAGAGCATAATCAGGTTTTAAAAACATCGCCTGTCTGATGAAGACGTACCGTGATCGTTTTGACGTGGGGTCCCTCATGACCATAGCTTCTTTAACCTCACCGTATTTACCAAAATACTCCCTAAGACTATCTGTAAACAGAACAGAAAAACGGGGTCATGATTTATGTCATACAGCTCTTTAGCTAAAGAGGAAATACTGGTGTTATTAAGCCGCTTGTTAAGTCTAATGATAAAGCTGAATGTGTATTTATTGCTTCTCGTAGCCGGGGGAGTATTGCTGTATAGTAGTGCTGGGTTTGCTAGTCCCCGCTCTCCAGGGCTAAACCGCTAAGCAGTCGACCACAAACGCGTAGGCAGTCAGCGAAGACTATGGCAGCTAAAGGAATTATTGCACATTCCCACGCTAGATCTTTCTATCAGTTATGCAGTTGAATGGAAAGAACATTAACTAACCTGCTGTTGTTTGGTAATGTAAGCCTCCAACGAACATCTTCCTGTAGAACAATAATACCGGTAGACATTTAATAACAAGAATTTATAGCCCGGTTGAATACACGGGGTTTTCAATAGGAAGCGATACATACAATACACTTCGCCCTGTCAAACAAAGCGGTAGCTTCCTTTCAAACGCAAACTAAACTAAAAATAGGTCATTTTAATAGAAATCAGACATAAGAAAACAGTGTAATTAGACTTACCCTGGGTCATTTGAAACATCTTCCACGCTATTAGGGGAAGAGTCCTGTGTCGGGGCTTCCATCTTCATATTTCTAGACAGTCTACTGCTACTAGTAATCTACACTGCAATCCGCGAACCTGCACGTGGTTTTACTGACGAACGCTCTCACTACTATTGGCTCATCGTGGGTGGGCAATTCGCGCGGCTCTCAAAGGCGCGAAGCGGCAGTGATTGACACATCTTTTCTTTCTGTTCATTGGCTGAGATCCTGTTGCCGAGCAACCCAATTCTCTTTTCCTTGACGTCAGCAGAGAAACGTGAATAAGGCACCACGCCCTCCAGTGACTGCAGCACAATGAAAACAAACCCGCCCAAAGCTTCTGTGAGTAAAAATAACAACCAATGGATGAGTAGCGGAATGATGCATGTGGGATTTTATCGAGCAGTTCTCCTCTGCATCTCTTGGTATTCCACATGGCATTTTATTAACAGCTTCAGTGGGCTATTGCTGTTTCTCTCATACTTTTGACAGATTATGACGACGTCTCATTATGAGGCCGTATTTTGCCTGAAGGGCCTAACCACTCTGACCCGCCTGGCGTTTGTTATGAAGGGAGATGGTTAACGGCAGTACTACTATCCTTCCACTTTCCCTTCCTTCTCCGAGCAGAGCGCGGCAAGGCCGTCTCAACAAGCCTGCAGGGCCTGTCAGTTCAACGTGTGGCTCGACTTCGTGAAGTGTGCTCATTTAAAACAACAGCCTAAATACATCAACAATAATACAAAAAAATGAAAATACCCTGTCAATCATTCAAATGATTCTACAAATACTGTGCTTGGCGTTTTCGATTTTCTCTGATGTTTTAGGGCACGCTCAGTTGTTATTTTTATCTTAGCAAAAACACACCCGTGGAACTACTGGAAAACTTCACCTGTGTTGATTTAGGAAGTGAATGGGGGAAACTTCATTCACATCCAGTAAATATAGAAACGAAGAAATAAATGTGGCTTATTCGCATCGTGAAGTTATATATTGCTTTAAAAAAAAAAAAAAAAACTGTTATTGACAGTTCAACCTTCAAGTTGCGCATTTGCTATGGAAAGCCGCAAAAACCATAACCGCCTAAAATTTTGAGTCAAAAGAAGAACTTGAACCGCGTAAGTAGCGCATTTGCTATGGAAAGCCCAAAAAATCCTAACCGTCTAAAATATTATGCGAAAAGCAGAAAATAAAAGTAAAGGGAGACTTTGACCGTTTCTTTAGATCCGCTGACATATCAGTTTATTGATCTGATTGATTTACGAGTCAAATCCCGATTTAATTAATATGCCAATCATGTCGGACATAATTCATAGGTCCCAAATCATAGGTCAAACATTTCTATATGCTATTAAGTACGCTTGTTTCGCGCTTAAAGCACATGTTGTGTCCTGGGTTTTCCAATTCAAATGTCGTGTTTTAGCTCTATATTTATGAATACTAAAACACACGGGCACAGGGAAAATCTTCTTGTCTAGAATAACCACAAGTCTCCTATCATTTAGACGTTTATACCCAATCATAAGTTTGTTATAATAAACCACAACCTATGACATTTCATTAGGTTGACGACAGGCAGCGTAATGAAGTATCGGCCTTCCACCCATGCATCGCGGTTTGCGCTGCCATATACGTAAAATAATCTTGAGTGCGGTCCAAAATATCAATCAATCAATCAGTTTTGTTTCTGTCGGGTTCTGTTCCTTTGCATGTCTCAGACATTCCATTTTCTTTGACTTCTTCCATTTCATTTGCTCTGTGTCTATTCATAATGTATAATATATATGTCTTCCTTATGTTCTGCTCTATTCATTTTGCATATCCGGTCCGCTCATATTTGTGCATTGATTTGTTCAGATTGTTTGCTTTTCTTGCGTTCATTTTGTATGTCTTTTGTTTGCCCTTTTCTGTTCTTTAGTTTACCCAGACTGTTCATTTATGGCTTGGTTTATTCCTTCTACATGCCTTGTGATATCACACGTCCTGTCGTCTTATTCTACTCATCTTGAAGTCTTGTTCTGGTCATTCTATACCGTATGTTGTCCATTCCATGTGTCTTGCTGTGGTCATTTTCTTTCTCTTGTTCAGGTCATTTTGTATGCCTTGTTTGGGTCATTTTGTTTGTCTCGTTATGGCCATTTCGCCTGTATTGTTCGGATTACTTCGTTTTTCTTGTCATTTTTGTTGTCTTGTTGTAGTCTTTTTATATCGTTTGTAGTCCATTTCATTTGTGTTGTTGTGGTCATTTTGTATGTCTTGTTCGAGTGATTTTGATTGATTGATTGATTGTTTGGTGTTTTACGCCGCGCTCAAGATTATTTCACTTATATGGCGGCGTTGCCAGTTTTATTGTGGGAGCCTAGGAAACCGGGCTCTATGCCCGGAGGAAACCCACGACCTTCCGTAATTGGTAACTGGCAACCATCCCACATAGGTCGGTCGAGTGAAAACCCAGTCAGAAAATTTTCCAATTTTTATGGACTGAGCGAGTGATTTTGTATGTCTTGTTCGAGTGATTTTGTATGTCTTATTCGGGTGATTTTGTATGTCTTGTTCGAGTGATTTTGTATGTCTTATTCGGGTGATTTTGTATGTCTTGTTCGAGTGATTTTGTATGTCTTGTTCGAGTGATTTTGTATGTCTTATTCGGGTGATTTTGCATTCTTATTCGGGTGATTTTGTATGTCTTGTTTGGGTGATTTTGTATGTCTTGTTCGGGTGATTTTATATGTCTTGTTCGGGTGATTTTGTATGTCTTGTTCGGGTGATTTTATATGTCTTGTTCAGGTGATTTTGTATGTCTTGTTCGGGGGATTTTGTATATCTTGTTCGGGTGATTTTGTTTGTCCTGTTCGGGTCATTTTGTATGTCTTGTTCGGGTCATTTTGTATGTCTGGTTCTGGTAATTTTGTTCGTTTTGTTAATGTTATATGTTCAACGGTTGAGACTATATGTTAATATTTGTTCGTTTGGTATGTTTTGCTCTGTTTATATTGCATGTCTTTGCTTCTGAACTTCCCCATGCCATGCATAGTTTGTTTTTGATTTTGTTTCATAACGTGTATCGACGGTTTTAGACTCGTGAACAGCAAGTATTCGCTAGTGGTTGATTTGGCTATTGTACATAACGCCTTTAGAGGTCTTGGGTCGTCGGATTTCATTTACAGAATGCAAGCAAAGATCGGCCTGGCAAGAAGATAATGTATTGTGCCGCGTAAAACAAATTAAATAAAGCTAAATCGGTACTGATTAAAGGCGAAATTTTCAGTTTTAGCGGCGGGCTATAAAACTACATTTGGTTTGAACGGGGGAATTAGGGATAATGTCCACCGACTCAAGATAGAGTAATACCACATTACTTTACAGCCTTGACGTCTCATATCATTAAACCCTATGGCTGTTTATACTATGTTCGACGTCAATACCGAGCTCTTGCTTCGATAGAAATCTATGCATGCATAATTAGCGAGACGATTAACAATAAAATTATCGATCAAGCTGTCGGAAAATGTGGTTAACTTAAGAGCTACACTTTCCACGAGATTTTCCATTGCTCTATTTGGCAATAATTTAGAAAAAGCCGTAATTGTGGGTAATTGCATCGACAAACCGGATTGGCACAATTAACATTAAACAGTCTTATAATTTGGAAAAATCATTAACAAGGATTTTTATTTGACAAGAAAATTTGACGCATGCCTTCACTTTAAAGATTAGCTATACTGAGACACATGCATCTCATGACAAGAGATGAGGAAAAAGGAAAAAGAAAAGCATGTTAAGGAATAGGACGATTGGAGGGGGTAAGGGTGACATTTGGTGAAAATTAACCGGAGTGAGACAGATGATGAACGACCAAACATACACAGCAAGAGTGATATTAACTCGCATGGCTAAACTAATAATTCTCAGTATGAAGAGCGGCGACTTTGGGGTGGACGAGACGGAATTTATTCTGTGGATCCCAGAGTCTTTGTAAATGTACCATTAGGTCATTACCTGGCTATTGATTGCATGACATATAAGGTCACGAAACCTCGGCCTTTTCGTCAAAGGAATCTTTTTTTAAAGATTACCCGATGTTGAACCGACCTAAGAAGCCACATAACGTGGGAGGGGCGGTTTCGATATAAAAATGGAAGGCTTTCTCTTGACTTTGCTTAATCACAAAATCACACATTTTTCACATTCAATAATTCTAGCAATTGGGGCTGATCCATCTCAAGTGCCAAATATCCGGGTTCTCGGTAAATATATTTTACTAAGTTTCTGCGATTGCTATTTCCAAATTATTTTATTGACATTCTTCCAAAGAGAGATTTAGAGGTACATTGAAATTAGAATCATATCAATTCTGGATTCATTCTGGATATCAATTTCTGGCCCAATGTTGGCCCATTCGGTAGTTAATTAAACAGAAGTTGATACATTGTTGTATTTATAAAGCCTACGTATGTTCTATTTACCGGGTAAACCAATATAGTACTCTAATAATTCCTAATGATGCGACAATCCAATATTGGGTCTTCCACTCACACATTAGTAAAATAGAATTTGATATTCTACATGTACTGAAAGCAAACCTGTATTGGAATTAGGCCGGATTAGAGAGTTTTATGTATTATTAGATTTGTTACAAGTTTCTAATTAAACTGTGAGAACTGGAAAACCACGTGCTTCCAGCTTAAAGAATAGATTCTTTGATTTTAATTTCCGTTACCATGGCAACCGAATCGCGTTTTTCGCTTTGAAAGGGTCAATTAGTGCGGTTGCACGGATTTTTCATTTCTACATCACAATGAGGTTTTCTACGAGAGAACACCGACGTGTAATGGAAGCATTGTCCCGGTGTCTGTAGCCAAGTCGAAATATTCCTACACACCAATCAGAGATTTCTCATTTAATTGCAATTAATCTGCTAATTTGAAAATCAGTCTTTAGATCGTCGACACTCAGTCGGCTTTCTACCATCAATTATATCGGTATTAGTAAAAGCACGCCTGTCGTGTTTGAGGCTGAGCCGTGTGAGTTAACGGTTTCATTAGCATACCATCTGGCTTCCAGCAGCTTCAAGGGCAGCGTTTGCTGCATCATATTTACCGTCTTCCACCAACTGGTCGGGGGTTCAAAACCCTTTATATTACATCGGTGCTGACACCGGCACACATGTCGTGTTTGGGGTCGTCCGGTGGGTTAACGATTTCATTAGCATTATATGTGGCTTCCAGCAGCCTCTGGTGCTCAATTAGAACAGCAATGGGTGAAAGACCGAAACATCTTTCCTGCAATTGATTGGTGGAGGTCCCATACTCCCGATATAATATATTGTCATTGGTTGTTTGGGTTGTGATGCGATTGATGACATGTAAGTATAAGGGTTGCGAGATACCCATCAAGTTCAGGGTTTCCTCAACGCAAAAAAAAACAAAAAAAACCTGACCACAGTCGATTCTACCGTCTGGCCAACACTCGTTTTAACATTGTTGCTTTTACCGCCTGGCCAACCATCGTTCTTACATAGTTGCTTTTACTGCCTGACCAACCCTCGTTCTTACATTGTTGCTTTTACCGCCTGGCCAACCCTCGTTCTTACATTGTTGCTTTTACCGCCTGACCAACCCTCGTTTTTACATTGTTGCTTTTACCGCCTGGCCAACCCTCGTTCTTACATTGTTGCTTTTACCGCCTGACCAACCCTCGTTCGCACATTGTTGCTTTTACCGCCTGACCAACCCTCGTTCGCACATTGTTGCTTTTACCGCCTGGCCAACCCTCGTTCTTACATTGTTGCTTTTACCGCCTGACCAACCCTCGTTCTTACATTGCTGCTTTTACTGCCTGGCCAACCCTCGTTCTTACATTGTTGCTTTTACCGCCTGGCCAACCCTCGTTCTTACATTGTTGTTTTTACCGCCTGGCCAACCCTCGTTCTTACATTGTTGCTTTTACCGCCTGGCCAACCCTCGTTCTTACATTGTTGCTTTTATCGCCTGGCCAACCCTCGTTCTTACATTGTTGCTTTTGCCGCCTGGCCAACCCTCGTTCTTACATTGTTGCTTTTGTCGCCTGGCCAACCCTCGTTCTTACATTGTTGCTTTTACCGCCTGGCCAACCCTCGTTCTTACATTGTTGCTTTTACCGCCTGGCCAACCCTCGTTCTTACATGGTTGCTTTTGTCGCCTGATCAACCCTCGTTCTTACATTGTTGCTTTTACCGCCTGGCCAACCCTCGTTCTTACATTGTTGCTTTTACCGCCTGGCCAACCCTCGTTCTTACATGGTTGCTTTTACCGCCTGGCCAACCCTCGTTCTTACATTGTTGCTTTTGTCGCCTGATCAACCCTCGTTCTTACATTGTTGCTTTTACCGCCTGGCCAACCCTCGTTCTTACATTGTTGCTTTTACCGCCTGGCCAACCCTCGTTCTTACATGGTTGCTTTTGTCGCCTGATCAACCCTCGTTCTTACATTGTTGCTTTTACCGCCTGGCCAACCCTCGTTCTTACATTGTTGCTTTTACCGCCTGGCCAACCCTCGTTCTTATTGTTGCTTTTATCGCCTGGCCAACCCTCGTTCTTACATTGTTGCTTTTATCGCCTGGCCAACGCTCGTTCTTACATTGTTGCTTTTGCCGCCTGGCCAACTCTCGTTCTTGCATTGTTGCTTTTGCCGCCTGGCCAACCCTCGTTCTTACATTGTTGCTTTTACCACCTGGCCAACCCTTGTTCTTACATTGTTGCTCTTACCGCCTGGCCAACCCTTGTTCTTACATTGTTGCTTTTACCGCCTGGCCAACCCTCGTCCTTACATTGTTACTTTTACCGCCTGGCCAACCCTCGTTCTTACATTGTTGCTTTTACCGCCTGACCAACCCTCGTTCGCACATTGTTGCTTTTACCGCCTGGCCAACCCTCGTTCTTACATTGTTGCTTTTACCGCCTGACCAACCCTCGTTCTTACATTGCTGCTTTTACTGCCTGGCCAACCCTCGTTCTTACATTGTTGCTTTTACCGCCTGGCCAACCCTCGTTCTTACATTGTTGTTTTTACCGCCTGGCCAACCCTCGTTCTTACATTGTTGCTTTTACCGCCTGGCCAACCCTCGTTCTTACATTGTTGCTTTTATCGCCTGGCCAACCCTCGTTCTTACATTGTTGCTTTTGCCGCCTGGCCAACCCTCGTTCTTACATTGTTGCTTTTGTCGCCTGGCCAACCCTCGTTCTTACATTGTTGCTTTTACCGCCTGGCCAACCCTCGTTCTTACATTGTTGCTTTTACCGCCTGGCCAACCCTCGTTCTTACATGGTTGCTTTTGTCGCCTGATCAACCCTCGTTCTTACATTGTTGCTTTTACCGCCTGGCCAACCCTCGTTCTTACATTGTTGCTTTTACCGCCTGGCCAACCCTCGTTCTTACATGGTTGCTTTTACCGCCTGGCCAACCCTCGTTCTTACATTGTTGCTTTTGTCGCCTGATCAACCCTCGTTCTTACATTGTTGCTTTTACCGCCTGGCCAACCCTCGTTCTTACATTGTTGCTTTTACCGCCTGGCCAACCCTCGTTCTTACATGGTTGCTTTTGTCGCCTGATCAACCCTCGTTCTTACATTGTTGCTTTTACCGCCTGGCCAACCCTCGTTCTTACATTGTTGCTTTTACCGCCTGGCCAACCCTCGTTCTTATTGTTGCTTTTATCGCCTGGCCAACCCTCGTTCTTACATTGTTGCTTTTATCGCCTGGCCAACGCTCGTTCTTACATTGTTGCTTTTGCCGCCTGGCCAACTCTCGTTCTTGCATTGTTGCTTTTGCCGCCTGGCCAACCCTCGTTCTTACATTGTTGCTTTTACCACCTGGCCAACCCTTGTTCTTACATTGTTGCTCTTACCGCCTGGCCAACCCTTGTTCTTACATTGTTGCTTTTACCGCCTGGCCAACCCTCGTCCTTACATTGTTACTTTTACCGCCTGGCCAACCCTCGTTCTTACATTGTTGCTTTTACCGCCTGGCCAACCCTCGTTCTTACATTGTTGCTTTTGTCGCCTGACCAACCCTCGTTCTTACATTGTTGTTTTTACCGCCTGGCCAACCCTCGTTCTTACATTGTTGCTTTTACCGCCTGGCCAACCCTCGTCCTTACATTGTTGCTTTTACCGCCTGGCCAACTCTCGTTCTTACATTGTTGCTTTTACCGTATTAACGTCAAAATATCAACATTTTGGCAGCTCATGTCACTTTAAATAGTAAAATTCTCAATGTCTAAACGTGCGATAAAGGTAAAAAAAATGCATGGCAATGAGTCTTGACCAAGATCCAATACGCCGCCTCGTAAAGGGCTACTGGCAGCCACTTTAAAGGGGCATGAGCTGCCAAAATGTTGATATTTTGACGTTCAAACAGAAAGTTGAAATTATTGGCTATTTTTCTCAAGACGTATGATTCACAAGCTTTTTAGTGCTTCTAGTTTCGAAAATGTACGATAAAGTATTGTTTTAAACTAACTTTGCCTTAGAATGAATGAATGGTCGTCCCGGTTATTTAAATGTTGTTTACTTTTCGAACACATTTTCGGTTCGTACAGGTCACATACTGTAGGGATTTTCCTCATTCCAACGCCAATCATTTAGTTTTTCGATGGCCTTGAAATCCTCCTACTATTGTGACGATCAGAAACTATGAATAAAGTGTAAGTTTTGGCAGCTCATGCCACTTTAAGTAATTCTATTTAACGGAGTAGCATGGTGGTGACTGGAGGTGTGTCTGGTCCATACTGCTGTCTGATTTTTAATTTGTCTTTGTTTTAAATTTAGTAAATAATGTAATTCGATCATGGTGACTGTTTTGGCATTTTTTTCTACTATACATAAAATATGAATTTTTTGGAGACTTTATGGCAACGTATCAATTCGATATAAAAAGTGACACGTTCTTGGTTGTAAATTTAGTATCCAATCGATGCAACTCTTCCCCATGAGCGGATACAAATCATATAGTGACGTCACGAGTAGAGAGGCATCTGCCCCGAACAACACAGATGGCGGAAATTGTTATATTCAAATGAGTCTGTTAGCTTCAGTGAGATGAATAAAAATATAAACTTCTGAGATTGAGAACGCGATCGATGAAATAAACGATTCCATTTCGTGCCCAAACACGAATTTATTCGTCAAGTAAACTAAATTTACCATAATCATTTTCTATTGATCTTGCATATATGAAAGGAAATGAATGAAATGCCTTGGAAAGAAGAATATGTAATTTTCCTCGACATTTAATCCGTTCCATAAGCCATGGTTTTATCTTTGTGATAACAACACATGTGGCTGATCGAAAGGTGTCTAGCGCCATAGTAATAGTGGAATATGCTTCGGGGTTTTGGATGGTCTCGTTAAGACTGAAATAATGTTGAAAACAGCATTAAATCTTCTTTTACTCGCTCCCTCGAAGTTTTAGTTGAGTTATTTGACAACAGAACGAGGACGTTTTTGTATGTTATTTCCAAACACCATTTATACATGCTTCGGGCTATAGAGATCATTTCAATTATCAATCATTCCGTTTATCAATGTACGTTCGGAATCTCTAGTCAATCGAAATTCACGAAAAACAAAATTCCGAATAGTGACAGCTCATACGAGTTTTCAAAAATTTACTTTCCTCTATATATTTATGATCACTAAAACACACGGGCACAGGGAAAATCTTCTTGTCTAAAATAACCATCGTATACATGTCTTTATTAAATGAAAATCCCCAACCTTACTCTCGTTCCGGGCGACCTACGTATATATAATGAAATATCATGGGTTGTGGTTTATTATAACAACTTATGATTGGGTATAAACGTCTGAATGATACATGTATGCCCCTTTTTAACACAATAAGAAACTTGTCTCCATGGTTATTTTAGACAAGAAGATTTTCCCTGTGCCCTTGTGTTATAGTGTTAAAAAATATATATACATGAATTTCAGTCGAGTTTCATATCGAAACTGCTACCGTATTAAACGAATATAGCACAACGCTACAATATAGACTCAGAAAATGTACATTTTAGCCTCAATAGATTGATATTAATGAAGGCGTAAATTGTGGATAGATATAAGCACATCTACACCCTAAATCCATATAGCAGAACATATGTCCAAATCGTACATAGAAAAGGAAAAGATAAGCTAAATTAATATGGGCCATTTTACGGAAGGAGATAAGCTGCTAAATTTATAACTTTTCCCCTTGATTCCGATTGTCCAGAAAAATGGAGTGTTTCAAGTTTATAAAAAAGTAAATGATTGACGTAAAATAGTACAAAACAAAAACAAAACTGGATTATTGCGCCCGTGACCTATATGAACCTCAAATGCTTTGGATTGATTGACTGATGTTAAGATTATATTACTTATATGGCGGCGTTGATAGTTTTAGTGGGGGAGGAAACCGGGCTCATTGCCCGAAGGAAACGGCCGACCTTCGGCGAGTACCCGGCAAGTCTTCCACATACGGCGACCGAGCAGATGCTTTGGAAAGGGAAATTAAACTGTAATAAACAGGGCGAATATTCGTTGATTTTGGATCTATATGTTATTTATGAACACTACTATCACGTACATTGACATTATTACAATTTACGCTTCTTCAAAGAAAATATCTGAGAATTTCAGAACTGTGTTTAACCAAACGATACGAACATTATGTCAGGCCATGCCCTTTCAAGAGGTTATTGAACCTATATAAAGACTATGTGCTTTCTACTTAGTTGCTTGCGTGTACCAGATTGCAACATTGTGAGTCGATTAGTAGAGCAGAGTCCGCCATTATAGCTGTATATTACCTTAAATGACAAACTTAAGTGGCAGGGAAGATTAAGTATAGATGAGAGATCGATAAAAATATGTTACCCCTTACAAGATGTTGTCCGAACATCTTACGCCACTGTAAACTTTCAAGGGATAAACTTGACATATCTTAGATTTTTTTCTGTTGAAGTACGATAAGATCGATCGAGTAGACCATCTGTTTTCCGTCTTGTCTACAGAATTAACCTTTTAATGTCGGTACAGAGCAAGAACAGTGTAGGACATGGGATATGTTAAAATCTGGTTGGGGATAATCGCAGCGTTACAAAGTATGATGAATTCGGGTTTAGCACCGTCTTCAAATACACGTGTAAATGTCATAGATATATATATAACCCTTTGATGGTTACTAAAATTCAGAAAAAATAAATCCAAAGAAGGATGCCAAAAGTTGTTCGACTTTTCTTATATTCAATGGCGAATCCGCAACGCTCCGACTGATGTTGGCGTCAATATACCAATTCCAAAGACCTCCAATCTTCACTCTTCCAGAATGGGTCATACAATTTTCGGTGGATTTGCAAACATGAAAGCGAATCAATATTTGACCGAGATTGGGTTGGCGGATCGTGTATGTAGTCCTAGGAACATATTGTATGCCCAGATACAAAACAAACCCCAAACAAAAAATCACCAGTAAAAAGTTTAGAAGATTTTATTTCCAGTTTCAAAAAGACTTCATAGAAAATGGGGAATTCAGAAAATTACGAGATACATTTTTAAAGTCAACTTATTGAACCAATCAAAGGATTTATTCGAACAAAACTCTTTAACTGAAATGCGTTAAATAAAGTATCTAATTATAGACCCGGTTTTATCATCAAATAACGAGGGTATATGTCAATTTATGTAAATTCATTATCATATACTAAGGCCAAACTCCGGCCTGTCGTCAACCTAATGAACTATCATGGGTTGTGGTTTATTATAACAACTTGTGATTTGGTATAAAGTCTAAATGACATGCCCCTGTTTAACACAATAAGAAACTTGTCTCCCTGGTTATTTTAGACAAGAAGAGTTTCCCTGTGTCCGTGTGTTTTAGCGTTCAAATATATATATATATATATAAATGTATGAACTATATGGGCTGAAGGGATTAACCTTTCACTCAAACAATCACGTTAATACCGCGTAGAACATAAATTGGATTCTTGGATCGTACAAAGTGGCATGAGTTACCAAAATTTGGCCACATATTCTTGTTTATTGAAACATTTCGAAGATAAGGAAGTCTTTTTAGAAAACACGCAGCAAGCTTTTGATGGGCCTGTTTCACAAAGCGGCGTAGATGTATTTTTTGCGTAACTTTCTTACTAAGGTATCTCTACAGGATGGGTTGCTAAGGCATTTACGTAAAAACTTACGCTACGCCGCTTTGTGAAACAGGGTTCTGTTTTTTTAAAGAATCGAAATTCACGGGAAATCCACATTTGAGCAGACCTAATTGCTAATCAGAGGATTGCCTGTGAACCTTCAAAAACAAAACAAAAATATCCGTGGCGTTTAGCCAACTCGCGTCTATTACAGTTATAACGCAATATTTGCAATTTAGCTAAACAAAATTAATACCTAACGTACACGGATCGTGTTACTGGCTGTTTAATAAACATGAAACAAATTTTTTTCGAAGTTTTACAATTCGTCATAATCTTGATTGAATGTATAAGGGATATTGAAGATGTACTAAATCCTTCGACATAACGCTACATAATGTTGAATGCGATGGGAAGGAGGATAAAGGGGGGTGTCTCTTAGCTCTATCACTAGGAGACTTTTATTTTACTGAGTTTTCCCGATTTTAACTATTTGCAAAAAGGCTTTAGAGAGATTGAACAAAAACAGCAATGCTATCAATTGAATTCTATAGAGTCACACATATAGACAAGTCGGCTTATTTCCAATCGATACATGTCCCAGCTTAAAGCTATACGTCTTGTTCTTATCGCCAATCAATATGGAAAAGAAAGGGCGGGGGATATTGCTTGACTGGTGCCGCGTGAGCATAAGATCTGTGTAAATACGCCCTAATAAAATTATTAAACTCTAATAGGTACAAGAAGCTCAAATCAAACAAGCCCATTTATTTCATTGCAAACGTAAAAAGGTTTATTTGAAGGTGAACTGCCAAGAGCAGTGGAAAAGCTTTTAAACTTTCTCGTTAGATCGATGGCCTGTACTAATCTAATCTAACTCAAATATATACCTCTGTCAGACAGGATTGGGCCACGTCAATGGAATTCACACAAGCCTTCAGTTCAAATAATCAGTTTTTTTTTCAACGCGTGTTCTTACATGTTACATCTTATATTGTTTATATGAATTTTTAAAAGTAAGGTAGAATATATAATTATTCTCTAAATTAGTGGCAAATCGGCTTCAACAATATTGAAAAAAAAAACTAATTGCCAATTAAAAGCTATTTAAATATGATATATTCAAACTTCTGGATTTTTAAATACCACTGAAAAATATCTTTCAAGTTCCTTTATAATAAGAACTTAGGAGGACACCACAACCGGTTGTAATTCTTTTCTTTCTTTACAAATTTCCTAACGTGTAGACCGTTTCTCATTATCTGCTTATTAAATGGTGATTGAAATTTTTTTAACAACTTCATTAAAATTATAAATCTAGAATCCTGTCTTTACAGGAATAGAATAATAATGTTTTATATTCTTATTTAGAAATCACATCATTCAAACATATCTTGCACATAAACTGAAAAAAACCCACAAAAATACAACCAACTAACAACAGTCAGTCATAGCCTTGTGTTGGAGAAAGCCAGTAATATTTTGAAGAATTAATTAAGATTACTGGTATGGAAAACGAACTATCGGGGTTCTTGAGTTAAACAGGAATGGCGGGGAGTACAAAAACAATAATTGTAGATGATAAATCAGACGCCTTAGTCTTTTTTATTTTAGACGATTGAGGGAAGCGTTCCAGTTCCAGTTGGCGGGTAGCAGGAATCACCGATAAAACGCTCTTACCAGACCAAAGGTCTCTATATTTATTCCTGGCAGTCCGTTATAAAACTGTCTTACGGGCAAGCATCTGGTTATCAACATGCTTTGGCATTTTCGGGAGATTCCCAGTAAATACAGTTAGATATGATAAACAGCATTCCTTCAGTCTCCAGTATTTAACAGACATTCTCTTATCACTGCATGTGGTTAATTCTAAGGAAGGCAAACACGACTTGCATGCACGATTTTAACCGGTAACCACGACTCGATGAATTCTGATCATTAATACACACTTTTTGACAACTTGCAAAAAAAATATACAGAGCTGCTTATCTACATGTATGACAAGTTATTTAGAAACAAAAAATATATATATATAGGGTTTAGTTTTAGGGTTTCCATAGTCCGGGTCTCTGGCACCAAAATTACATTTTTTTTATACTGACGGCCGTATTTTGGCCGTCAGTATAAAAAATAGTAATTTTAGAGTCAGAGACCCGGACTAGGGTTTCCATTGACAAGCCTAGCACAATGTATAGTAGAGTGACTCCATGGTTATTTTAGGCAAGAAGATTGTCCCTGTGCCCGTGTGTTTTAGTGATTATAAATATAGTAGAGTGAGCAATCCGAAGAAAGGCATATTTTGAGTCAATATGTCTTACATGTCTTTTTTCGGATTGCTCACTCTGCTATATTAGTTTCTTTCCCGTTTAGATAATTATATGGCTTATGAAGGGAAGCCAATTGAAATTCGACTCTAACTGGTATACTTTTGTAATCCAGCATTTCACGCAAAAAAAGAAACTCAAAAAAAAAAAAATACGAATAGAAAAAAATGTGAGTGGAAAACAATTCCTCATATTCCCCGAGACGCCAAAACGATGCACAATTTGATTTTCCGGGGTGTGGGATGTCAGATAGGCAGTCAACCGTAACAACCATGCCTCTCTCCAAAGCCATCCGATTCTTCCAATTCCCTCTAAACCTCGACAGGTAATTCGTTATAGCTGAGACAAAAACGTTCATTTCGCTCTCAATTCTTTGATTAGCTTTAAGCCGAGACCTAAGCGGATTACGTTAGCTGTCGTATCGAATTCTCTAAATCCAGTTAGAATAGTGGTACCAGGGAATGAGTCAGTGATTCGTCGCCAAACTGCAGCGAAGCGTTGGGGGCCAAATATCTGTGGGCTACTTTGGAATCACCCAAGTGGAAAATCATCTCGGACACCTTCCAGTAATAACTTAATTCATATCCCGATATCTCTTTCTCTTGTTTTCCGATAGTTTGAAATATCGGTCATTAATCTCTTACTAGTTGGAAGGGCCTCCGTGGAAATGCATTCATACCATATCCCACATAGCAACGAAAAAGCTGTAAGTTCTGTGATTATACCAACTCTTAGTTGACCTCATCCCCCTTTTTACGTTGTTATGCTTGCTACATGACTTCGAGTTAGGGGCAGGAATGGTTTTAAACTGGGATATATAGCAGTTTTATTGTTATACCAGGAAAAGTTTCTCGAATCCACATTTTCTGACTATTTACAGATGAACTTTTCTTGGTACAAAAATAAAACTAAACAAAAAACCCTGTTATACATGGAAGGCTCTCTTGCATGGCGGTTTTGCCAGTTTTCAGAAATCCATTCCTGCGCCTTAATGATGGCTTCAGGGGAAAAGTTAATTAATTTCCAAACATTTAACCATGGGTAGATAACACCCATTTTCACTATTCCAATAGGGAGCACCAGTCACGTGTGAATTCCACAAATTTCCTGTCACCGGCACTGCATTGCGCATGTTACTGAGCGTTTTTCGTTCCAAAATGACGTTTAAATCTGACGTTATGGAACAAAATACGTCATATGGAATTGCAACGTCATCAAAAACGTTCTTAATGGCGTCATCTGTCACTGGATATCACAAAATCTCGTCATAATTCTTATGAGACTTGCGCTCCCTATACAGATGAAGACAATTTTTAGCTGGCTATAATGTATGATTTGTACTTTGAGGCAAGGTTTGTTTACCAGTTGTGATTAACAGCAGTTTCATTAAGAGACATATGTATCTAACAAGGAGCACGATAAACATTTATGATTATTCGAGAGATTGAGAGAAGGCGCTTTACACAAAGGTTCAGTCTTATAGCTACGACGCAAATGGCTCGAGGTGCCAGTGTTTGAATAGTTCTTTTCGCTAAACAATTTAAAATAAAATTGTTTGCAATTTTTTTTTCAAACAAAATTTAAGATACCGTGCAGTAGGCCCTATCATGTACAATCTTTGGAGTTAATACTAGATGAAGTTTGAATATATATTAACTGTGCCGCTGTTGTCCGTTAATTGAATACATCGTTTGATAAAACCAGCCGTCCGATCCATAATTATGTTTATATGAAAGTGATTGATTTTATTTGATAGGGTCTGTTTACTTTCTCTTAATAATCGAAATATCCGGAAATATTTATATATTTTCGAAATATTTTTTTTTTTACAGTTATCGCTATGCATATGCCTACTCCTACCAACGTAGTGTTTTTTCAAGTACAGCGTTTAAAAGTATCTCACTAAGTATTCTGAGAGCAATGCCAAGCTGTATCGGCAAAACAGTTCAAGGTCTAGATTTAATTATGAAAGCTACACAATTTGAATACAATTTCTGTTTAAGCATGTCTGCAAAGAACTTTTACAGACAAAATTCTCCCTGTACGACTACATGTGTATTTAAGTCACAATAATACAGAGTTAACCCTCACTAGAATGTTGCAGATGGTTCCCACATTGAACTCTGCACATCTTCGAATAAAGTAAATGCCCTTTTTTATTTTCACGATCTACTCCGCGTATGGATTCCTAAAACGGTCTGTATCTGACGTTTGCCTTTAGAGCCAGAAGAACAGTCTTAATTAAGGGCTGACAGTGAATATGAATTTATTGATTATTTAATGGGGATATTGTTGTGATTTGATGTCAAGTTCCGCGACGCTCCTTCATGGGTTTGCAAGCGGAGATCTGAAGGCTGAATGGCAACGTCAGGAGGGCTTGTTCGGCGGAATGAAGTAATTGGTTCACTTTACACTGCACGCAAACGCTCTGCATCCCGACTAGCTTCACGTCTTGATTAAGTGACAACTAGACGTTTAGTGCTTGTAAATCAAGCCGGTATCCAACAGACAGGAAGAGTCCCTATCTACATCGTGCACTTTACGAGAGCTGACTAATGCCTTCATCATAAAGACCAGCCATATTTCTGTGGTAACTGTCAACTCTGATATTCGTTATTTGAAACCATCTCTTGTTAATTTCCTTGTATAACATCTCTAACAGATTGATGCTGTAAATGAGACTGCTCTATATAAACAACATCTGTATTTCAACCATTTTTTAAACTATCTTATACACAGAATACATATATTGACCGCTTATTATCATAATATGTAGCAACAGAAGCAAACAAAAATTAGGCAATAGACAATTAGTATTCCCAATAACTGCTTTACGGTAAGACAATGGTTTGATTTCCATTCAGTTAAGGTATCAACAAACATAGATATATAGATTGATTGATTGATTGGTGTTTTACGCCGCACTCAAGATTTTTCACTTATACGGTAGCGTTGCCAGGTTTAGTGGGGGAGGAACGTTGCCAGGTTTAGTGGGGAGGAAACCAAGCTCATTGCCCGAAGGAAAGCCCCGACCTTCGACGAGTTACTGACAATTCTTCCACATACGGCGACCCAGCGAAAACTCCATCAGAAAATAGATAGTAGAACTAGTCATTTAAAAAAGTACCAGGCCTATCCATAAAGTAACGCGAATTTTGTTATTCTACTTCTAAACATCTAAATTATAAGTGCAGTTCTTTAGTTACCCAAAGACTATTTTAGATATTGATGGACAAACGAAATAATTGCCTCACATGATCTGAGTGAACCCAGTAACAGATGTGACTACTATCGGACAATCACAATCTACTCGAATCATCTGGACATTCATGTACATAATGCTTTAATAAGCTCACGTTTGACCAGCTGTCTATTTTGCTTTACTTGAATACGTCTTTCTGAAAGATACGTACAACACAGATTTACATGGGACTAAAAAAAGTACCGAAATTCCATCTAAACGTGACATTGTATGGGTTTTGGATGAATAGAATATCGACAACAGTTTATCTCTGATGAATACCACGGCCTTCTTGAGATGGACAACAAGAGCCAGCTATTAGTTTAACCTAATTTAATTAAGAGCTTTTGTATCGGTTACTTTGGAAAAATCAATACAGCCAAGCGAAGGGGCTCTTCAAAACGTCAGATAAGTCTGTTATAAAAATGACCTACGTGACAAAAATTGATCTGTTTTTAGCCCTTCAATTTCGTTCCTACATCTTTTAATGTTTGTTTCAAGCCCAGAGTATAGTTTTTACTGTTTATTGTATTGTACTTGAAAAACGGCCCACCCCCTCCCCAAACTATGCGTTTCTTTGAGGTGATTTTGTTAGGTTAGCTGAATAAAACAAGCATAAACATACATTCTTCTGAACCGTTATTCGTAAAGTACATTTTTTTAAATATGGATTTTCAATCATGAGAAATTGATCAACTTAGCGCTATAATACATTCGCCACAAAGTTTGATTGGTCTTTCATTTTCCAAAAGTTTGATTGAAAGTACCTTGAAAAACTAGAAGATTGACGTTTGAATAAAAATATTGCTAAAGTCACCGCATCAATTGTAAATATTTAAGGTATACACAAAAATACCAACAGAAGCCAGCTGCTGTATCAAGCTGTTTAAGTACCCGGGACGCGTTAAGCTGATGTGATATTGACCGTTATCTTTGGTGGACAGATTCGCTGACGTTACAGTAAGGTTAGAGTTATCTCCTCCTAGATCGCGATAAAGCCTCCAGATCAGTTTGTGCAGAGGATATTATTTTAGAATTGTAGAAATAAAACGAAAGACTACGGTTATTTTTTGTTTTTTGCGGAGCAATACTCGATCAACATATGGAAATATATAGGTAACATAATCGTCTGTAGAGTTGACGATTAAACATAACCAGCGAGATTTCGTTTATTCATCTATTCTTAAAGTGGCATGAGCTGCCAAAAGTCACACTTTTTCCATGATTTCAGATCGACACGACATTAAGAGGCTTTGAAGGCCATCGAAAAACTAAATGATTGGCGTTGGAATGAGGAAAATCCATACAGTATGTGACCTGTACGAACAGAAAACGTGTTTGAAAAGTAAACAAAATTTAAATAACCGGGACGACCATTCATTCATTCTAAGTCAAAGTTAGTTCAAAACAACACTTTATCGTACATTCTCGAGACTAGAAGCACTAAAAAGCTTCTGAATTATACGTCTTGAGAAAAATAGTCGATAATTTCAACATTCTGTTTTTACGTCAAAATATCAACATTTTGACAGCTCATGCCACTTTAAGTTAAGTCTCATCTACTCGAGGAAAACACGAATCCCATTGAGTAAATCCGAACACATAGTGTTCCGGCTGATTTGGTATTTAATGGCTTCACTAAGAAAATGTGTACAGTGTCATACAGATTTTGTAAGGTGCTATGTTATTGGCTTTTATTATGTACAAAAGGTATTTAAAAACAAAACTAGTCTTAACACCCATACACTTGAATACCACGGTATGCGGAGATGATAATTCATCTATAGACAAATTTGTCTCAATTATCTTCTTTACGAGATACTTCGATGGACTAGGATTCTGATGGATAATTTGACAAATTGTTTAACAAAGATATGTTTTACTCCTTTAGCACCAGATACATCCCAGAATCTGCCCTTCATAGAAAACCAGATCATTCCTATGACTGTGACAGGCACAATACGGCACGACGATGAATGTGTTCGATGAAATTGTAACGGCCACTACTCTTACTCCATTTTAAACGACTGCTACTAATTAAAATCTCAATTATTCGCTAATTCAAGTAACGGCTAAATGTAACTTATGATACCAGTAACTAACTTTCAATTACGAGTAAAAATAAAATAAAGATGCAATAATTTTTTAACAAAAGACGAAATTCAACAAATACAGTCTTGAAAATGTACCCAGCACACCTAATAAAACAACGAAAAATTTAGCTCGATTAAGTTTTCTCAGTAAGAATATAGGTGACAGGTTAATATCTTAATCAGCCTCTATGAAAAACGATTGCAACGAGAATTAAAATTGAGATATCGCCCGTTAAAGATGTCATGTATTAAAAAAATTGATGTGTTTATTTAAAGGCACACTGGCCCCTGAGACCATTATGTAATTTATGAAGAAAGCGAATTTATACCAGCCGACTATACTAACAAAACACTAAAATGAAACATTAGACTCATAAAATACGCCCACTTGTGTTTAAATTGTCTAAATGGTGACATAAAGGCAGCCAAAACGGAGGTCCGCACGTCAGCCATCGCTCAGAAACGTAAGCGTGAATGTTGGGTTAAACTCATTTCAGATCATTTTGTTTTTAATTTACAGTCTCAAATTTATCGAAAGGCCTTTCTGTGTTCTAACTGTTCTTAATGGTCGTCTGTATTTCTCAGGTTAGTCCCGTAAAATGGGCCAACTACCAGTTGATTTAAATTTCACGATTCAAGCCATTTAAGACACTTAATGTATGCAATGTGTTACAGAAGGATTCCAGAAAATTCTACTGACCGAGGCTAAGCTGCTGTCAGTCGTCAACCTAATGAAATATCATAGGTTTGGTTTGTTACAACAATTTATGGGGTATAAAGGTCCAAATGATGTACATCTTTTTAACACAATTAGAAACTTGTCTCCATGGTTATTTTGGACAAGAAGATTTTCCCTGTGCCCGTGTGTTTTATTGATCATAAATATATATGCACATTAAATATATATATATGCAAATTCCTGGGCTCGTTACCTAATAAATAAAATAATTAAAATAAAAATACAAAATGATGTCGAAACTTTTCGATTTTCGTCAAATAATAAAATTTCTTAACTTCTAACTGGGAAAATACCGTATTTTCGGGGTGAGTGTGCCTTTTTCCTTTCACAATATAACGGAACACATTTCATTTTGCAAAACGCCTGGCTTAATGTAGTCTAGGTTATAATAATATAAACCTCAAATATTTCTTTATCTATAGTCTATAATCATCAATTCATATATAGATGACAGATCTGGATCAAAGGGATTAGTTTACTATCATGCCTTTGAAGGAATCAAGATGACATACTTGGGATCTCACTTGTACGGCTGAAATCTTTTAACTGTTCCTATAAGTCTCGTGGTATCTTTAATACCACGATTAGGGGGAAATGGTTCTAACAAGATATCTCTGAGATTATCTACTGCATGAAACACTCTTTGAACCTGGGGGCCGTTTCCCAAAGCCGTCACAAAGTGCGATCAATTGCAGTTGCCACGACGTCGTATCTCTTCACTATGGTATCCAGTGACAACTAGGCTTCGTTTGCGATGCAACTGCTTTGTGCAACGGGCCCCTGGCTTCATTAAGATCAGAAGTAGACGTCGAGAGCTTGTGTTGATATCAAAACTTACTGCGTGCCGATGTCGTAATCATTCCTTATCATCCCTGGGATTGATGTTTTACAGAAGATTATCTTACTTATATATCGACATTGCCAGGTTTAGTAATTGAGGGGAACGGACTCTTTGCCCAAAGAAAACAATCGACCTTTGGCAAGTACCTGGCAACCATTCCAACTAATACTAGTATAAGGTGATGGTTGAAAACCCCCTCAGATTTGTTTTTTTCTTTGAATGGAGTGGGATTTGAACCCGTAACACATTGATATAAGGCTTGTGTCGGTTTGTGAGAGAATATAACTCCGCTGACATATCCACCAAGATCGTTTAGGGTTATACTGCCAAAAAAAATCCTTTTTTGTCAAATTAAATAGCAAGAATTTACAAGTAAATCAGCCTTAAATTCGGAATTTCAAAGAATGCGTACTGATTAACTATAGTGAAGACGGAAGATTGGAATTCTAAGACTTCATAGTATACCCTCTCCCCTCCGCATATTAAAGTGGCATGAGCTGCAGAAATTCACACTTTTTTTCATAATTTCTAATCGTAACGACAGTAAGAGGCTTTAAAGGTAATCAAAAAACTAAATGATTGGCGTTGGAATGAGGAAAATCCATACACTATGTGACCTATAGGAACCGGAATAGTGTTCGAAATGTAAACAAAATTTAAATAACCGGGACGACCATTCATTCTAAGCTAAAGTTAGTTCAAAGCAATACTTTATCGTAGATTCTTGAGACTAGAAGCACTAAAAAGCTCTTGAATTGTACATCTTGGTAAAAAAAGCCGATAATTTCAACATTCTGTTTCAACGTCAAAATATCAACATTTTGGCAGCTCATGCCACTTTAACGGATGATTACTTCGAGAACGTGCTTGCTTCACTTGTGTTTGTGAAACATACTGGTTTTCAGGAGAGTAACTTTTAGGTGAAGGTTTTCAACAAAATTAAGACGTCTTCATATGACTGAAATACTGTTAAGCAGAACGTAAAACCCAAATCACTCACTCACTCACTCAACAAAATTAAGACCACCTCATTGGTCAATTTGGTTTGTCTCCTTACAGTGAGTAATCCATTGACGTATTTGGCACCCCGGGCAGCATTGTACAAACGGTTTGGTCGATTGATTTCTGATTTACAATTGGGTAACACAAGCCCCTTTGGAGAAATCGCTCCCAACGACAATAAAAGAGAAATAGAAAAAGGAGGAAGCCAGAGAGAGTGAGCGCAGTAAATGGCTTGTTTCTCACACATTTCCACAGATCAATTTTTACCCTTTCAAAAAATATCTGGGAGCATCATCCATTGTCGTGAGGTTAGCAATTTATTTTTGTAAAATCGATACTTTTGTTTCCTTGAACGTCTGCTTTCTATCAATTGTATTGGGAGTCGATGGAAGACAGAGATGTTTGCTTGCTCCATTGGTTCAGGTCACGAATGACCTTTTTCTCAAATCAAAGAAACACAGCGCCTTGATATCGAGCTATTGTAAGGAGAGTGTATCTGGGCTTACTTACCGGAGCAGAGTATCTTAATAATGTTTACATTCTGAAAGGAATTCCCTTACCAGACTCAATGTATATTTTGATTCAGTGTCAATCAATAATTTTATAAATCGACAAAATTTCAACCTACATAATCTTTTTACCATAAGAATTAAAAAAAAAACTCTTAGGATAAAGTTCACAACTGGAGACAAATTACCCGTTCTACAATTTGGTAAAAGAAGGCCGTATTTCTTGAGCTTATGCTATTTCGAATCGACAAAATAGTCAACGTAAGCCTCCCCCAACCCTCAACAATAAAGTAGAAGAAAATAAACAAAATAAATAAAATAAAACCAAAAATATTCCCTACATTAAAAAGCTGAGTAAGATTGATTTACTTATATGCCAGCGTTGCCCGGAGTCTATGCCCGGAGGAAACCCACGACCTTCCGGCGTTAACTGGCAACCATCCCACATTGGTCGTTCGAATGAAAACCCAGTCAGCAAATTTTCCAATTTTTTTTGGGAGGGGAGGGGGGACTGAGTGGGATTTGAACCCGTGATCCATTGGTGGAAGTTTGTTTGGATTGAGCGTCCAACGCTCTTCACACTTAGTTAGAACAATTCTATTTATTTAGGAAATGGATTCTGAGATATCAAGTTAAGACAAATTTAAATCAAGAATACCTTTTAAACATAGTCGCTAATAATCTACCTGTGTTCACATCTACGGTTGTCATCACCAATTTGTTGTGATGATATTATGTTTATTTACCTCACAATGATCAACGTAAAAAGCACGTCACGATTGCCAAATCATTTAGCGCTCATCTCTATAACATTGTTAGAACTTCAAATCGATTTTCTTTCTTACTTTGCCGTGACTACTATCGTATTAAAGTTGTAGTCACATAAAATACGGATGGCTATTCAATCCGTGTCACTATTTAGGCCGAATAAATTCCATGTTTTAATTGGCCATAAAAAAGTAAAAGTAACACAAAGGAAGCAAAAGATGTACCAGAAAGAATATTTCTTCATCACATACTTTGAGTCTGTTTTATTAATCGACGTTTTCTTTGATTATTTAAACAACTCATTGACAGATGACATTCCCATAATTTGCTACGAACGAAACGTAATGCATAAATCATGTAAATAAATACACCTTTGGTATTTGATGGATTGGTTGATTGATTTTTTGTGCGGTTGGACTCAATACGTTTTCGCTAACATCGCGGACTTGACAGGTTTATTCGTGCACGGAGGGGAATATATTTAAGTATTGCGACTTTGTAATATTCACGCTTGCTTATATGACAATGTTTGCAATACAAGGGCTTTATACCCAAGGGAAACTCCCGGCTTTTCGCGTGTTTCATATCGGTCGCAACCTATCGGTTCATGTTGGAAAGAAGTATATGTCATTTTCTGCATTTTCTGAAAAAGCAATAACGAGAATATAGCTAACTTGTTTATCTGAGGGAGAGCTTTTTAGTAATTTTAGATTCATTCAGTGTTTATTCAACTCCCGGCGAAATGTTTGGTTGAATAAATTCCCCATTTAGTATAGAAGATAAGAGTTGACTAATCGAAGAAAAGCGATACTTCCTCATCGCAAAACATCGCTATTGGCCTCACAGAAACTGCGGAATACAAAAAACTGTTTTGGAGATTTGTTTTCTTTCCTTGGCGCGAATTATTCTTGTAGAATGGAGTCGCCAATCAAATTTTATAAGAAGAAGAAGTTGTTTTCTTTCCAGTGACTTGCGCCTGATGAACGTGATATGGCACTTTCACGATTGTCGCGCCATTTCCGTTCCAATGTCTCTACTTTGAATCTTCTTTTGATCGAAGTTTTTGGTTATTTATTCGACCATTTAGGCATGCCATTCAACTGATAGAAATCCATCCGTTGTTAAAATAACCTTTTTCAAATGAAAACAACACTGCTTGGAAATTGTTTAAATTCACTTCCTTAGAATACTTTGTCTTTTATTTCTTGTCAGAGTTTGTGGTGGTTGCATTCAATGAAAAGCTTTTGTAGCAAAGTGCAGTAACAAATCAGGCAAGAGGTTCGATAGATTGAGTGATATTAGGCCCCTTTATCTGTTGTCTTATGGTTTCCCTAGGAGTGAAAAGTCTTTGACCAATTATAAGATTGATGAAAATGAAAAAGTAGCTAATGATCAACGTAAAAAAGTACGTCACGATTGCCAACTCATTTAGCGCTCATCTCTATAACATTGTTGAAACTTCAAATCGACTTTCTTTCTTACTTTGCAGTGACTACCATCGTATTAAAGTTGTAGTCACATAAAATACGGATGCCTATTCAATCCGTGTCACTATGTAGGCTGAATAAATTCCATGTTTTAATTGGACCAAAAAAAAAGTAAAATTAACGCAAGGGAAGCGAAAGATGTACCAGAAAGAGCATTTCCTTATCACATACTTTGAGTCTGTTTTATTAATCGACGTTTTCTTTGATTATTTAAACAACTCAATGACAGATGACATTCCCATAATTTGCTACGAACGAAACGTAATGCATAAATCATGTAAATAAATACACCTTTGGTATTTGATGGATTGGTTGATTGATTTTTTCCCTGGTTTTCGCTAACATCGAGGGCTTGACAGGTTTATCCGTGCACGGAGGGGGATATATTTATGTACTGAGACTTTGTAATATTTACGCGCGCTTATATGACAATGCTTGCAATACAAGGGCTATATACCCAAAGGAAACTCCCGGATTTCCGCATGTTTCATATCGGCCGCAACCTATCGGTTCATGTGGGAAAGAAGTATATGACATTTTCTGCATTTTCTGAAAAAGTAATAACGAGAATAATGCTAACCTGTTTATCGAGTGTCGAGTTATCATTTAATGTTTATTCAACTCCCGGCGAAATGTTTGGTTGAATAAATTCCCCATTTAGTATAGAAGATAAGAGTTGACTAATCGAAGAAAAGCGATACTTCCTCATCGCAAAACATCGTTATTGGCCTCACGGAAACTGCGGAATACAAAAGACGGTTTTGGAGTTTTGTTTTCTTTCCAGCGACGTGCGCACTGATGAACGTGATATGGCACCTGGTGATTGTCGCACCATTTCCGGTTCAATGTCTCTACTTTGAATCTTCTTTTGATCGAAGTTTTTGGTTATTTATTCACTTAAGAATGGTCAATCTGGAATGCCTGTCAACTAAGAGACATCCATCCATTTTCAAATGAAAACAACACAACACTGAACTAGTCTAAATTCACTTCCTCATAAACTATACGTGTTATTTCTTGTCAGGGTTTTTGATGGTTGCATTCAATGGAAAGTTTTTGTAGCTAAGTGCAGCAACAAATTCGACATTAAGTGTTTTTCTATTCTAATTGATTTGTTTTATGACTGTTTCAATTATTTACCCATCTGGACAATGTCTTTGTAATATAACAAAACATCAGAATCAGACCGAAAACACAAACAAACTTATAATTATTGCCAGGATAAATTACTCAGGATAAGTTACTTACAGTGCAAGTTTGAGTTTAATTTGTTTGTTTTTTTCATTTCTGCTATTTTTGAAGAAAGTGCAATCGCCCCCCCCCCTCCAAAAAAAAAGAGAATAGTGCCAGTTTGGTTAACGGAGTGAGAGTTTTTTTTTTAGTAATTTTAGTTCCATTCAATGATGTTTATTCAACTCACGATGGAATGTTTGGTTGAATAATTTCTCATTTTGTATTAAAGAGTAAACTAATACAAAAACGTTACTATTGGCCACACAGAAACACCGGAAAACAAAAAATTTCGTTTGAGATTTGTTTTCCTTCCAGCTACGTTCACACTGATGAAAGTGGCTGGCTCTTGGTATTTGTCCCGCCATTTCCGATTCAATGTTCATACTTCTTTTGATCGAAATTTTTGGTTATTTATTCACTTAAAGTGGCATGAGCTGCCAAAATGCACACTTTTTTCATAATTTCTGATCGTCGCGATAGTAAGAGGCTTTGAAGGCCATCGAAAAACGAAATGATTGACGTTGGAATGAGGAAAATCCACATAATATGTGGCCTGTACGAGCCGAAAACGTGTTCGAAAAGTAAACAAAATTTATATAACCGGGACGACCATTCATTCATTCTAAGCCAAAGTAAGTTCAAAACAATACTTTATCGTACATTTTCGAGACTAGAAGCACTAAAAAGCTTCTGAATTATACGTCTGAAGAAAAATAGCCAATAATTTCAACATTCTGTTTTAACTTCAAAATATCAACATTTTGGCAGCTCATGCCACTTTAAGAATGACCATTTTGGACATCCATCGGTTGTTAAAAATAACATTTTTCAAATGAAAAAAGCACAACACTGCTTGGAAATAGTCTAAATTCACTTCTTTAGAATAGTTTGCGCATTATTTCTTGTCAGAGCTTTTGATTGTTGCATTCAATGAAAAGTTTTTGTTGCAAAGTGCAGGACAAATAAGACAAGATGTTCGATGGTTTGGGTGACATTAAGCCCCTTTATCGGCGGTGTTATGGTTTCCCTGGGCGTGAAAAGTCTTTGACCAATTATAAGATCGATAAAAAAGAAATAATAGCTAACCTAATCAGAAAACAGGACATAGATTTGGACGATCAACGTTGTGGAATTATTGGAATATACAAAATCGACAGAAACGATGGAAGCTAAGGCAGTATGCATGATCTGAGATATAGTCTTTTTTTTAGCGATTGCGTCCTTTCATTTTGGATTTCTTTGGAAGCGTAATCAAGAATAAGTGTGAGATGGTGTGGACGAGTTACTTTTGATCGAGGGCGGCTTGACAAATTAGCAAATGTTTTGTTCTTAGCAAAACCATTGATTGTGTCATTTTTTTTGTTTTCGTTATTTAAACAAATATGAGTGATTAGAGATACAGAAACAAGTGGGTAATCTCACTAATTGAAACGATTACGATTCATTTCTGGAAAGTGAACATTGAGTTATAGAATTCAGAGAAACCAAGACTGGAAATTTTTCCGGAGTTCTTGTGTTTTTTGTCAATTTTTGTCGAACCTATTAGAGATTTTATCCGTCATTTTTAAACAAATAGCCAACATATTTATCCATGTACTTATTCTATAGTTGTTGACCGCGAGAAACAACAATTACGAATGGTTCATGTTTGAGAATTATCGGTGGCTCAGTCGGTTAGAGTGATAGTCCCTCAGTTCAACAAAGACCTTACATCGATGCCACGCCGGTTTCAAATCCAACTCAGACGAAATAACAAAATGAGATATTTTTGAGTGTTTTTAGCCCTCGATCGCTGTATGTGGAAGAGTTGCCAGGTACTGGCCGAACGTTTGGGGGTTTCCTCCACACAACATTTGGCAATAACGTCATATAAGTGAAACAATCTTGAGTGCAGAGTTAAAAATAGATTTAATGAAATTGACTACGTACTCTGAATTGCAATTATTCTTGAATCAGTCTAATAATCATGAAAAATGTGCAGGTAAATTGATTAGAATGTGTATTGATCTTGCAGGAGTCAGCCCTATAATTGCTTGGAATCACCGTAGACCGTGTATTCATTCTTGGCTTAGGGTATGTCAAAATATAGCCCCAACAATAATGCAAGTGAAACATGAGTAGATATGTTTTTAATTAATCCGGAATTGCAAGTACAATGGTTCCTGGCAACGGGAGTATTTAAATTTGTTTACCAGGACAAGAAAACGGCGAAACTCTTCATGTAAAACTACTACACGTGACTTATTGATACTCAATCTGATCGTCTGATTGATCTTTGGTTTAAAGTGGCATGAGCTGCCAAAATGTTGATATTTTGAAGTTGAAACAGAATGTTGAAATTATTGGCTATTTTTCTCTGGACGTATAATTCAGAAGCTTTTTAGTGCTTCTAGTCCCGAAAATGTACGATAAAGTATTGTTTTGAACTAACTTTGGATTAGAATGAATGAATGGTCGTCCCGGTTATTTAAATTTCGTTACTTTTTGAACACGTTTTCGGTTCGTACAGGTCACGTACTGTAAGGATTTCCCTCATTCCAACGCCAATCATTTAGTTTTCCGATGGCATTCAAAGCCTCTTATTGTCGTGACGATCAGAAATTATGAAAAAAGTGTGAATTTTGGCAGCTCATGCCACTTTAAGGAAATGAGATAAGGTTGTGTGCCAGGCAGACAAATGTGTTGTTATTTTTTGGATTTTGTCGAAAAATTAATCTACTTTGTCTTCAACAAATATCTAACCTTTCGATGTCGTACACAGTTTCATTGAAATAGCAAGACACGTCTTTGGTATGTTACGTGACAGAAATATGAATCGAGATCGAAGAAACAAACAAATCAATTCAATGTCTCGTTCACAGTGCAAAAATAGTACAAGAGACTATCGTAACACTCAATAAGGTATCCATTATTGGTTGTACGCTTCAGATTCGGCGTTTTCGTTACCAAATGTATGAAGAGCTGTGAGAAATTAAAATTGATACATTTTCTGTCCACAGAAGAGTGTTCGGATGGAGATTCAACGAAAAAAGGAATGTGCCGAAAAGAAGTCCATTAAAAAAATTAAATAATTGACGCTGGTAAAAATCGCATGACCCTTTAACTGTCGGCGTTTGATTTGATGAATTGACTGATTGATTGATCCGTCGATGCTTTATACTTACCACCCAAGGTTATTTCACTTATATTGCAGAGTAGCCAAGTTTAGTGGGGGAGGGGACCTTATACAAATGCATGTACGATAAAAAATGTGTACAGTTTTCCGTTTGATGTATGAAATGGCGCCGATATCTTCCCTGTCATGATGATGGAGTTATTATTATCTTCAAGCACGATTACGAATATCATTAGTTGTGAGATGAAAAGTGATCTGCAGTTCTGAGTAAGTGCAACATATATATAATATAATTTTTATTTGATCCCCTGAAAGGTACTTCGTGATTTAAGACAAGTGAAGCGAAATTTCTTTCTGCAAGAACACAACAGAAAACCAAACAAAAACGATAGTGGGAACAAAAAGCACAGATAAGCAGCTGCCGTTACAAAACGTAAGTGTTAACATGGCATAGGGTACTAACATTTTGCACTTTTTCAACATTTCGAATGTCAAGATAAAGCAAGTGTTTAAATTTTCTATGAAAAGTAATTGATTGACATTAGAATATAAAACAAAAAGTAAATTGAAATCGATAATCGAACAAAACTCGAATATCGTTAAGTTACTTCTAAGCACTATCCACATTCTGTTGACATGTATCACTGAACGGTTCTTATTTGAACTTTATTAAGGAAAATGCCAGAGAATTTCAAGAATTTTGTTTTGAAGAAAAGATATCAACATTCTTGCAGCTCATGCCATATTAACCTTTTGTTCAACGACCCAGTTCCCAAAGAACATCTAGATCAAGATATCTCTTGAAGATCCAGACTTGTTCTTTAGAAAACTGCGAGAGACAATTGTTTAGGAAGCTCTTGTTATTTTTAGGTTACGTGCGAAGAAAATTATGTTGAATGTCTTACGCGAAAGAGTCGAGTGTCTTTCATTTTTAGAATTACAATCCATCCAGCTCTGTTTTAACCTTGTTTTGCTTTTCGCTATCCCGGGGCTACTAATACATCAAGGGATTATAATTGATTACATGTCTTTAAAATTGGAATCATCCTTCCCGCGGCAAATGGTTAAATGGTTGAGCATTCCTGATATTAATTTATACATCTTAGTTTGAATGTAACCTTCTAGCTGTAAAGCAACGGGAGCAAAAATTGTTTTACTGACACCAAAGATGTATTCAGCCTCATTATCAAAATAAAGTCATTTAATTAGATAATCATTCTTTTCTATTAAGGTTTTTTTTTGGAGCAACTGGAAAGTTTCAAATGTACGGAGTTTATTTCAAATGTGTATAATATTTAATTAAAACCATAACAGAAAAATATCGTCTGCCATTGAGTCGTTTCACTGACGCATTGAAAGATGGACACTTAAGCGAAAGGAATGGTGTAATAAGCAAGTGACCTTCTTAGTTATTCAGTGGAAATGCAACAGAGAAAATCGTTTAAAACAAGTATGATTTAAATATGACTATTGGCTGACATTTATTTTTGAACACTAAAATACACGGGCACAGGGAAAATCTTCTTGTCTAAAATAACCATGGAGACAAGTTTCTTATTGTGTTAAAAGAGGGGCATATCATTTAGACGTTTATACCGAATCAGCTGACATTTATGGACGAAGAAATGTTATTATACGCTTCATTTATTTTTTTGGCCTCAATTTCAACCGGTTAAAACTTAAAACCTTGCTAAGAATACAATCAATAAGAGTGTTTAATGCAAAAAGAACCAAAAAAGCTCATAAAATTCATTTTAAATGAAAAAAAAAAACCAAAACAAATAAACGCGGTTTGCAAAGTTCCAAATGCAACAATATTCTTTTCGACACCATTTCTATTGAGGTCTGTTGGAGCTGCCCACAAGCTTCATATGGTTTATGAAAATGTTTGCAAATTATGGTTCTCTTACAATACTATTGGCTGCAAAGGCAGTCTGAACCTAGTAAGAACAATTCTACGTTTGACGTTTTAAGCCGTGGTCACACGATACACGTCCTTCATGGTTACTTCGAGTTTGTTTAGGTAAATATGAGCGGCATAATTGACTCCACAGCAATTTGTTTTCTCAATTGATCGGGACTCGTTTGATGGAAACCTGATCCGAGAAAACTAGATAAGTGTGACCGTGACTTTAATTAGATTAATCTGGAATTGATGACACAATCGCACAATGGACAAAAAGTGTAACCTTTATATTCGCGTAAAAGTAAACAAGAAATGATGAAAGATTTATCCGATGTTTCTCAATTACGTTATGTATTTTAGAAATGTAATTAAATTGGATAAAAAAGATGGATTGTTTTTAATACCAAATAGTTTCTATGTACTTAACTGGAGCGAATTTCCTATCGAGCACAACAGTTTTAAGGAGAATTCATTGAGATTGATTGGATTTTCAGTGAATTTTAAATTACAGAATTTTCTTAACAATTTAGAGTTCATAAATGTACAAGCATATTACAAGTCACTTAAAAGACCTTCTGATACTTGAAAGTAGAATATTTCATTCATATCTAAATGCCTCTCAAACAATTACGTAAGGACACTTTCTTCATTGACTTTTTCCAGAATATTTTTTTTTATAACCAATTTTACTTAGCCGAAATGCCAAAGGTGTTTTTATATACATAATTCTTACATTTCATTTAGTATAGATAAATTACACGACAATGAGTTCTTCAAGCAAAGCAAAGGGCAATCAATTAAAATGTATAACGTAAGCATGAATATATGCACAGTAAGACGGAAATTGTGGGCAACTTGCTAAGTGCTGTTTAACGTCTATCGATGCGAAGGTAATTGGATTGGTACGGAAAAAGTGAAAAATGCAAATAATCGCTTAGGGATTGGGTGTGATCAACGACAAACAATTATCAATAGAGTACCACTTTTGATTTATTGGATATTCCTTATTATATTAATTTCTAAAAATATAATAATTTTTACAAAGGTGTCAAATAATATATCGATTTTAAGGCTGTATAAAATCGAGATGTTGACTTAACCAGGAATGACGAGGCAACGGAATGGCTTTTTACAAGGACAGAGAAAGCGTTTGGCACAAAATCAAACCACTAAAACGTACGACAAAAAGCAGTTTTGTCTCCCAAAACCAAGAGCTTTATGCGATCAACGGCAGACAATAAGTGATGGAAACACTCCGGACAATTTCTTAAGACAAACACGTTTTAACGAGAAGACTCTTGAGTGGGTTCAAACCAACAAACCAACATTTCACATTTTTTCAATTGCATTTAGAAGTTGAAAGGTTAACAATAAAGTGAAGAATTACTTATGGATAACAACTTCTTGGTTTATTGGGTGACGACGTTTCGATGTAGTTCTTGCATCGTTATCAAAGTCAATGACAAACAACAAAATTTATTCATTTATATAGCAGATGAGAGAATTACAAGTTGGGGCAGGTACGTAATAGTATAAATTAAAGAAAAGTAACAATAGAATTAGGTATGGTGAGTTAAGATCGCTGAAGTGTTTTTTGGAGGATCAAAAGGTCATAGCAGTTGGGGATATATAATCCTTGGTCTCTGTTCATGCTGGGCTTGGTTTTCCTGATCTGGATGGCTTCCTTTAGTTTCCTCTTCTTCCAATGGTGCTGGTTGACAGATAGTGTTGTAGTGGTTTCCCATTTGATGTGGTGAGTAGGGTTGGAAATTATGTGCTCAGAAATGGCAGATTTGTAATCAAGTTTATTAACAGATGTTTGGTGTTATTTTAGTCTAATGTTGAGGGGTCTACATGTTTCTCCAATGTAATGAGCATTACAACTACAATTAATTCTGTACACTACTCTTTTAGGTTCTGTTCCTGTTGATGAAATTCACCATCAACATTCTTCACCTTGTGGTTAACATTTCCCTTGCCAGTGTTTCAAAGGTCCATATCCTGATATTTATTGCACCTGGCATTGTCAACATGTTTGATAACTTAACGTTCTTTGAAAATGATTGGCTCTGCAGGTAGAATTTTACCCATCAAATTTAACTATGAAAGAAAAAATCTGTGACCCAGTTGGCAAAACAATAGTCACGCATACAGTTCGTCGAAAAACTACGTTGGAATAAAGAGAAATCATTGGCATTTAGTTTGGCGTCCAAACTTACTTTTACTGTCATATCCCAGAGAAACCTAAAACAGAACTGTCCAGTAATATTGAATTGCCTTGATTTTGAATTCTCCATGATTTTTTATATAACGAAGCTGAGTTTATCAGTGACACATCTTGGGTCGGCAAAATAAAAACTTTTCCACACAAATATACCTCTGGATTTCCTTATTCATTTCGCATATTTCTAAACCTGTTTGACAATAACTTGTGAGAAATTCAATCAGTTGTAACCGCTTTCCACATTGGATTGGTTGATAGATGTTTTACACCACACAGAAGATGATTTAACTTATATACATTTGAAGCTTGGAGTAGTCGTTCAGAAGCAAAACACGGATAATGCGATGCCTGGTTGATTGGACATCATTTTTTTGGTGGGATCAGAGTAAGGTAATCCACACACACGGGGAGTGCAGCTCAATAGCTGCTTCGGATGTAAGTTGTCTTAAAGTGACATGTACTGCAAAACTTTTGGTAAATTTTCTTTGCAACATTAATCAGGAATTCATTCGCTTATGAACATAACGGCCATTCAGTGATATTATAAGTTTGGTGATAATATTGAGGAAATCATAGTCTGCAGCTTTTTTATATCTCAAAGCCAATACTTAAGTTTCCCATAATGCCATAGTTATATTTGAAACCATTTATGTGTTACGGTGCAGGTATTGATTTTAAAACCACAATAGTTCAAACTGACATGATTATTCCGATAGTTAAATTGTTTTAAAGGGAAACTTTTTTAAACAGTAGATCTTTCAAAATACTAAAAGCTTCTCAGTTCTTTGATAGATAGAGGATTGTGTCCTAAATACATTCCCGGGTTATTTTTTCCATTTAACCAATGTCGATAAATGAAATATAAATTGCAAATAGCAAGGTATCAATCAATTACAATCGCTACACCTTCTTTGTTCCCTGTGTAATCACTCAAAGTGAAGCTTGACATTCGAACTGATATTCTTAAAAAAAATATAGAAAAAGAGAAAGTAATAAAGAATTTAAAAAAGTTAGTTTGCTGCGAATTCCTAAAGAACAAGTTAAGGTCTTCGAGAAATGATTCGATACACCAGCTCTTAGCGTGAGAAGAACAATTTATTTTTGTAAAAGGTCATTGTTAATTGCTGTTTTGTTTCCTATATATCTTCGTCTCTGTGGCCATAGATATCATTTCATTGGGTCACGAATGATCTGCAGTTAACTCAAAGAACAGAATCACAATTTAAGATTTTTTTCTTTTATTACCGGCCTTTATATTTAGCAAACACAGCCATAACAAATTTTTAAAATGATGTATTTTATCAGCTATTGAGAAATCAAACATCATCAGTTTTTGTGATGCCTGATTGATTGGACACCAATTATCAAATCGTAGAAAAAGAGAAAATATTGAGAAATTTGAAGGTGTGTTTATCACGCATTTCGAAAGACAAGATTCAGTCCTTTCAAAAACCCATGGAGTTTCCATTCATTGTCGTGAGGATAACGAATAAAAAAGATCGTTTGCTGCGAATTCCTAAAGAACAAGTTAAGGTCTTCAAGAAATGAATCAATATACCAGCTCTTAGCGTGAGAAGAACATTTTTTTTTATAAAAGGTCATTGTTAATTGCTGCTTTTGTTTCCTATCTATCTTCGTCCCTGTGGCCAGAGATATCATTTCATTAGGTCACGAATGTTCTGCAGTTAACTCAAAGAACAGAAGTGGTTGTACTTATGTTATCTTACTCAGGGTTATGGATCAATTTTCGCCTCAGATCGTATGTTATTTTTATCCACGCATTGTATTTATATACTAAGTTCATGAGAATAAGTGACATCTTGCAGATGTTCGAGTTCTTCGAATCATAATGTTAACCCATATACCGGTGTTGTAAAATCTATCCTGAGTTTCAGGATCCAAAATTGTTTTTTAATACATGACCGACGTATTTTGAAAATTATGGAGTCTTAAAGGGACATGAGCTGCCAAAATGTTGATATTTTGACGTACACACAGAATGTTGAAATTATCGGCTATTTTTCTCAAGACGTATAATTCACAAGCTTTTTAGTGCTTCTAATCTCAAAAATGTACGATAAAGTATTGTTTTGAACTAACTTTGACTTAGAATGAATGAATGGTCGTCCCGGTTATTTAAATTTTGCTACTTTTCGAACACGTTTTCGGTTCGTACAGGGCACATACTGTATGGATTTTCCTCATTCCAACGCCAATCATTTAGTTTTTCGATGGCCTTCAAAGCCTCTTACTGTCGTGACGATTAGAAATTATGAAAAAAGTGTGAATTTCGGCAGCTCATGCCACTTTAAATCACAAACACAGCCATAGCAAATGTTTGAAATGATGTATTTTTTTAAACGATTAAGAAATCACACATCATCAGTTTTTGTGAGCCCAGTTTGAGCAGCACCGAACTCAAGTTGTGGCAACAATATCTTTTGAACCGGCTGTAAAATAGCATGGCCTGTCTGATTGAAAAGTCATACATTTTACTATAATTTAATTTCCAGTGCGTTTACGACGAATACTGCAATTTGATTGGCTAATCTGCTTTCGTTCATAACCCGGGTCGAGTTCGATTATGTGTTCGGCTTACGCCGAGGGTAATATCTGACGTATGCAAAATCAGTTTGGTCTTCACTGTTAAAATCGAACGTGCAGGCACTAACGGAAGTAAGAAACGTCATGGTTGCCATGACTACTTGTTTATCTGCATATGAATAACATGGGCGCCATCTTGAAATCCGAGTGCACCCTGGCTACTTGGGGATTACGCGGCGCGGATAAATCTGTCACGTGATACACAAATTCCCAGCCGAAGAAAGTCGTTCGATTTACAGTTTCCCGTCTTCCGCGTACGCCAAATGCATAATCGAACTCGACCCCGATGAACGAACCAGCTCCGGACTACTTTTGACAACGACATACGTGACGCACTGACGAAACAACAATAGCCCTACTGATATTTATTGAAACGGAGAATGCAATTAATTTGAAAATATGTTGAATAAATACCTGCTCATTTATTTTTCATTCCGATAAGATTTCAAAGAAATGAAGAAGAACTTATCATGTTGGCATACGAAAATATTTGCACTCTTGTCAGCACAATCGCATTGACAGGCTCAACGCTATGACGCGAGATGACGTCATCAGCTACAATCGTCTTTGCCTGTGATTGTGACGTCACTTGGTAGACAGCTTTGTCATTACGTGTAGCTTTGCGCGCGTTTGTTGGTTTTGATTCTTGAAAATGCAATATATCACTTATTTGGGATATTTTGTATTGGTTACGAAGTATATGGGGATAGTAATTAAATTATAAGGATTGACTTCAATGTTTCTTCGGTTCATCGAGTTATGAACGAACTGGCCTCTGTGCAAACTTTTCATAAACCGCTTCGCGGATTTATTTAGTTTGCACAGAGGCAAGTTCGTTCATAACTCGATGAACCGAAGAAACTTTGAAGTCAATCCTTATATATTTGGTCAGGACTTCTAGCACAATGTGCATTTTTTGCTATACTTTCTTCCACATTGATATTGGAGATTGGTCCAGCCACAACCGCTTCTTCTGTCATCCTTGGAATGTTCGCGTTAAAGTGTCAGATATTTTTTGGTGATTTTGGCTGGCCTCTAGCTGACCTGATTATACGTGAATGTACGGGTCTTTTATTGTACGCAGCTCTTCAGAAACTAAGAAGAAAACATGGATCTAAATCTTATAATCATAAAGGGATTTTTCTGGATATGTTTTTGTATCATCATCATTTTGTATTGTTTTGCGTTGGGAAATAAAAAATAACATCAACTGCTTTTCTACGAGGGTAATATCTTTAATGACGTAGCAGACTACAGACGTGTCCGATTAAAAATCTAGAGATTTTACCAGAAGTAGATTAATCAATCTGCCAAATCCAAAACGTGATCACACATTTGTCTCTCAAGCACACTATCTAATCTTGGACACATTTTCATAAAACCAACTACCGACACGATTACTGTTTTCAATATCTGTGTGTTTGACGGAGAAGATTAAAACACTTAATGATCACCATCTCCTTGACCTGAAGAAAATTCAAACAATGATCCCTAGACGGCGGACAGATTAGCAAACATTAAGATATGCTGCATTTCTATTTTGCTTTTATAGTAAAACAATCCCATTGATGTTAATGTCTCTGTCCAGCTGTGACTTTATTTTCAGAATATATTTTAGTACTTTGAAAAGAATTATAAATTCCCGCGAAAGTGTGTCTCACGACCACGTGTAGAAAAGATCGACACATTTACATGTACATCCGACGTAACTTACCGACTTAGAAGGTACATTAATGTGTTTCTACAACGCAGTCCGTAGCTCTTGTCAGAAACAGTATCCAGTTTGTTTGCTTTCTTAGTCGAAAAGCCATAACTACGATTATATATTTTTCACTTTCTTTTCCCTTGCTTTCATTTTGTTTAACGGACTTCTTTCCATATACCTGAAGACCTGTACAACTTTATCAATATATTACAAAGTATTCCAGGAAAATCTACTGAATAAAGCCAAACTCCTGTCTATCTTCATCCTTATGAAATATCGTAAGTTTTGGTTTATTACAACAACTTATGATTGGGTATAAAGGTCTAAATGACAGACCCACTTTTTAATGCAATTAGGAACTAGTCTTCATCGTTACTTAGTCAAAAAGATCTTCCCTGTGCCCGTGTGTTTCAGTATCCATATATATATTATATATTTATTTCCCCTCGTTATATATCAACTTAGTTTTCTCTTGAGTTTTCTTTAGAGTGCGGCTTAAAACGTTCACCAATAAATTTATCAAAAAATGTCATTTTACTATGTAATGTTTTTTGTGCGATAACTCGCAGAATAAAATCAACTGCTACATTTTAAAGGTTATGTAGCTCACTTAATTCTTTGGATCAATGTTCACTTTCCAGAAATGTGTCGTAGCATCGATCAGCGTCGTGAGCTTAGCAATTTAGTTTTGTAAAAGACCTCTTCTAAACGGTACTTTTGTTTCTTTGGACGTCTTCTTATTATCGATCTTTTCTGTCAGAGCCCATATTTGGTCACGAACTTACTATTGTACCAGATAACTGTAATCTACCAAAGACATGCGCTATATTAAACCATTACTTGACCTATAGTCTCTCAAAAGCAATAAAAGTTTCTAAAAGTTCAAATATAAAAAATTATGTTTTATTGTCTAACTCAGGATCACCCAGGGGTTACAGTATTCGACAAGATAGCTAAGTTCATTTTTTAAGTTTCTGCATAGGGAAAACAATAATTTGATGTAATAATCTAATAATAACCAAATGCCAATCCCGTAAACAACGAAATTTCCTAATTCTCTTTAACAACTGTGAGTTGCTGGTACCGCTTTCAATTTGGGGTTAATACGATTTAAACTTTATAAGAAGCATCATGGATAGTAACAATAAATTACCAGGTTTTGACCGAACCGGAAAAATGCGCACAAAAATGAGCAACTGACGTGTACTGAGTAATAACCGTAGTTGAAAAGATGAGAAAAAAACCCACAACAATGATCCATTTGAACAGAATAAGTAGTGGATAATGTATTTCTTGAATTGTAACTGCGTGACAAGAATAATAGTGGTTGACAAATGACTGACCTAACGTCTTCCTTTTACTCTCACATTTTCAGACAATCTTCATAAAACAATCGATGGACAGCCCTTTAAATAATCTGAAATAGCCATTCTTCGCTTTTTTGTTAAAATTCGTGACATTTTTACCCGTCGCCTGGCTAGAATATTTCGAGATTGTGCCTCTTCTGTTCTACTTATTCCCATCTTACAACTTTAGATTGAAATTAGGTATTGATTAGCAACATTTCCTTTTATCCTTTTTGTCCGACATCTTAATCTGGTTACATTACGAGAATCAAGAGAAGATAACTCGTTTTAAATTAGACTCAAATATATACTTAAATTATCCATGAAAGCTGCTCGTTTGTTGGCCCCAAAATGTTTTAAGATTTATCTTATCAATCCTATATATAGATATATTCTTTACGTTAAGGTGGTGAAGTATCTCAAATTCATTAAAATGGCAACAGTTGCAAATGTTGATACTTTTTATTCGAATAAAATTGCTGGCCTGATAATCGGAAAGTTTAAGCCTTTAATTGTAACCACAACCAAAAAAGATTCCTCAGCTGTTTGTAAAAAAATTCCATACCCTTTCATAATCGCAGACTCAGCAAATTGTCGAATACATGTACTTTTGACTCCAAAAGTACCAATTAGAAGCGTGCTGTGATATGACACCACAAATGGCACCGCCGTTGATAGCAATTTCGATACTGACTTAAATTTGGGTGATTCTTGTGAGCATGAAATGGTTTAATGTATTTGTATCATCCTCATTAACTTCGTGCACACAAACTGCTCTATAAATATCATTCATTTTAAGTCAATTATAAAGTTTCGCCACTAGTCACAATCCACCATTTGCTGACAAAAGACAATTGTAATTAAACATGTGTGCAAATCAGGTAAAACTATAATATAGTTACCCCTTCAACAGATACGACGTCCTACTGGAGGGATGAAACGCAGGTTGGAAGCTAATGGAGGCTATACGCGCTATTGACCTTCTGCTCTAGGGATGTGTTCTACACACTCAAAGTGACATTTTTACTTCAATATGTTCGCCCTGTAAAGTCAGATGGACTTACAAGCATCTTTTTATTTTGTTAAAATAGACTTTTGATTTGGCTAACGATATCATTAATGGTGATTTATTATCGCCAGAATGTTGCCCTTTATGATCACAATCGTTTCTGCAAAATCAGTTTGTTAACAATCTCCCTACACCAATGAATTTATCGGTCGGTGCAGACTTTCTAGTGGGTGCTCAACTTTTTTCATTGTGTATATATATGGTAACTCAATTGACTTTGTGAGTTGAGTGTACCGTTTGGTATTTTTTTCACAAACTGTTTGAAATAATTATTTTAGCCTGTAGAGAGCATTAAAACAACTCAATTTCTTAAACGGTAATCCACAATTCCAAACGAACCCGACCCGTCATACCTAATCTTTTAGATTGGATCAAGGCCCCTTTGTGGATAAATCACGCACGGGGTTAATCTGTATACAACTCTTAATCTTAAAGGCTAGCCTAAATGTGACATTAAACGTTGAGACTAGTGCTTGATCCACCATGTGTTTATTTCAATACTCTTTATAATAAAAGTAACGAGAATTGAGCTCCAAATTTAGATCTTGGATAAAAAGATTGCTTCATAAATATACTGTAGTTGGGAGAAAGAATAAGAACTTGCACCCTGTTGTTTAAATAAGTTGCGATCCTGTGCAATGATAAAAGATTAACGTTCTTGTTATAATTTAAAACTAGGTTATTGAATGTGAATACAATATATTACAATAAAGTTTCCCTAGTCATGAGTTCCAGTGTTATACTTTTAGTCATGACAGAAGGACCCAAAACATTCGAAACATTTTATGGTTCTTGTTTGGTTTGGAACAAGGACAAGTTCTTCTATCCCATATCACACATCGGACGTGACCTAATATTACCAAAATATTATATTAGGCATCAACAATCTTGCACAATGATAAGAATTGCGTGGACTGATTCGACAAGTAATCCAAAACGTGATCATAGTTTTGTCCCCTGCGATACCCAATCTAAGGACTCCGCAATTCTTCGTGTACAAAGATATCTGTAGAACATGTCCTAAAGAAATGACATGTTTTTTCTAATGCTGTTGTCACAAACAGAAAGGAGGCGCCCTCTATGTATTATCAGAAGTAAATGAATGACGAAGTCTGAAACGGTGACTTAGATAACGTGGACAGCATTGTTTCCATGAGAGAGGAAGTTACAGACTTGCAGCGAACCCAGTGACAGAATATAACTTGTCAAAGGGGAGAAATTTATTCCTGTTATTAAATGTGACGCAACCAGCCATGTTCAAAGTTTAATAAGGAGTGCATCATGGGAGATTTCTGCAAAGTGGAACAAGCTGCTTGTAGCGAGAGCCTACAAACAAATCAAAGCCTTGCTAATTAAAGGGCTTCATATTGTTGAAAATAAGCAAAATATCGCTATTTTTCGTACCGTTCAAGCTTATGGATTACCCATAGTCCAGAGCGTACGTTAAGAAGCCGATTCAAATCGAAGATATCCGAAGTTTTCCGATCAACGCAAAATGCAAGCCTTTTTAAACCGCAGATCTAGGCTTATACGTCACATATGGTCTTACACAATGGGCGAGGGAAACAATGCCGTCTACGTTATCTAAGTCACTGTTTCATACTTCGTCATTCATTTACTTCTGGTATTATCCTGGCACATCTCTATCAGGGGGGACAATAGACAGGATACAATAAAACACACACAAACACACAAGAAACAGGGTTTGGAATGAACTCAATATTGAAACTATCCGAGACTGTGAATCTCGCGATAGGCTTTGGACAGTAAGACACTCACTCAATCGAAGACATTTAATTCACTTGTGTTTTGGTGGGATAATGATTAGTTCTATAATAAAATATCACCCCACAGACGTGACCGAATATTTCCAAAATACCCTCCGAGGTTTGGAGAAGTTTACAGAATGATAAGAATCATGTGGATTGATTGGACGAGTAGCCCAAAACGTGATCATAGTATTGTCTCCTTGTGCAATCAATTTAAGAACAAACCAATATCGCTCGTACCCTTTGAGAACGCAGTACAAGTATCTTATTATATCACATTTCATTGTCCTTATAATGACGTCAAAATAAAGATTCTTTTATAGAAAGTCATCTCCAACAGTTTTAAAGATGTTTTCTGGTTACTTTGTGTAACCTAAACGGATATTGCATCGTCTAAAACATGCAGTAATATCTAGTGTTCAAAAATATAAAACCGCTTTCCTTTTACCAATATTAAACTGTACACAAAGAAAAAGTTAAGTACTCGCTTGGAAAATTTGCACGAGCCGATACAATCATTGATGTAGGGAGATTGTTGGCAAACTGATATTGCAGAAACGGACAGTTTGTAAATAAAAAAGTTTGTAAATAAAAACACTATCTACTGTTATAAGTCTTCATATAGAAAATGTGGACAGTATCGCGCGCGGGTTTCTCTCTCAGTCTAATAGCAAACTATATGGATGTTGACCTTTATGATTCCCAAGAGTTCTTACTCGATCTGTGAATATTTATTCTCAAGAACTATTCATATCTCTGTAGTCTTGGGTTTCATATAAGGTAATCTCGTCAAATGCTGTTACGTTATTATATAAATAATTTGTTAATGCCTGTAACTGGGTGCATGGCCTTCTAGATTTTAGATGTGCTTGAATAACATTTTGTTCAAAGTTCACGTTTACCACCGGTTCTTTGCCACTGTATATTTGCATATCTGTAAATGGTATATGGGTGTAAGCTCAATTGTATTGCATGTTTTAACACAAGAGGTTAAGTAGTTTTCAGTCGTACTAACATATACTCCTGTTCAGACACATCCAATATATTGTTATATTGTGTTCAAACATCACAATTTTCTCAATCGCTCAAGGTACTAATTTCTCACTAGTATGGCGTACATCATTCATACGAATGGAAGCGCCAATACGCTAAAACAACCAACCAACCAACCAACCACCGGTTCTTGACACTTAATAACTTGACTTAAGTGATGAAAGCAGATATTCATGCATTAAGCTATAAGCGAACGTACTTTGTTCGGAGTCCAAATTTCAACCTCTTCTTCTTAAAAGTAGAATAGTCAATAATGTCTAATTTCTTTTAAAAGGAAAAGATTTAATACCGATCCCAGATGCTTTGAATTCATATAAAAATCACAAAAATTATTGATCAGGGTTTACAAGGAGAATTTACCGATAAAACAGTGTTTTAAATCTATTTTCTGACATAATATTAAACGCCAAAAACATTACACTGCTAAATAACTCTTCATGTACTTCATTTTTTTCTGTAGCTTCAATATGCTGTGCTTTTTCAACCTCTGCTTCTCTGGTGTTTTCTATAACATAAAATTATTCAAGTACAGACAGTATTTGTTTACAGAGGTTCATCTTGAGTTGTTATTCTATCATTTATCAACTCTATAGGTTTAACTTGAAATGGTTTGGCGATATGATATTTCTGGGGTTTTATTTGGTTTACACTTAATGGGACGTGGGAAAGGAAAGACGATTTGAATGGCTTTTCTTTAAAGTGCTTTTTTAGATGTGTTGATTATTCCAGTGCGACCCCGGTGCCTTGGTAGGAAGATTTGAATTTTATTCAGTCCGAAGAAGTTCTGATTTGAATAACCAGTTCACATGCAAGTAGAACAAGATTGAAAAGTTTCCGAATGGGACGTGTTTAGAATAAACATGTAACTTTTTTTCTAAAAAATTAAACTGACATAATATGATGGTAAAACAAGATTGGAATAGCGTTTTGTTTGACTCCACAGTTCTGCTGCATTTTGCTTTCTTACAACATGTATCATTTTTGTAATCCATTAAAGTAATAAGCCTCTATTAACAAGCCATTTAAGCATACAACTATTCTAGACTTTGTATATTGGCCCTTAAGTGTATCGTCATAACGAGAGATATTACAGGCTTAATGTCGCTTGACAAATAGCTTCCGAAAGGGAAATATTAATTTACGGCTGTCAAATCTTTATGATCTACTTGAGGCGTGGGATACAGCTCATGTGCGGTAGTCGTAAAGCTTTTTAACGATTACTTCAACCTTTATATTTCAAACTACGTGCAATAATAATCAGGAGAGTAATTGGGCGTTTTTTAACTTCTTGTAACCATATTAAATATAAGTAACAGTTATTTTATTACAGACAAGCTTTTGTGTCCGGCGATTAATTAATCAATTTGATTTAGATCAGATCCGTTTTTTGTGATAAAAGTTACCGGATATCCCGGCTATTATATTTCAACAAGCAACATCAAATCTTCCTTAGTAAATTATTTATATATCATTAGCAGCTTACTTCATTCTAGGCAGTTGTATACATGAAGCGAGGGTGAAACATTTATCTCTAAAACTTATCTTGTCGAAGACACAAATAGTCTGTTAACATTAAAAGAACGACATATAAGGGGACGTTTAAATTCGTATAACAAACAATGTCATGCAGCTTTCCTGGCTCAACAATGATGATGTATTTGAATCAATAAAAACAAACTACACTAATGAGATGATAAAATTGCATGATTAATGTTTTAATGCCAACATTATGTTCGTTGATATAAATTTCCACGTTTATGATTAAACGCTAACAATGGTTGGTTGATTGATTGATTGTTTGGTGTTTTACGCCGCGCTCAAGATTATTTCACTTATATGGCGGCGTTGCCAGTTTTATTGTGGGAGGAAACCGGGCTCTATGCCCGGGGAAAACCCACGACCTTCCGTTGGTAACTGGCAACCATTCCACATAGACTAACAATGGAACAAGTTGTGACGGCACTTTATATATTAGCTATGCTGCTCTAAAGCATTGCTTATGATGTTTAACTTATCTAAGCATTAAAATGTCTGTCAGATTACTTGGTTTGTTACACTGCATCATAAAAAGGAAAATGGAAAATAGATTTCACTTAGTCTGCTTCCTAAAATGGAAACGAAAAATGAAATGAACAATATTTCGTCACATCCTTGTGAGTTATATGCTGTTGAAAAAAGAGAACAACCAGATTAACCAAGAAAAACTGACTCCTTTGACTCCTAAGTTTTCATTGATTGTGTGTGTTTCCTTTACTTTTGAAATCCAAAATTTCTATCAGAGCTATACGTGTCGTTCTTAATTACCGTAACTTCTTCGACAATAAAGTGGCATGTGCTGCCAAAATGTTGATATTTTGACATTAAAACAAAATATTGAAATTATTGGCTGTTTTTCTCAAGACGTATAATTCAGAAGCTTTTCAGATCTTCTAGTCTCTAAAATATATGATTAAGTATTGTTTTGAACTCACTTTGGCTTAGAATGAATGAATGGTCGTCCCAGTTATTTAATTTTGTTTACTTGTCGAACACGTTTTCGGTTCTTACAGGCCACATACTGTATGGATTTCCCTCATTCCAACGCCATTCATTGAGTTTTTCAATAGCCTTCAAAGCCTCTTACTGTCGTGACGATCAAAAACAGTGTGAATTTTGGCAGCTCATGCTGCTCATGCCAAGAAGTATTTTATCAGCCATTTTAGACGTACATACACAAATCTTTCAATGGTATTTAGAAGTTGAAAGGTAACAATATGGTGAAGAATTACTTATGGATAAGTCATTGACTTCGATAACGATGTAAGAACTACATCGAAGCGTCGTCCCCCAATAAACCAAGAAGTTCCATAAGTAATTCTTCACCTTAACGTACATACACAGCTTGTCTACTGGAAATTAACGGACGATAAGGCTTATAGCAATCCGACCAAAGTTGTTAACCCGAGGACCTGGTGAACTAAGTACTGGCCAATGTAGGCTACAGGGCGAATATTTCAGGGGGTAATCGTTAAACTCTATTAGCACACGGAATGGGAAGATCTCACTTAGTGTGTGACATTTATACTAGCTGGTCGGAGATAATGAACGACAGATGGCCGTTACTATTGTAATGAACTAAGACACAATGTAAAATATGATGAACATGGCAACTTCTAGGTTTTAAAACAAATCAGTTTCTATTCCTGTACAAGTACACCTTTATTCTCTTCAACCAAACGCGTTCACTTAAAAAAACACTTTGGTCAAAGCTGCACCATATCATGGTTCACCTTAAAAGATACCACTATATATAAAATTGGTTTGATAAAACCAAAGTTTACCACACAAAGCACAATTCATTACTTTTCATTTATTTGCAGTGCAAGTTATTTTCGTCTAGTAAACCTGATAATGTCAACAGATGAAGTGGAGGCGTTGAACTAATGTTGAATTTCAAAATATTAAAATTTTTGAATTCCACATAAAAGTCAACAAAACATGTTATGGCTCACTGAGATTGCCTTTAGAGATAGATAGTTTACGATTGTCGTGAGGAAAATTACTAAAGTTGGGCAAATGTAGCCGTTCTTTAACCAAACACAAACGTAACCACAAAAAAAACAACAACAAACAAACATAAAACAAACAAATAACTGAAAAGTTTTTTCATCGCTTTACCAACTTACAGTAAGAAAGATTCAATGACAAGAAAAAATAATGGGTCCATCGTTATAAAATGGGTCCTGCCAAAATGGCGTTGTAGAACTTGACAAGCAGCATGGAAATCGAAGTACCAGGGTTTGATGATGGCATTTGAAGAAAACCTTGGTTAGGACACAGCTTCACGCTCTCTCGCTGTAGTAGTCTCATTCAATGGACGAGTCATTCATTCCTTCTTGTGGGTATAAATATAGTCTGCTATCGGCTGGAAACTTCCGCTCGAGTATTCCATTTGGCAGTTTAAACACGCTAGCAATAAAAGCTTTTCCGACGAATTGCTTCTTGGTGGACGTAGTTCACAGATCTATTTCGAACTTCTCAATGACTCCTTCGTGAAAGAATTGTATTCACTCGTTTGTGGCTAGCTTGGTCTTCGAAAGAAAACGGCCATCTTCATTATTGACTCTTTCTCGTGTCTAAGTTTTTTTATCGTCTTTGTAAATTGACGGTGTGTGTGTGTTTTTTTTTTTTTGGGGGGGGGGGGGGGGCAGGGGGGAGGGCTACTTCTGATATTTGTTTTACATTATACTTCAGGACACGTAGAACATTTTGAAAGCGAACGTGTAAACAGAGAGATCTAGAGTCACGTACATTCGTTGCAGCGATTCTATTCAATGAACCAGGCATTCGTACCGCGGTGTAGATCTGATCGTAACTTGCGATAACTATTGAGTACACATAGGCACCATTTCCTCGAGCTTTATCAATAAAACGATATTTCTGGATCAACCGAGAAGAACCTCCCTGAACTGATCAATGCTTACACAATGATTCGCCTTTGAAAAAATATATGTCGAATGAGAATTAAAAGTCCTTAAACACCACGTGATCATTGGTTGCCAATTTTGACGATTGCATCAAGGCTCACAATGCCTGTCATTTGCAGACTGGGATTCGCTCGATATAGACGACCAGAGAAAATTCTCGAAAAAAGGAACTGCACAATAATCTGAAAGTGGGATTATAAACTTTGTTAGAATCTGTGTTTTATCCTCATTCTCTGGTTCGATACGGGTTTAAAGTCCACATGTTATGTGAAAGCGAAGTCGCCTTGGGTATATAGTTTATGAATGGCTTTTCTTGAATAAAATGACTGACGTTTGGCTGATCCAGTCTTTCTTAAGGCAAGCTTATGCTATTAAAACATACATAGAAATGCATGACAGAACAAAAAAGACAGTCAATTGACAGGGGAAATAACCGTTTTATCGATATTTAATGTCGTTTTATAGAGGTTGACGAACGGCATCAAACTCCAAATGGCAGGGGTAGACCTCTTAAGGAAGTATGGCTAGGACATAGATTCACAATCACGGTCATTCGTTTCAGAAATTCCATTGAATAAACGACTCATATATTCTGTCTTGTGGGTATAAATATAGTCAGCTATCGGCAGGACACTTCCGCTCGAGTATTCCATTTGGCAGTTTAAACTCGCTAGCAATAAAAGCTTTTCCAGCCATTTGCTTCTTGATAGAACAAAGTTGAAAGTCCTCATTTGAACTTGTCAATGCCTCTTTCGCGAGAAAATTTCACTCACTCATTTGTGGTTAGTCTGGTCTTTAACAAGACACGGCCATCTCCATTATTGACTCTGTTTCAGAAAACTTGTCGAAGTGAGATCTTAATCAATAATTGTATCTCCAGAGGTCGAAATCATTACTGAAAAGGAGACGACTGTCCCTAGGAATTTATTGACCTGCTTTTCCTGTCAGAGCGACCGCAGATAGACTGTTTGGCGTATATATCCTCATGACGTATGATATCTTTCAAAATGCTATCAATCATTTTACTCTCATTGAGAAAAGTCTTATCACATTGATCATTTTGCATGACAATGGTAACTGAGTTATATCGTCCATCGACATTGTGATAGCGGAAGCTCGCCTAATGAATCACTGTTCGTTTAACAAAAGTGAAGATAACGACTTCCGTCAACGGTATTTACGAAATTCTGCAAAATGTTATACACAAGTCAGATTCATACAAGGTTTTAGTTTACCAAATTACATTTACCAATTTTGACCGCAAAACTAGCTGGAAAAGACTCCTTCAAAATCAATGATTTATAAATCAATTTAACAACTTTTTGTATAAAGGCATAACAAAGTCATAAAAAGGGGCAAAAATACATCGTACAAAAATGTCCTCGTAAATGAAGTTTTAGTGCTTTATGGGGACAATTTAAACTGAAATGGAAGACATAGATCTGTAATCAAATAATTGCAAAGGGAGATAAACCCACAGCGTCTGGCGTTGGTGGCATCTATACCATTGAATGAATAAAACATTTACTCCGCCATTTACTTCCAGTCCAAATATACTAACCATGGCCGACCATAGTCTGTGGTTAATCTGGTCTTTCAAAAGAAACGGACATCTTTATTATTGGTGGCTCATAAATATGACCCAAAAATTCTTGAGGTGAGACCGTAATCTACCACGTTTCCCATCACGAAGGAACAAAAAGGCCATCCCGAATATACTCGTCATAAAACTTTTGGATGAGTATAGTCAAGCTATTTCGTCGGAAAGAAATACCGTTATTCTTCACCAATGCGTCAATTAAAAAACGTTTACCAGCATTAAGTTGAATCATACTGGTATGTTGCTATAATGAGTTTCTCTTCACCATTTAGATGTTTATAATAAAAGACATAGATTTTATAGACCAGGGAACCACAGAAACTGGATTACCAAAAATAAAATTTTAAAGTACTCTACAAATTTTGAGTTAATACATACTTTCATTCCGATTTACTTCCATGTTCACAAAATAATAGTTATCCAATTAATCAGAAGAAAATGTGCACTGACACGCTAAGGGCTGTAGATTCAATATTATTTGACAAAAGCAAGAATGATTGGCTCTGAAACATAAGGTGATCATTTTTTAAAACTACCTCTCCTATATTACATTTTAAGAGTTATTAACAAACGTTCGTTTTTCGACCCCACCCATCTTTAAAGGCTTGCCATATTGATTTTACTAATTCGGTTGAAATGAATTTTGTTTGGAGGTTGTGAATATATTTTTCTAAAAAATAATATCAAACTTAAATTTCTGCCTTTTTACTTTTTATTTTATGTCGTTGCAAACATGTGCTATCGTTTCTTTTGGACACTCGTGTATATTTGCTAGATCAGTTGAAAAGCAAATCGTTCAAAGCAAAAATAAAAACTTGGAGAAACATTTTGAGTAATACCAAGCGTATGTCGACTGTTAATTTTGACGATTGGGTCGAACTTTTTATGAAAAAAAAAGAAACTGCGACGTTTTCTAAAAAAGATAGAGCTTGACGAGCGTCAATAACGATGGGTTGACAAAAAAACAAAAAGATAAAAAACAAACAAAAGAGCAGAGATCCAGAATCATAGCCTTTCATCGCAGCAATTCTATTCAATGAACAAGTCTATTTTTCAGTGGCGTGGATCTAATAGTAGCCTGCAATAACTGTTCAGTAATTACAGGTACCATTTCCGCGAGTTCTCAATAAAATACTATCACTTCTACGATCAATCCGAAAACAGCTCCATTGAAATGGTCAATGTTCTAGATAATAAAACCTCTGTCAATAAATATGTCAGGAGAGAGAATTAGCAGGTGTTTAACACCATGTGGTCATTGAGTGCCAATTTTCACGAGTGCTTCCACGCTCACCACAACTGCCATTTGCAGACTGGGTTTAGCTCCATATAGAGGCCTATATTTAGACAAGAAGATTTTCCCTGTGCCCGTGTGTTATGGTGTTAAAAATATAGAGGACTTAAGAGTGTTATTAAAAAGAACTGCACATTGTTTTCAAAACTTTTTGGCGGAATTTTAAGTGGGTTTATAAACTTTGTTAAAATCGATGTCTCTCTTCATCTTCCCATTCGTTCCCGTTCGCTTTATATTGAAATGAGATGGGACTTTTTAAAAGTCTATTGGTACCATGGTATAGGAAGGAAGTTCGATATCATATTTTTGACGACAACGTCAGTTACAGTCGGTAACGTTTCCCTGTTTTCAAATTTCCTTTTTGACATTTTAAAAATTGTTGAGGTCTGTTTTGGATTGTGATGTCGATTTTCGGATAAAAACAACAGGATGAAGAAAGTGAACCATTTGACAGCGACGATCACAGTCACCCGTTAGGACGGTTGTTTTTATCTGTTTGGTTATATTCCAACATACAAACGTGTCCTACTTTCTTTCTAAATAATGTCGTTGGATTTTACAAGTTTGTTGCAACTCGAAGTTTGTTGGCGTTGCCAGGTTATGTACGTTGACAAAAGAGCAGATGCAATACCTTGTTGTAAGTACATAAGCAAGCACAGAACTATACACGCCAGGGGCTCGTTTCACAAAACATTCGCATCGCAAACGAAGCGTAGTTGCCAATGGATACCATCTTGAAGAGATACGGGATCATGGCAACTGCGATTGAGCACACTTTGCGACGGCTTCGTGAAAAGGCCCCTAGGTAAATTTCTCACTATCTCGATGTTATATGAGAGTTTTATTGGTGTCACCATCTTGACATAAAAAAGCAGCAATTCAAGAATTGATTAATTGAATTAATTAGTCTTACTTATAGGGTTTAATTGGATTACATCTTACGCCATGGTGGACAATATGTATATACGAACAATATATACACTAATGGAGAAACACATATCAAAGCCTGCGAAACTTAGATTCTGGCATTTTGCAGAAAGATAAGTTTTTTTGTACAAATGATAGAATTACATTATAGCGCAATACCAATTTACTATTTCAATTAACTTACAGGTGGTGGGTTGGCGGCTAGATACAAACGGAACAGCCAGTCATGTTTTCGAGCGAAGAGTCCGATTTCGTACCATAATAACACTGGCAATGCCATCATTTAAGGGAAATAGTCTTGAATTCTGGATAAAATGCCACACCAATTTACCAATTCACTTTATTCTGACAAACAAATTAACAAAAAAAAAAAAAAAAATTCTAAGAATAGCTCCGATAGAGGGCGTTTTATTGACTGACGAGAGCCATTAAAAGTGAAATGGCAGGGATAAATGGGAGACATCTTCCCATAGTATTGACAGAAAGAGACATGGATAATGACTGCAATTTGCCGCAGCAATTTCATTCAATCAATAAACAATTGTCACTCATTCTGTCTTGCCTTCTATCCATAAACATTTTCCGCTCGATGTGCTCGCTTAGGTATTAAACTTTCTTTATTATTAAGTTTTTTCAAACCATGTATATTGATCGGCCTGCAATCCTTGTCCTTGTTTACTTGGCCACGAAAAGAGTCTTCCTCTTGAGCTATATAGGTTGTCAGGAGAAATGATTATCGCCCGACAGTGGTTTCTAAAATTATTTTCCCTCACTTGTTCCATGTTTGTAGTTCGTCTTAATCATGAAATTATAACCTTCATTGCTGACCGACCCATGGACAACTTGCCGAAGTGAGATCTCAATCAATAAAACTGAGCATCTCTAGAGGTCAAAACAGTTGTGGTAAAAAAAATCATTTCTCCTACAATTTATCGACCTGCCTTTTCAACAAGAGCGATGATAAAGGCGCTCCTGATGGAACCTTTATACAAATTCTGGTATACTCTGAATAAAGTTACCAGCATTTTCAATGAGCTCTGCCAAAACTTGGAACACCATCATCATATAAAACGCCAAAAACATTACCCTGCTAAATAACTCGTCATGTACCTGATTTGTTTTCTGTAGCTTCAATATGCTGTGCTTTTTCAACCTCTGCTTCTCTGATGTTTTCTATAACATAAAATTATTCAAGTACAGACAGTATTTGTTTACAGAGTTAGACCTTGAGTTGTTATTCTTTCATGTATCAACTCTACAGGTTTAACTTGAAATGGTTTGGCGATATGATATTTCTGGGGTTCTATTTGGTTTACACTTAATGGGACGTGGAAGAGGGAAGACGATTTGACTGGGTTTTCTTTGGAGTACTTTTTCTATGGATGTGTTCCGTATTCCAGTGCGATCCCAGTGCCTCGGTAGGAAGATTCGAATTTCATTCAGTCCGAAGAAGTTCTGATTTGAATAATCAGTTCACATGCAAGTAAAACAAGATTGAAAAGTTTCCGAATGGGACGTGTTTAGAATAAACATGAAACGTTTTTTCCAAAAAATTAAATTGACGTAATATGATGGTAAAACAAGATTGGAATAGCGTTTTGTTTGACAGCACAGTTCTGCTGCATTCTGCTTTCTTACAACATGTATCCTTTTTGCAATCCATTAAAGTAATAGGCCTCTATTAACAAGCCATTTAAGCATAAAACTATTCTAGACTTTGTATATTGGCCCTTAAGTGTATCGTCATAACGAGAGATATTACGGGCTTAATGTCGCTTGACAAATAGCTTCCGAAATTAAATATTAATTTACGGCTGTCAAATCTTTATGATCTACTTGAGGCGTGGGACACAACCCATGTGCGGTTGTCGTAAAGCTTGTTAACGATTACTTCAACCTTCATATTTCAAACTACATGTAATAATAATCAGGAGAGTAATTGGGCGTTTTTTACTTCTTGTAACCATATTAAACATAAGTAACAGTTATTTTATTACAGACAAGCTTTTGTGTCCGGCGATTAATTAATCAATTTGATTTAGATCAGATCCGTTTTATGCGATAAAAGTTACCGGATGTCCCGGCTATTACATTTCAACAAGCAACATCAAATCTTCCTTAGTAAGTTATTTATATATCATTAGCAGCTTTAATACTTCGTTCTAGGCAGTTGTATACACGTAAGCGAGGGTGAAACATTTAATTCGAAAACTTATCTTGTGGAAGACACAAATAGTCTGTTAACATTATAAGAAGCAAACATATAAGGGGACGTTTAAATTCGTATTACAAGTAATGTCATGCAGCTTTGATGGTTCAGCAATGATGATGTATTTGAATCAATAAAAACAAACTACACTAATGAGATGATAAAATTGCATGATTAATGTTTTAATGCCAACATTATGTTGGTTGATATAAATTTCCACGTTTATGATTAAACGCTAACAATGGTTGATTGATTGATTGTTTGGTGTTTTACGCCGCGCTCAAGATTATTTCTCTTATATGTCCGCGTTGCCAGTTTTATTGTGGGAGGAAACCGGATTCTATGCCCGGGGGAAACCCACGACCTTCCGTTGGTAACTGGCAACCATCCCGCACAGTATAGCTCTAAAGCATTGCTAATGGTGTTTAACATAGCGAAGCATTAAAATGTCAGATTACTTGGTTTGTTACACTGCATCATAAAAAGTAAAATGGAAAATAAATTTCACTAAGTCTGTTTCCTAAAATGGGACTAATTAATTAAACGAACAATATATATTTCGTCACATCCTTGTGAGTCATATGCTGTTGAAAAAAGAGAACAACCAGATTAACCAACAAAATCTGACTCTTTTGTATCAGGCATTGCGTCGAGTTTTCATTGACCTAGTGTGTTTCCTTTAAGGGGCTTTCACAATTGAGACTTTCGCCGCACGGTCAAATACTGAAATCGATCGCACGGTGGAGATAACATTTTTCTGGCCGCAGTAGAATCGGAAAAATTACCGCAAGAAAATAATCCATTTTACGATTGGCCGGGGCATCGAAAGAGCGTGGCAAGGTTTCCGTACGTTTTAATCCACGAATCTCTTGCGGCGAACCGCGCGGAGTGACGCAAGCAACGCACGTCTAGCGCACGTGATCCGGGAGACAGTTGCGCGGAGGTGCTACGTGATTGGTTGGAACATGCGGCGTGCCGCAAGATGCACCGTGCGTCATTGTTTTTCGCCGCGCACCAATGAGCGGGCGCCTTACGGCGTTTTGTCAAATCGTGCGGCGATTTTGGGCTCCGCAGACGTGATTGCAGTATAAAAACGCAGAGATCCAAAAAAACGTTAGTTTGTATCCATTGTAAAAGCTTCAACTGTTGTGAGATAAAATGAAGCACCCCAAAATATATACCTGTAGCACACCTGGGGGTATTTTTCGCACGGTGAACGCAAGGCGGTGCAAGACCGAAACGGCGAATCGTTCAACGGTTTACGACTGCCGCAAGGTTGGCGGAACAAGAAATTTCACCGTACGGAGCATCTTACGACACAAAAAAATCGTGCAACAACCGCGCGTCAAGATACAACGGTTTACGGTGAACGTACAAGCGCCCGCACGGATCAGAGGTAATAAAAAAATTCGCACGGCCGAAAATTGGATTCCATGTGCACACCAAACTTCTCTGCGGCTCTTGTGGCGCAAAAATTCCGCACGGTAAGGTGCGGTTGCCCGCAAGAAAGGCTGCGGTCCATCGTACGGAAGGCCAAAATTCATGACGCAAGAGCCGTAAACCCGCCGTATCTCAATTGTGAAAGCCCCTTTAGTACTTTTGAAATCCAAAATTTCTATCAGAGCTATACGTGTGGTTCTTAAAATACTGAAATCGATCGCGCGGTGGAGATAAAATTTTTCGGGCCACAGTAGAATCGAAAAAAATACCGCAAGAAAATAATCCATTTTACGATTGGCCTGGGCATCATAAGGGCGTGGCAAGGTTCCCGCACGTTTTAATCCACGAATCTCTTGCGGCGAACCGCGCGGAGTGACGCAAGCAACGCACGTCTAGCGCACGTGATCCGTGAGACAGTTGCGCGGAGGTGCTACGTGATTGGTTGGAACATGCGGCGTGCCGCAAGATGCACCGTGCGTCATTGTTTTTCGCCGCGCACCAATGAGCGGGCGCCTTACGACTTTTTGTCAAATCATGCGGCGATTTTGGGCTCCGCAGACGTGATTACAGTATTAAAAAGGCGCAGAAATCCAAAACAAACGTTAGTTTTTATCCATTGTAAAAGCTTCAACTGTTGTGAGATAAAATGAAGCACCCCAAAATATATACCTGTAGCACACCTGAGGGTATTTTTCGCACGCTGAACGCAAGGCGGTGCAAGACCGAGACGGCGAATCGTTCAACGGTTTACGACTGCCGCAAGGTTGGCGGAACAAGAAATTTCACCGGACGGAGCATCTTACGACACAAAAGAATCGTGCAACAACCGCGCGTCAAGATACAACGGTTTACAGTTAATGTACTAGCGCCCGCACGGATCAGAGGTAATAAAAAAATTCGCACGGCCGAAAATTGGATTCCATGTGCACATCAAACTTTTCTGCGGCTCTTGCGGCACAAAAATTCCGCGCGGTAAGGTGCGGTTACCCGCAAGGAAGGCTGCGGTCCACGTACGAAAGGCCAAAATTCATGACCGCAAGAGCCGTAAACCCGCCGTATCTCAGTTGTGAACTGCCCTTTAATTACCGTAACTTCTACGACATTAAAGTGGCATGTGCTGCTAAAATGTTGATATTTTGATGTTAAAACAGAATGTTGAAATTATTGGCTATTTTTCTCAAGACGTAAAATTCAGAAGCTTTGTAGAGCTTATGGTCTCTAAAATGCACGATAAAGTATTGTTTTGAACTAACTTTGACTTAGAATGAATGACTGGTTGTCCCGGTTATTTAATTTTGTTTACATTTCGAACTTGTTTTTGGTTCGTACAGGCCACTTACTGTATGGATTTCCCTCATTCCAACGCCAATCATTGAGTTTTTCGATGGCCTTCAAAGCCTCTTACTGTCATGACGATCACAACTTATGAAAAAAGTGTGAATTTTGGCAGCTCATGCCACTTTAAGAAGTATATGATCAGCCATTTTAGACGTACATACACAGCTTGTATACTGGAAATCAACGGACGATAAGGTTTATGGAAATCCTGACCAAAATTGTTAACCCGAGGACCTGATGACCTAAGTACTGGCCAATGTAGGCTACAGGGCGAATATTGCAGGGGGTAGTCGTTAAACTCTATTAGCACACGGAATGGGAAGATCTCACTTAGTGTGTGACATTTATACTAGCTGGTCGGAGATAATGAACGACAGATGGCCGTTAGTATTATAATGAACTAAGACACAATGTAAAATATGATGAACATGGCAACTTCTAGATTTTAGTGTCTGGTTTTAAAACAAACCAGTTTCTATACCTCACACGCACACCTTTATTTTTAACCAGACTTTGATCAAGGCTCCACATTATCATGGTTTACCTTGCAACATATCATGATATTTGGTTTGATAAAACCAAGGTTTACCACAAAAAGTACAATAAATTGTCAAATATAGAAACAAACAAATAACTGAGAATTTCTTTTATCTGAGAAATATTTAATGACAAGACAAAATAAAGGGTCCCTCGTTATATAATGGATCCAACCAGAATGGCGTTGAAGCAAGCAACTTGACAAGCAGCATGAGAATAGAAGTGACAGGGTTTGATGATGGCATTTGAAGAAAACATTGGTTAGAACATAGCTTCATGCTCTTTCATTCAATGGACGAGTCATTCATTCCTTCTTGTGGGTATAAATATAGTCTGCTATCGGCTGGAAACTTCCGCTCGAGTATTCCATTTGGCAGTTTAAACACACTGGCAATAAAAGCTTTTCCGCCGAATTGCTTCTTGGTGGACGTAGTTCAAAGATCTAATTCGAACTTCTCAATGACTCCTTCATGAAAGAATTGTATTCACTCGTTTGTCGCTAGCTTGGTTTCGAAAGAAAACGGCCATCTTCATTATTGACAGAAAACTTGTCGAAGTGATTTCTTGATCAATCATTGTATCTCCAGAGGTCAAAATGATTACGAAAAAGGAGATCATTTTTCCTGCAAATTTATTGACCGGACTTTCCTTTCCTGTCAGAACGACCAGAAAAAGACGCTATGACGTACGTATCTTCAGATCCTTTATGCAAAGTCTGACTATAGTTTCAACATCACAAATGCCACCAACCTTTAGTACTATTGCCAAGTTGGGGATCGTTTTGTACGTTAATGGCACCTTCTTAGAAAACATTCTGGATATTTTTTTAGCATTTAAACTAAATGGCTACATTTGGAACCCGGTACATTTCTAACGAACCTGTCTGGCACCATATAATTTCGTGTTTAAGTTTTTTTATCGTCTTCCTAAATTTACGGTGTGTGTGTGTGTGGGGGGGGGGGGGGGGGTGCGACAAGGAAAAGGGCTACTTCTGATATTTGTTTCACATTTTCACGTTTCAGGACACGTAGAACGTTTTGAAAGCGCACGTATAAACAGAGAGATCTAGAGTCACGGACATTCGTTGCAGCGATTCTATTCAATGAACCAGCCATTCGTACCGCGGTGTAGATCTGATCGTCACTTGCGATAACTATTGAGTACATATAGGCACCATTTCCTCGAGCTTTATCAATAAAACGATATTTCTGGATCAACCGAGAAAAGCCTCACTGAACTGATCAATGCTCTACACAATGAATCGCCTTTGAAAAAATATATGTCGAATGAGAATTAGAAGTCCTTAAACACCACGTGATCATTGATTGCCAATTTTGACGATTGCATCAAGGCTCACAATGCTCGCCATTTGCAGACTGGGATTCGCTCGATATAGACGACCAGAGGAAATTCTCGAAAAAAAGAACTGCACAATAATCTGAAAGTGGGATTATAAACTTTGTTAGAATCTGTATTTTATCTTTATTCTCCGGTTTGATACGGCTTTAAAGTCCACATGTTATGTGAAAGCGAAGTCGGCTTGGGTATATAGTTTATGAATTGCTTTTCCTGAATAAAATGACGGACGTTTGGTTGATCCAGTCTTTCTTAAGGCAAGCTTATGCTATTAAAACATACATAGAAATGCATGACAGCACAAAAAGACAGTCAATTGACAGAAGAAATAACCGTTTTATCGATATTTAATGTCGTTTTATAGAGGTTGACGAACGGCATCGAACTCGAAATGGCAGGGGTAGACCTCTTAAGGAAGTATGGCTAGGACATAGATTCACAATCACGGTCATTCGTTTCAGAAATTCCATTGAATAAACGACTCATATATTCTGTCTTGTGGGTATAAATATAGTCAGCTATCGACAGGACACTTCCGCTCGAGTATTCCATTTGGCAGTTAAAACTCGCTAGCAATAAAAGCCTTTCCAGCCATTTGCTTCTTGATAGTACAAAGTTGAAAGTCCTCCTTTGAACTTGTCAATGCCTCTTTGGCGAGAAAATTTCTCTCACTCATTTGTGGTTAGTCTGGCCTTCCACAAGACACGGCCATCTCCATTATTGACTCTGTTTCAGAAAACTTGTCGAAGTAAGATCTTAATCAATAATTGTATCTCCAGAGGTCGAAATCATTACTGAAAAGGAGATCATTGCCCCTAGGAATTTATTGACCTGTTTTTCCTGTCAGAGCGACCGCAGATAGACTGTTTGGCGTATATATCATCATGACGTATGTGTCTTTTAAAAAGCTATCAATCATTTTACTCTCATTGAGAAAAGTCTTATCACATTGATCATTTTGCATGACAATGGTAACTGATTTATATCGTCCATCGACATTGTGATAGCGGAAGGTCGCCTAATGAATCACTGGTCGTTTAACAAAAGTGAAGATGACAACTTCCGTCAACAGTAATTACGAAATTCTGCAAAATGTTATACACAAGTCAGATTCATACAAGGTTTTAGTTTACCAAATTACATTTACCAATTTTGACCGCAAAACTAGCTGGAAAAGACTCCTTCAAAATCAATGATTTATAAATCAATTTAACAACTTTTTGTATAAAGGCATAACAAAGTCATAAAAAGGGGCAAAAATACATCGTACAAAAATGTCCTCGTAAATGAAGTTTTAGTGCTTTATGGGGACAATTTAAACTGAAATGGAAGACATAGATCTGTAATCAAATAATTGCAAAGGGAGATAAACCCACAGCGTCTGGCGTTGGTGGCATCTATACCATTGAATGAATAAAACATTTACTCCGCCATTTACTTCCAGTCCAAATATACTAACCATGGCCGACCATAGTCTGTGGTTAATCTGGTCTTTCAAAAGAAACGGACATCTTTATTATTGGTGGCTCATAAATATGACCCAAAAATTCTTGAGGTGAGACCGTAATCTACCACGTTTCCCATCACGAAGGAACAAAAAGGCCATCCCGAATATACTCGTCATAAAACTTTTGGATGAGTATAGTCAAGCTATTTCGTCGGAAAGAAATACCGTTATTCTTCACCAATGCGTCAATTAAAAAACGTTTACCAGCATTAAGTTGAATCATACTGGTATGTTGCTATAATGAGTTTCTCTTCACCATTTAGATGTTTATAATAAAAGACATAGATTTTATAGACCAGGGAACCACAGAAACTGGATTACCAAAAATAAAATTTTAAAGTACTCTACAAATTTTGAGTTAATACATACTTTCATTCCGATTTACTTCCATGTTCACAAAATAATAGTTATCCAATTAATCAGAAGAAAATGTGCACTGACACGCTAAGGGCTGTAGATTCAATATTATTTGACAAAAGCAAGAATGATTGGCTCTGAAACATAAGGTGATCATTTTTTAAAACTACCTCTCCTATATTACATTTTAAGAGTTATTAACAAACGTTCGTTTTTCGACCCCACCCATCTTTAAAGGCTTGCCATATTGATTTTACTAATTCGGTTGAAATGAATTTTGTTTGGAGGTTGTGAATATATTTTTCTAAAAAATAATAGCAAACTTAAATTTCTGCCTTTTTACTTTTTATTTTATGTCGTTGCAAACATGTGCTATCGTTTCTTTTGGACACTCGTGTATATTTGCTAGATCAGTTGAAAAGCAAATCGTTCAAAGCAAAAATAAAAACTTGGAGAAACATTTTGAGTAATACCAAGCGTATGTCGACTGTTAATTTTGACGATTGGGTCGAACTTTTTATGAAAAAAAAAAGAAACTGCGACGTTTTCTAAAAAACATAGAGCTTGACGAGCGTCAATAACGATGGGTTGACAAAAAAACAAAAAGATAAAAAACAAACAAAAGAGCAGAGATCCAGAATCATAGCCTTTCATCGCAGCAATTCTATTCAATGAACAAGTCTATTTTTCAGTGGCGTGGATCTAATAGTAGCCTGCAATAACTGTTCAGTAATTACAGGTACCATTTCCGCGAGTTCTCAATAAAATACTATCACTTCTACGATCAATCCGAAAACAGCTCCATTGAAATGGTCAATGTTCTAGATAATAAAACCTCTGTCAATAAATATGTCAGGAGAGAGAATTAGCAGGTGTTTAACACCATGTGGTCATTGAGTGCCAATTTTCACGAGTGCTTCCACGCTCACCACAACTGCCATTTGCAGACTGGGTTTAGCTCCATATAGAGGCCTATATTTAGACAAGAAGATTTTCACTGTGCCCGTGTGTTATGGTGTTAAAAATATAGAGGACTTAAGAGTGTTATTAAAAAGAACTGCACATTGTTTTCAAAACTTTTTGGCGGAATTTTAAGTGGGTTTATAAACTTTGTTAAAATCGATGTCTCTCTTCATCTTCCCATTCGTTCCCGTTCGCTTTATATTGAAATGAGATGGGACTTTTTAAAAGTCTATTGGTACCATGGTATAGGAAGGAAGTTCGATATCATATTTTTGACGACAACGTCAGTTACAGTCGGTAACGTTTCCCTGTTTTCAAATTTCCTTTTTGACATTTTAAAAATTGTTGAGGTCTGTTTTGGATTGTGATGTCGATTTTCGGATAAAAACAACAGGATGAAGAAAGTGAACCATTTGACAGCGACGATCACAGTCACCCGTTAGGACGGTTGTTTTTATCTGTTTGGTTATATTCCAACATACAAACGTGTCCTACTTTCTTTCTAAATAATGTCGTTGGATTTTACAAGTTTGTTGCAACTCGAAGTTTGTTGGCGTTGCCAGGTTATGTACGTTGACAAAAGAGCAGATGTAATACCTTGTTGTAAGTACATAAGCAAGCACAGAACTATACACGCCAGGGGCTCGTTTCACAAAACATTCGCATCGCAAACGAAGCGTAGTTGCCAATGGATACCATCTTGAAGAGATACGGGATCATGGCAACTGCGATTGAGCACACTTTGCGACGGCTTCGTGAAAAGGCCCCTAGGTAAATTTCTCACTATCTCGATGTTATATGAGAGTTTTATTGGTGTCACCATCTTGACATAAAAAAGCAGCAATTCAAGAATTGATTAATTGAATTAATTAGTCTTACTTATAGGGTTTAATTGGATTACATCTTACGCCATGGTGGACAATATGTATATACGAACAATATATACACTAATGGAGAAACACATATCAAAGCCTGCGAAACTTAGATTCTGGCATTTTGCAGAAAGATAAGTTTTTTTGTACAAATGATAGAATTACATTATAGCGCAATACCAATTTACTATTTCAATTAACTTACAGGTGGTGGGTTGGCGGCTAGATACAAACGGAACAGCCAGTCATGTTTTCGAGCGAAGAGTCCGATTTCGTACCATAATAACACTGGCAATGCCATCATTTAAGGGAAATAGTCTTGAATTCTGGATAAAATGCCACACCAATTTACCAATTCACTTTATTCTGACAAACAAATTAACAAAAAAAAAAAAAAAATTCTAAGAATAGCTCCGATAGAGGGCGTTTTATTGACTGACGAGAGCCATTAAAAGTGAAATGGCAGGGATAAATGGGAGACATCTTCCCATAGTATTGACAGAAAGAGACATGGATAATGACTGCAATTTGCCGCAGCAATTTCATTCAATCAATAAACAATTGTCACTCATTCTGTCTTGCCTTCTATCCATAAACATTTTCCGCTCGATGTGCTCGCTTAGGTATTAAACTTTCTTTATTATTAAGTTTTTTCAAACCATGTATATTGATCGGCCTGCAATCCTTGTCCTTGTTTACTTGGCCACGAAAAGAGTCTTCCTCTTGAGCTATATAGGTTGTCAGGAGAAATGATTATCGCCCGACAGTGGTTTCTAAAATTATTTTCCCTCACTTGTTCCATGTTTGTAGTTCGTCATGTCTTAATCATGAAATTATAACCTTCATTGCTGACCGACCCATGGACAACTTGCCGAAGTGAGATCTCCATCAATAAAACTGAGCATCTCTAGAGGTCAAAACAGTTGTGGTAAAGGAGATCATTTCTCCTACAATTTATCGACCTGCCTTTTCAACAAGAGCGATGATAAAGGCGCTCCTGATGGAACCTTTATACAAATTCTGGTATACTCTGAATAAAGTTACCAGCATTTTCAATGAGCTCTGCCAAAACTTGGAACACCATCATCATATAAAACGCCAAAAACATTACCCTGCTAAATAACTCGTCATGTACCTGATTTGTTTTCTGTAGCTTCAATATGCTGTGCTTTTTCAACATCTGCTTCTCTGATGTTTTCTATAACATAAAATTATTCAAGTACAGACAGTATTTGTTTACAGAGTTAGATCTTGAGTTGTTATTCTTTCATGTATCAACTCTACAGGTTTAACTTGAAATGGTTTGGCGATATGATATTTCTGGGGTTCTATTTGGTTTACACTTAATGGGACGTGGAAGAGGGAAGACGATTTGACTGGGTTTTCTATTAAGTACTTTTTCTATGGATGTGTTCCGTATTCCAGTGCGATCCCAGTGCCTCAGTAGGAAGATTCGAATTTCATTCAGTCCGAAGAAGTTCTTTGAATAATCAAGTAGTATTTACGAACGAATGCAAGTGAGTGCATTTTTATCTATATAAAGTAATAAATAACACTTGTATAAGCGTTTAATTGACAGTGATTAATAGGTTATGATGACAGTGATTGATAGGTCATGATAACCGTTAGGTCAGTTAGGTATATGAGGGTCACGTTCCATGTAGGATGTTAAATGAAAATAGATAAAGCCAGCAAACATCGTGAGAAAACCAAGGATTTATTTACACATAGTTCAAGGGTCAATGTTTTTAAGTTATGGGAAAAGTTGATAGCTTCAGAGTCACGTGGGGGGTGATTTAGGCTTTATAAACCCAGAGGAAAAAGGAGTCTTCATTCAGTCAGCAGACGTATCCTATAGCTTAACAGTCACTAGCGATCTCTCTCTTCTAGACACCATGAAGTTCCCAATTCTCGCCGATATTGTAGCCTATGCCTTCTTAGAGGGTCAAGCATTATTCGTAGAATTATGTAGAGGCCAAGAAGAGAAAAAAGTCACTCTGCCGCAAAGAGCCTGGGAGAAGCTGGTGTTTTACATATCGACCATAGATGAACTTATCCACCTGGGTAAGAAAACACCTGAAGCCATCCACTTGGGCGATGAAGTTTATCTAACCTATGGCGAGTTTAAAGGCCTCTGGTTTGTCCATGTTAGGAGATGGGAGAAAGGCGTCAACAACAAACCCTTTCCCACTAAAAACGGAGTAGCGCTCAGCAAAGAAGGTTGGGGGAAGTTTAAGAATGTCGTCCTAGACATCAACACCCTTCTGAGAGAGTATATGGAAAGTGACCATATTTTCACTGAAACACCATTCCCTCCTCTGATGCAGAAAGATTATGTTCCGGTAGTGGAGTCGAAATCTGAAAACAAAAATAAGAGAAGAAGAGTGTTGAACAGTGAAACAATAATAGCATCTTGTAAAAGATCAACATTTTTAAAAGAGACAGTACAAGATATGTACGTGAAACATTTATTGGCAGAGGTGAGGAATTCCCGTCGAAAAGGAGTGGATGTATTGGCCGAATTCGACAGAGAGTTCCGTAAAGCCGTCGAATCTTTAGACGACGACCGAGTGGTAGACGAAGTGAAGACAATATGTGCTACGAATCACCAGGTGTATGTGCATCCAGTGTACCTGCTACAATATGAGGACAGTTCCTGGAGAGAATGCTACCTCAAGACAAGTGATTTCATAGACAATGTAAAAACACACGTGTACAAAACATTATTGGCTGATGAAGGACTGTTAGATGACAGTCAGCTGATAATTGACGAGTAACTGTCTTTCTTATGTTGTTTTTACTACGTCTTATTGTATTAGAAATAGATAATAAAAAAAAATTACCATTAATATTCTGTTGTTTTCTTGATTTGTACTTATAATGATGACGAGTAACTGTCTTTCTTATGTTGTTTTTACTACGTCTTATTGTATTAGAAATAGATAATAAAAAAAAATTACCATTAATATTCTGTTGTTTTCTTGATTTGTACTTATAATGAACGGTATACGACAACGTCTATTTAAACCTCGTCCGACCTTCGCCATGAACACTTCACACGATGATGTTTTGGAAAAGCTGTATTATACCGATTCCTCTACAGGCGGTTACGGCGGAATCCGGGGGCTGGAGAGAGCTGTTAAAAAAGCCGGGTACCGTATACATGTAAAAGAAATAAAAGAATGATTAAAGAAACAAGACGCCTATACATTACACAAACCCACGAGGAAAAACTTTGCAAGAAACAGAGTTGAAGTCTCGGGTATTGATGAACAATGGCAAGCCGATCTCGTAGACATGAGTCACTTAAAGAAACGCAATAAAGGCTATAGATATATCCTAACGTGTATAGACGTGTTTTCAAAATATGCATGGGCTGTGCCGGTGAAGGACAAAACTGGTGTAACTATGGTCAAAGCTTTCCAACAAATATTAAAAAAAGGTAGACAACCGACTTATCTTCAAACTGACCAAGGTACGGAGTTCTTTAATCGCCATTTTCAAAAGTTTTTAAAAAATAAGGAAATATATCATTTTCACACACACAATGAAACAAAAGCTAGCGTAGTCGAACGTTTCAACAGAACCATAAAAACAAAAATGTTTAGGTATTTCACGACTAAAAACTCTTACCGTTTTTTGAAGGCGTTGCCTAAATTAATAGAGGGTTATAACAATTCTTTCCATAGAAGTATTGGAATGCCTCCGGTCGAGGTCGCTCAACTGAATGAATCTGAGGTCAGACAGCGTCTTTATCCACGTCTAAAAAGAGATAAGTTACTATTTAAGTTCAAAATAGGGGATAAAGTTCGTATCAGTAAAACCAAAATGATATTTGACAAAGGCTATCTACCGTCTTGGACAGATGAAATTTTTGTTGTTATAACCCGAATACCCAGATACCCCGTCGTGTATAAACTTAAAGATTTAAACGACGAAGTGTTGAAAGGTACTTTTTACGAACAAGAGTTACAAGAAGTTAAAAAGTCTGAAGCTGATTATTATCATATTGAGAAGATTCTAGATAGAAAGAAACGTAATGATGTCATGTTCTACAAAGTAAAATGGAAGGGTTGGCCTTCGTCGTTCAATTCGTGGGTATCCGCCGATGAGATGAAGAAAGCATAAATGCAAAGGTTTTATCAATGATCATTCATTTCTCACTATGGAAACGGCGCGAAAGTATCGGATATATGCAGTTATAGGGGCATTGGCTTATTTTTTAATTGTCACCTTAACAGGCCTATCCATCTCATTACCGAAACATCAACGTTCTGGTTTGGAGATTATCCATAGCAACAAGACTAATATAACCTCCTGTTTAAAGGCCGAAAAAATAGATATCGGTGCAACGGTGAAAGTGACAGTTTGTATGTATAATGGCGAAGCACGTATCGATATAAGAAAATTTGTAAACGATAAACCGACCAAGATTGGAATTTGGTTAACGTATGATCAATGGAAAGTTTTTGAATCTCACAGGAATGTTATTAATACAATCCTAAACCCCCGTATTGTTTAATATGATCTCTATGCTGTGGATGCTGTATGCCGGCATAACGAAACATGTTAAACAACCCTGTAGAGTAGAAGACAAGTCTATACATGTTGTCAAATCTCTGAAAGCCTATAAAGTTGTGGTGAAATCAATGTTCAGCGATGGCGTAGTGACTAAGCATAGATTGTTAGTCTTACATTGGTACACTTTACACGTCTGTGATCACGTGACAAAGGATGTATGTTGTAAAATTTGGAGATATTATATAAATATTCAATCGGGTCTTGTGGCAGATGTGTAAAACATAATTGATGTCACTTGGAAACACCCGTTTACATGTATAGTAGCTGGACCAACAGGTTGTGGAAAGACTGTTTTTGTAAAGAGGATGTTAAATGAAGTCAACGCAATGATCGACCCACCCCCGACGAAAGTAATATGGTGTTTTGGAGAATGGCAAGACGGGTACGATAATATGAAAAATGTAGAATTTATAAAAGGACTTGAAGGCTTGTCGGAGTTAGAACCGAGTGAGAACAAGCTGATAGTTATAGACGACTTAATGCAACAGACAGACGAAAGGGTATCCCAGCTATTTACTAGAGGAAGTCATCATAAAAATGCTAGTGTGATATATATAAGCCAAAATTTGTTTAACAAGAACAAACAACAGCGGACACTCAATTTGAATGCGCATTATCTTATTTTGTTTAAAAACCCCCGAGATGCTTCTCAAATAACTCACCTGGCCAAGCAGATGTATCCGGGACAAGGGCGCTTCGTACAAGAAGCCTATAAAGACGCCACCTCCAGACCACATGGTTATCTTCTCTTCGATTTTAAACAACATACTCCAGACCATTTGAGATTGAGAAGTAAAATTTTTCCCGGAGAGGTCCAAGAGGTTTACCTGAAAAGATCATAAAAACGTTCGTTGCTCAACCTACATCATCATTTTATACTCGGAAGGCGTCATGTCGCGTAGACTAAGAAAGCACGCTCATACTTTACAACTTTTGTCCAAGGCGACTCGGCCTTTGATTAAGAATATAGTGAAAGGAGCTGACAAAGAGTTAATGAGTTGTATATGTGAATGCGCGTTAAATGTATTAAAAGGTAATGTTCCCCTCAGTAAGTCTCACATATACAAATTGAGGCGACATAAGAATCAACTTAGGCAACTAGTTAAAAAGACGACCAGCAGAAAGAAGAAAAAAGATATTCTACAAAGAGGAGGATTTTTAGGAGCCATTTTAGCACCAATCGCAGCAACTGTTTTAGGCCCCTTACTTTCTAAAATATTTAAGTGATTATGGCAACTATGAAAAAAATGGCCTTAGTAGATCCTAGAATGTTACATGCTCTTCGACAGCCCCAAGCACCTCCAAACAGTACTGTAACTATGCTTCAGAACTTGGACAACGAAATGGAGCATATTCTAAGCAGAAATAATTTATCGGAAAGAGACAAAGTAATGATGTATAATGATACATTGCAAAAATATCTTACCTTTCAATCTCAATACAACAACAAACAGACTCAAGCTATACCCGTAAAAATGGTTTCTCAAGACATTCCGGTGTCGAACAAATCTGAAACAATTGGAAGAGTGATAGAAAATGAAATTGTCCAAAGCGTCCCTAAAACCATGAGCAAAAAAGCCCAGTTACTGATTCAGAGAATAAAAGCTAATCCGTTCATGAACTGGAACGAGAAAGGTGAACTTATATATAAAGACAATTTAATCGAAGGCAGTAACATATCAGATCTGGTCAACGATGCTTTACGATTGGTGCTAAAATGGCTCCTAAAAATCCTCCTCTTTGTAGAATATCTTTTTTCTTCTTTCTGCTGGTCGTCTTTTTAACTAGTTGCCTAAGTTGATTCTTATGTCGCCTCAATTTGTATATGTGAGACTTACTGAGGGGAACATTACCTTTTAATACATTTAACGCGCATTCACATATACAACTCATTAACTCTTTGTCAGCTCCTTTCACTATATTCTTAATCAAAGGCCGAGTCGCCTTGGACAAAAGTTGTAAAGTATGAGCGTGCTTTCTTAGTCTACGCGACATGACGCCTTCCGAGTATAAAATGATGATGTAGGTTGAGCAACGAACGTTTTTATGATCTTTTCAGGTAAACCTCTTGGACCTCTCCGGGAAAAATTTTACTTCTCAATCTCAAATGGTCTGGAGTATGTTGTTTAAAATCGAAGAGAAGATAACCATGTGGTCTGGAGGTGGCGTCTTTATAGGCTTCTTGTACGAAGCGCCCTTGTCCCGGATACATCTGCTTGGCCAGGTGAGTTATTTGAGAAGCATCTCGGGGGTTTTTAAACAAAATAAGATAATGCGCATTCAAATTGAGTGTCCGCTGTTGTTTGTTCTTGTTAAACAAATTTTGGCTTATATATATCACACTAGCATTTTTATGATGACTTCCTCTAGTAAATAGCTGGGATACCCTTTCGTCTGTCTGTTGCATTAAGTCGTCTATAACTATCAGCTTGTTCTCACTCGGTTCTAACTCCGACAAGCCTTCAAGTCCTTCTATAAATTCTACATTTTTCATATTATCGTACCCGTCTTGCCATTCTCCAAAACACCATATTACTTTCGTCGGGGGTGGGTCGATCATTGCGTTGACTTCATTTAACATCCTCTTTACAAAAACAGTCTTTCCACAACCTGTTGGTCCAGCTACTATACATGTAAACGGGTGTTTCCAAGTGACATCCATTATGTTTTACACATCTGCCACAAGACCCGATTGAATATTTATATAATATCTCCAAATTTTACAACATACATCCTTTGTCACGTGATCACAGACGTGTAAAGTGTACCAATGTAAGACTAACAATCTATGCTTAGTCACTACGCCATCGCTGAACATTGATTTCACCACAACTTTATAGGCTTTCAGAGATTTGACAACATGTATAGACTTGTCTTCTACTCTACAGGGTTGTTTAACATGTTTCGTTATGCCGGCATACAGCATCCACAGCATAGAGATCATATTAAACAATACGGGGGTTTAGGATTGTATTAATAACATTCCTGTGAGATTCAAAAACTTTCCATTGATCATACGTTAACCAAATTCCAATCTTGGTCGGTTTATCGTTTACAAATTTTCTTATATCGATACGTGCTTCGCCATTATACATACAAACTGTCACTTTCACCGTTGCACCGATATCTATTTTTTCGGCCTTTAAACAGGAGGTTATATTAGTCTTGTTGCTATGGATAATCTCCAAACCAGAACGTTGATGTTTCGGTAATGAGATGGATAGGCCTGTTAAGGTGACAATTAAAAAATAAGCCAATGCCCCTATAACTGCATATATCCGATACTTTCGCGCCGTTTCCATAGTGAGAAATGAATGATCATTGATAAAACCTTTGCATTTATGCTTTCTTCATCTCATCGGCGGATACCCACGAATTGAACGACGAAGGCCAACCCTTCCATTTTACTTTGTAGAACATGACATCATTACGTTTCTTTCTATCTAGAATCTTCTCAATATGATAATAATCAGCTTCAGACTTTTTAACTTCTTGTAACTCTTGTTCGTAAAAAGTACCTTTCAACACTTCGTCGTTTAAATCTTTAAGTTTATACACGACGGGGTATCTGGGTATTCGGGTTATAACAACAAAAATTTCATCTGTCCAAGACGGTAGATAGCCTTTGTCAAATATCATTTTGGTTTTACTGATACGAACTTTATCCCCTATTTTGAACTTAAATAGTAACTTATCTCTTTTTAGACGTGGATAAAGACGCTGTCTGACCTCAGATTCATTCAGTTGAGCGACCTCGACCGGAGGCATTCCAATACTTCTATGGAAAGAATTGTTATAACCCTCTATTAATTTAGGCAACGCCTTCAAAAAACGGTAAGAGTTTTTAGTCGTGAAATACCTAAACATTTTTGTTTTTATGGTTCTGTTGAAACGTTCGACTACGCTAGCTTTTGTTTCATTGTGTGTGTGAAAATGATATATTTCCTTATTTTTTAAAAACTTTTGAAAATGGCGATTAAAGAACTCCGTACCTTGGTCAGTTTGAAGATAAGTCGGTTGTCTACCTTTTTTTAATATTTGTTGGAAAGCTTTGACCATAGTTACACCAGTTTTGTCCTTCACCGGCACAGCCCATGCATATTTTGAAAACACGTCTATACACGTTAGGATATATCTATAGCCTTTATTGCGTTTCTTTAAGTGACTCATGTCTACGAGATCGGCTTGCCATTGTTCATCAATACCCGAGACTTCAACTCTGTTTCTTGCAAAGTTTTTCCTCGTGGGTTTGTGTAATGTATAGGCGTCTTGTTTCTTTAACCATTCTTTTATTTCTTTTACATGTATACGGTACCCGGCTTTTTTAACAGCTCTCTCCAGCCCCCGGATTCCGCCGTAACCGCCTGTAGAGGAATCGGTATAATACAGCTTTTCCAAAACATCATCGTGTGAAGTGTTCATGGCGAAGGTCGGACGAGGTTTAAATAGACGTTGTCGTATACCGTTCATTATAAGTACAAATCAAGAAAACAACAGAATATTAATGGTAATTTTTTTTTATTATCTATTTCTAATACAATAAGACGTAGTAAAAACAACATAAGAAAGACAGTTACTCGTCATCATTATAAGTACAAATCAAGAAAACAACAGAATATTAATGGTAATTTTTTTTTATTATCTATTTCTAATACAATAAGACGTAGTAAAAACAACATAAGAAAGACAGTTACTCGTCAATTATCAGCTGACTGTCATCTAACAGTCCTTCATCAGCCAATAATGTTTTGTACACGTGTGTTTTTACATTGTCTATGAAATCACTTGTCTTGAGGTAGCATTCTCTCCAGGAACTGTCCTCATATTGTAGCAGGTACACTGGATGCACATACACCTGGTGATTCGTAGCACATATTGTCTTCACTTCGTCTACCACTCGGTCGTCGTCTAAAGATTCGACGGCTTTACGGAACTCTCTGTCGAATTCGGCCAATACATCCACTCCTTTTCGACGGGAATTCCTCACCTCTGCCAATAAATGTTTCACGTACATATCTTGTACTGTCTCTTTTAAAAATGTTGATCTTTTACAAGATGCTATTATTGTTTCACTGTTCAACACTCTTCTTCTCTTATTTTTGTTTTCAGATTTCGACTCCACTACCGGAACATAATCTTTCTGCATCAGAGGAGGGAATGGTGTTTCAGTGAAAATATGGTCACTTTCCATATACTCTCTCAGAAGGGTGTTGATGTCTAGGACGACATTCTTAAACTTCCCCCAACCTTCTTTGCTGAGCGCTACTCCGTTTTTAGTGGGAAAGGGTTTGTTGTTGACGCCTTTCTCCCATCTCCTAACATGGACAAACCAGAGGCCTTTAAACTCGCCATAGGTTAGATAAACTTCATCGCCCAAGTGGATGGCTTCAGGTGTTTTCTTACCCAGGTGGATAAGTTCATCTATGGTCGATATGTAAAACACCAGCTTCTCCCAGGCTCTTTGCGGCAGAGTGACTTTTTTCTCTTCTTGGCCTCTACATAATTCTACGAATAATGCTTGACCCTCTAAGAAGGCATAGGCTACAATATCGGCGAGAATTGGGAACTTCATGGTGTCTAGAAGAGAGAGATCGCTAGTGACTGTTAAGCTATAGGATACGTCTGCTGACTGAATGAAGACTCCTTTTTCCTCTGGGTTTATAAAGCCTAAATCACCCCCCACGTGACTCTGAAGCTATCAACTTTTCCCATAACTTAAAAACATTGACCCTTGAACTATGTGTAAATAAATCCTTGGTTTTCTCACGATGTTTGCTGGCTTTATCTATTTTCATTTAACATCCTACATGGAACGTGACCCTCATATACCTAACTGACCTAACGGTTATCATGACCTATCAATCACTGTCATCATAACCTATTAATCACTGTCAATTAAACGCTTATACAAGTGTTATTTATTACTTTATATAGATAAAAATGCACTCACTTGCATTCGTTCGTAAATACTACTTAATCAGTTCACATGCAAGTAAAACAAGATTGAAAAGTTTCCGAATGGGACGTGTTTAGAATAAACATGTAACGTTTTTTTTTCTAAAAAATTAAATTGACGTAATATGATGGTAAAACAGGATTGGAATAGCGTTTTGTTTGACTCCACAGTTCTGCTGCATTTTGCTTTCTTACAACATGTATCATTTTTGCAATCCATTAAAGTAATAGGCCTCTATTAACAAGCCATTTAAGCATAAAACTATTCTAGACTTTGTATATTGGCCCTTAAGTGTATCGTCATAACGAGAGATATTACAGGCTTAATGTCGCTTGACAAATAGCTTCCGAAAGGAAATATTAATGTACGGCTGTCAAATCTTTATGATCTACTTGAGGCGTGGGATACAACCCATGTGCGGTTGTCGTAAAGCTTGTTAACGATTACTTCAACCTTCATATTTCAAACTACATGCAATAATAATCAGGAGAGTAATTGAGCGTTTTTTACTTCTTGTAACCATATTAAATATAAGTAACAGTTATTTTATTACAGACAAGCTTTTGTGTCCGACGATTAATTAATCAATTTGATTTAGATCAGACCCGTTTTTTGTGATTAAAGTTACCGGATATCCCGGCTATTATATTCCAACAAGCAACATCAAATCTTCCTTAGTAAATTATTTATATATCATAAGCAGCTTTAATACTTCGTTCTAGGCAGTTGTATACATGAAGCGAGGGTGAAACATTTATCTCTAAAACTTATCTTGTCGAAGACACAAATAGTCTGTTAACATTAAAAGAACGACATATAAGGGGACGTTTAAATTCGTATAACAAACAATGTCATGCAGCTTTCCTGGCTCAACAATGATGATGTATTTGAATCAATAAAAACAAACTACACTAATGAGATGATAAAATTGCATGATTAATGTTTTAATGCCAACATTATGTTGGTTGATATAAATTTCCACGTTTATGATTAAACGCTAACAATGGTTGATTGATTGATTGTTTGGTGTTTTACGCCGCGCTCAAGATTATTTCTCTTATATGTCCGCGTTGCCAGTTTTATTGTGGGAGGAAACCGGATTCTATGCCCGGGGGAAACCCACGACCTTCCGTTGGTAACTGGCAACCATCCCGCACAGTATAGCTCTAAAGCATTGCTAATGGTGTTTAACATAGCGAAGCATTAAAATGTCAGATTACTTGGTTTGTTACACTGCATCATAAAAAGTAAAATGGAAAATAAATTTCACTAAGTCTGTTTCCTAAAATGGGACTAATTAATTAAACGAACAATATATATTTCGTCACATCCTTGTGAGTCATATGCTGTTGAAAAAAGAGAACAACCAGATTAACCAACAAAATCTGACTCTTTTGTATCAGGCATTGCGTCGAGTTTTCATTGACCTAGTGTGTTTCCTTTAGGGGCTTTCACAATTGAGACTTTCGCCGCACGGTCAAAATACTGAAATTGATCGCACGGTGGAGATAAAAATTTTCGGGCCGCAGTAGAATCGGAAAAATTACCGCAAGAAAATAATCCATTTTACGATTGGCCGGGGCATCGTAAGGGCGTGGCAAGGTTGCCGCACGTTTTAATCCACGAATCTCTTGCGGCGAACCGCGCGGAGTGACGCAAGCAACGCACGTCTAGCGCACGTGATCCGTGAGACAGTTGCGTGGAGGTGCTACGTGATTGGCTGGAACGTGCGGCGTGCCGCAACATGCATCGTGCGTCATTGTTTTTCGCCGCGCACCAATGAGCGGGCGCCTTACGGCGTTTTGTCAAATCGTGCGGCGATTTTGGGCTCCGCAGACGTAGTTGCAGTATAAATAGGCGCAGAGATAAAAAAAACCGTTAGAAAAAGCACACCTGAGGGTATTTTTGGCACGGTGAACGCAAGGCGGTGCAAGACCGAGACGGCGAATCGTTCAACGGTTTACTACTGCCGCATGGTTGGCGGAACAAGAAATTTCACCGTACGGAGCATCTTACGGTACAAAAAAATCGTGCAACAACCGCACGTCAAGATACAACGGTTTACGGTGAACATACTAGCGCCCGCACGGATTAGAGGTAATAAGAAAATTCGCACGGCCGAAAATTGGATTCCATGTGCACACCAAACTTTTCTGCGGCTCTTGCGGCACAAAAATTCCTCGCGGTAAGGTGCGGTTGCCCGCAAAGAAGGCTGCGGTCCATCGTACGGAAGGCCAACATTCATGACCGCAAGAGCCGTAAACCCGCCGTATCTCAATTGTGAAAGGGGCTTTTAAGGGGCTTTCACAATTGAGACTTTCGCCGCACGGTCAAATACTGAAATCGATCGCACGGTGGAGATAACATTTTTCTGGCCGCAGTAGAATCGGAAAAATTACCGCAAGAAAATAATCCATTTTACGATTGGCCGGGGCATCGAAAGAGCGTGGCAAGGTTTCCGTACGTTTTAATCCACGAATCTCTTGCGGCGAACCGCGCGGAGTGACGCAAGCAACGCACGTCTAGCGCACGTGATCCGGGAGACAGTTGCGCGGAGGTGCTACGTGATTGGTTGGAACATGCGGCGTGCCGCAAGATGCACCGTGCTTCATTGTTTTTCGCCGCGCACCAATGAGCGGGCGCCTTACGGCGTTTTGTCAAATCGTGCGGCGATTTTGGGCTCCGCAGACGTGATTGCAGTATAAAAACGCAGAGATCCAAAAAAACGTTAGTTTGTATCCATTGTAAAAGCTTCAACTGTTGTGAGATAAAATGAAGCACCCCAAAATATATACCTGTAGCACACCTGGGGGTATTTTTCGCACGGTGAACGCAAGGCGGTGCAAGACCGAAACGGCGAATCGTTCAACGGTTTACGACTGCCGCAAGGTTGGCGGAACAAGAAATTTCACCGTACGGAGCATCTTACGACACAAAAAAATCGTGCAACAACCGCGCGTCAAGATACAACGGTTTACGGTGAACGTACAAGCGCCCGCACGGATCAGAGGTAATAAAAAAATTCGCACGGCCGAAAATTGGATTCCATGTGCACACCAAACTTCTCTGCGGCTCTTGTGGCGCAAAAATTCCGCACGGTAAGGTGCGGTTGCCCGCAAGAAAGGCTGCGGTCCATCGTACGGAAGGCCAAAATTCATGACGCAAGAGCCGTAAACCCGCCGTATCTCAATTGTGAAAGCCCCTTTAGTACTTTTGAAATCCAAAATTTCTATCAGAGCTATACGTGTGGTTCTTAAAATACTGAAATCGATCGCGCGGTGGAGATAAAATTTTTCGGGCCACAGTAGAATCGAAAAAAATACCGCAAGAAAATAATCCATTTTACGATTGGCCTGGGCATCATAAGGGCGTGGCAAGGTTCCCGCACGTTTTAATCCACGAATCTCTTGCGGCGAACCGCGCGGAGTGACGCAAGCAACGCACGTCTAGCGCACGTGATCCGTGAGACAGTTGCGCGGAGGTGCTACGTGATTGGTTGGAACATGCGGCGTGCCGCAAGATGCACCGTGCGTCATTGTTTTTCGCCGCGCACCAATGAGCGGGCGCCTTACGACTTTTTGTCAAATCATGCGGCGATTTTGGGCTCCGCAGACGTGATTACAGTATTAAAAAGGCGCAGAAATCCAAAACAAACGTTAGTTTTTATCCATTGTAAAAGCTTCAACTGTTGTGAGATAAAATGAAGCACCCCAAAATATATACCTGTAGCACACCTGAGGGTATTTTTCGCACGCTGAACGCAAGGCGGTGCAAGACCGAGACGGCGAATCGTTCAACGGTTTACGACTGCCGCAAGGTTGGCGGAACAAGAAATTTCACCGGACGGAGCATCTTACGACACAAAAGAATCGTGCAACAACCGCGCGTCAAGATACAACGGTTTACAGTTAATGTACTAGCGCCCGCACGGATCAGAGGTAACAAAAAAATTCGCACGGCCGAAAATTGGATTCCATGTGCACATCAAACTTTTCTGCGGCTCTTGCGGCACAAAAATTCCGCGCGGTAAGGTGCGGTTACCCGCAAGGAAGGCTGCGGTCCACGTACGAAAGGCCAAAATTCATGACCGCAAGAGCCGTAAACCCGCCGTATCTCAGTTGTGAACTGCCCTTTAATTACCGTAACTTCTACGACATTAAAGTGGCATGTGCTGCTAAAATGTTGATATTTTGATGTTAAAACAGAATGTTGAAATTATTGGCTATTTTTCTCAAGACGTAAAATTCAGAAGCTTTGTAGAGCTTATGGTCTCTAAAATGCACGATAAAGTATTGTTTTGAACTAACTTTGACTTAGAATGAATAACTGCTTTTCCCGGTTATTTAATTTTGTTTACATTTCGAACTCGTTTTTGGTTCGTACATGTCACTTACTGTATGGATTTCCCTCATTCCAACACCAATCATTGAGTTTTTCGGTGGCCTTCAAAGCCTCTTACTGTCATGACTATCAGAAATTATGAAAAAAGTGTGAATTTTGGCAGCTTATGCCACTTTAAGAAGTATATGATCAGCCATTTTAGACGTACATACACAGCTTGTATACTGGAAATTAACGGACGATAAGGTTTATGGAAATCCTGACCATAATTGTTAACCCGAGGACCTGATGACCTAAGTACTGGTCAATGTAGGCTACAGGGCGAATATTTCAGAGGGTAGTCGTTAAACTCTATTAGCACACGGAATGGGAAGATCTCACTTAGTGTGTGACATTTATACTAGCTGGTCGGAGATAATGAACGACAGATGGCCGTTAGTATTATAATGAACTAAGACACAATGTAAAATATGATGAACATGGCAACTTCTAGATTTTAGTGTCTGGTTTTAAAACAAACCAGTTTCTATACCTCACACGCACACCTTTATTTTTAACCAGACTTTGATCAAGGCTCCACATTATCATGGTTTACCTTGCAACATATCATGATATTTGGTTTGATAAAACCAAGGTTTACCACAAAAAGTACAATAAATTGTCAAATATAGAAACAAACAAATAACTGAGAATTTCTTTTATCTGAGAAATATTTAATGACAAGACAAAATAAAGGGTCCCTCGTTATATAATGGATCCAACCAGAATGGCGTTGAAGCAAGCAACTTGACAAGCAGCATGAGAATAGAAGTGACAGGGTTTGATGATGGCATTTGAAGAAAACATTGGTTAGAACATAGCTTCATGCTCTTTCATTCAATGGACGAGTCATTCATTCCTTCTTGTGGGTATAAATATAGTCTGCTATCGGCTGGAAACTTCCGCTCGAGTATTCCATTTGGCAGTTTAAACACACTAGCAATAAAAGCTTTTCCGCCGAATTGCTTCTTGGTGGACGTAGTTCAAAGATCTAATTCGAACTTCTCAATGACTCCTTCATGAAAGAATTGTATTCACTCGTTTGTCGCTAGCTTGGTTTCGAAAGAAAACGGCCATCTTCATTATTGACAGAAAACTTGTCGAAGTGATTTCTTGATCAATCATTGTATCTCCAGAGGTCAAAATGATTACGAAACCAAAAACGAGATCATTTTTCCTGCAAATTTATTGACCGGACTTTCCTTTCATGTCCGAACGACCGAAAAAGACGCTATGGCGCACGTATCTTCAGATCCTTTATGCAAAGTCTGACTATAGTTTCAACATCACAAATGCCACCAACCTTTAGTACCATTGCCAAGTTGGGGATCGTTTTGTACGTTAATGGCACCTTCTTAGAAAACATTCTGGATATTTTTTTAGCATTTAAACTAAATGGCTACATTTGGAACCCGGTACATTTCTAACGAACCTGTCTGGCACCATATAATTTCGTGTTTAAGTTTTTTTATCGTCTTCCTAAATTTACGGTGTGTGTGTGTGTGGGGGGGGGGGGTGCGACAAGGAAAAGGGCTACTTCTGATATTTGTTTCACATTTTCACGTTTCAGGACACGTAGAACGTTTTGAAAGCGCACGTATAAACAGAGAGATCTAGAGTCACGGACATTCGTTGCAGCGATTCTATTCAATGAACCAGCCATTCGTACCGCGGTGTAGATCTGATCGTCACTTGCGATAACTATTGAGTACATATAGGCACCATTTCCTCGAGCTTTATCAATAAAACGATATTTCTGGATCAACCGAGAAAAGCCTCACTGAACTGATCAATGTACTACACAATGAATCGCCTTTGAAAAAATATATGTCGAATGAACTGATCAATTAGAAGTCCTTAAACACCACGTGATCATTGATTGCCAATTTTGACGATTGCATCAAGGCTCACAATGCTTGTCATTTGCAGACTGGGATTCGCTCGATATAGATGACCAGAGGAAAATTCTCGAAAAAAAGAACTGCACAATAATCTGAGAGTGAGATTATAAACTTTGTTAGAATCTGTGTTTTATCTTCATTCTCCGGTTCGATACGGGGTTAAAGTCCACATGTTATGTGAAAGCGAAGTCGCCTTGGTTATATAGTTTATGAATTGCTTTTCCTGAATAAAATGACGGACGTTTGGTTGATCCAGTCTTTCTTAAGGCAAGCTTAATTTATTAAAACATACATAGAAATGCATGACAGCACAAAAAAGATAGCCAATTGACAGGGGAAATTACCGTTTTATCTATATTTAATGTCGTTTTTATAGAGGTTGACGAACAGGATCAAACTCGGAATGACAGGGGTAGATCTCGTCAGGAAGTATGGCTTGGACACAGATTCACAATCACGGCCATTCGTTTCAGAAATTCCATTGAATAAACGACTCATTCATTCTGTCTTGTGGGTATAAATATAGTCAGCTATCGACAGGACACTTCCGCTCGAGTATTCCATTTGGCAGTTTAAACTCGTCAGCAATAAAAGCTTTTCCAGCCATTTGCTTCTTGATAGAACAAACTTGAAAGTCCTCATTTGAACTTGTCAATGCCTCTTTCGCGAGAAAATTTCACTCACTCAATTGTGGTTAGTCTGGTCTTTAACAAGACACGGCCATCTCCATTATTGACTCTGTTTCAGAAAACTTGTCGAAGTGAGATCTTAATCAATAATTGTATCTCCAGAGGTCGAAGTCATTACTGAAAAGGAGACCATTGCCCCTAGGAATTTATTGACCTGCTTTTCCTGTCAGAGCGACCGCAGATAGACTGTTTGGCGTATATATCCCCATGACGTATGATATCTTTCAAAACGCTATTAATCATTTTACTCTCATTGAGAAAAGTATTATCACGTTGATCATTTTGCATGACAATGGTAACTGATTTATATCGTTCATCGACATTGTGATAGCAGAAGCTCGCCTAATGAATCATTGGTCGTTTAACAAAAGTGAAGATGACGACTGTCGTCAACAGTATTTACGAAATTCTGCAAAATTATATACCCAAGACAGATTCTTACAAAGCTTTAATTTACCAAATTACATTTACTAATTTTGACCGTAAAACTAGCTGGAAAAGACTCCTTCAAAATCACTGGTTTATCAGTCAATTTAACAACGTTTTGTATAAAGGCATAACAAAGTCATAAAAAGGGGCAAAAATGCGTCGTACAAAAATGTCCTCGTAGATGAAGTTTTACTGCTTTATGGGGACAATTTAAACTGAAATATATAGATCTATAATCAAATAATTGCAAAGGGAGATAAACCCACAGCGTCTGGCGTTGGTGGCATCTATACCATTGAATGAATAAAACATTTACTCCGCCATTTACTTCCAGTCCAAATATACTAACCATGGCAGACCATAGTCTGTGGTTAATCTGGTCTTTCAAAAGAAACGGACATCTTTATTATTGGTGGCTCATAAATATGACCCAAACATTCTTGAGGTGAAACCGTAATCTACCACGTTTACCATCACGAAGGAACAAAAAGGCCCATCCCGAATATACTCGTCATAAAACTTTTGGATGAGTATAGTCAAGCTATTTCGTCGAAAGGAAATACCGTTATTCTTCACCAATGCGTCAATTAAAAAACGTTTACCAGCATTAAGTTGAATCATACTGGTATGTTGCTTTAATGAGTTTCTCTTCGCCATTTAAATGTTTATAATAAAAGACATAGAATTAATAGACCAGGGAACCACAGAAACTGGATTACCAAAAATAAAATGTTAAAGTACTTTACAAATTTTGAGTTAATACATACTTTCATTCCGATTTACTTCCATGTTCACAAAATAATAGTTATCCAATTAATCAGAAGAAAATGTGCACTGAAACGCTAAGGGCTGTAGATTCAATATTATTCGACAAAAGAAAGAATGATTGGCTTTTAAACATAAGGTGATCATTTTTTAAAACTACCTCTCCTATATATATAACATTTTAAGAGTTATTAACAAACGTTCGTTTTTCGACCCCACCCATCTTTAAAGGCTTGCCATATTGATTTTACTAATTCGGTTGAAATGAATTGTGTTTGGAGGTTGTGAATATATTTTTCTAAAAAATAATAACAAACTTAAATTTCTGCCTTTTTACTTTTTATTTTATGTCGTTGCAAACATGTGCTATCGTTTCTTTTGGACACTCGTGTATATTTGCTAGATCAGTTGAAAAGCAAATCGTTCAAAGCAAAAATAAAAACTTGGAGAAACATTTTGAGTAATACAAAGCGTATGTCGACTGTTAATTTTGACGATTGGGTCGAACTTTTAATGAAAAAAAAAGAAACTGCGACCTTTTCTATAACAATTTTAGAGCCCTGACGAGCGCCAATAACGATGGGTTGACAAAAAACAAAAAGATAACAAACAAACAAAAGAGCAGAGATCCAGAATCATAGCCTTTCATCGCAGCAATTCTATTCAATGAACAAGTCTATTTTTCCGTGGCGTGGATCTAATAGTAGCCTGCAATAACTGTTCAGTAATTACAGGTACCATTTCCTCGAGCTCTCAATAAAATACTATCCATTCTACGATCAATCCGAAAACAGCTCCACTGAAATGGTCAATGTTCTAGATAATAAAACCTCTGTCAATAAATATATGTCAGGAGAGAGAATTAGCAGCTGTTGAACACCATGTGGTCATTGAGTGCCAATTTTCACGAGTGCTTCGACGCTCACCACAACTGCCATTTGCAGACTGGGTTTAGCTCCATATAGAGGTCTAAAGAGTGTTATTAAAAAGAACTGCACATTGTTTTCAAAACTTTTCGGTGGAATTTTAAGTAGGTTAAAATCGATGTCTGCCTTCACCCTCTCGTTCGTTCCCGTTCGCTTTATATTGAAATGAGGTAAGACTTTTTAAAAGTCTATTGGTACCAAGGTATAGGTGGGAAGTTCGATATCATATTTTTGACGACAACGTCGGTTACAGTCGGTAACGTTTCCCTGTTTTCAAATTTCCTTTTTGACATTTAAAATAAAATTGGGGTCTGTTTTGGATTATGATGTCGATTTTCGGATAAAACCACAGGATGAAGAAAGTGGACCATTTGACAGCGACGATCATAGTCACGCGTTAGGACGGTTGTTTTTGTCTGTTTGATTATATTCCAACATACAAACGTACAAGCACAGAACTATACAAGCCAGGGGCTCGTTCCACAAAACATTCGCATCGCAAACGAAGCGGTTGCCAATGGATACCATAGTGAAGAGATACGGAGTCATGGCAACTGCGATAGATCGCACTTTGCGACGGCTTCGTGAAACGGTCCCAAGGTAAATTTCTCACTATCTCGATGTTATATGAGAGTTTTATTTGTATCACCATCTTGACATAAAAAATAGGAGCAATCCAAGAGTTGATTAACGGTCTTAATTAGTCTTACTTACAGGGTTAAATTGGATTACATCTTACGTCATGGTGGACAATATGTATATACGAACAATATATACACTAATGGCGAAACACATTTCAAAGCCTGCGAAACTTAGATTCTGGCATTTTGCAGAAAGATAAGTTTTTTTGTACAAATGATAGAATTACATTATAGCGCAATACCAATTTACTATTTCAATTAACTTACAGGTGGTGGGTTGGCGGCTAGATACAAACGGAACAGCCGGTCATGTTTCCGCGCGGAGAGTCCGATTTCGTACCCCAATAAACCTGACAATGCCATCATTTAAGGGAAAGAGTCTTGAATTCTGGATAAAATGCTACACCAACTAACCAATTCACTTTATTCTGACAAACAAATTAACAAAAAAAAAGCAACAAAAAAAAAAAGAAGTTTTTCTAAGAATAGCTCCGATAGAGGGCGTTTTATTGACTGACGAGAGCCATTAAAAGTGAAATGGCAGGGGTAAATGGGAGACATCTTCTCAGAGTATTGACAGAAACCGACATGGATAATGACTGCAATTTGCCGCAGCAATTTCATTCAATCAATAAACAATTGTCACTCATTCTGTCTTGCTTTCTATCAAGAAACATTTTCCGCTCGAACACTTAGTTATTAAACTTTCTTTATAAGAAGTTTTTTTCAAACCATGTATATTGATGGGCCTGAAATCCTTGTCCTTGTTTACTTGGTCACGAAAAGAGCCTTTCCCTTGAGCTATAAAGGTTGTCAGCAGAAATGATTATCGCCCGACAGTGGTTTCTAAAATTATTTTCTCTCACTTGTTCCATCTTTGTAGTTCGTCATGTCTTCATCATGAAATTATAACCTTCATTGCTGACCGAACCATAGACAACTTTCCGAAGTGAGATCTCAATTAATAAAACTGAGCATCTCTAGAGGTCAAAACCATTGTGGTAAAGGAGATCATTTCTCCTACAATTTATCGACCCGCCTTTTCAACAAGAGCGATGATAAAGGCGCTCCTAATGGAACCTTTATACAAATTCTGGTATACTCTGAATAAAGTTACCAGCATTTTCAACGAGTTCTGCCAAAACTTGGAACACCATCATCATATAAAACGCCAAAAACATTACCCTGCTAAATAACTCGTCATGTACCTGAGTTGTTTTCTGTAGCTTCAATATGCTGTGGGTTTTCAACCTCTGCTTCTCTGGTGTTTTCTATAACATAAAATTATTCAAGTACAGACAGTATTTGTTTACAGAGTTTGATCTTGAGTTGTTATTCTTTCATTTATCAACTCTACAGGTTTAACTTGAAATGGTTTGGCGATATGATATTTCTGGGGTTCTATTTGGTTTACACTTAATGGGACGTGGAAGAGGGAAGACGATTTGACTGGGTTTTCTTTGGAGTACTTTTTCTATGGACGTGTTCCGTATTCCAGTGCGATCCCAGTGCCTCGGTAGGAAGATTCGAATTTCATTCAGTCCGAAGAAGTTCTGATTTGAATAATCAGTTCACATGCAAGTAAAACAAGATTGAAAAGTTTCCGAATGGGACGTGTTTAGAATAAACATGTAACTTTTTTTTCTAAAAAATTAAATTGACGTAATATGATGGTAAAACAAGATTGGAATAGCGTTTTGTTTGACTCCACAGTTCTGCTGCATTTTGCTTTCTTACAACATGTATCATTTTTGCAATCCATTAAAGTAATAAGCCATTTAAGCATAAAACTATTCTAGACTTTGTATATTGGCCCTTAAGTGTATCGTCATAACGAGAGATATTACTGGATTAATGTCGCTTGACAAATAGCTTCCGAAAGGGAAATATTAATTTACGGCTGTCAAATCTTTATGATCTACTTTAGGCGTGGGACACAACCCATGTGCGGTTGTCGTAAAGCTTGTTAACGATTACTTCAACCTTCATATTTCAAACTACATGCAATAATAATCAGGAGAGTAATTGAGCGTTTTTTACTTCTTGTAACCATATTAAACATAAGTAACAGTTATTTTATTACAGACAAGCTTTTGTGTCCGACGATTAATTAATCAATTTGATTTAGATCAGATCCGTTTCATGCGATAAAAGTTACCGGATATCCCGGCTATTATATTCCAACAAGCAACATCAACTCTTCCTTTGTAAATTATTTATATATCATTAGCAGCTTACTTCATTCTAGGCAGTTGTATACATGTAAGCGAGGGTGAAACATTTAACTCGAAAACTTATCTTGTGGAAGACAAGTAGTCTGTTAACATTAAAAGAAGCAAACATATAAGGGGACGTTTAAATTCGTATTACAAGTAATGTCATGCAGCTTTGATGGTTCAGCAATGATGATGTATTTGAATCAACAAAAACAATACAAACTACAAAATACAAACCACAATAATGAGATGAAAAAATTGCATGATTAATGTTTTAATGCCAACATTATGTTCGTTGATATAAATTTCCACGTTTATGATTAAACACTAACAATGGAACAAGTTGTGACGGCACTTTATATATTAGCTATGCTGCTCTAAAGCATTGCTTATGGTGTTTAAAGTGGCATGAGCTGCCAAAATTCACGCTTTTTCATAATTTCTGATCGTCGCAACATTAAGAGGCTTTGAAGGCCACCAAAAAACTAAATGGTTGGCGTTGGAATGAGGGAATGAGGAAAAAAAGCCTAAACGAACTGAAATAGTGTTCGAAAAGTAACAAAAATTGAATAACCGGGACGACCATTCATTCATTCTAAGCCAAAGCCAGTTCAACATAATACTTTATCCTACATTCTCGAGACTAGAAGCACTAAAAAGCTTCTAAATTATGTACGATTAAGTATTGTTTTGAACTAACTTTGGCTTAGAATGAATGAATGGTGGTCCGGACGATAAGGCGTATGGCAATCTTGAACGAAAGTGTTAACCCGTGGACCTGATGACCTAAAGACTGGTCAATGTAGGCTACAGGGCGAATATTTCAGGGGGTAGTCGTTAAACTCTATTAGCACACGGAATGGGAAGATCTCACTTAGTGTGTGACATTTATACTAGCTGGTCGGAGATAATGAACGACAGATGGCCGTCAGTATTGTAATGATCTAGGATACAATGTACAATATGATGAAGATGGCAACTTCTAGGTTTTAGTGTCTGGTTTTAAAACAAACCAGTTTCTTTACTTCACAAGTACACCTTTATTCTCTTCAACCAAACGCGTTCTCTTAAAAAAAAAAACAACACTTTGGTCAAAGCTGCACCATATCATGGTTTACCTTAAAATATACCACCATATTTAAAATTGGTTTGATAAAACCAAGGTTTACCACACAAAGCACAATACATTACTTTTCATTTATTTGCGGTGCAAGTTATTTTCGTCTAGTAAACCTGATAATGTCAGGAGATGAAGTGGAGGCGCTGAACTAATGTTGAATTTTTATAATATTTAAATTTTTGAAGTCAACAAAGCATGTCATGGCTAACTGAGATTGCCTTTAGAGATAGATAGTTTACGATTGTCGTGAGGAAACTTACTAAAGTTGGGCAAATGTAGCCGTTCTTTAATCAAACACAAACGTAATCACAAAAAAAAAAACAAACAGAAAACAAACAAATAACTGAAAATTTCTATCATCGCTTCACCAACTTACAGTAAGAAAAATTCAATGACAAGAAAAATAATGGGTCCATCGTTATAAAATGGGTCCTGCCAAAATGGCGTTGTAGCACTTGACAAGCAGCATGGAAATCAAAGTAACAGGTTTTGATGATGGCATTTGAAGAAAACATTGGTTAAGACATAGCTTCGTGCTCTTTCGCTGTAGTAATCCCATTCAATAGACGAGTCATTCATTCCTTCTTGTGGGTATAAATATAGTCTTCTATCGGCTGGAAACTTCCGCTCGAGTATTCCATTTGGCAGTTTAAACACGCTAGTAATAAAAGCTTTTCCGACGAATTGCTTCTTGATGGACGTAGTTCAAAGATCTAATTCGAACTTCTCAATGACTCCTTCATGAAAGAATTTTATTCACCCGTTTGTGGCTAGCTTGATCTTCGAAAGAAAACGGCCATCTTCATTATTGACTTTGTCTCCGAAAACTTGTCGAAGTGATTTCTTGATCAATCATTGTATCTCCAGAGGTCAAAATGATTACGAAAAAGGAGATCATTTTTCCTGCAAATTTATTGACCTGACTTTCCTTTCCTGTCAGAACGATCAGAAAAAGACGCTATGGCGTGCGTATCTTCAGATCCTTTATGCAAAGTCTGACTATAGTCTCAACATCACGAACGCCACCAACCTTTAGTACCATTGACAAGCTGGGCATCATTTTGTACGTTAATGGCACCTTCTTAGAAAACATTCTGGATCTTTTTTTAGCATTTAAACTAAATGGCTACATTTGGAACCCGGTACATTTCTAACGAACCTGTCTGGCACCATATAATTTCGTGTTTAAGTTTTTTTATCGTCTTCCTAAATTTACGGTGTGTGTGTGGGGGGGGGGGGGGGGTGCGACAAGGAAAAGGGCTACTTCTGATATTTGTTTCACATTTTCACGTTTCAGGACACGTAGAACGTTTTGAAAGCGCACGTATAAACAGAGAGATCTAGAGTCACGGACATTCGTTGCAGCGATTCTATTCAATGAACCAGCCATTCGTACCGCGGTGTAGATCTGATCGTCACTTGCGATAACTATTGAGTACATATAGGCACCATTTCCTCGAGCTTTATCAATAAAACGATATTTCTGGATCAACCGAGAAAAGCCTCACTGAACTGATCAATGTACTACACAATGAATCGCCTTTGAAAAAATATATGTCGAATGAACTGATCAATTAGAAGTCCTTAAACACCACGTGATCATTGATTGCCAATTTTGACGATTGCATCAAGGCTCACAATGCTTGTCATTTGCAGACTGGGATTCGCTCGATATAGATGACCAGAGGAAAATTCTCGAAAAAAAGAACTGCACAATAATCTGAGAGTGAGATTATAAACTTTGTTAGAATCTGTGTTTTATCTTCATTCTCCGGTTCGATACGGGGTTAAAGTCCACATGTTATGTGAAAGCGAAGTCGCCTTGGTTATATAGTTTATGAATTGCTTTTCCTGAATAAAATGACGGACGTTTGGTTGATCCAGTCTTTCTTAAGGCAAGCTTAATTTATTAAAACATACATAGAAATGCATGACAGCACAAAAAAGATAGCCAATTGACAGGGGAAATTACCGTTTTATCTATATTTAATGTCGTTTTTATAGAGGTTGACGAACAGGATCAAACTCGGAATGACAGGGGTAGATCTCGTCAGGAAGTATTGCTTGGACACAGATTCACAATCACGGCCATTCGTTTCAGAAATTCCATTGAATAAACGACTCATTCATTCTGTCTTGTGGGTATAAATATAGTCAGCTATCGACAGGACACTTCCGCTCGAGTATTCCATTTGGCAGTTTAAACTCGTCAGCAATAAAAGCTTTTCCAGCCATTTGCTTCTTGATAGAACAAACTTGAAAGTCCTCATTTGAACTTGTCAATGCCTCTTTCGCGAGAAAATTTCACTCACTCAATTGTGGTTAGTCTGGTCTTTAACAAGACACGGCCATCTCCATTATTGACTCTGTTTCAGAAAACTTGTCGAAGTGAGATCTTAATCAATAATTGTATCTCCAGAGGTCGAAGTCATTACTGAAAAGGAGACCATTGCCCCTAGGAATTTATTGACCTGCTTTTCCTGTCAGAGCGACCGCAGATAGACTGTTTGGCGTATATATCCCCATGACGTATGATATCTTTCAAAACGCTATTAATCATTTTACTCTCATTGAGAAAAGTATTATCACGTTGATCATTTTGCATGACAATGGTAACTGATTTATATCGTTCGTCAACATTGTGATAGCAGAAGCTCGCCTAATGAATCATTGGTCGTTTAACAAAAGTGAAGATGACGACTGCCGTCAACAGTATTTACGAAATTCTGCAAAATTATATACCCAAGACAGATTCTTACAAAGCTTTAATTTACCAAATTACATTTACTAAATTTGACCGTAAAACTAGCTGGAAAAGACTCCTTCAAAATCACTGGTTTATCAGTCAATTTAACAACTTTTTGTATAAAGGCATAACAAAGTCATAAAAAGGGGCAAAAATGCGTCGTACAAAAATGTCCTCGTAGATGAAGTTTTACTGCTTTATGGGGACAATTTAAACTGAAATATATAGATCTATAATCAAATAATTGCAAAGGGAGATAAACCCACAGCGTCTGGCGTTGGTGGCATCTATACCATTGAATGAATAAAACATTTACTCCGCCATTTACTTCCAGTCCAAATATACTAACCATGGCAGACCATAGTCTGTGGTTAATCTGGTCTTTCAAAAGAAACGGACAACTTTATTATTGGTGGCTCATACATATGACCCAAAAATTCTTGAGGTGAGACCGTAATCTACCACGTTTCCCATCACGAAGGAACAAAAAGGCCATCCCGAATATACTCGTCATAAAACTTTTGGATGAGTATTGTCAAGCTATTTCGTCCGAAAAAATACCGTTATTCTTCACCAATGCGTCTGTAAGAAACGTTTACCAGCATCAAGTTGAATCATACTGGTATGTTGCTTTAATGAGTTTCTCTTCACCATTTAGATGTTTATAATAAAAGACATAGAATTTATAGACCAGGGAACCACAGAAACTGGATTACCAAAAATAAAATTTTTAATTACTCTTCAAATTTTGAGTTAATACATACTTTCATTCCGATTTACTTCCATGTTCACAAAATAATAGTTATCCAATTAATCAGAAGAAAATGTGCACTGACACGCTAAGGGCTGTAGATTCAATATTATTTGACAAAAGCAAGAATGATTGGCTCTTAAACATAAGGTGATCATTTTTTAAAACTACCTCTCCTATATTACATTTTAAGAGTTATTAACAAACGTTCGTTTTTCGACCCCACCCATCTTTAAAGGCTTGCCATATTGATTTTACTAATTCGGTTCAAATGAATTTTGTTTGGAGGTTGTGAATATATTTTTCTAAAAAATAATAGCAAACTTAAATTTCTGCCTTTTTACTTTTTATTTTATGTCGTTGCAAACATGTGCTATCGTTTCTTTTGGACACTCGTGTATATTTGCTAGATCAGTTGAAAAGCAAATCGTTCAAAGCAAAAATAAAAACTTGGAGAAACATTTTGAGTAATACCAAGCGTATGTCGACTGTTAATTTTGACGATTGGGTCGAACTTTTTATGAAAAAAAAAGAAACTGCGACGTTTTCTAACAAACATAGAGCTTGACGAGCGTCAATTACGATGGGTTGACAAAAAACCAAACGATAAAAAACAAACAAAAGAGCAGAGATCCAGAATCATAGCCTTTCATCGCAGCAATTCTATTCAATGAACAAGTCTATTTTTCAGTGGCGTGGATCTAATAGTAGCCTGCAATAACTGTTCAGTAATTACAGGTACCATTTCCGCGAGTTCTCAATAAAATACTATCACTTCTACGATCAATCCGAAAACAGCTCCACTGAAATGGTCAATGTTCTAGATAATAAAACGTCTGTCAATAAATATATGTCAGGAGAGAGAATTAGCAGCTGTTAAACACCATGTGGTCATTGAGTGCCAATTTTCACGAGTGCTTCCACGCTCACCACAACTGCCATTTGCAGACTGGGTTTAGCTCCATACAGAGGTCTAAAGAGTGTTATTAAAAAGAACTGCACATTGTTTTCAAAACTTTTCGGTGGAATTTTAAGTAGGTTAAAATCGATGTCTGTCTTCACCCTCCCGTTCGTTCCCGTTCGCTTTATATTGAAATGAGGTAAGAATTTTTAAAAGTCTATTGGTACCAAGATATAGGAGGGAAGTCTGTTATCATATTTTTGATGACAACGTCAAAATTGTTGAGGTCTGTTTTGGATTGTGGTGTCGATTTTCGGATAAAAACAACAGGATGAAGATAGTGAACCATTTGACAGCGACGATCATAGTCACGCGTTAGGACGGTTTTTCTATCTGTCTGTTCTATCTGTTTCCAACATACAAACGTTTCCTACATTCTTTCGACATGGGGCGACATGGAAAAGGGCTACTTCTGATATTTGTTTCACATTATACTTCAGGACACGTAGAACGTTTTGAAAGTGCACGTATAAACAGAGAGATCTCGAATCACGGACATTCATTGCAGCGATCTATTCAATGAACCAGCCATTCGTACCGCGGTGTAGATCTGATCGTAACTTGCGATAACTATTGAGTACATATAGGCACCATTTCCTCGAGCTTTATCAATAAAACGATATTTCTGGATCAACCGAGAAGAACCTCAGTGAACTGATCAATGCTCCACACAATGAATCGCCTTTGAAAAAATACATGTCGAATGAGAATTAGAAGTCCTTAAACACCACGTGATCATTGATTGCCAATTTTGACGATTGCATCAAGGCTCACAATGCTTGCCATTTGCAGACTGGGATTCGCTCGATATAGACGACCAGAGGAAATTCTCGAAAAAAAGAACTGCACAATAATCTGAAAGTGGGATTATAAACTTTGTTAGAATCTGTGTTTTATCTTCATTCTCCGGTTCGATACGGGTTTAAAGTCCACATGTTATGTGAAAGCGAAGTCGCCTTGGGTATATAGTTTATGAATTGCCTTTCCTGAATAAAATGACTGACGTTTGGTTGATCCAGTCTTTCTTAAAGCAAGCTTATGCTATTAAAACATACATAGAAATGCATGACAGCACCAAAAGACAGGGGAATTAACCGTTTTATCGATATTTAATGTCGTTTTATAGAGGTTGACTAACGGCATCAAACTCGAAATGGCAGGGGTAGACCTCTTAAGGAAGTATGGCTAGGACATAGATTCACAATCACGGTCATTCGTGTCAGAAATTCCATTGGATAAACGACTCATTCATTCTGTCTTGTGGGTATAAATATAGTCCGCTATCGACAGGACGCTTCCGCTCGAGTATTCCATTTGGCAGTTTAAACCCGCTAGCAATAAAAGCTTTTCCAGCCATTTGCTTCTTGATAGAACAAAGTTGAAAGTCTTCATTTGGACTTGTCAATGCCTCTTTCGCGAGAAAATTTCACTCACTCATTTGTGGTTAGTCTGGTCTTTAACAAGACACGACCATCTCCATTATTGACTCTGTTTCAGAAAACTTGTCGAAGTGAGATCTTAATCAATAATTGTATCTCCAGAAGTCGAAATCATTACTGAAAAGGAGACCATTGCCCCTAGGAATTTATTGACCTGTTTTTCCTGTCAGAGCGAGCGCAGATAGACTGTTTGGCGTATATATCCTCATGACGTATGATATCTTTCAAAATGCTATAAATCATTTTACTCTCATTGAGAAAAGTCTTATCACATTGATCATTTTGCATGACAATGGTAACTGATTTATATCGTTCATCGACATTGTGATAGCGGTAGCTCGCCTAATGATCACTGTTCGTTTAACAAAAGTGAAGATGACGACTTCCGTCAACGGTATTTACGAAATTCTGCAAAATGTTACACCCAAGTCAGATTCTTACACAGCTTTAGTTTACCAAATTACATTTACCAATTTTGACCGCAAAACTAGCTGGAAAAAGACTTCAAAATGTATAAAGGCATAACAAAGTCATACTAAAGGGCAAAAATGCATCGTACAAAAATTTAAATGAAGTTTTACTGGCTTTTGGGGACAATTTAAACTGAAATTGAAGACATAGATCTTAAATCAAATCATTGCAAAGGGAGATAAACCCACAGCGTCTGACGTTTGCTGCAGATATACCATTGAATGAATAAAACCTTTATTCCGTCATTTACTCTCAGTCCAAATATACTGACTATGGCAGACCATAGTCTGTGGTCGTCTGACGTTGTCGACAGATATACCATTGAATGAATAAAACATTTATTCCGTCATTTACTCCTAGTCCAAATACACTAACCATGGCAGATCATAGTCTGTGGTTAATCTGGCCTTTCAAAAGAAACGGACATTTTTATAATTGGTGGCTCATACTTATGACCCACAAAAAACCTGTAATCTAACACGTTTACCATCACGAAGGAACAAAAAGGCCCATCCCGAATATACTCGTCATAAAACTTTGGGAGGAGTATAGTCAAGCTATTTCGTCCGAAAAAATACAGTTATTCTTCACCAATGCGTCAACTAAGAAACGTTTACCAGCATAAAGTTGAATCATACTGGTATGTTGCTTAAATGGGTTTCTCTTCACTATTTGGAATGTGAGATCTTTAGATGTTTATAATATAAGACATAGAATTTATGGACCAGGGAACCACAGAAACTGGATTACCAAAAATAAAATGTATTTACCATTGAAAGTACTCTACAAATTTTGAGTTAATACATACTCTCATTGTGAATTTCTTCCCTGTTAATAAAACAATCGTTATACAATCAATCAGAAGAAAATGTGCACTGAAATGCTAAGGGCTGTAGATTCCTTATTATTCGGCAAAAGAAACATTGATTGGCTCTTAAACATAAGGTGATCATTTTTTAAAAGTACCTCTCCTATATTACATTTTAAGAGTTATTAACAAACGGTCGTTTTTCGACCTCACCCATCTTTAAAGGCTTGCCATATTGATTGTACTAATCTGATTGAAATGAATTTTGTTTAGAGGTTGTGAATAGATTTTTCTCAAGAAAAATACCGAACTTAAATTTCTGCATTTTTAGTTTTTATTTTGTGTCGTTGCAAACATGTGGCATCGTTTCTTTTGGACACTCGTGTACATTTGCTAGATCAGTTGAAAAGCAAATCGTTCAAAGCAAAAATAAAAACTTGGAGAAACATTTTGAGTAATACCAAGCGTATGTCGACTGTTCATTTTGACGATTGGGTCGAACTTTTTATGAAAAAAAAAAGAAACTGCGACGTTTTCTAAAAAACATAGAGCTTGACGAGCGTCAATAACGATGGGTTAACTGTTCAGTAATTACAGGTACCATTTCCTCGAGCTCTCAATAAAATACTATCCATTCTACGATCAATCCGAAAACAGCTCCACTGAAATGGTCAATGTTCTAGATAATAAAACCTCTGTCAATAAATATATGTCAGGAGAGAGAATTAGCAGCTGTTAAACACCATGTGGTCATTGAGTGCCAATTTTCACGAGTGCTTCCACTCTCACCACAACTGCCATTTGCAGACTGGGTTTAGCTCCATATAGAGGTCTAAAGTAAAAGTAGGTTAAAATCGATGTCTGTCTTCACCCTCCCGTTCGTTCCCGTTCGCTTTATATTGAAATGAGATAGGACTTTTTAAAAGTCTATTGGTACCATGGTATAGAAGGGAAGTTCGATATCATATTTTTGACGACAACGTCGTTTACAGTCGGTAACATTTCCCTGTTTTCAAATTTCCTTTTTGACATTTTAAAAAAAATTGGGGTCTGTTTTGGATTATGATGTCGATTTTCGGATAAAAACAACAGGATGAAGAAAGTGGAGCATTTGACAGCGACGATCATAGTCACGCGTTAGGACGGTTGTTTTTGTCTGTTTGGTTATATTCCAACATAGAAACGTGTCCAACTTTCTTTCTAAATAATGTCGTTGGATTTTACAAGTTTGTTGCAACTCAAAGTTTGTTACAGTTGCCAGTTTATGTACGTTAGACAAAAGAGTAGATGTAATACCTTGCTGTAATAGCATAAAACAAGCACAGAACTATACAAACCAAGGGTCCGTTCCATAAAACATTCGCATTGCAAACGAAGCGTAGTTGCCAATGGATACCATAGTGAAGAGATACAGAGTCATGGCAACTGCGATTGATCGCACTTTGCGACGGCTTCGTGAAACGGCCCCCAGATAAATTTCTCACTATCTCCATGTTGTATGAGAGCTTTATTTGTATCACCATCTTGACATAAAAAAGAAGCAATTCACGATTTGATTAATTGCCTTAATTAGTCTTACTTAATTAAGGGTTTTATTGGATTACATCTTACGTCACGGTGGACAATGGATATATACGAACAATATCTACACATAGAACTAAAACACTAATGGAGAAACACATTTCAAAGTCTGCGAAATTTAGATTCTGGCATTTTGCAGAAAGATAACTTGCTTTTAAAGTTTTTTTGTACAAAAGATAGAATTGCATTATAGTGCAATACCAATTTACTATTTCAATTAACCTACAGGTGGTGGGTTGGCGGCTAGATACAAACGGCCAGTCATGTTTCCGCGCGGAGAGTCCGATTTCGTACCCTAATAAACCTGACAATGCCATCATTTAAGGGAAAGAGTCTTGAATTCTGGATAAAATGCCACACCAACTAACCAATTCACTTTATTCTGACAAACAAATTAACAAGAAAAAAGCAAAAAAAACAAAACGTTTTTCTAAGAATAGCTTCGATAGAGGGCGTTTTATTGACTGACGAGAGCCATTAACAGTGAAATGGCAGGGGTAAATGGGAGACATCTTCCCAGAGTATTGACAGAAAGAGACATGGATAATGACTGCAATTTGCTGCAGCAATTTCATTCAATCAATAAACAATTGTCACTCATTCTGACTTGCCTTCTATCCAGAAACATTTTCCGCTCGATGTGCTCGCTTAGGTATTAAACTTTCTTTATTATTAAGTTTTTCAAACCATGTATATTGATGGGGCTGAAATCCTTGTCCTTGTTTAGTTGGCCACGAAAAGAGTCTTCCTCTTGAGCTATATAGGTTGTCAGGAGAAATGATTATCGCCACACAGTGTTTTCTAAAATTATTTTCCCTCGCTTGTTCCATCTTTGCAGTTCGTCATGTCTTCATCATGAAATTATAACCTTCATTGCTGACCGACCCATGGACAACTTGCCGAAGTGAGATCTCAATCAATAAAACTGAGCATCTCTAGAGGTCAAAACAATTGTGGTAAAGGAGATCATTTCTCCTACAATTTATCGACCTGCCTTTTCAACAAGAACGATGATAAAGGCGCTCCTGAATGTATCCTTTATACAAATTCTGGTACACTCTGAATAAAGTTTGGTACACTCTGAATAAAGTTCTGCCAAAACTTGGAACACCATATAAAGCCTCAAACCCAAAACACTACTGAAGGAATCTTTATTTGACAACGGGCATAGTGTTTTTGATTATATTGAAGAGAGTTCATTTTATAAGGCGAATATATCATCAATTTGCTTACTTTGTACACTAGTGATTTACCCCACATGAATTGCCAAGTGTCACGAAACATGTATTGATTACCGGTGATAAAAATTGGGAATATAAATTCTGATACTTCTAACACCTCAATTTAAATTCTGTTTACAGTTTCCCACCATTGTACAATTTTATTTGGATCCAGATTTTCAGCAGCTTTTATCGCCGTCTTATTCTTTGCTATCTGTCAATAGAAACAATGGTTAAGCATTACACTATATTGGTTATTGGTTGTCAATTTTGAAACGTTGGATCACTATGTTAAATAGAAGTGCAAAGTACCCTTTTGCTTTATATTTGATTGATTGATTGATTGTTTATTACTTTGAGCATCTGCTCATCAGATTCATGTTACAAAACATCTCAGGAGTAGACAAAAATAATATAGAGTTAATAAACCAAGTGAACATTACGCTAGTACATCAATATGCTGTAGACGCCTGAATTCGGCCTTTTTCAAGTAGTTAGCTAACTTAATTAATTCTTTAACATTTGATGACGATAATAATTGAACAAGTTTAAAAACAGAAGGTTTCCTCCAATAATAAGGTTTGATATACCGTTTACGTAAATCATTGTAGAAGTGGCAAACAAATAGAAAATGGTATTCGTCTTCTACCTTATTATTATTACATAACAAGCAAATTCTTTCGGATCTGACGACACCTTGGTATCGTCCCTGTTGAATTGATAAGTTGTGGGTTGACGATCTATACTTTGTAATGATAATTTTAAGTTCAGTTTTTATGGGTTTTCGTAAATACGACTGAAGACAATGGATGTCCACTAAGTGCCTGTACAAAAAACAAGAAGACATTTCATACATTAAGCCCCTAGCATGTTGTACATAATTGTCGATTAGTCTCTGTTTGTACAACCGAAGAAAAAGAGGTATATTGTTAACATTTTGAGCAGCCCAAAAATCAGCCATACCAACCCTCTCTAATTCATGTTTAATTTCTTTTGCCCAATTGTTCAAACAGTTTTCTTCTAGCATATAATTATAAATAGACTTAAGGATACAATTGTTTGTAGTGAGTAGCTTAATCCAATATTTTATAACAAGACATTTCCGCTTTATAAGCATCGGATACCGACCTAGTTCACTATAAACAATAAGATTTGTAGTTCTCGTAGGTACATTTAAAATACGTTTGCAGAAGTTCAGATGAACTTTCTCAATTTCATCAGCTTTGTAAAAACCCCAAGATTCACACCCGTAGTTCATTATACAAGAAATATAAGTGTCGAATAATGATAATTGTGTATGAATATTGAAATCAAACATTTTAATTTTGTTTATCAATCCGAACATTGCTCGCTTACTCTGATTGGCTAGACGAGACACTATATGTTTTGCGCTACCATTATAGTATAGCTCTACCCCAAGATAAACAAAAGAGTTGACAATTTCTATTGGTTGACCGTTAAACTTGAATTGGTCATTTGGGCAACGCCAGCCTCTTCTAAAAATAACAACCTTTGTTTTCTCCTCATTTACATGTAGGCCCCAATTTGTACAATAAGTTTGCAGGCTATCTATCATATTCTGCAGTTCGGTGGCACTTTCGGCAAATAACACCGTGTCATCCGCGTACATTAACAAAAATAAGTTGATATCTTTCAATTCTAAAGAATGACAACTACTAGATAAAAAGTACATTTCTAAATCGTTGACAAATAATGAAAACATAATTGAAGAAAGACACTCCCCTTGCATTAACCCAACCTTAAGATCATAATAATTGGAAAGTTTGTTTTTCCATCGGACACACATTTGAATACATTGGTACATTGACTTAATCACGGTTAACATTTTCCCCGTGATACCGCCACGAATAAGTTTACACCATAGGGCTTTATACTGCACGGAGTCAAATGCTCGTCGATAATCAATGAAGCAACAATACAATTTCTTTTTATTATTAATGTACTTGTTAATTAATGCCCTGAGTAAGAAAATAGCATCCCGTGTTCCATAACCGGGCATAAATCCTAATTGTGCATCACTTATAATTTGATTAGACTGCTGTAGCCTATAGAGTCTGTTATTCAATATAGACGTGAATAATTTTGCCATATGGCTAACAAGAGTAATTGCCCTATAGTGTTCTGCCTTATTTGGGTCATTCTTTTTATAAGTTGGTAATATTATACCTTTTGCCCAAACTGGTGGATAATTACCACTATCAAATATTTCATTAAAAAGATGAGTGATCAAGGGGGCGAGCAAATTTACATTTTCTACAAACATTTATCACCTTTAAACATTTACGTACTTACTCAGAACTCCATAAATTTAAAATACAACATATTTTTGTTATTTAAAATGAACGATTCAGCGTTTCAATTGTGTTTGTCTCTAAGTATGTTTTTTAGTTAAAAAAAAGACAAAGCAAACAACATCTAAATTTAAAGCATTTATAGCTTTGTTGAGGAATAGCTTTTGTTTGGACTTGAGGTACCTTGAAAATAATAATGTTTCTAAGAAAATCCCCACAAGTTAAGGTCGTGTATTTATGATTTTCTTTCACAAGCTTAAACCTCAGTGACTAAATTGCCTAATGGAATGACTCCAATCTTAAATCTCTCTAGTCTAGTGGATTCCGCGTCTCGCTGACCAATTGTCTTCATCCTAAACCCACAGCTGGAAACCTATGGATCACAACGGTTTAGGGTTTTGCAGAAAATTTAAATAGAATTTTTCCCCATAGCAGAACCAATTCAATCTAATAAAAGAAGACAAATCAACAAAAAGAGCTGTTACTATTTTGTTAACACAGTTCCCAGTATAGAGGGTGCTTTGGTAAATAATGATCAGAATTGCTAAAATTAGTAGGGTGAATCGGAGACATCTTTACAAAGCATTGGAATGGACAGAGAATCGAAACAACCGTCATTAGCCCAAGTAATGTTATAAATAAGGACTTTTCGAAATTATATCCCTCACAGAAAAAAAACTATCTATCTTCCTGGGCTGATAACCGTGGAAATCCAAATCGATTTTGTTCTGTAGAAAGTGACGAAACATTTATCTGTCAACAGATGGAGATGGGAAGTACAGATTAGGGGGCAGAAAAATGGTAAATTTAAGCTTTTCCCTGAGAAGGAATGAATCAGTTCTATTAACAATCTGACCCTTGACCCCGTGTCCACTGGACGTGTGTGTATAGTTCCTCGCCAATGTACCATTTTATTCGTTTCCAATCTGGACGAGAGTTATTGGGTAGAGGTTAATACATACTCCCTTCCCGGGCTCTCCGTCAATAAAATACAACTTCTATAATCAAGCAGAGAGACACTCCATAGAAATTATCGATGTTCTCGACTATAAATCCCGTTGTAAAAATGTCTGTGAAAAGAACGGCTAGCTTCAGCAGTTCTTTTACATCACGTGTTCATTGGCTGCCAATTTGGACGATTCTTGCCAGACCCACAATCGATCCCATTTGTAGACTGAGCTTACGCTTGGCGCAGAGTAACAAAAACTCTTCTCTCAGAAAACTTGTTGAAGGGACATCACAATCAATGACTGCATCTTCAGAGGTCAGAATCATTACAAGAAAGATAGTTGCCCCCAGAACTAGTTGGACCTGCTTTCCTGCCAGAACAAACAGAAACATATTTTAGTTATCTAAAAGCTTGTGAATAATGTGTGATGGTATTATATTACCAGTTTTTTTCAGACTTGGAACAGTAATTGATGAAATAGTACTTGGTCAACAGAAAACTTAGTCATGATATATCGAGAAGAGGAGCAGGTTTTATAGGCTTTTGAGGGTGAAATAAACGAAGATCATTTTCTTGACGTCTTTTACTATTCTATTTAACCAGTGTCTAAAGTAAATTGACTAATTCAGTAATTTCCCTGATGAAGATAATTGCAGCAGTATCTAAAGGTTCACATGAAATATATGTTCATTTACATAGGTTTAATTGTTATGTAGAAGAATATATATGGAATTGAGGATATTGAATCTCCCACACAGAAACGTATGTATCTTCGTGAAAGTTCTCTGAAAATTCCAATTATTTTGTTCTGTAAAAAGTGACGAAACCTGTATTAGTTATCAAGATATCTGTTTACCAGATAGAGATGGAAGGTTCAGATTAGGAGGCAAACAAATAGGTATAGTAAAGTTTTTCCTCGAGAAGGAATGACTCTGTTCAATCAACATTTTGACTCTTGATCCCGTTTTCATTGGGAGTGTGTGTATAGTTCCTCACCGATGTACCATTTTATTTGATTCCAATCTGAAGGAGAGTTATTGGGTAGAGGTTTATGCAATAGTCCCTTTTCAGGCTCACTGTCAATAAAACGCGAGTTCTACAATCAATTTGAAAGGGACTTCACTGAAAATATCGATGTTCTAAACTATAAATTCCCCTTGCAAAAGTCTGTAAAAAAACTCCTAGTGTTATCAGTTCTTTTACATCACGCGTTCTTTGTCTGCCTATTCTGATGATTCTGTTAACACGCACAATCGGTCCCGTTTGTAGACTGGGCTTAAGAGCCGTTCTCACTGTGCGATTTGTAGTATTCGATTGAGAATGCGACTAAATCGAAGAAGTTGGATTGACCTGGTCTCCAGTCAGAAAAAGTCGAGATAAATTCTCGATCTCAGGGTATATTATGTATATGAAAACTTTGTAATACTATTAGGGTGAGGAAATTATATCACCGATTTTCCGAAACTTGGAGCACCAAAGTTATCGGATAAATAATGCGTATTCAGCAGAAATTTTTGTCATGTTAAATAGGGAAGGGAAATAGGTTTCGTAGACCATCATTCGTTACAACCGCAAGTCATTTTCTTGACGTCATTTGCGGTTCTGATTAATCAAAGGTTCACATAAAAGACATATTCATTTACATAGGTTTAATATATACGGAATTGAGGACCTTGAATCTCTCGCACAGAAACGTATTTATCTTCGTGAGTTCTCTGAAAATCACAATTGATTTTGTTCACTAGTAAGTGACGAAACCTGTACCAGTTACCAATATCACCAGTAAACAGATAGATATACAAGAAAAGAGTGAATTTACATGTACGTTTTTCTAACAGAGGGAAATTTTTTTCATCAACAGTCTGGCCCTTGGTCCCGTCTCATGGACATTAAGAGAATTTACTATTTCGTTAAAGGCAATGAATCAGTCCGTTGCAAATCTGACCCTTGACCTTGTTTCCACTGGACGTGTGTGTATAGTTCCTCACCAATGTACCATTTTTTAGATTCCAATCTAGACGAGAGTTATTGGGTAGAGGTTAATACGACAGTCCCTTTTCAGGCTCATTGTCAATAAAATGCTAGCTCTACAATCAATTAGACAGAGACTACACTGAAATTGCCGACGTTCTAGACTATAAAAACCCCTTGTAAAGAGTCTGTGAAAATAACTGCTAGCGTTAGCAGTTCTTATACGCTAGCAGTTCTTTTACATCACGTATTCATTGACTGTCATCAGAATCATTATGGGAAGATTGATTCTCCTAGATTTATTTGGATCGGCTATCTACTCAGAACAAGCAGAACAAGCTTCTCTTTGGATATATTATATATATAAAAACTTTGTAATACTATCGGTGGATATTTTTGTTAATTACAGCGAGTCATTTTGGAAAATTGTTTTGCCTTTTTCATGCACATTTTAATACGTATCTGAAGTTTTTCATACACAAGGAAAACACTAAATTGAGTAAACTTTACATTAGAATTTGCTGATACGGTGTTTTGTCTGTGTTTATTCATATAGACGTTATAGTCCATTGACACGATTTATCGCAGTATTACCTGGAAATTAATGGTATTCCTTAATCCTCCGTAATTAGGAATGAAAGGTCATCAACATCTTTAAATGTTGTTGATACGGACTCAAAATGTTACGTTTTATAGTTTCCAATGCTCCGGATGGCTTTGTCTTCCGATAATGAAAGTCATAATAACAACCAAAGTGCTCTTAATGGCATGCTGATAAATTCAGCGGAAGTTGCTAAATATCTCTCTGATTGACTTTTTGGCACGAGCCATATGGCCTCAATTGTATCGTAAGAAGATAAGCGATTAGGCAAAAGACAACAAAACACAAAACAGAGAGACGTGGTCAAGACGCAAAGGTTAGAGACAATATAGAAATCTGCGTAATAACCGTTACGGAAATAATGGTAAATATCAGATATATCCTGAAGAGGTAGATGTAAAAAGGTTAACTTATCTGTCTTTAGTCTCAAATATTATATAAAAGAAAATTTTGCATGAAAAAAACAATATGGTTGACTCTCTCTCCATTCTAAATGCGTAAGTCTGTAAGAAATTCATACTGTGATATAATTATTAAACATTGTCAGTTTGTTTCTCTGTTTATATAATAAATATATTTTTGAACACTGAAACACACGGGCACAGGGAAAAGTTTCTTATTGTGTGAAAAAGGGGCATATCATTTAGACGTTTATACCCCATCATAAGTTGTTAGAATAAACCACAACCCATGATATTTCATTAGGTTGACGACAGGTATGAGTTTGGCCTTAGCTGGTAGCATTTTCTGGAAAAGATAATTTGGCAACAATTCATCACAATTCTACTGACTAAGGCCAAGCTCCTGTCAATCGTCAACCTAATGAAATATCATAGGTTTAGTTTATTACAACAATTTATGGGGTACAAAGGCCTAAATGATATACCTCTTTTTAATACAATGGTTATTTTAGACAAGAAGATTTTCCCTGTGCCCGTGTGTTTTAGTGTTCATAAATATATATGCTGGGGATTCAAAACTAAGCTCTTTGCAACGGCGAATAACGTGGGGAAACCAAAGACAACTCTATAAATAAGAATTGAACTGTTTGCCCTATTGGGTATAGAAACGCTTTGTTAATTTCAAAATATTTGTGAGTGTGATTTGTTTCTTTAAATTGAGATAATTGGCCATTTTGATATATCTCAAGCAAATACCTTTAAAGTCTGTTCTGTCTTTATTCTTTCAAACCTAAACTTACTACATCAAACTAAAGGGATATCCTAAAATAGTTTTAAAAAAATTTATGAAATGACCACCAATTGAAACCTTTATCTTCGAATAACATATCCCCTGTTTTATGTAACAATTATCTATGCATGTATTTATGAACACTAAAACACACGGGCACAGGGAAAATCTTCTTGTCTAAAATAACCACGGATACAAGTTTCTAATTGTGTTAATCATAAATTGTTGTAATAAAGTAAACCTATGATATTTCATTAGGTTGACGACTGACAGGAGCTTGGCCTTAGTCAGTAGAATTTTCTGAAACACTTTGTATTACACTGACAATGCTGTCTACCTATGAAACCAATACCTATATCCTGTCTTGTTTGAAGGATATGGAAAAGAAAACCTCAACTCAACCTTTGAAATAAGAAACCATATCTCGGCCTGCCAGAAGCTTTCTGCTGATGTATGTAGAGAAAATTCATTTATTGTCAACTGATATTCATCGGCGGTTTGAATTATAAATTTCCACGTCTGTTTAGATCTGAGAGAATGTAATTTGTTCTATTCATTCATTATCAATTAATTAACTGCCATTATAAATTCATAAGTTAAGCTTGACTAAATGCACATTTTTTTGGGCTTTGGTTGTATAATCGGTCTGTAGAGAAATTTTTTTTTACATGTAATGAACATGGACCTTGGAAGTAAAAAATGATATTTATCCGGACAGTGAAGGTGCGTTCACGTTAAACGGCGAATTCGGATTTGGGTCCAATCCGGATTTCGTACAGGACATCGTTTTGTAAAAGACACCTGTTGTCAAAGTCCTTCCGAAGTCCAGCGAAAATATATTTTTCTCCATCTCGACACAAAATCACTGGATTATTTCGTCCTCAAACCTCTAGGTAGGTCACTGTGTTTTTGATTGCCATGTATTTTGAGGTCGATTGTGATTGGTCAGAAAAGAAAATCGTGGACGATTTTGATCATGGAACGAAAAAAGGCTCTGGGAGCTATTTATATTCGTGCAGTCCGAATATGAAACAAGCTAATGTGAATGAATGTACTGATTAACAATAAAGCCATTTTAGTACGGAACGCACTTTGACACATTGCCGTATAGAATCTGTGAGTTGTGAGAAATGATGGTGGGTACGTCCAACTCACGCGGATGAAATGTGTCTTGTGCTAGGCCAATTAATATGATATACATATTCAACGTTTATAGGACCATCTTCATCTTATAAAATCTCGTATGTGGGAGAGTTGCCAGGTACTCGCCGAAGGTCTGGAGTTTCCTCCGGGCGATGAGCCCGGTTTCCTCCCACACTAAACATGGAAGCGCTGCCATATAAGTGAAATAATCTTGAGTGCGGCGTAAAACACCAATCAATCAATCAATCAATCAATGTGATAAAATCATTTCGATCAATCAGAATTAGCTAATTGTTGGTTATCTTTAACATGTCCTATTTGACTCACCCTGAAGGTGTACAAATTGCCACCATTCTGAGAGCATTGCATAGCAATACATAGTCCTCTACCGGGTGGTAATCGATGAGTATGAAATTCAATTCAAATTATGCCCCCTCCCCAAAAACAAAACAAAACAATTTTCATTTTCTATTTAAGGAATTAATCTGTTGTTCAGGAAGATCCATGAAATCCTTAAAACTCAACATAAAAAGTTCTAAATTAACACTTGATCAGTAAAATACCAAGAAACAAATGATGGAAGACAAAATTAAACCTTAACTTGGCCTATTTTTTGTCAAATTTCTAACGTCCAAGGACGATAACTTTGGTAAAAATGCACGGAGCGGAACAAAACGTAAACTTGATCTGTAACCTATCATGGTGGACTAACATACTAAAAATCAACTAAGTAACTGCAGGAGTTTAGAAAAAAAGTCCGGAAAACTGACTTGCCGGACTGATGGACGGCTGTGATCAAAGATGAAATACTTTTCATGGCGTTATTCTCGTTTATAATTAACGCTGGTGAATTATGACATCGATTTTTACAACGGGAAAGCAAATTATTGCCCAAATATTACTTCTTTTGACAGTTGTTTTCGTCAAACACCTGGATAAAATAGATCAGTGTCGTACAAGGCGTACAGATTCTAATTTCGTTAGGCCAAGCGGTATTATTTAGAGCAACATTCTATATATGAATGCAAGATAATCCAAAATCTCATATCGGTCTGCTGCTTCTGAATCTCTTTAACATTATCCATCGCATCTTCCTTGACTTAAACTAATCACAGCGCATCTCTTTGAGATTAAGTATCCGGGTTTTCTCCTTCAAGGTACACTAATGAAAAGTCTCAGTTTCCCGAACCCGCCTTTAATTATCTGCAAAGAGCTTTCAATTATTCGAAATGAGCTATATTGCTGAGATACACATACGTATTTAATGAACTTGTTAAACCTTATTATTGTTCGCTTTGGATAGATCGAATAGGCTCTTCTGTGGGAAAGGTTGATTAATAAGCTATAGACCATCAAGTTAGTATGTCTCATTAAACAAGTCTACCAGATAGATCCTTTAATTCATGTATCAGTTACATTAGGTTCAAAATTGATGACGGCTTTCGCGCAGGAAGTGACGTGCGATTGAAACCGTAGGAAAGTACTTGCTTCTATACTTTGATAGCATGATATGAGAAATATCCACAAGGAGTAATTCATTAGTTAATTTAATCGCGAACGATGTGATTTAAAATCAAACAATATGTATATATCCGCAAAGTATTACAATACGTGGGGTTATGCAATCTATTAAACGTCACGCACCATTGTCTTTTTCTTTTAATTAGTCACGCGTTTGGAAGTTAATTAAAGTTTAGTTTTCAAGTGAAGTTTGTTTTCTTTAATTCATGTAGTGCAACAAACCAAATTTGACATAGGGTTTACATTTGAAGTCGATACCATTAGCATGAATACTTTTATAGAGCTTTTAGTGTTTTCCCATGTTAACTGCCATACGGATTGTTTTCCTTTAAAACAACCACTATATCGAGTGACGTCAAAATTCATTCAAATTCGTGAGGTCAAATTTCAGTGGGCGCAGAAAAATAATATTCAGCAATAATAGGCGACGTTTGGTCATTGATTGTTGGCTATGATGCGGTGATGGTGCAAAGAGGAGTCCGGTCTCTCTCAGCATGATATTTAACATGTCGGATCGAAATAAAATGTGACGTCACTGGACATATCGGCTATGACGGTCGAAAACAGCCAGTACGCATTTAACAGGGAAACCACTTAAAACTGTATTCATGTTAATGGTATCAATTCGAAATTTCAAACTGGTCCTGTTCCACTGTATAAATTTAAGAAAAACATATTTTACTTAAAGTGACAATTCAATTCAATTCAATTCAATTCAATTTTATTGTACAAAACACCAAGTGAAAGGCAGTGTACATCAATTTAAAAAGAACACCAACATTTAAATTAACTAAGATAATACTGATACATATAAGCTGTTGAATAATAGGAGGACCTTTGCCCATAGCATGTTTATCAATGTCATGTAGGATGACGTTTGTTAGTGGCCAGTTGAATTGATTGGCATATTGGCTTGCATAATTCAGGAATATTGTTGCTTAATATGAAAAGGAACTTTTCATAATCATTAAAGGTACCAAATAGAGGACAAATATTAATGATTTGGGAAAATAAAGGGGAACGTAAATTTTGATAATATGGACATCCAATTAGGAAATGATATTCGTCTTCTATAATACCGGGACAAAATGGACAAACACGTTCTGTTAAATTAATATGTAAATGACGCCCTTTTTCTATCATTAGATTATGATTACTTAACCTTAGTCTGCAGAAGGTTTTTGTTGATTTTGGATTGTCATTATATAGTAGGTAGTTTTCTAAGTTTATGCTATCTTTCACTTGTCGATATGTCCTTAATTTATTTCCAGTTCCTCTAACGTCATCGTTATTAATAGTACGTCTGAACGAAAGAGTCAAGATGTTTTTTGTCATGATTTTTGTTGATTTTACTTTTTTGGACAGTTGTGCTCTGGCATTGGAGATTGTGTCCCAATTTTCAAGCTCTATAAATTTCTTTCTTATTTGGGAGAGCCAGCATGGTTTATTGCTTTCACATAATGCTTGGCATGCTTTAAATGCGTGCGATAGAAGTCGCCCTGGGTCTGTATGACACAATCTATCATAGTATTTGGTAGTAGTCACCATAATATCATGCAATAATGGAAATTCGCCGAGCTCGGCACGAACAGCCCAGTTAGATGAATGTTTGGTCGTACCAAGAATGTACTTGCAGAATTTTATGTGAATTGATTCTACAGGTAGTTTGTCAAATTGGTGTACAGACTTGATCGACGAAGACCAAATATCGCAACAGTAGAGCAGGACAGGTTTAATAACTGCATGGAATAATTTCAGACTGACATTGACGGGAGGATTATGTTTTAGAATACTGTGATATAGCTGATAAAGGCATTTGAGTCCTTTATCTCTAAGGTTATTTATGGCTGCAGTAAAAGTTCCTTTGTTGTTTAAAACTACACCCAAGTAATTATATTCCTTGACATTATCTATTGTTACGCCATTTATGGTAAATGTGGGAGTGGCGTTGCGTAAGGTACCTTTACTTACTGTCATTGTCACCGTTTTATTTATATTAATTGGCAGTCTGTTATCGTGGGAATATCTTGCCAAGGCATTTAAACTATGTTGAAGACCACTAGGCGTTTCCGATATTAATATTAGGTCGTCTGCAAAGAGTAGATGGGTAATACATTTGTTGTTTATAGTTATAGGGTCACATTGGTTGTCAAATGCGTGTTCGATGTCATCAATATATATATTAAACAAGCTCGGAGAAAGACTACATCCCTGGCGCACACCTCGGTGTGATTTAATGCTTGGTGATAGACCTTTAGATGTAAGGACTCTAGATGTGGTGTTTCCATACATAGAACCTATAAGCTTAAGTATATTGCCCGTTATTCCCTTAGCTTGAAGTTTGGATAATAATAGCAGATGGTCAATCATGTCAAATGCTTTCCTGAAGTCGACAAAAGATAGGTAAAGACGTCTATTTTTGGCTTGGTATTGATCTATGATTGCTTTGAGCACAGATACATTATCCGAAGTCCTGTGATCTGCCCTAAAGCCACTTTGGTTCACACTCAAAGGATTATCTGTTTCTAGGTAGCCAGTTAGACGCTTATTTATAACCTTATTAAATAACTTCCCTAGGCAGTTACTGAGAGAGATTCCTCGATAATTGTTAGGATCATATTTACTACCCTTTTTGTACAAGGGTTTGATTACAGAAGAACACCATTGTGTTGGGTAGTGACCACTTTCGAGGACAAGGTTAAATAATTTGGTAAAGTGATCTATAAGGGGTGGGATGACAGATTTCAAAAGTTCATTTGGTATATTATCAGGTCCAGATGATTTACCATTTTTGAGCAGCTTAGTAACCTCTAAGATTTCTACTGCTGATATAGGATGGCACAAGGATATGTCATTTGAACCATAATCCTTAAGAATATAACTAGATGGATTTATAGTAAAATTTGGATCAATGGAGTTTAAATTATTAAAATGCTCAAAGCATTGATCTGGATCAAGGGGACATGACTCCTGGGTATTTCTTAGCGTTTTGATAACATCCCAATAAGCAGAAGGATTCTCTGCTTGAATAGAGTCAAGTTTTTTGAGGATATTGTGAAAGTATGATTTGGATTTGTGTTTTATCAGCTTCTTATATTGCTTCTTTGCATAGAAATATTTTTGTGCATAGTGATGGTATTGAGGGGTTTGCTTCATTAATTTAAAATTTGCATTCATTATTTTCTTGTATACTTTACAGTCCTGGTCAAACCAGTTTCTCTTCCTTTTTTTATAACCGGATCGAAGTTTTAATTTCTGAAGACTGGCATAGGATATGTTTTGAAGAATATCTGATAGGCTTTTTGTCGCCATGTCAATAGTAGCTCTGTCAGTTTTGGAAAATGGTGTCATTATAAAATTATTGAGTGCATATGTAACACGTGGGTTCCTTAATTCTGAGGATATTTTTACAGGGCTATCGGCGGCCCATTTTAGCTTATAATCTATGGGCTCATAAGTATAATTACATGCGGCTGCCTTTGGTTTTTGCAACACTTGTATTTTGCAAACAAGTTGGCAGTGATCAGATAAATGGGTAAGGTCTTTTACCTGCATGTAAGTTATCAATGGAAACATAGATTCTGACACTAGTATATAATCCACACAACTACGACCATTCCAAGTAAAACATGTAGCACTTCCTAGGAGATCTCCTATAATGCGTCCATTGATAATACGTATCTTACAGGATATACAAAATTCAACAAGTTTTTTACCAAAAGACTTAACGGCTGGATCACAACTTGATCTTACTCTAACATTGTCTAAGGTATAATTACTAGGTACAGGTAAATGCATATCATCATCATTTACAACAAAATCAAATAAGGTACCTGAACGGGCGTTAAAATCACCGCCAAGAAGAACAAAATTATCAGAGCTTAACAAACATACATCATTCTCAAGTAATTGAAATGGATCAAGGGTATTTAGTTTTGACCAGATCGGTGAGTTTTCTGGTGGTATATACACAGACCCTAAAAGTACATCGGCGCATAAACTGAACAAGCTTCCCTTGACTTTAACCCACAGAGCAAACGGATTAGAATTTGGAATCAAAGTGACATAGCTGTGTAGGTATTCCTTATAATAAAAAATAATACCACCTTTAGATTCACCGATAGGTCTACATAGTTCATGGTATCTAAACCCAGGTATATCAATAGTCCTTTTGTTAGTTTCATCGTGCCAAGATTCGACGATGGTAACAAAATCCATGTCCTTTACCGCCAATAAAAAATCAGGGTCTTGTAATTTACTGGTAATACCAGCTATATTCCAGGAGGAATATCTGAGATTTAAATGCATAATATGGATAATACAAAAAATTGGTATGATGATGGACCTAGGATACATTCTATGTTATGATAGCACATGAAGTAATGTTAAGAAAATGATTAAAGCAGATAAGATCGCTTAACATATGTAATCTTAAATGGAATATTAAATGGTTGTAGATTCTGGCTTTATCTGAGTAATACATTGTTATTGTTTAAGTGGTTCATGTTATTAATACATTCTACAGCTGTTAGAAGACTGTCTTTTAATGCGCTCATATTCGAGATGTCAGTGGGTGCTGTAGAGGGACTAGGCGAAACACTGGTTTGACGATTTGGATAAGTTTCCCGTGGATATTGCACATACATTTGCATACCTGGAGATTGAACAGGGTAATTTGATTGGCGCATGTTTGCAGCTTGAAGATTGTGGTTGTCGGGCATTGCTGCCATATGATGATTCAGGGGTTGTAGTTTAGGTTGATATTCTGAAACGCGCTGAGGATATTTAATGTTCTTGGCCAAAATACTAGTGCCAAGTTTGCTAGGGTGGATAAGGTCTTCATATAACGCCTTTTTGGGAGCACCAGTCTGTGTAACAAAAAAGTTGAAGTTATCAATCAGGGTAACTCCGGTTTCTACACATATCTCAAACATATTCGTGGTCAACATGTTGATTAAATCGTTAATTCTTTGGTTACCCCTGCTAGGGATAGGGGTTGATAAATGTAATTTTGCCTTTGGGAATTTTTCGCGAAGCACATGCACAACATTGTTTAATATAGAAGTATTGACAGATGTACCCCTTTTACAGTCGTTAATACCTATATGAACAGTAACATCATGAATTTTTGAATTCTCGGGTTGTTTTTCTAGCCACTGTAAGAGACCAGCGAATGTCTGACCAGACTGGCTGACAACCTGTGTAACATCAGAGACAGTTCGATTCATTTTTGAGGCATATATTCCTCTTACTGTGGAGTCACCAACAATGAGCCGACTAGATCTGGGATGGATTGTGTGTTTTACGTCACTGTCGTGAGTTGGTACTTGTAAATCTGTAAATGATGAGGTTATCCGCACAGGTATATTCCTCCAGTGACCTGAAGGAGATTGATCAGGTCGTGATTTCTCTGTACCCTTAGAAGGATCAAGTACAGAGTATTGATTAGATGTTGGTATAGTATACTGATATGATGTTTCATTTTCTTCTTGCTTTTTGTTCAATTGTTCATCATTGTGTAGTGATTTCTTGAATTGTTGTTGGCCATAATGTTTTTTCTTTAATTGTTGTTCTCTCTGTTCTTGCATGTTACTGTTGTCCAATTCTTTACTTTTCGGTTCAAAGTTGGAATTATGGGTAGGGTGAGATGATTCAAAAGTGGCAGGTTGTTGTGGGAGTCTTGAGGTATTGCTATTTGATGAATTTAATGACGTCTCTATGTTTGACAACCTTGCCTTGATGGAGCTGTTTTCATGTTCAATATTACGTATCTTATTACATTGCTGGTTTTGTTTTGTTACATGTTGCTCTAGGTTTTCTAAACGTTCAAATAACAACTCTTGTGAAGATTGCAGAGATTGGATTTGTTCTTTGAGGGCAAGATTTTCTACTAAGAGTTTATTGTTCATTCTTGCTTCAACGTCTAGATGGGCACTAAGACATGTATTTTTATTACATTCTACAAAATCATGTAGATCAACCCAAGATTTTTGAAGTTCCTTTATGATGGGGTCTTCAGTTGTTTGACAACCTTGCTCAGTTTTTGTGTGGGAAACAGAAGGTATAATTAGTGATTCATGGATAATCTCCCCTGTTTGAGGGATTTCAGAGGGATTATCAATTGGGGGAGGTCCATTTAAACAAGTCTCTGTAATGGGGGTTTCAGGGAGTTTATTACCTGTTTGAAGGGGTCCGGGAGAGTACGTATCTGTGTGAGATCCTTCAGGAGGGTTATCCGTCAAAAGGGGGCCAGAATAACAAGTATCTGTGAGAGAGGTTTCACCAGGGTTATCCCTCACAAGGGGCCCAGAAGAACATGTATTTGAGTGGGGAGATTCTGAAGAGAAAGTTTCTGGTCTAACAGGCTTATGAACTTCTTGAAGGGTTTCAGCGGGGTTATCTCTTGAAGGAAACATTTCTGGTTTAGCGAAACTTTCTTTTTGTGGGCATTCCAGGGGAAGTATTTCGTTTCCATTTCCACTTGTCGAGTTCAAATCTTGTACAGGTGGGTCATGTTCGTAGAGATTATTTTGTGTTGATAGCTGTTCTGTAGCTTGGCTCTGCTTTAAAAGTATGGTGGGACAATAATCACTTTTAACTGCCGTTGTGGGAGACGGTAAGACGAGGTTGTTATTATTTACATTTGTCATACCCGTCACAAGAGAAATAGAGTCAAATAGGGAGAGAGTATGGGGCAAGGGTGTATGATTGGATACATTCGAGTCAATTGGTGTGAGTAGATAGTCTGATATTATTAGAATAGTTTCTAGTTCATTTTCCACCCACCAACCAACGTGAGCTTGCTTTCCCTGAACCATGATGCGGTTGGTTGAACGGAAGATGTGCACAGTGACAATTCTATCATTAGGGTGTCCTGGGAGTGAGATTTTAAGCTTGTCTTCCACGATTGAGATATTATTTTTGTCAAGAATTTCTGACCATTGTATGTCAAGAAAGTTCATCTCTTTTTCTTCGTCCCAATATCTTTTGTGGATCGCTTGTCGTGTTGCTTCAAATCGTTTCCCACTCATGGAAACTGTTGCTGTTCGACCCAAGTTTTTTATTTCTAGTGCTATGTTGTACAGTTTATCCCAGTTTTTCGTTTTATTCTGGACGGCTTGATCCGTGGCTGCAATCAATTCAACGCTTGTTGGATGGTCTACCCGACTAGTGAGGTTTTGTTCTGTCATGTTTGATGTCTAGTTGATATCCTAGGTCCACAGATAATTGAAAATATTAAGTCATACGATCATCTAATCTGTCACTCAAATCAACGATTACTACACTTTCACTGAAGGTCCAATTTTCGTTATAATTTTTGGAGTGACTGGATTCAGATTGACACTTTATATATTTATAGGTCAGACATTCGACTAACAAACGTTTGTGAAAGATAATAAGATGAGTACCTGCTTCGATAAATGTTCAATAATGAGTCTTATCAGTACCGAAATGCATAATTGAATGCAGCAAATTGTACTCGTCCACCATCTAGAAAATGGCGTCGTGAGGGCTGCCGAAATTAACACTTTTTTCATCATTTCTGATCGTCACGACAGTAAGAGGCTTTGAATATCATCGAAAAACTAAATGATTGGCGTTGGAATGAGAAAAATCCATACAGTATGTGCCCTGTACGAACCGAAAACGTGTTCGAAATGTAGCAAAATTTAAATAACCGGGACGACCATTCATTCATTCTAAGTCAAAGTAAGTTCAAAACAATACTTTATCGTACATTTTTGAGACTAGAAGCCCTAAAAAGCTTCTGAATTATACGTCTTGAGAAAAATAGCCGATAATTTCAACATTCTGTGTTTACGTCAAAATATCAACATTTTGGCAGCTCATGCCCCTTTAAAGCACATTTTAATCAAACTTATTTATCGAATAAATGTTTTTTCTATAAAGTGCCAGTCGTTTTGTTATGCAACGCCCGTAACACCTTTAGACCTTGATATTCCACCTCTCTGTTGTGCTCATACAACCCGCTGGAAATGTCTCATACATTCTTCACCTAACAAAAACTCAGCATGTTGACTGAAGTTTGAAATACACGGCTGACTATATGAGCATAACTTTCTGTAAGTACAGGCCATGTGTTGTTATTAAAGTGGCATTAGCTGCCAAATTGTTGATATTTTGACGTTAAAACAGAATATTGAAATTATTGGTTATTTTTCTCAAGACGTATAATTCAGAAGCTTTTTATCGCTTCTAGTCTCGAAAATGTACGATAAAGTATTGTTTTGAACTAACTTTGGCTTAGAATGAATGAATGGTTCTCCCGGTTATTTAAATTTTGTTTACATTTCGAACACCTTTTCGGTTCGTACAGGCCACATACTGTATGGATTTTCCTCATTCCAACGCCAATGTTTTAGTTTTTCGATGGTCTTCAAAGCCTCTTACTGTCGTGACGATCAGAAATTATGCAAAAAGTGTGAATTTTGATAGCTCATGCCACTTTAAAGAAACTCATTTTCCTTCCATACTATGGATGGGTTTTCTTACTTCAGATAACAACTCCAAATCTAGCAGGAGAGTTACAGAAGATGATATTATTATCAGTTGGTATCTCTTAAAGGACTTTCGTCTTAAGCTAGCATCCTGGAACTTTTCTTTTACTATCAGCTAAACAGAAGACAGTTTACATTTGCTGAAGATTTTACAGCGGTATTTTCTATGGGAATAACGGGAATAAAACAGACAGACGTGATCTATATTTCCGGTGAGCAGACTGATACGTGTTTGATATACAAGAGCATCTGTAAATAGGACTTCTCAAAATAAGATACAATGTGATGTACCTATGCTTGATATAACTAAGAATTTTGTTTTTTTATGTGCCCCCCCTTCATGGCGTACCAAGTGGCAACGAAAACTGATAAAGGACATTTTGATTTGTGGGATTTGAAAAAAATAAAATTTTCTAAAGGAAATATAAGAATGCAATGGATGTTATAATTATATGATCCACGTGAGAGTAGTTGTTTTTCATTATCACAATGAGGACGTTTCATGAGTTACGATTGATTCGGTATAAGCAGTAACGTAGTCGGAAATTGGCCGAAAGAGGGGAGGGGGGGGGGGGGGCATAGACCCTTTCGGCTTAAGGATTGACGCTTGCGCAGCCTCGTTGCAGAGCAAAATGACGTTAAATTGAGTTTTTGGATCAATCTGACGTCAGAATCGTGTTCATTTCGTCTATGACGTAATGCAAAAGAGGCGTGTCACAGCGACCGCAACAGAGAGATGACGGCAATGCCATACAATTCGAACAACGTCATAAACACTTCGTTCTAAGCCGAAAGGTCTATTGCATTCTACTATCACAGCACAATATGCGAGGGACCAGAGACTGGAGAAGCCTTTCCGGCTATATCTTGCAAATACTGGACTCAATCTTGCTAAAAAGTTCTCAAAGATGAGTCAATGAACGATAAACTGTTAACAGCGACGCATGCTTGTGGCGGATAGTTGGAAAAACTCGCTTCTACCCGAGTTGAATGTGTATTCTTGATATGGACGAAATCTTCACGCCTGCAAATAATGAATAATGACGGCATGCAGCAATGTAGGTCTTAATTAAGTCAATGAGTGAATTAAGACAAATTGTTGTTGATGATACAATGTTTAATGGGTGTTGAACCTTTGGGATTGAGCAGATTAAATCAATTCTCAATCAAAAAGACAGCAATGCAATTCAATTAAACATTTTTCATCTCATTCGTTTTTCCAAAATATATCAACATGTCACGCTGTAATATTGTAAAAACGAATTCCTGTTCTGTTACAAAGAGAGGTGTAGGTGGTGTGTATGGAAAGCTCACGGCGAAACTCGTGTACAGCCGGTAAATTTCAGGACACACTGTCGGCTCGGTTCAAATAAGACGGTACAATCTGATAATGGTTTCCTATGGCACGTAAACCACAGATTGAGGTTTATAACACCTGTCGGCCACTATCTTATTTCGGCTTCTATTTATAAACACTAAAACACACGGGCATGGGGAAAATCTTCTTGTAAAAAAGACCTTTATACCCAATCATAGGTTTTTGTAATAAACCAAAACTCATATTTCATTAGATTAAATACAGACAGGAGTTTGGCTTTATTTAGCCCGTAGATTTCTCTGAAATACTTGGTGATCTATTGAGAAAGTTGTACGGATATTCAGCTAAAGCAAGAAGCTCTGTAAAGTGAAATTAAAGAAAATATGATAATGGGAAAAGAAAGTGAAAACATATTATTTCCTTCTTAGGTGGAAGACAGACAAGGGAGTTCAGCCTTGACTAGTAGACCTTTCAAACTCTTGTTCTTTTTATAAGCAATCCGTGGTTGTTGGCTCATATATTTTATTTATATGGAAGCGGCTTATAAGAAGCTATTTTACTTAGAAGCCGCTTCTATTTGTAAATGACAATAAAGATATTCCTATACATGATGGTAATTAGATTTTGAACGATGGTCCCAAAATAATCGTCACCTACTTTAAAGTCATCAACAATAAATTGAGCAAGAATTTGTTTGTCTGTACATTTTTTTGGTCAATATTATTACACCTTTATTGGCCGTTTGCTGGATACTTTCAAGTGAACCATGACATACCAAGCAGACGAAAAATACTGGAATAATTAATGGTGTGTTACACCACTTAATGTAATAAAATCTCTCAAATGTTTTATGAACAACCTTTGCCAATATTTTCTTATTTGTGTTATGTGTGTTGCAGTACATGTACTTTAAAAATCTGACCAAAAGGTAGATTAAATTTCTTGCGCAAAACATGGAAAACTCACTGCACTTCAATGCTTCTGAAAGTTAATCAGCTCAGTGACATATGACGTCAAGCTCGACCTCCGTTTTGTACGAGCCCTCAAAGACGGGACGCAATATACGATATCTGCTGGGTCAATACGTCTTCATGACAGTTTGAACACATCGAAGTACGTGTATGACGTCAAGTATGACGAGTTTTCCCGTGTAGTTACGAATGATACGGAAAATATGCAAAATATGCAAATGAACACGAAGATTGTTACGTTTCAATATGACGAGTTTTCCGGAGTAGTTACGAATGATACGGAAAATATGCAAATTAACTCATCAATCCTTTTTTGACTACCAGGGAAATGAACACGAAGATTGTTACGTTTAAATTTATGTCTTTCAAATATACATTTAGTACATAAACAAACCCAAAGACTTGTTCATTAATCTTTTACTGTAATTATTTTTAGACTAAGGGTTGCATTTGCACCCTTAGTGTAATAACAAATATTAGTTCTGTATGTGGCGTATGTGTCACTTAGGCAACAAATAAGCATTGTTACACAAAGTGTAATAATTTCTCAAATTACATATTCAGGTGTGTCCATTCAACTCAGCAGTTATAATCAAGGGCATAGTTTTGGTTATATCAGGAGTGTGATCCATGAACAGTGATCGGATTGCGTTACACAGTAGCTTATCCATGGGTAAACTTGGCGTAGATGTTACTTGCGATAGCTTGACGCCCGTTGATCTCAATGTGGATGTACGCAAGCTTTAAACGTAAATCTTTGTTTAACCTTCCGTTCGTCAAGATATCGCGAGCTCAAGATCACTAAATTCACCGTTAACTTGAATGCTGTCTGTTGGCCGACATCAATACTTATAGTGGTAATGAAGACATCTGAAGAACTACTTGGGGAAGTTTTCTGCAAATGTTGTACATACATGTAGACTATTGACAGGTTAATTCTTGGGAACGTGTCAGAGATTCCTCTAAAAGTTTAAAAGTTGGGCTTAATCTCGACCAGCGATTTGAACCGACGTTGAAAAGTAATTCACCTATCGCCATGATTGCATGACATCCATGCTATTGCTGAAGACGCCGGTCAGGATTGACCCAAACCCCTAAAGATATTGGTTTTCTGCACAACACATGTGAATAAACCATTAATTATAATGGCATGTTTTAATATATTAATCTCGCTTAGTTTATTTGTTTCCTATTAAATAAACCGAAATAACCTAGCAACGTCTTTCGGTTTGTTTAATGATAGTTAAACAATGACGCCTATGTCCCAGTCACTGTTCTCTCTTTATCGCGTGGAGCCTAACAACGTCTTTCGGTTTATTTAAAGGCACACTTGCCGCGAAAATCAGGAATATTGTTTACATTAAAAAAGAAAGACCGTATTCTGTATTTTTCCCAGACAATATAAGTTAGGAACTTTCTATTTTTATCAAAATTTAAAAGTTTGGACGTCACTTTGTATTTTTAATTTAAAAATTTGAATTGTTAGGTGCCCGGAACGTAAACAAACCACACTGCCCCCTATTGGCGATTTTATGTTTCAGTCGAGTGAGTGAACTAACGGCACAGTGTAATTTTACGTAGGCCTATTTATCTGAGAAATACAGACTGACGATCGGTTAACAGCGACTGGAAAAGCCTGCTGATTATTGTTTGAGTGTAAACCATAGATAAAAAGGCCTGAAATGAGGGTAATCCAACACGAAAGTTGACCAACACTGATCGTTGTTGTTGTAATCAGGCTTCGATTCTTCGTTTGTTTTTCACCCCATTTCTACATTCTAAAGCTAACTAGACATGTTTTATGTGTCCTATGTTTAAGTTTAGTTGTATTAGTCGTAGTAAGCTCATGTAAATTGGTTTTCTTAGCAAATTTAAACAGGCTACGGCGGCAAGTGGGCCTTTAATGATAGTTTTGTAAAAGAATTACTGATTAATTGGTTTAAAAACGAGCCTATAATCGACCAGACATTTTACGAATTAAGCCAAATGTATTTTGTCTGCTCGTCATTACACGGAAACCAAATTAAAAAAAAGACATGTTAATCTAACAAATGTTTATAACGCTGTAATCAGAGAAACATATAGTCCTTTGATTAGATATACGTGTATTTAAGTGTATGGAAAAAGCAGAGAAACAAAAGGTCCTTTGGTTATTCCACCTCTATGTAAGTATCTGTCATGTGTTGTGTTTATCGAGATCCCTGTTCCATTATGGTACCTTAGATTACGGGACAAACTCCATGCAGGTTGAAATTTATCCAACATGATTATTTTATCAGGCAATATCTTCTTTTGGGACCTTCCTCTTGTAGATTCCGTGAATATGTCTTTTGCTATCAGCAAACGTGTACAACTATAGACCATAGTTAACATTTACAGAAGATTTTACACCGGTCTCTGACTCAAGAGCATTGGTAATAAAACGGACAGGTGTAATTTATATTTCCCGTTGGCAAACTGATAAAGACAAACCGTCTGGCAGGCAAGTGTTTGAGATATAGACTTTGTGTTTACGTAGCTTCCCCTAGCAAGATACAAATCATAGAACTTTTCATGACCGATGAACCAAGGACGTATTTCCTCTTTGATACGTTCATAGTCTGTCGAGTGGTTCCAAAAAAATAAAAATAAATTTGTTGATTCGTGGAATTTGAAATAAGACAACTTTATTGTTGAAGTACACAATGGCATACTCGTCGCGATAGCCTTTCTGACTTCTTCTCTCTGGTAGTCGAGAAATCTGGGCTCTGCCGAATTTTAAAAAAAATTTCTCCGTATTCGTCATAAAGGCGACCAGACACATTGCCAGACATATAATACCAGTCGCCGTTAGACCGTTAATCCGGGCTATCCCTCTGGGAAAATACAGAAATATGTTTTCTTTTTTAATGTTAACAAATTCTTTTATATGGATTACTCTGCGTCTTTTATTTTAGATCCAATGTATTTTTGGAGTTTTGTTTTTGGCGTCTGAAAGCAGCCTATTTATAAAGCACAAAATACACATATCTAATTTAACCTAATGATTAATAAATTGGTCAAAATCACTAAGCACAAAACCAATTACTTATGCTTACATTGACTAAAGGGCTGATCAATTACCCTCTTTATTATTATTGCATGTAGAGTGGAGTATGACGGCTGGAGTAATCATTAACAAACATTAACGACAACCGCACATGGATTATATTCCACGCCTGAAGTAGATCATACAGAATTGGCACTCGTAAATTAATATTTCCTCTCGGAAGTTATTTGTCAAGCCACATTGAGCCAACAGTATTCCTTGTAATAATGGTTATGAGAAGTACTGGGAAAGGTATATAATGTTTTTTATTGTCCAAAATAGCCCTGAAAATGCGGGTAGTGGTAGTGTTTTGTGCCTTTTAGCAAAGGTAATAAGAAAAGTAAATAGATCATATGGCATATAATTGCAGGAAAAGACAACTTACTTTATTAAGATATATTATTTACCTACATGAGAAATTTAACCAATAAACATATACATTAAATTGCCCAAAACATATCAAAACATAACTTTTCGTAAATATTTTGCTAGAAACGACATAAATGATACATTTCCAGCAGGTCAAAACTGTACTCTATGTCTAACGATGTGTAGCTGTAACCCATACAGGCGGCAGGCCCGATTTCAATTCCCATATCCGGTAATGTTAATGTCTGCACTTAAAGCATCTTGCCTAACTTTCGTTGAAGCAAATCCTTCGATGATGGCCTTCAGTAGTCCCCCAGAAGTCTTTGAAGGGCAATTTAACAAGACGTTGAAGGTAGAAATGTTTCACTATTATTAGAAATAGGTCGATAGGGGTCACATATATGGAGGGGGATATCCGCCAAAAGTATATGTGTGTAGCTGTGTCGGTTTCAATGTGTGTAGTGTTTGTTCACTCTGCTTCTTCTGTAATGTCACCACCGAGACCCTGATATGTGGCTAGCAAGCAGGACTGTATGAGTGTAACTGTGTCAGTTTCAACGTGCGCAATGCTTACGTTTACTGTAAGCCTGGCTATGTCACTACCGAGATCTGCAATGCGACCACCGAGGGGCGAGTACGGCTTGTAGTTCGGTCGTGTCTGATAGCTGCGCAGTTTTGGCCCTTTTCTTTGGAGGTCTTGCTCCGCGAAGCTAGACAAATACAACCGCATGCAGGCTTATCCACATATGTGGCTAAGTACCATTATGACGACAGGGGGCGCTTTTAAATAAAATATTGGAAATTATAGACGACCCCTTTACGTCTATGACAGTATTTCCAGCGTGAATAGGGGGTGCCTACGAATAATATTAATAAAATAATACTATTTAATATTAGGCCTACCTAAGTTAAGTTGAAATAGGCCAAGGCCTTGATTTAAAGATTATAATAATTAAAGTGGCATAAGCTGCCAAAATGTTGATATTTTGACGTTAAAACAGAATGTTGAAATTATTGGCTATTTTTCTCAAGAGACGTATAATTCAGAAGCTTTTTAGTCTCGAAAATGTACGATAAAGTATTGTTTTGAACTAACTTTGGCTGAGAATGAATGAATGGTCGTCCCGGTTATTTAAATTTTGTTTACTTTTCGAACACGTTTTCGGTTCGTATAGGCCACATACTGTATGTATTTTCCTCATTCCAAAGCCAATCTATTAGTTTTTCGATGGCCTTCAAAGCCCCTTACTGTCGTGAAGATCAGAAATCATGCAAAAAGTGTGAATTTTGGCAGCTCATGCCACTTTAACATTTAAAATAATTCGGCCTGGCCTAATCATTATAGCCTATATTGGTAGTGTGAATATTCAATAACTTAGCTCGTTATCTGGGCATATATATATATTTTTATGAGCACTAAAACACACGGGCACAGGGAAAATCTTCTTGTCTAAAATAACCACGGAGACAAGTTTCTAATTGTGTTAAAAAGAGGTATATCATTTAGACCTTTATACCCCATCATAAATTGTTGTAATAAAGTAAACCTATGATATTTCATTAGGTTGACGACTGACAGGAGCTTGGCCTTAGTCAGTAGAATTTTCTGGAACACTTTGTATTGCATTGACAATGCTTATGCATCTTAAGCTATAGTAAGAATATCGTCAGACTATATATTATGGGGTCATGGGAAAAGACAGTGAAAATTCCCCCATCCCCCCCCCCCCCCCATACCCCTTTCCCAGAAAACCTAGGTAGAAGGCAGACAGGGGAGTTTAGCCCTGACCAGTATGTCTTTCAAACTCTTGTTCTTTTTATAAGCAATGACTGGCCTTTGGGTCAGAGGTCGAGCAAGTTTACTTTGAAGTAGTTTGTATTCTTCTACTATAATCTTGGCCATAGCAATGCTAGCTTTGTTATACTGAAACACAAATGGTATTATAGTTTTTTCATATATATACATGTGCAACAACAACAATTTATGAATTTCCAATTTGATGTATGTATATATTTATGATCACTAAAACACACGGGCACAGGGAAAATCTTCTTGTCTGAAACGTGTACATAAATGTATATACATATATGTACACAGAATGAAAATACTTCTTTAACTAACTCTATAGCTACTCTCGTTTATATTTCTAGTCCATATATATTTCTTTTGTTTGTTTTTTTCTGAGTAAAAGTTTTTTCTTTTATTTTTTTTGCTCCCTTTTCTCAGTATCGTCATTATTATAGTTAATATCAGAGGAAAAATAAAATTGTGCTTAACCAGAAACTGTTATAATTTTTAACTGTTTCACTGTATGTTCCTATATGGCCCTGATGATGTAAAATATATCGGTTCACTTAATTATAGAATAAATGTTATTTTTCTATCTTGCATTTTTACTTCATCATTTTGCACATATGTAGGGAGAGGGACTCGTAAGTTTCAAGAACTTGTGCCTAATGTCATTGAATATAATTTCAATAAAATAAGTTAAATTCAACAATAACCAAGTTCCGAGCTCGACTTAGGGGCCGTCTATAATTTCCGAAACATTTGTCAGCAGCTCCCCCTGTCGTCATAATGGGACTTAGAACTTTTTAACATTATACTAGTTTAGTTTGAAAAAATAGTGTTAATGTTGTCTAAAGTAATAGTTTAATGTTCTTTTGTTCCCTGGTAAACGAATAACTGAAACTTCAGTGTGCAGTTATAATAAGCTAATATAAGATAATATAATAATATAATAAGCTCTATAGCCCATCATATTTACTACCATTGTCTCATTTACTTTACTCAATTAAGAATAATAAAAATCGAGATGCTGTACAGACTAGTCACATGAAGCAACTTAGCCAATGGCTTGACTAAGTGTTCTTGCTTTGCTGACCCAACTATTCAGATCCAATTTTTGGCTATGTTTATGGACCAATATCTACGTTCATTAGCAAGTAATAAAATACACCAAGATTGAGCTAAAAATATATGAGGCAACCTCACGTCAACTGAAAGCTGAGTCGTTGTTTAGTTCTCTTTTTTATTAGCCCTTACGTACCTAGATGGTTGTTATTGAAGTTAAACCGCATGTATTTCCATCCTTTATCGTCAAATCTAGAAACTACTTTCCAAAAATGGAGGACTATCCAAATCATCCTAACGGTATATAGAGGATATTTGTTGTTTATTGGTTAATACCATTGATAAAAAAATCTGTATTTTGGCGATTGGCGAATCCAAGAGTGAAAATACATGCTTTTTATCCACGAGATGAAATATAAATGATGTTTACCGATAAGACAACAACTATTCTATTATTATGTAACTATTGGTGACAAACTGAATGTTTCACGGTCGCCAGTTGACCTAGAAAATGACCTAAATTTGGGCTCGGACATACATGTACGGCGTATGATAAAATAGCTCACCGTTTTGGGGTTCAACACAACGGAAACTTATTAATTTGCATCGACAGTTCTCATTTCCATGTTGCGATTCCTATTTTATTAATGGAAAATGATTTTATGAAACAAATTACACTTAGAACAGCATTTCGGAAGAAAAACCTGCGTTCGCCTACGCCGAAGGACACACGGTGCGACGACAAACATTGAGGTTCGCTGTCATCGTCGGTGAAGTTGAACTTGACATTTTCTTTACTTTAGTTTGAGATTAAAATGTTAAGTAACACTGTCTTGTTATTTTCAAATGAAGATTTACTAGATTAAGTGTGTTGAAATGTGCTAGGATAAATTAGATCTTTATGGAGTGACTCTTTTTTTCTCTGGCATTTTCGCCCAGAGCCAGACTCCGAGAGCGAGCGTGACGATCAGAGCACTGAGAGATATATCCCACAGTTTTCGTTTGCAATGACTACATTTTCTTGATAATAACCAGTTTAAATGCCCCAGCTGCCTCACTTTGCTTACATTATAAAGTGGGGTAGACTTACAACACGTTTTGACGTATAGTGAATCCTGCTTGCCGAGGCCGACGTTATACTTATACCGCGAGCACGACAGAAAGACCAAAGCGAACAAAATATTTGGTTTGTGTAAAAGTGATTAACACTCAATTCATAATGCTAAGAATTGTTCGATAATTAATGAATTAAGACTTGATTATAAATTTTAACAATTTCCACAAATTAAACATTCAATCATGGAAAGATATTTCCAATTCCAATGCAATTAGTCCCAACTGGCAGTGATGATATAAACGTAAGGGTGGTGATATCAGAGCTGTATAACTCAATATCTCACTACTAATTATATAATGTATATTTTATAAACGTTTAGGTATGATTCAAAACATTATATCGCCAACGTCATTTGTCCTAAAATAGGCTTGGATACGTCCATAATATACTTTGATTGAAAATACTTTGTTTCAAGGTAGTGACTTGCTTGTCTAGAGCTTGTGTCTGTCTCTGTGTCAATGAGGCGAATTGTATGCAAATGTTTGTAAAGGATTTGAGATTGGGTCATCTAAGAAGAGAACTTTGGAATTTAAGTGTATGGAAAAAAGCAGAGAAACAAAAGGTCCTTTGGTTGTTCCACCTCTATGTCACCTGCCATGTGTTGTGTTTATCGAGATCCCTGTTCCATTATGGTACCTTAGATTACGGGACAAACTCCATGCAGGTTGAAATGTTTCCAACATGATTATTTTATCAGGCAATATCTTCTTTTGGGGCCTTCCTCTTGTAGATTCCCAGTATATGTCTTTTGCTATCAGCAAACGTGGAAAACTATAGACCATAGTTAACATTTACAGAAGATTTTACACCGGTCTCTGACTCAAGAGCATTGGTAATAAAACGGACAGGTGTAATTTATATTTCCCGTTGGCAAACTGATAAAGACAAACCGTCTGGCAGGCAAGTGTTTGAGATATAGACTATGTGTTTACATAGCTTCCGAAAGCAAGATACAAATCATAGAACTTTTTATGGCCGATGAACCAATGACCTATTTCCTCTTTGATGCGTTCATAGTCTGTTGAGTGGTTCTCAAAAAATGAAATAAATTTGTTGATTCGTGGAATTTGAAATAAGACAACTTCATTGACGAAGTACACAACGGCACACTCGTCGCGATAGCCTTTCTGACTTCTTCTCTTTGGTAGCCGAGAAATCTGGGCTCTGCCGAATTTTTAAATTTTTTCTCCGTATTCGTCATAAAGGCGACCAGACACATTGCCTGACATATAATACCAGTCGCCGTTAGACCGATAATCCGGGCTATCCGTCTGGGAAAATACAGAAATATGTTTCCTTTTTTTAATGTAAACAAATTCTTTTATATGGAGTACTCTCCGTGTTTTATTTGAGATCCAATGTATTTTTAGAGTTTTGTTTTTGGCGCCTGAAAACAGCCTATTTATAAAGCACAAAATAAACATATCTGATTGAACCTAATGATTAATAAATTGGTCAAAATCACTAAGCACAAAACCAATTACTTATGCTTACATTGAGTAAAGGGTTGATCAATTACCCTCTTTATTATTATTGCATGTAGAGTGGAGTATGACGGCTGGAGTAATCATTAACAAACATTAACGACAACCGCACATGGATTATATTCCACACCTGAAGTAGATCATAAGGAATTGACAGTCGTAAATTAATACTTCCTCTCGGAAATTATTTGTCAAGCCACATTGAGCCAATAGTATTCCTCGTAATAGCAATGCTTATGAGAGTACTGGAAAAGGTATACATAATGGTTTTTATTGTCCAAATAGCCCTGAAAATGCGGGTAGTGGTAGTATTTTGTGCCTTTTAGAAAAGCAAATAGATCATACGGCATATAATTGCAGGAAAAGACAACTTACTTTATTGAGATATATTATTTACCTGCAGGAGAAATTTAACTAATAAACATATACATTACATTGCCCCCCACGTAAAGACATAACTTTTTGTAAATATTTTGCTAGAAACGACATAAATGATACATTTTCAGCAGGTCAAAACTGTACTCTATGTCTAACGATGTGTAGCTGTAACCCATACAGACGGCAGGCCCGATTTCAATTCCCATTTCCGGTGATGTTAATGTCTGCACTTAAAGATCATAGGCAAAGGAATACACTTAATGTTATATTAAATCACAATCGTTTTCCTTGTGTGCTAACTTAAATTTCAGCAGTTTGTTTTCCCTTCCAGCATTAGGAATTTAGCGGGAAATGAAGATTTAAATGGGCTGTTTTTACCAGAGTTTCAGATCTTTACTTGCTTATCTCCCTTAGTTTTTATGAGTTTATGACGTCATAGAAGAACAGCATCTCTTGAACAGAGCATTGAAAGCATTACCATAACCATATGTACCGCAGTCGTAGAGCAACTTTATATATATAAAAAGTCACTCTACACCTGTCGTATATGACACTACTTGTGATTACACCCCTTCAGCCATTTCATATGTCTGAGTAACGAATTCAATATCGTAGTAATAATTGTGCGATCAGGTGATAACGCACTCCCATGTAGACCCTATCATTTCCACAAAAGACCCCGCAATTTGCGCGTTGTGAGTCGGTATACTACAAAATTAGGCCCACCATAAGCCTGTTTCTGTGATTTTTTGACAATAACTTTGTGATCATATCATAATAAAAGCAATATAATTCTGCCTACCGTTAAGGCTATACGACGAATGTAGAAGCAAGATAATCAGGATATGTAAATGCCTAGATTCTTCTGTTCTAAACACGTTCTTTCTCCAGATTTGTCGGAGTAAAATAGTAAAACATTTCTTATTTGCGGCGCCTTGTTGTATGTTGTATTATTCATTTTTAACTCCTGTCACTTGGGTCAAATCAGTGAAATTATTAGTTATCCTACGTGTGGGTCCTCATATTTTTATTTATATGTCAAACTTTGATTTCGCTCAGCAGAATTTAGAGAAATTACAAGTCGAATTGAGAGTGGGATCAAGTACCAAGGGCTGTTTTTCAAGATTTTTGCGCCAGACATAACTTTGCGCCTATTTACCTATTGGAGGTGTGGGGTTTCCTCCTGACAGAAATCCAATTTCCTTCACCTCTAAACCTGGTAATCCCACCATTTAGTAATAGATACCTAATGGCTATGGCCTAATCTTGAAATAGGCGTAAAACATCAATTGAGTCAAGTAAATTTTCAACTACGCTTGGTGGATGCAGAGCCAACAGTACTTCTCCCCAACCACCCCCTTTTGTCTTTTTTGCTTTCCATTATCCTCGATATCGGCCCCATACTCATAATAAGAAGCTTCAACAACGCAGTCATTCTGACTTGGCTTGGCTGACAAATTTATTCTTTTTTATTTAAATACAATTCAGCAGTACAAAGCAAAAGGTAGTGGGTAGGGAGGGGGGGGGGGGTGGATCGCAACATTTTTATTGTGCTTCTTGTTTTTCTTGTGCTTTTGTCTTTGTATTCAGATAGCTGACCATTTAATTCTCAAGTTTTGTCAATCGAGAACAAATGGGCGAACTGATTTGATGTCGGACTTTTGAATATTTTTAATGTGAACTGTTTTACAATTTTCGCTTAGGAGAAGCTTGTATGAGTATTGTTTCTCTACATTAAGCCCCAATGCCATATTTTAACAATGGATACACATAAGTAGAAGGATCGCAAAAACCTATGCAGACATATATAGAAAAGGGAATTATAGAAACACAGCAATGTCTTAATCTTTATGCTTAGATATCGGAAACTATTCATGAATATATACAAAGATTTCTTTCAAACGAAGGGGCCTTGATGGGTCACTCGACGGAGTGCTATTCTTCCTTCCATCCATCCTCAGACTGGATTTATCACTTATTTGGTGATGTCAGGTAGTGGCCAAAGGTCGGGGGTTTCCTTCAGACAAGAGTCTGCCCCTCCCCTTACTAATTTTGGCGACGCTGCCGTTTAAGTGAAATAATCTTGAGCGCAACGAAAACACCAATTAATCAATCTTTCAAACGAGAGAATTAAAGGAGAGGCATTTAAAAGTACTTTTCGTTCTAAAATTCATATTGTATCTTTCAAATAATTGGAAACGTTATTTCTCATTTCCTGATAGCCTATTTAAAGCCTGTTAATCGGAAGTTATTTCCTCTGGTGATGCACTCCTCATAGAAATAAATATATTAAGAAGCTATTTGATATTATTGTGTAATGAGATATACTTACTTGATCAACTTATCTCAAAGCAGTTTCTGCAAAATGTTTTTAAAGTGAACAATACACGAACTATATAAGTTGATTGATTAATAATTCATGCGTTGTTGTTGACCAAACTTAGACTATATGATTACATTGACATTGTGGCAGATCATGCCGGTTAAATTCATAATGTTGGTAAAGAGCATGTACATCATGCCTTTACCGACACCAACAGTATCATATACCGTTGTATGATATATTATATCAGGAAGGTTGATAAAGGACAATCTTAAGGGAAGCTGTAGGGAGAATATTGTGGTGTTGGTATTTAGGATTGCCTTCTCATTGTGTAATTCGAAGCAGGGAAAGCTCGATATTAATCAACCACACATCAAGTCAATGATAACAACACAGTTATAAATTATCAGTTGTTGATAATGGGTGTCTGTATTGACCTTATGTTTTCAAGAGCCATATGGCCAAAACATTTGAATAAGGGATAAAACATACGATAAGACAAAGTGTCAAAACACCAGCAGAGAACTTCGTTGGCAATGTGTGTCTTGTGTCGATCCCTAACTTTAAGGAACACATATCAGATAAAAACAACAGATTCCTGATAATCGATTAAAATTCCCTTCCTGGTCATGAAGACAGCCGCGCTTCTTCGGTTATAATATCTCTACCAAAAAGCAACAGAAGGTATTCTATTTGACAACAATGCTAGAAAGTAAATCATAGTGGTTGAATGAAAGATAAGAAATGTATGAACATTTCTAAGAACCGGAAATGTAAATCTTCTCGAAAGCGGATCGAATAACTATGGGCCCTTTTTCTTTCTCCACAATCACGGCAATGGCGCCGCCATGTTCCATATATACGTGAATGAATGAGATATATTTAACAAATAAACAAACGTAATATGCTTCAAGAAATCAAACACTAATTAACTCAGAAACCGTATGCCCATCCCATGAAAGACAAGCTAACTCTATTGAACTGTATTCGCTATCGATTACTTCAGATCCACAAAACAGATTATATTCTATCCGATATAAACAGACGTGGATTAGAAAATTTTACATCAATTAATTATTGCTCCGTCATTTGTCAAGACAATTCAAACCACCAATGAATATCAATTGGGAATTAATGAATTGTCTCTGTATACATCAGTAGAAAGCTTCTGGCAGACGAGGAAATGGTTTTGGATTTCAAAGGTAGAGTATAGCTTCCCAATCTCATAAACGATTCAAACATGTCAGGAAATAGGTATATGTTCCATATACTCAGACGTTAACGTGAATATTGCATCAAACTGTGGACCTGTCAAATACAGATAACAATATCAATTTTCGCTTGCGTTAAAGACATCATTATTGAATGTTTTTGCAAGATTAGTTACATTAATTCCCTTTCCTCATTTCTACTGATGTATTTACTTTAAAAAAACCAAGCAATTATGCTCTCGACAGTACACACTAAAATCGTCAGTTTACATTACAAAAGCAATAATTTGTTAGCCGTTTTACAGGACATGGTAAATGTATCAGGTGTTATTGTGGGACGTGACAGATGGATGGATCGAAGTTGGAATTTTTGTTACCGTTTTATCTAATCCCCTCTCTTCCAGAACAATGTTGAGACAAAATGGTGACGACCAAAACGCAAGTCTGACGCGTCATTTATCAACAACCTTTATCATTTCTCAGGTGAATATTTGCAGAAAATGATCTTTAGGACTTAGATTATCGAATATAAAACCCTTATTTACAAACCGTATCTATACCTTCAGTATATGGATTGGACAAATGTCAACTGTCATAAAAAGTAAACGGGTTACTACAAAGGATCAATGTACTAATACTGGTATAAGAAGCACGTAAAAGCAATGTAGAATTTATTTTAATAGTGTTACTTTTACTGTTGTTCCAAACAAAAATACTTTTGAGTATATTATTATAAAAGACGCACAAAAGGATCCACGACTGCCTGTTGAAGTGAAGATGACTTTCTTAGTAAGTTTCCTAATACCGTGTTCCCGTTAAAGGCACTCTTGCCGCGAAAACCCAGAATACGGTTTACATGTCTGTTTACGGACAGAAGAAGTTAGGAACTTTTTATTTTTACCAAAAGATTGAAAGTTTAGGCATCATTTAGTATTTTTAATATGAAATTGAAAATTAGATTTATCAAGTACCCGCAATGTAAACAAACTCCGAACCTGTGCATACACACAAGCGCCCTAATGTTTGTATTCGTGTGAATCATTTATCGGCACAGTATAAGTTTGCTTACTTGAACGGAGAAAAACAGACTGACGATTGGGTAAGGGGGACTCGAAAAGGCTGCTGATAAATATAATGATGTAAACCACAGAAAAAAGGCCTGGAATGAGAGTTATCCAACACATATGTTAACCGACACCGGGCTTCGATTCTTTGTTTGTTTTCCACCCCCATTTATGCCCCCTTTTAACACAATAAGAAACTTGTCTCCGTGGTTATTTTAGACAAGAAGATTTTCCCTGTGCCCGTGTGTTGTGGTCTTCAAAAATATATACATAATGAACCTAACTGGACATGTTTTATATGTCCTATATTAATTCTTAGTGGTTTTAGTTGTAGAAAGCTCGTGTAAATTTGTTTTCTTAGCAAATGTCAAACAAACTACGGCGACAGTTGTACCTTTAAGCACCATTGGTTACCTGGACCCTGTCTTACAAAGCTGGCGTAAGTTACGTCGGACGTAAATCAGTGTTAAAGCTACAGGAACTTACGCCCTAGTCGCAACTGGTCCATTTTGTAGGCTTATGCGCAACTTTACGCCCGCTTCGTAAGACAGGGCCCAGCTTGACTTCGATATAAGAAGCGAATCTATTTTTTGCCAACAGTGTCTTACTTGTGATAATCTATGATGACTGACTGAACTGGTAATGTAATACCGTTAAGCGGAAAAAGCATTCAGTGTCCAAACGCCTTTCCCTTTTATTTGTAATAGTATTTAAAGCAAAACATCTCACAAGTAAATCCCGAAAATGTAAAGGTAACTGAATCTGTTTATTTACTCTTTCAATGGCATTTAGAAAATGAAAGGTTACAATAAGGTGAAAAATTACTTATGGAACGTCGTCACCCAATAAACCAAGAAGTTGTTATCTCCATAAGTATTTCTTCACCTTACAGTTTATTTACGCTTGATGGGAAAGGTATATCCTTCGTATTTGACCGTAGGCCTATACTTGTATTGGAAATTATATTAATAATATACAAACAGAACGAACTGGTGGAAGTTTTAGTCTGCAGACTGGATATCCGTTGTCCTATCTCTCAGTAGACCTCCCCGTCAGCGCCATGTTACAGTTGAAACGTTCGAAAAGTAGGACATATTCAACGACTTGGCTTAAAGTGGCATGAGCTGCCGAAATTCACACTTTTTTCATAAAGTTCGATCGTCACGACGGTAAAAGGTTTTGAAGGCCATTTAAAAAACTAAATGATTGGCGTTGAAATGAGGAAGATCCATGCAGTATGTGGCATGTACGAACCGAAAACGTATTGGAAAAGTATACAAAATTTAAATAACCGGGACGACCATTCATTCATTCTAAGCCAAAGTTAGTTCAAAACAATACTTTATCGTACATTTTCGAGACTAGAAGCAGAAAAATAGCCAATAATTTCAACATTCTGTCTTAACGTCAAAATATCAACATTTTGGCAGCTCATGCACCCATTGTCCTCTCTCAAGTAGACCTCCCCGTCAGCACAACGGTACAGTTGAAACGTTCGAAACGTAGGACATATACAACGATTCGGCTTTACGAAGTCATGACATTTTTAACGTCATCAAAGGGACAGACAGTATTTGTTTCCTTATGGCCATGTGTTTACTTATTCCAATACTTGGTATTGTTTATAGATATTGCTCACCGTGTCACAAGACGCGGATCAATTAACGCCTTGACATAAGGCTAATAAATACCATAAATCAACGTTAGAATTGCTCCTATTTTTTATGCCAAGATGGTGATACCAATAAAACTCTCATATAACATCTATAAAAAGATAAATATGCCTGGTTTGTATACAAGATCAAAGAGCTACACTGATTTACACTGAGAGGAAAATACCCATAGACCTTTATTGAGGTACCGTTGCTATCGACCGTAATGAAACATTACATTAACAGGATACGGCCGGAGTAAGGCTTGATTCACATGCAGGTGTGCTTAGATGATACATCAAATGAAGACTAATAAAATTAGACGTTCGTATCAGAGAGCTGGTATATTTGTGTGAAGATAATTTGACTGCGTATAGAAATAAAAGATGAAATAGGTATAGAGTTTCTCGGAAATATATCTGCTTGATAACAGGCTAACATCAAAGCATTATATATGCATTTTTCCAAGTGGCAAAAGGTAGCAATCTTATTATCTCCAACAAACTTTTCAACTTTTTCAAAATACGCCCTCAGCACACCATCAGTAACAACAACACACGCACACTTAGTCGATACAGTATAATGTTTGCATAGCCGTAACCAAAATTACGACAAATTCGATAAATTCATGAATCATTATTGCCTACCTACAAACACAATGGAAAAACATATTTCCTCTGTGAATACAACTGTTATCCTTTATACGCAGTGGTGTTGCTGCCTACGTTTGGGAAAAAGATCTTTAACTGATTTATGCAATAAAAGATACATACCAAAAAGACAAGCAGTTCTCCAAAGATACCTAGATTTAATGGTCATTTTTGAGTTGAAATAAACATTATCTTGTTGATCCACCAATTAGCTTAGCAAGATGCAAAAGCATAGATACTCCGAATAAAGTAAGACGACGCATTGTTGACGTTCTCAATATTTCGACAAAATTTTATTTGTCATCTTCAGAAGTTAAAAACATTCAAAAATTTATGTCATGGAATGGTTACCCCAAATCTGTAGCTGCGAAATTGATTAAACAATTTACTGATCATTGCAATAACAGAGTTGAAAAGCCTAAAGACGATCGACCCAAGATATGGCTCAGGTTACCATATATAGGCCAAAACGGTGATCGACTTGTTCACCGATATCTTCAGAAAATTCGACGTCAACTGACTGGCCCGGCATGCATCATTACATTATGGAAAACTACAAGAGTCAACATGTTCGTTAACACCAAAGACCCTACCCCACTTGAATCCAGAAGTAACGTTGTATACCAGTTTACATGCCCTGGATGCAGTGCCTCATATATAGGGAAAACCGAACGTTGTCTGTTGACGCGTATGAAAGAACATTCAAACGGAAACAGTGAAATTCACACCCATACCAATGACTGTGAAAACTTCAAATATTTAAATTCACTAACTAATTTAAATAACAGACTCGAAGATCAGCCTGAGATACCAATTAGCAAATTTATCCTGTCACACACTAAAGTTATTGATTCTGATCCACACTGGAATGTATTGCTATTCAAAGAAGCCCGCTAGCTATCAGAAGAAACATTCTCAGTTTAAATTATGGTGTAAAAGCTTCTCGTGAACTCATACTTTTTAGATAAATTAAATTATCGTATTATTGTATAAATACCACAACGTCGCATTACATGTGTATTCTAGGAATTGATATTAGTTAACTGTGGGAGGTGTCAAAACTATTGACAACTAACATCTCATCTTAATCCATATTTTAATCCTTGCTTTAGTCACTGATAGGAAGACAGTTATGTTTTCTTTATACATTAATCATTGCATAATATACCCCTGGTCTAATCTCTTTCTTCTCTGGAAATTGTGTATATAAACTGTATCTACTGTATTTTAACCATTTATCCTGAAGATGACAAATAAAATTTTGTCGAAATATTGAGAACGTCAACAATGCGTCGTCTTACTTTATTCGGAGTATCTATGCTTTTGCATCTTGATAAACATTATGTTGACCAATATCTAGAACGTTGCAATAGCTTTTAATACATAATTTATATAGAGAATTTGTATTTAATTCTGAAAATTGCGTCTGAATTGTTTTTTTTTAACGGATTTACTTTTATGAAAAATTACTAGATTCGGCTTAACTTTTTGATGTGTACCGGCCCAGATTTATGATCAACAAAACATTCATCTAATCCATTTATATTTGACCTATTGGAACACTTCGAATAACATAATTAATACCGTGCTCCTAGCTAATGGTTATTAGGGTGAAACCATAGATATTTTATAAACAAGCTTCTTATTAAGGATAACCTCTCTTCTAGAGACGTTCGTATCCCATTCAGTTAAAAAAAAACATTACAAAAAAAATGTTCTGACTGGGTTTTCACTCGAACGACCTGTGTGGGATGGTTGCCAGTTACCCCCGGAAGGTCGTGGGTTTCCACAGGGCATAGAGCCCGGTTTCCTTCTACAATAAAACTGGCATCGCCGCCATATAAGTGAAATAATCTTGAGCGCGGTGTAAAACACCAAACATTAACAAAGAACGATCCAATCCTGTCACATGTTTATGAATTCATGTTACGGGGTTGGCCACAAAAAATTGAAGATTCTAAACTGGATGCATACTTTGTGAGAAAAGATGAACTTAGTGTGCAAGACGGTTGCATTTTGTGGGGATCTCGAGCTGTTGTACCTTATCAGTCGAGGGATCAAGTGAAGTCAGAATTAGATAAAAGTCATCCTGGCATATTCAGAATAAAAGCATTAGCAAGAAGCTATGTATGGTGGTCGGGAATGGACCATGACTTAGAAATGCTGGTTCGCTCATGTACAACTTGTCAAATGCATAGAGCGGATCCACCGAAAGCTCCACTTCACCCATGGGAATATCCTGACGGTGGCTGGAAAAGAATCCATATTGATTATGCAGGACCATTTAAAGGTCACATGATCTTGATTGTTATTTCTGCATTTGTAAAGTGGATCGAAGCATACTTAATGACATCGACCACTTCCTCTGCAACTTGTGACAAACTGAGGGAATGATTTGCTCAGCATGGTATACCCGGTATCGTGGTGTCGGATAACGGCACGAATTTTACTTCGGAAGAAATTCGAAGAGTTTTTGACAAGAAAGGGAGTAGTTCATACCTGTAGCGCTCTGTATCATCCTTCTGTAAACAGCTTAGCCGAACGAGCAGTTCGAATTGTTCAGGAAGGTATTAATAAAACACACTAAATTGTACAGATTTCTATTACAATACAGAATTACACCTCAGACAACAACAGGGAAAAGTCCCTCGGAATTATTACTCAACAGACGTCTGAAAACTACGTTGGATTTGACACATTCACAGTTCCAGGGTAACATTCATAGAAAACAACAGGAAATGAAGAAAACCCACGATTCTTAGGATAAAGAAAGATCATTCAAAACAGGCGACCAAGTGAATGTTAAGAACTTTGGTCGAGGAGCAATTATTAGAACAACGGGTCCAGTTTCATTTGACATAGAACTGGCTGATAAACGAATTGTCCGTCGACACATCGACCATGTCTATAAACGTTATGATTGTTCTGACAAACCAACTCCAGAGCCTTGTTCAGAACCAGTGTTTCCGACAGGTATGTCAGTTCCTATGGAGAGAGAAACATCAATGGAGCGCACTAATCAACCTCTGGACCCCATCCCAACCCCTGAAGTTATTACACCTTAAAGAAACGTTAACCTCGATCGTTTCCCAAAGAGAGAGAGAGAGAACCGTGGCTTCTTATCTCAAGGACTATGTCTGTGGAAAGTGAACTGTTTCAGTTAAATGTTTAAGTTTTATGAACAGTAACATTCGTTCTATAATTTTTTTTGAAAGCTTAATTTTTTAGTTGAAACTCCTCAACAAGGACTTGACTTCTTTAATTGTTTCAGATAAACTCATATCTAAGTTCTTAAAGTTAAAATTATGCGAGGAACGCTAACTTGACGTGATTGTCAAAGTTCAATTCTGTTTTGAAGTAATTTGAATCTTTAGGAAGAGGGAAATTTTGTAACTCAAGTCAGATTTTTAGTTTTCTGGTAACCGTATGTACCCCTTTTTGGAAGCCTCACTCAGGAGTGTACGGGTGAAACCGCGTTGACATGTAATTGGACATTGTAAGTAAGTTGCCTGGAATAAATTTATTCTATATTAAGTACTCGGCAGTCTCGTATAGTTACTACAAAAAATGTTTTCTATGATTTATATCATAAAACTAACTATTCAAAATAAAAAAAAGGTTTTCTATGACATATTGATGAAGATTGGTCATTTGCCAAATTTTGAAATATATCAACGCAAATGATCAAAGGATCTAAGGACACACAGGATCTAGAGTCATGATTTTTTTTCCTCGGTCTGATTGGTTAATATGGTCCAATGAAATTCTTGAAGCAAAAAAATAGCCGCATGCAGTGAATGACGATCGTTGTTGTCTATTTCCCTGCTGTGAGAAGATAACTCACGAATTTCGGATACATTGACTCTTCGAATCTGATGCTGTTCATCATTTAGCGCCGTCTACCGAGAGTTTCATTTTCGTATAAACGAGAGAGTCTGATAACTCAGGCACCAGTTGTTACCAAAATCTCATAGTATGCACCAGTGTGCTAAATATCAACACTTTGCACCAGATGGACACTTCAGAATAAACAAGCTTTGTTGAGGTCTATACTTTTCACTGGTTCGATATGTCACCTATCTTTCTTTGACAGTGCGACTTAAGCTTATTTATGTCTTTACTTTTATTGTATTGTAGAATTTTCATCATGTTAGATTTATTTTAGTGTGGTGGGCTTCCCACCAGGTGAGATACTTAGTCACCTGGATACGTTTTATATAGTATTATTTAACTGAGTATCGGTATTGTTCCTGGTTTGTTTGACAGCATATAAAAAACTTATATAAAGCACGCATATTTTTTAGATTTTTATCCTGCAGGTTCTCGTCAGATTATTTAGATTCAGATGCGCCAGTAAAAATAGAATAATAAATAGAATAATTTCCTCTCTATTCATAGATTTATTAGACCTGCAAAAAGTTGTCTTTTCCAACATTATCTTCGATGTAATAAATCATCCTAATAAAAATCCAATTAAAGCATTTAGTTATACTCTATTGTGTTTCGAGAAAGATTCACGATCAAAAGACTTGGGCACTCGGTAAGCCAATGCAAAAAGTCCCTTAATGTTCGATCACATCAAAGTATCGTTTTTTTCATGGCGTTCTCTCCTCTTCAGTACAGGCTATTACAGCCGGTATGAAGACGGGCATTGTAAAAGAAAGCAATCGTCAATATAGATAACCAATGCTCACGTGGTTATCTCGTGGGCTTTTTACGCGGGAGTTTTACGGTATATGATGGCGACCATTTCAACATAGTTCCCTGTGATTCGTTCAAAGAAATGGATGTTATTGTTAGAAAGTGAAATTAGAACTTGAAATGCTCATAAGCGTCCTGACTTGAGCCATAGAATTGTCAGTATTGTCAGAAAGTGAAGATAGGGCGCGTACATGTAAGCTCCTCAAATGACCTGAACCATAGAATTGTCAGTATTGTCAGAAAGTGAAGATAGGACTTTAGCCTCTTATGGACACCAATAAAATGATACATTGACATGAATTGTACACAGTGTCCAATAGACGAAGAGCAACGGTTCAAAAGTCAATAGCACGGAATCGTGTCTCTCTAACGATTTTTGTCTACTCCTCTCTACATATGCTTCCCATCTGTATTTGTTCGCTAGCTGTCGTGGTAAACGGTAATCGTTTCGTAATTTTCTGGAGAAGAAAATAAATCGATTGCTAATTGACCCTACGCTGAATTTTCCGACCAATTTTATCACTAAAGTCTGAAGTAAACTCATAAATAAACTCACAATTCAACTCGTTTAACTGCATAATAAATCTAACTGGATATATATTCCATTCCAACACCTTATATATAGATAGTTCAATCGGCATGATATACAACGATAATAAATTCATTCATGTAAGCTTTGTTTATCATAGCGTCAGCAGTTTGCAAAATTATATTCCTCTTCCCAATATAAAATGGTCAATTTGGTCAAACATTCTGCTACAGACAATTCTTTGTAACTTTTGCATTAAGATGGATAATTGGAGAAATGTCAGTGAAATAGCTCCGCCGTATTTATATTGAATCTGACCGGCTAGATTAAATGCGAAGAAGAGCCTTTTTACGGATCAGTCTATTTTATCAGATCAATGCAATTGTTGGAGCAGTGATCATCGTTGTCGTATTGATTTTGACCTCTGTGCATGCTGTTATTGACCTCCGCTCGACACGTTTTCTGCATGGACCAGAGCAAATGATCGTCTGTTGTTGTAAACGAGACTAACCACTGGTTAGACATTATAATCATTCAGTCATGCCCAGTAAATTCAGACAAGGAGTCGTTGACATCTTCAAATTAGGACTTTCAACTTTGTCTATCAAGAAAAAAATGGCTGGTGAAGCTTTCAGCCATCAAATGGAATTTCCCCATCGATAACAGGTCCTATTTATATCCATAGAAGGGATAAATGACAAGTTCATTGACTGAGATTGCTACATGGAATAGTAACCTATAGCGATGTCTATCTCTTTCGTTGTTTTCAGAAATACCTCCATCTTCCCTTGACATTTTTTATATTGCTTTCATCTACCCAAAGCGCCATCTACCGAGAACGTTCTTCGTATAAACCAGGGCCCAGTTTCACAAAGCGATCTTAGCTTAAGGTGATCTTAATTACCAATGGCAACATATACCTTTAGCATTGGTTGCCATGGTAGTTAAGATCACACTTAGCTAAGATAGCTTTGTGAAACTAGGCCCAGGACTTTTCTTTTTTAGTTATGCTTATTATATGTATGTTCAATTGGTTCTGCTATGCAAAGCAGTTTTTTTAAAACCTAAATGGGTTTTCTTTTGTGGTTTCCAATGGTTTGTTCGGGGGGAAAAGTAGTTGGTTGCCGGGAAGTTAGAATCATTGTCTGGGACCGGTAATTAAGAGTCGGACGAATACGACCAAAGACAGCCGCTGAATAAACTCCCAGTAAAATAGGAGAGAAATGATAGATTTGAACGAAAAAAGACGTCCACAACCTGACCAACAGTTACGTTTTCATATAAGGGATATTGCTCTTATTTGCCAAGCCTACTTAAATGTTATATGACCCAGTTTGTGTTTTACAGCGAATATTCGATTTATGCTAAAGTTTAGTAAAGTTTTATTTAGCCATAGTATTGTATCTTAGTTATTTTAATATTTGAACTAACGCAGGTCTATTGTTCACACTCATGCTATCAATCAATGTACTTTCCCACTTCAACTAACTTTGAAAAGCAGCATGCAGATTATTCAATTTTTTGGTTGTTTTGCGTTATGATCTTTCTGAAAATAGAAAAGAAACGCCGAAACAAAATGTAAGTAACTATCCAGAACTCAACAATGTCGCAAATGGAGAAAAAACAAAATTTTGTCGTAAGAACTGAAACTATCGTCAAGATTAACGGTCGTTCAGTGGCATTTAGAAGTTGAAAGGTTACAATAAGGTGTCGTCACCCAATAAACCAAGAAGTTGTTATCCACCTTATTGTAAGATTAAGAATAAATGATCACTTTTGCTATTACATTTTGTCACGGGATTTTTCATAAGTGTTTTATCGTCTTGGAATTCAACCAATTTGGATGTAATGTTGTTTCTTTTGAATTGACCATAGAGATGTAGCGTTTTATTGACAGACAGCGAGGAGAGCTAACTCAATAACTCTTGCCTAGATTAAAATTTAATAAAATCGTAAGGAGAAACTTCATACAGACTAGTTGTGAAAAAGTAGGAAGGATCAGGTGACGTTTATCGCTTTCAACGGGAATAAAATCGATTGTTGAGTTGAATGTTCAGATTAATCAACTAACCGAGATGAATATTTGTCTCTGTCTGAGATCGAGTTTCCCCAATTCCTCATTTTTATTTACATACAAATTGTGAAACTGAATATGCTTTCATTATTGACATGTATAAATTACTTAATCAACGTGATAAATGACGATATACGCTTGGATTCTCAGTATAGGATGACTGAATTATATTTTGGAAAAGCCTTCTTCTATTACGGCATAGATGGATTGAGGGGGAAGTTGACAAAGACCTGAATACATAACTAGATGCTGTAGGTCCTATACAGGATACACGGAATCGGTTTACACCGTGTTCAGTTCGGAAAAAAATGTCAAGAATAAAAGATGGCCAATTTTTTAACAATCTTCAGCTCAGTGCTGTTATTAAGAATCTCATTTCGAACAGAACCCAAGTTCAATTTTGTTAGTATTTTTTATCCAACAATTCTGCTTTTCCTGCTTTATATGATTTGACAAGGAGGAAGATATATACTTGTAGGAGCAATGATAATTTTTGTAAAGATTTTTAACCACAGGTATTCTTGTTTTGATTAGGTTCCTAACTCGACGGGTCTCCGTGGCTCTGTAGGTAGAGCGTTGGACGCTCAATCACAACAGCCTTCCACCAATGGGTCACGGGTTCGAATCCAACTCAGTTCACTCGAACGACCTATGTGGGATGCCAGTTACCACCGGTTTCCTCCGGGTTTAAAGCCCGGTTTCCTCCCACAATAAAACTGGCAACGCCGCCATATAAGTGAAATACTTTTGAGCGCGGCGTAAAACACCAAACAATCAATCAATCAATCCTAAATTGACAAGTTTTCCATCGAACGTTTGAAAATCAAGGTGATTAGTTGCTGTTGAAAAGTAGACTAGCCACGAACCGGGAACGGAGTTTTCTCCTGCACGGGAAGTAAACTTGGACGTGTGTCATACACGGTGTTGATCTTTATTCGGTGTTTCTCGTCTGGATAATGCTGGAAATATATTCAGATTTTCGGTTTAGGAAAACTTAACTAAGTGGATCTTCACTTAAAAAAATCCACCAAAAGTTTCCTTCTGTTTTTTTTTTTGTCTTACTTACAAATCGATGATACTAACATTTTAAACCAAATTAATTGGATCACATTAACTGCATAAAAATGCCGTGCGTAGCCTAATTCTCAATGCCCCAGTATTATCCGTGACGATTTCTTCTAAAATACTATTATAAAAAACAATGTCAATTTCTCGCAAATAATAAAAAGAACAACAAAAACACACACTGATAATTCTGCTATAAAAGATTTGATTATCGCAAATGTTTTCGTAGATTATTTTGCCCTATTCTCTGTCGAACGTAACCCAAATCTTGTGTGCGTTGGCACAATCGTCACAATTGGCAACCGAAGTGATGTTAGATGTGATATATATAGTAACAGAAAGCGAGGGAAGGTGTTCTGTGTTTACTTCTTATCAATTGTCCCAGCCTTGACCACAGTGAAAATAGAACAGTTGAATTAAACTCTTCAAAATTAATTAAAGTTTGGGAAGAAAACTATACGGCCAGTACAACTGGAGTTTGTTTAAAAGATGCATAGCGATGAAGCATTGTTCCAACAAATTCTAAGTGAGAAAACCGGTTGAGCAATGATCTTCTTTCCCGTATTGTTTTGGACCTCTGGAGAGGTTGTTACGGTTGATATTGACCTCTAGGGAGGCTGCTATTGGATATTTTGACCTCTAGGGAGGCTGCTATTGATTGATATCTCATTTCAACCAGTTTTCGGGGGCAAAATCAATATTAAATGAGGATGATAGTTTTTTTTAGATATCAGTCTATCCACCGACTAGTCATTTGAACTCGACTGCTTTGGTTAGTCAATTTGGACAAGAAGCGAGCGACAAGTTCAAATCAGGACTTTTTATTTTTCCCTAGAAGAGGCAAATCGCCGGAACAGCTTTCATTGTCAAGGAGGTTATAGACAGCGAAATGGAATAATCCAGCGGAAGCTGCTTGTCGATTGCAGGCCTTTTTTATAACCACGACGGAATAAATAACTCGTCCATTTAATAGAATTGATGCACAGTGAATGACGATGGTTGTTGATCTCTGTCCCTCTCAATGCTTTTTCAAAGGAAAATATCTCCCATCTTTCCCTGACAGCCCTACCTTTTAGCCAAGCACTATCTTCCTGGAGCTCTATTTCATACAAACAAAGCATTCTGGGTTAACTGGTTTTCCTGAAAATTCGATTATTTTTTCTGGCAAATCTTGATTGATTCCCAGTCAGTTTTTTTTGGCCAAGGATAGTGGGTTAGAACACAGTTACTTGATCTTGCCGTGCATAACGTTAGTTGGAGTAGATAGGTGGTCGTTAAATGATTAAGTGAGCGAATTCAGATAACACATAGAAAAGGAACAGTTAAAGTTAATTGGAAAACTAAAATGACAGATTTCGTATAAAATTTTATATAGTAAGATCAAGATCAAATTTTGTCAATTTTTCAAACATTGCTTTATTTTCGTACTACCTGAACGTTCAATGGAATTTTTGTTTATTTTAATCTCGTTCATTAGTTTTGACTAATTTTGACTAGTTTTGACTATTCTCACTCCATTTTAAACAAGTATCAGCGATAACGATTTTCCCCTTTCTCTACCCATCAAGCTCATTCTTAATGATTGATTTATTGACTGATGTTTTACAACGAACTAAAAATGGGTTTACTTATATGGCGGCGTGGCCATGCTCAGTTGAGGAGGATAGTGGCCATTTGTCCGGAAGAACCCCGACCCCCCCCCCCCCCCCACCCCCGAACATGTACCGAATACACCGTTTTCCATCTACATCCATTAATCAACATGATTAACGACTATAATCAATTCTTCTTTTTGAGACATTTTCCGGAACTATGCTAACAGTTATTTCACCTTTTGATAATAATAATCTCTCTTTAACTGGAATCTAATAAAATGCTACAATTGTGAGGAATTGTATACAACAGCAAAATCTTGTCAAAAACCCAAGTGTTATTTGATCTGAATGCTCGCAACCATTCATTTTTTGTGTCTTAAAAGATTGACTGGGATAATAAATTTATCTGATCAACTTACAAGGATAAATAAACGTCGATTTATTTCAATTTCGTTTATCACAACGTTGCAAATTGCAATAATATACGTCTTTTCACTTACCGATGTAAAATGAACCATATGATTAAATTGCTATTGAGAAAAACTATTTTCAATGACTAATGGTTGAGTATTAAAGGGTTTGATCAGGTATGATCACAATTTCTAGAGACAAAATTACGTCACCGTATTAAAAACAACAGTAAAAATTCCAAGGGAGTCATTCTATCTTGATATCTGGAACCAGGAGTTGTTTCGTCACTTTTTGCTCTAACAGATCGAGTCAGTGTTGAATTTTCGAAGTCATCAACTAAATCTGTGTTAGAGAAAAGCTACCAACAATTCCCCGCCAATTGATTTATAAACATATCATCTTTTAAGACTTATAATATGATGAATACCCATAACAAAATCATTTCTCTGCGTTCAGCATTATGTCCAAAGTCTTTGTTGATTTTTTTTCTTTTTTTTCAGTATAACTTTTTTCCCCAAAATCTTCGATGAGGTTGTGATAAAGATTGATGTGGCAAGCTAGAGAAAAGGTCCATTATACTGAAAGTATAGTCAATCTTTGTGCTTCCATAAAATAGTCATACGTCATAGGAGTTTTTTGGGCCCTTCTTTTGAAGACAAGGTTTAACATTTCCAGGGGGATAATATCATTTTATGTAATGATTTCGACCTCTGGAGTTGCTAGTATTGATTAGGAACTCACTTCCACAAGTAATTCTGAGACTTCTCAAAATAAAGATGGCCGCGTCAAGTTGAAGGTCAGACTAACCACATACTACTGTAAGTTCAGTTATAGTTATGTTTTGCCCTATTCTCAGTCGAACGTAACCCAAATGTTTTCGTAGATTATTTTGCCCTATTCTCTGTCGAACGTAACCCAAGCCTTGTGTGCGTTGGCACAATCGTCACAATTGGCAACCGAAGTGATGTTAGATGTGCTATACAAGGTGTTCTGTGTTAACTTCTTATCAATTGTCCCAGCCTTGAATTAAACTCTTCAAAATAAATTAAAATTTGAGAAGAAAGCTATACCGCCAGTACAACTGGAGTTTGTTTAAAAGATGCATAGCGATGAAGCATTGTTCCAACAAATTTTAAGTGAGAAAACCAGTTGAGCAATGATCTTTCCCGTAGTAATTTTGACCTCTGGAGAGGTTGTTACGGTTGAGTTTGACCTCTAGGGAGGCTGTTATTGGATGTTTTTGACATCTAGGGAGGCTGTTATTGATTGATATCTCATTTCCACCAGTTTTCGGGGGCATAATCAATATTAAATGAGGATGATAGTTTTTTAGATCTCAGTCTATCCACCGACTAGTCATTTGAACTCGGCTGCTTTGGTTAGTCAATTTGGACAAGAAGCGAGTGACAAGTTCAAATCAGGACTTTATATTTTTCCCTAGAAGAGGCAAATCGCCGGAACAGCTTTTATCGTCAAGGAGGTTATAGACAGCGAAATGGAATAATCGAGCGGAAGCTGCTTGTCGATTGCAGGCCTTTTTTATAACCACGACGGAATAAATAACTCGTCCATTTAATAGAATTGATGCACGGTGAATGACGATGGTTGTTGATCTCTGGCCCTTTCAATGCTTTTTCAAAGGAAACTATCTCCCATCTTTCCCTGACAGCCCTACCTCTTTTAGCCAAGCACTATCTACCTGGAGCCGTATTTCATACAAACAAAGCATTCTGGGTTAACTGGTTTTCCTGAAAATTCGATTATTTTTTTCTGGCAAATCTAAATTGATTTCCCGTTTTTTTGGCCAAAGGTAAGGGGTAAGAAAACAGTTACTTGATCTTGCCGTGCATAACGTTAGTTGGAGTAGATAGGTGGTCGTTAAATGATTAAGTGAGCGAATTCAGATTACAAGGAACAAGGTAAAGTTAATTGGAAAACTAAAATGACAGATTTCGTATAAAATTCAAACATTGCTTTATTTGGTACTAGCTGAACGTTCAATGGAATTTTTGTTTATTTTAACCCCGTTCTTTAATTTTGACACTCCATTTTAAACAAGTATCAGCGATAACTATTTTCCCCTTTTTCTACCCATCAAGCTCATTCTTAATGATTGATTTATTGACTGATATTTAACGCCAAACTAAAAATGAGTTTACATATATGGCGGCGTGGACATGCTCAGTTGAGGAGGAAAGTGGCCCTTTGCCCGGAAGAAAACCCCCGACCGTAGGCGAGTAAAGAACATGTAACGAATGCACCATTTACCATCTACATCCATTAATCAACGTCATTAACGACTATAATCAATTCATCTTTTTGAGACATTTTCCGGAACTATGCTAACAGTTATTTCGCTTTTTGATAATAATAAACTCTCTTTAAATGGAATCTAATAAAATGCTACAATTGCGAGGAATTGTATACAACAGCAAAATCTTGTCAAAAACCCAAGTGTTATTTGATCTGAATGCTCGCAACCATTATTTTTTTGTGTCTTAAGAAATTGACTGAGATAATACATTTATCTGATCAACTTACAAGGATAAATAAACGTCGATTTAGAGGGGAACCTTTCACCATTTCCATCTTTCAAATGACGATAAATGACGAGAATAAACTAATTTATTTCAACTTCGTTTATCACAACGTTGCAAACTGCAATAATATACGTCTTTTCACTTACCGATGTAAAATGAACCATATGATTAAATTGCTATTGAGAAAAAGTATTTTCAATGACTTTTGGTTGAGTAATAAAGGGTTTGATCAGGTATGAAAAGAAGCTCGACGAATAATCCAATTTCTCAGAATGATTTCTACCTCTTAAAATGTTTTCGAGTCAAAATGACCTTATTTCGCATGAAACAGGCACAGCTAGCCAGCGACCAACGGTTGGCAGTCTCCTGACACTGCTAGTAATATGGGCAGTCATGGGCAAAAAGCTCAAATCAAGACTTTAAACTTTACCCATCAAGAAGCAAATCGCCCGAAAAGCTTTTATTCTCAGCGTGTTTAAACCGCCAAATGGAATATGCGAGCGGAAGTTATCTGACAATAGCAGGCTATATTTATATCCACGCCACGGAATGAATGGCTGTTTCCTTGAATAGAATAGCTGCAGCGAATGACGTGATTGCGGATTTTTCATTGCTTTGGGAAGACACATCTCATCGTTCAGCCCACTTCACCTCTAATGCTGCACATCATTAACCCAAATCACCATCTACCCAGAGTCGTTTTTCATATAGTTTTTGTTGGTTTCGCATTATTCATCGGATGCAATTGGTACTGCTATATCGGAAGCAATCCCGTTGCCTTTTTTCTGCCGTCCATATTGATTCCCATTTCGTGGTTTCCAGTTTTGTTTATTTGTGAAAAGGTAGTTGGTTAACGAAACGTTGAGTGGGTTTGATTCTTATACGATCAAAGGCGACTGTTAAAGGCACACTTGCCGCGAAAATCAGGAATATTGTTTACATTAAAAAAGAAAGACCGTATTCTGTATTTTTGCCAGACAATATAAGTTAGGAACTTTCTATTTTTACCAAAATTTAAAAGTTTGGACGTCACTTTGTATTTTTAATTTGAATTTGAAAATTTGAATTGTTACGTACCCGGAACGTAAACAAACCGATCTGCCCCCTATTGGCGATTTTATGTTTCAGTCGAGTGAGTGAACTAACGGCACAGTGTAATTTTACGTAGGCCTATTTATCTGAGAAATACAGACTGACGATCGGTTAACAGCGACTGGAAAAGCCTGTTTGAGTGTAAACCACAGATACAAAGGCCTGAAAGGAGGGTAATCCAACACGAAAGTTGACCGACACTGATCGTTGTTGTTGTAATCAGGCTTCGATTCTTCGTTTGTTTTTCACCCCATTTTTACAGTCTAAAGCTAACTAGACATGTTTTATGTGTCCTATGTTTAAGTTTAGTGGTATTAGTCTTAGTAAGCTCATGTAAATTGGTTTTCTTAGCAAATTTAAACAGGCTACGGCGGCAAGTGTGCCTTTAAACGATGTTCGATTGCCGACTAAAACGGACAGGTAAATTTTCTTGAACGGTAAAATTATTTGCGTTGGGATAAGAAATTCATTAAATGTTAAGCCCACCTCTACAGATAAAAGTGTTTTTCGTTCCTTCAGAATACTATAATTTACCACAACATACATTCCGTCCAAACGTAACTACAATTTATCCCGAACTGCTTTAAAACGTGAAGAGTTTCGACGTAGCTCTTACATTGAACATTCGTTACCCAAAACAAACATGAAGTGATATTAGGTGTTTCACTACTAAGTGTATACAACTAAATTCGGTAGAATACGATTATTTTGTCAGCGGTTAGACAGCGGTTAACTTTCTTAGATATATTTCTACTCTTCATTATTACAATTTCGGTTTCAGTTTTAACTATCGCTTATTGGCATTATCTTACGTCCATGGACCAGGCATATAGTTCAGCCTGACGTTGCTGGCCTTGTCCTATCTTTCAAGATGCAGGGAAATCACGCATGTATTATAACCAACAACAAACCGCTCACCAGGATGTCATTTATTTCTTAAACCGATAATCACGTTGTATTGAAGAACTGCTGGGTTTAATACCTTTCCGACGCATGCGTTGTCTTTTTGATTGGAATTTTATTGTTAAGAACATTGACTATTTCGGTGATTTTAGCTTTGGAAATGATCGTAGAGATGGTGTTTGATTGGTGGAAATTGCGAAAGGGTCCATTTATTAACCTTCACTCTGTAACCAGACTGTAATTTTATCAAATGCCAACATTTCTAGAGACAAAATTACGTCAACGTATTAAAAGCAAAAGTAAAAACTCCAAGGGAATCATTCTATCTTGATATCTGGAACCAGGAGTTGTTTCGTCAATTTCTGCTCTAACAGATCGAGTCAAAGTTGAATTTTCGAAGTCGTCAACTAACTCCGTGTTAGATTGATTGATTGTTTGGTGTTTTACGCCGCACTCAAGATTATTTCACTTATAGGGCGGCGTTGTCAGTCTTATTGTGGGAGGAAACCGGGATCTATACCCGGGGGAAACCTACGACCTTCTGGTGGTAACTGGCAACCATCCCACATAGGTAATCCGTGTTAGAGAAAAACTACCAACAATTCCAGGCCAATTGATTTATAAACACATCATCTTTTAAGACTTATAACATGAAAAATACCCATAACAAAATGATTTATCTGCGTTCACCATAATGTCCAAAGTCTGCGTTGATTTTTTTCTATTTTTTCAGGATAACTTTTTTCCCCAAAATCTTCGATGAGGTTTTGTTAAAGATTGATGATGTGCCAAGCTAGAGAAAAGGTCCATTATACTGAAAATATAGTCAATCTTTGTGTTAAAATAGTCATACGTCATACGAGTTTTTATGGCCCTCCTTTTAAAGACAAGGTATAAAACATTTCCAGGGGGATAATCTCATTTTATGTAATGATTTCGACCTCTGGAGTTGCTAGTATTGATTCGGAACTCACTTCGACAAGTTTTCTGAAACTTCCCAAAATAAAGATGGAAAATAAATCGATTGCGAATTGGGATTTTCCGACCAATTTTCTCACTAAAGTAAACTCATAGATAAAACTCACAATTCAACACGTTTAACTGCATAATAAATCTAACTGGATATATATTTTATTCCAAACCTTAATATATGGATAGCTTAATAGGCATGATAAACAAGGATAATAAAATCATTCATGTAACCTTTGTTTTTCATAGCGTAATCAGTTTGCAAATTATATTCCTCTTCCCAATATAAAATGGTCAAACATTCTGCTACAGACAATTTTTTGGAACTTTTGCATAAAGATGGTTAATTGTAGAAATGTCAGTGAAATAGCTCCGCTGTATTTATTTTGAATCAAACCGGCTAGATTAAATACGAAGAAGAGCCTTTTTACGGATCGGTCTATTTTTACAGATCAATGCATTTGTTGGAACAGTGATCATCGTTGTCGTATTGATTTTGACCTCTGAGCATGCTGTTATTGACCTCCGCTCGACACATTTTCTGCATGGATCAGAGCATATGATCGTCTGTTGTTGTAAACGAGACTAACCACTGGTTTATAGTCATTATAATCATTCAGTCATGCGCAGTAAATTCAGACAAGGGGTCCTTGACATCTTAAAATTAGGACTTTCAACTTTGTCTATCGAGAAAGAAATGACTGGTAAAGCTTTCAACCATCAAATGGAATTTCCCCATCGATAACAGGTCCTATTTATATCCATAGAAGGTATAAATGACAAGTTCATTGAATGAGATTGCTACATGGAATAATCTATGGCGATGTCTATCTCTTTCATTGTTTTCAGAAATACCTCCATCTTCCCTTGACATTTTTTTTATATTGCTCGTCATCTACCCAAAGCGCCATCTACCGAGAACGTTTTTCGCATAAACCAGGGACTTTCCCTTTTTGGTTATGCTTATCATATGTATGTTCAATTGGTTCTGCTATGCAAAGCAGTTTTTTTTTTCAAAACCTAAACGGATTTTCTTTTGTGGTTTCCAATGGTTTGTTCCGGGGAAAAAGTAGTTGGTTGTCGAGAAGTTCGAGTCATTGTCTGGGACCGGTAATTAAGAGTCCGACGAATACAACTCAAGACAACCACTGAATAAACTTTCGGTAAAAAAAGACAGAAATAATAGATTCGAACGAAAAAAGACGTCCAAAACCTGACCAACCGTTACATTTTTATACAAGGGATATTGCTCTTCTGTGAATAAATGGTCACTTTTTGCTATTGTTAAATTTTGTCACGGGATTTTTCATAGCCGTTTTATCGTCTTGGAATTCAATCAATTAACGTTTATCATTTTCAGCGGGAATAAAATCGATTGTTGAGTTGAATGTTCAGATTAATCAACTAAGCGAGATGAATATTTGTCTCTGGCTGAGATCGAGTTTCCCCAATTCCTGATTTTTATTTACATACAAATTGTGAAACAGAATATGCTTTCACTATTGACATGTATAAATTACTTAATCAACATGATAAATGACGATATACGCTTGGATTCTCAGTATGGGATGACTGAATTATATTTTGGAAAAGCCTTCTTCTATTACGGCATAGATGGATTGAGGGGGAAGTTGACAAAGACATGAATACATAACTAGATGCTGTAGATCCTATACAGGATACATGGAATCTGTTTACACCACGTTCTGTTCGGAAAAAAATGTCAAGAATAAATGATGGCCCATTCTTTAACAGTCTTCAGCTCAGTGCTGTTATTAAGAATCTCATTTCGAACAGAACCCGACGTCCAATTTTGTTAGTATTTTTTATCCAACAAATCTGCTTTTCCAGCTTTATATGATTTGACAAGGAGGAAGATATATACTTGTATGACAATGATTTTTTTGGTTAAGATTTTTGACAATAGGTATTCTTGTTTTTATCAGGTTTCAAACTCGACAAGTTTTCCATCGAACGTTTGAAAAGTAAGGTGATTGGTTGCTGTTGAAAAGTAGACTAGCCACGGGCTGGGAACGGTGTTTTCTCCGGAACGGTAAGCTAACTTGGACAAGAAGTCATACACGGTGTTGATATTTATTCAGTGTTTCTCGTCTGGAGTTTAATGACCTAATGCTGGGAATATATTCAGATTTTCAGTTTAGGAAAACTTAACTTGGACCTTCCCTTAATAAAATCCACCAAAAGTTTCCTTCTGTTTTTTTGTCTTATATACAAATCGATGATATGAAAATTTTTTAACCAAATTAATTGGACCGTGTGCTTAAAGTGCCATGAACTGCCAAAATGTTCATATTTTGACGTTAAAACAGAACGTTGAAATTATTGGCTATTTTCTCAATACGTATGATTCACAAGTTTTTTAGTGCTTCTAGTCTCGAAAATGTACGATAAAGTATTGTTTTTAACTAAATTTGCCTTAGAATGAATGAATGGTCGTCCCGGTTATTTCAATTTGTTTACTTTTCGAACACATTTTCGGTTCGTACAAGCCACATACTGTATGGATTTTCCTCATTCCAGTGCCAATCATTTAGTTTTTCGATGGCCTTCAAAACCTCTTACTGTCGTGACGATCAGAAATTATAACAAAAGTGTAAATTTTGGCAGCTCATGTCACTTTAACTGCATAAAAATACCGTGCGTAGCTTAATTCTCAATGCCCTATCACTATCCGTGACCATTTGTTCTAAAATACTATTATAAAAACAATGCCAATTCCGGTTGAGCAATGATCTTCTTTCCCGTAGTGATTTTGACCTCTGGAGAGGTTGTTACGGTTGATTTTTACCTCTAGGGAGGCTGCTATTGGATATTTTAACCTCAAGGGAGGCTGTTATTGATTGATATCTCATTTCCACCAGTTTTCGGGGGCAAAATCAATATTAAATGTGGATGCTAGTTTTTTTAGATATCAGTCTATCCACCGACTAGTCATTTGAACTCGACTGCTTTGGTTAGTCAATTTGGACAAGAAGCGAGTGACAAGTTCAAATCAGGACTTTTTATTTTTCCCTAGAAGAGGCAAATCGCCGGAACAGCTTTTATTGTCAAGGAGGTTATAGACAGCGAAATGGAATAATCGAGCGGAAGCTGCTTGTCGATTGCAGGCCTTTTTTATAACCACGACGGAATAAATAACTCGTCCATTTAATAGAATTGATGCACAGTGAATGACGGTCGTTGTTGATCTCTGGCCCTTTCAATGCTTTTTCAAAGGAAAATATCTCCCATCTTCCCCTGACAGCCCAACCTCTTTTAACCAAGCACTATCTACCTGGAGCCCTATTTCATACAAACAAAGCATTCTGGGTTAACTGGTTTTCCTGAAAATTTGATTATTTTTTTCTGGCAAATCTTGATTGATTTCCAGTCGTTTTTTTGACCAAGGGTCAAGGGTAGGGGGTTAGAAAACAGTTACTTGATCTTGCCGTGCATAACGTTAATTGGAGTAGATAGGTGGTCGTTAAATGATAAGTGAGCGAATTCAGATTACACATAAAAAAGGAACAGGTAAAGTTAATTGGAAAACTAAAATGACAGAGTTATTCAGCATGATCATTTTTAACTTTAAAATCATTCATTAAATTTTGTCAATTTTCAATGGAATTTTTGTTTATTTTAACCTTGTTCATTAATTTTGACCGCACCTATTCTCACTCCATTTTAAACAAGCATCAGCCTTAACGATTTCCCCTTTCTCTACCCATCAAGCTCATTCTTAATGGTTGATTTATTGACTGATATTTTACGCCAAACTAAAAATGAGTTTACTTATATGGCGGCGTGGACAGTTGAGGAGGAAAGTGGCCCTTTGCTCGGAAGAAAACCCCCGACCGTAGGCGAGTAAAGAACATGTAACGAATGCACCATTTACCATCTACATCCATTAATCAACGTCATTAACGACTATAATCAATTCATCTTTTTGAGACATTTTCCGGAACTATGCTAACAGTTATTTCGCCTTTTGATAATAATAATAATCTCTCCTTAATTGGAATCTAATAAAATGCTACAATTGCGAGGAATTGTATACAACAGCAAAATCTTGTCAAAGACCCAAGTGTTATTTGATCTGAATGCTCGCAACCATTCATTTTTTTGTGTCTTAAAAGATTGACTGGGATAATGCATTTATCTGATCAACTTACAAGGATAAATAAACGTCGATTTAGAGGGGAACGTTTAACCATTTCCATCTTTCAAATGACGAGAATAAACTAATTTATTTCAACTTCGTTTATCAGAACGTTGCAAACTGCAATAATATACGTCTTTTCACTTACCGGTGTAAAATGAACCATATGATTGAATTGCTATTGAGAAAAACTATTTTCAATGACTTTTGGTTGAGTACTAAAGGGTTTGATCAGGTATGAAAAGAAGCTCGACCACTTTCTAGGAGCAATAATCCAATTTCTCAGAATGATTTCTACCTCTTAAAATGTTTTCAAGTCAAAATGACCTTATTCCGCATGAAACAGGCACAGCTAGCCAGCGACCAACGGTTGGCAGTCTCCTGACACTGCTAGTAATATGGGCAGTCATGGGCAAAAAGCTCAAATCAAGACTTTAAACTTTACCCATCAAGAAGCAAATCGCCCGAAAAGCTTTTATTCTCAGCGTGTTTAAACCGCCACATGGAATATGCGAGCGGAAGTTATCTGACAATAGCAGGCTATATTTATATCCACGCCACGGAATGAATGGCTGTTTCCTTGAATAGAATAGCTGCAGCGAATGACGTGATTGCGGATCTTTCATTGCTTTGAGAAGATACATCTCATCGTTCAGCCCACTTCACCTCTAATGCTGCCCATCATTAACCCAAATCACCATCTACCCAGAGTCGTTTTTCATATAGTTTTTGTTGGTTTCGCATTATTCATCGGATGCAATTGGTACTGCTATATAGGAAGCAATCCCGTTGCCTTTTTTCTGCCGTCCATATTGATTCCCATCATGTGCTTTTGAATTGTTTGATTTGTGAAAAAGTAGTTGGTGTGAGATTCTGAATTTATTTGATTCATGTACCATCAAAGGCGACTGCTAAACGATGCTCGATTGCTGACTAAAACGGACAGGTAAATTATTTGCGTTGGAATAAGAAATTCATTTAATGTGAAGCCCATCTCTACAGATAACAGTGTTTATCGTTTCTTCAGAATACTATAATTTACCACAACATACATTCCTACCAAACATCACTAACTACAATTAATCCCGAACTGCTTTAAAAAGTAAAGAGTTTCGACGTTTCGACGTAGCTCTTACATCGAACACTCGTTACCCAATAAAAGATGAAGTGATATTAGGTATTTCACTACTTAGTGTATACAACTAAATTCGGTAGAATACGATTATTTTGTCAGCGGTTAACTTTCTTAGATCTATTTCTACTCTTGATTAATGAAATTTCGGTTTCAGTTTTAACTATCGCTTATTGGCATTATCTTTCGTCAATGGATCAGGCATACACTTTGGTCTGACGTTGCATTGAAAACATTCTCTGCGTATATATGCTGACCATCTCCTATCTTTCAAGATACAGGGAACTTGCAAAAATGTCAATTTATTAACCTTCATTCTAAAAACCAGACTGTAATTTTATCAAATTACAAAATTACGTCAACGTATTAAAAACAAAAGTAAAAACTCTATCATCATTCTATCTTGATATCTGAAACCAGGAATTGTTTCGTCACTTTCTGCTCTTAACAGATCGAGTCAGTGTTGAATTTTCAAAGTCACCAACTAAAGCCGTGTTAGAGAAAAGCTACCAACGATTCTCCGCCAATTGATTTATAAAGATTTCACCTTTTAAGACTTATAATATGATAAATATCCATAACAAAATCTTTTATCTGCGTTCACCATTATGTCCAAAGTCTGCGTTGATCTTTTTCTTTTTTCAGTATAACTTTTTTCCCAAAAATCTTCGATGAGGTTTTGATAAAGATTGATGTGGCAAGCTAGAGAAAAGGTCCATTATACTGAAAGTATAGTCAATCTTTGTGTTTCCATAAAATAGTCATACGTCATACGAGTTTTTATGGAATTTCTTTTGAAGACAAGGTATAAAACATTTCCAGAGGAATAATCTCATTTTATGTAATGATTTCGACCTCTGACTACACTTTCTTGAAAAATCAACCGATTTTGGGTGAAACCCGAAACGGGAATCGAACCTGGGTCCCAGAGTATGGCCCCTATCGCCAGCACTAAATGCCGGCTGCCTTATCCATTCAGCCAACCGGCCTCCTCTATAGGTGCCATATTCTGGGACCCAGGTTCGATTCCCGTTTCGGGTTTCATCCAAAATCGGTAGAACTTCTGCCATTTTTCAAGAAAGTGTTATCCCAAAAAATAGCGAGAATAATGGAATAATAACCTATAACGATGTCTATCTCTTTCATTGTTTTCAGATATAACTCCATCTTCCCTCGACATTTTTTATATTACTCGTCATCTACCCAAAGCGCAATCTACCGAGAACGTTCTTCGTATAAACAAGGGGCTTTCCCTTTTTCGTTATGCTTATTATATGTATGGTTTGTTCCGGGGAAAAAGTAGTTGGTTGTCGAGAAGTTCGAATCATTGTTTGGGACCGGTAATTAAGAGTCCGACGAATACGACCAGAGACAACCACTGAATAAACGTTCGGTAAAATAGGAAAGAAATGATAGATTCGAACGAAAAAAGAGGTCCAAAACCTGATCAACAGTTACGTTTTTATAATGGATATCTCTCTTCTTTGCCAAGCCTACCTAAATGCTATATGACCGAATTTGTGTTTTTACAGCGAATATTCGATTTATGCTAAAGTTTAGGAAAGTTTTATTTAGCCAAAGTATTGTATCTTAGTTATTTGGATATTTGAACTAACACAGGTCTATTGTTCACACTCATGCTATCAATCAATGTACTTTTCCATTTCAACGAACTTTGAAAATACCTTTGGTACAGTTTATCTGAGAATTTTAGCGTTGGAATGGCGGTACCCATATTGAATCGTGTGTAAAAGCAGCATGCAGTTTATTAAATTTTGTGGTTGTTTAGCCTTATGATCTTTCTGAAAATAGAAAAGAAACGCCCAAACAAGATGAAGGCAAATATCCAGAACTCACCATTGTCGCAAATGGAGAAGAAAACACGCAGGTTGTGATTTATAGCATCCTGGAAAGTAATTGCCTTGTAAGAACTGGAGCTATCGTCAAGATTAAGAATCTTTCAATGGCTTTTAGGAGTTGAAAGGTTGCAATAAGGTGAAGAATTACTTATGGATGGCAACTTCTTGGTTTATTAATAATCTTCAACTCAGTGCTAATATTAGGAATCTCATTCCGAACAGAACCCGACTTTGATAACGATGTACAGCTTTAAGAACTACATCGAAACGTCGTCACCGAATAAACCAAGAAGTTGTTATCCACCTTATTGTAAGATTAGGAATAAAGGATCACTTTTGCTATTACATTTTGTCTTGGGATTTTTCATAGCTGTTTTATCTTCTTGGAAATCCACCAATTTGGATGTAATGGTGTTTCTTTTGAATTGACCGTAGAGATATATTGACAGGTTTATTGACAGACAGCGAGGAGAGCTAACTCAATAACTCTTGCCTAGATTTAAATTTAATACAATCGTACCGAGAAACTGCATAAAGACTAGTTGTGAAAAAGTAGGAAGGATCAAGTGACGTTTATCATTTTCAACGGGAATAAAATCGATTGTTGAGTTGAATGTTCAGATTAACCAACTAACGGAGACGAATATTTGTCTCTGTTTGAGATCGAGTTTCCCCAATTCCTCATTTTTATTTACATACAAATTGTGAAACTGAATATGCTTTCACTATTGACATGTATAAATTACTTAATCAACATGATAAATGACGATATACGCTTGGATTCTCAGTATAGGATGACTGAATTATATTTTGGAAAAGCCTTCTTCTATTACGGCATAGATGGATTGAGGGGGAAGTTGACAAAGACATGAATACATAACTAGATGCTGTAGATCCTATACAGGATACATGGAATCTGTTTTACACCACGTTCTGTTCGGAAAAAAATGTCAAGAATAAATGATGGCCCATTCTTTAACAGTCTTCAGCTCAGTGCTGTTATTAAGAATCTCATTTCGAACAGAACCCCAAGTTCAATTTTGTTAGTACTTTTTATCCAAAAGATCTGCTTTTCCTGCTCTATATGATTTGCCAAGCAGGAAGATACATACTTGTAGGACAATGGTTTTTGACCATAGGTATTCTTGTTTTTATTAGGTTCCTAACTCGACAAGTTTTCCATCGAACGTTTGAAAAGTAAGATGATTAGTTGCTGTTGAAAAGTAGACTTGCCATGGACTGGGAACGGAGTTTTCTCCGGCACGGTAAGCAAACTTGGACAAGAAGTCATACACGGTGTTGATCTTTATTCAGTGTTTCTCGTCTGGATTTTAATGACGAATAACCTGTTTCACAAAGCGGCGTAGCGTAAGTTTTTACGTAAATGCCTTAGAACCCATACTGTAGAGATACGTTATAATGAAAGTTACGCAAAAATACATCTACGCTGCTTTGTGAAACAGGCCCCTAATGCTGGGAATAAATTCAGATTTTCAGTTTAGGAAAACCTAACTTAGTGGACCTTCACTTTAAAACAATCCATCAAAAGTTTCCTTCTGTTTTGTTGTCTTACCAAATTAATTGGATCACATTATCGTGTGCTTAACTGCATAAAAATGCCGTGCGTAGCTTAATTCTCAATGCCCCATGACTATCCGTGACCATTTGTTCTAAAATACTATTATAAAAAACAATGTCAATTCCACGCAAATAATCAAAAAGAACAACAAAAACACACAATGATAATTCTGCTATAAAAGCTGTGATTATCGCAAAGGTTTTCGCAGATTATTTTGCCCTATACTCTGTCGAACGTAACCCTTGTGTGTTTTGGCACAATCGTCACAATTGGCAACCGAAGCGATGTTAGATGTGCTATATATAGTAACAGAAAGCGAGTGAAGGTGTTTTTTGTTAACTTCTTATCAATTGTCCCAGCCTTGACCACAGTGAAAATAGACCAGTTTAATAAAACTCTTAAAAAAAAATTAAAATTTAAGAAGAAAACTACACCGCCAGCACAACTGGAGTTTATTTAAAAGATGTATAGGGATGAAGCATTGTTCCAACAAATTCTAAGTGAGAAAACCGGTTGAGCATTGATCTTCTTTCCTGTAGTGATGTTGACCTCTGGAGAGGCTGTTACCTTTGATTTTGACCTCTAGGGAGGCTGTTATTGGATGTTTTTGACCTCTAGGGAGGCTGTTATTGGTTGATATCTCATTTCCACCAGTTTTCGGGTCATAATCAATATTAAATGAGGATGATAGTTTTTTTTAGATATCAGTCTATCCACCGACTAGTCATTTGAACTCGACTGCTTTGGTTAGTCAATTTGGACAAGAAGCGAGTGACAAGTTCAAATCAGGACTTTTTATTTTTCCCTAGAAGAGGCAAATCGCCGGAACAGCTTTCATTGTCAAGGAGGTTATAGACAGCGAAATGGAATAATCGAGCGGAAGCTGCTTGTCGATTGCAGGCCTTTTTTATAACCACGACGGAATAAATAACTCGTCCATTTAATAGAATTGATGCACAGTGAATGACGGTCGTTGTTGATCTCTGTCACTTTCCATGCTTTTTCAAAGGAAAATATCTCCAAATGTTTCCCTAAGAGCCTTACCTCTTTTAACCAAGCACTATCTACCTGCAGTCGTATTGCATACAAACAAAGCATTCTGGGTTAAATGGTTTTCCTGAAAATTTGATTATTTTTTCTGGCAAATCTTAATTGATTTTTTTGGTCAAGGGTAAGAGCTAGAAAACAGTTACTTGATCTTGCCGTGCATAACGTTAATTGGAGTTGATAGGTGGTCGTTAAATGACTAAGCGAGCGAATTCAGATTAGAAATAGAGAAGGAACACGTAAAGTTAATTGGAAAACTAAAATGACAGATTTCGTATACAATTTTATCCTGCAAGTTCTATACAAATTTTAGAGTTATTCAGCATGATCATTTTTACGAATGAAATTATTCATCAAATTTTGTAAATTTTTCAATCATTGCTTTATTTGGTACTAGCTGGACGTTCAATGGAATTTTTGTTTATTTTAACCTCGTTCATTAATTTTGGCATCAATTCACACATTTTAAACAAGCATCAGCGATAACTATTTTCCCCTTTTTCTACCCATCAAGCTCATTCTTAATGATTGATTTATTGACTGATGTTTTACGCCAAACTAAAAATGAGTTTACTTATATGGCGGCGTGGACATGCTCAGTTGAGGAGGAAAGTGGCCCTTTGCCCGAAAGAAAACCCCCGACCGTAGGTGAGTAAAGAACATGTAAGGAATACACCGTTTTCCATCTACATCCATTAATCAACGTGATTAACGACTATAATTAATTTATCTTTTTGAAGCATTTCCCGGAACTATGCTAACAGTTATTTCGCCTTTTGATAATAACAATGTTTCCTTAATTGGAATCTAATAAAATGCTACAATTGCGAGGAATTGTATACAACAGCAAAATCTTGTCAAAAACCCAAGTGTTATTTGATCTGAAGCTCGCAACCATTCATTTTTTGTGTCTTCAAAGATTGACTGGGATAATACATTTATCTGATCAACTTACAAGGATAAATAAACGTCGATTTAGAGGGGAACGTTTAACCATTTCCATCTTTCAAATGACGATAAAGGACGACAATAAACTAATTTATTTCAACTTCGTTTATCACAACGTTGCAAACTGCCATAATATACGTCTTTTCACTTACCGATGTAAAATGAACCATATGATTAAATTGCTATTGAGAAAAACTATTTTTAATGACTTTGGTTGAGTATTAAAGGGTTTGATCAGGTATGAAAAGAAGCTCGACAACTTTCTAGGAGCAATAATCCAATTTCTCAGAATGATTTCTACCTCTTAAAATGTTTTCAAGTCAAAATGACCTTATTTCGCATGAAACAGGCACAGCTAGGCAGTGACCAACGGTTGGGAGTCCCCTGACACTGCTAGTAATATGGGCAGTCATGGGCAAAAAGCTCAAATCAAGACTTTAAACTTTACCCATCAAGGAGCAAATCGCCCTAAAAGCTTTTATTCTCAGGGTGTTTAAACCGCCAAATGGAATATGTGAGCGGAAGTTATCTGACAATAGCAGGCTATATTTATATCCACGCCACGGAATGAATGGCTGCTTCCTTGATTAGAATAGCTGCAGCGAATGACGTGATTGCGGATCTTTCATTGCGTTGAGAAGACACATCTCATCGTTCAGCCCACTTCACCTCTAATGCTGCCCATCATTAACCCAAATCACCATCTACCCAGAGTCGTTTTTCATATAGTTTTTGTTGGTTTCGCATTATTCATCGGATGCAATTGGTACTGCTATATGGGACGCAATCCCGTTGCCTTTTTTCTGCCGTCCATATTGATTCCCATTTCGTGATTTCCAGTTCTTTTTTTGTGAAAATGTAGTTGGTTAACGGAACGTTGAGTGGGTTGGATTCTAATACGATCAAAGGTGACTGTTAAACAATGTTCGATTGCCGACTAAAACAGACCGGTGAATTTCCTTGAAAAGCTCAATTATTTGCGTTGGAATAAGAAATTCATTAAATGCGAAGCCCTCATCTACAGATAAAAGTGTTTTCGTTTCTTCAGAGTACTATAATTTACCACAACGTGCATTCCTTCCAAACGTTACTAACTACAATTAATCCCGAACTGCTTTAAAAAGTAAAGAATTTCGACGTAGCTCTTACATCGAACACTCGTTACCCAATAAAACATGAGGTGATATTAGGTGTTTAGTGTATACAACTAAATTCGGTAGAATACGATTATTTTGTCAGCGGTTAGACAGCGGTTAACTTTCTTAGATATATTTCTACTCGGTTTCAGTTTTAATTATCGCTTATTGGCATTATCTTTCGTCAATGGATCAGGTATACACTTAGGCCTGACGTTGCCTTGAAAACATTCTCTGCTTATATATGCTGGCCTTGTTGTATCTTTTAAGATGCAGCGAAATCACGCATGTGTAGATTGTGTTTGATTGGTGGAAATTGCAGAAAGGTCCATTTACTAACCTTCATTTTATAAACCAGACTGCAATTTTACCAAATGACAAAATTTCTAGAGACAAAATTACGTCACCGTATTAAAAACAAAAGTAAAAACTCCAAGGAAGTCATTCTATCTTGATATCTGGAACCAGGAGTTGTTTCGTCACTTTTTGCTCTAACAGATCGAGTCAGTGTTAAATTTTCGAAGTCATCAACTAAATCTGTGTTAGAGAAAAGCTACCAACAATTCCCCGCCAATTGATTTATAAACATATCATGTTTTAAGACTTATAACCTGATAAATACCCATAACAAAATCATTTATCTGCTTTCACCATTATGTCCAAAGTCTGCATTGATTTTTTTCTTTTTGTTTCAGTAGAACTTTTTTCCCCAAAATCTTCGATGAGGTTTTGATAAAGATTGATGTGCTATGCTAGAGAAAAGGCCCATTATACTGAAAGTATAGTCAATCTTTGTGCTTCCATAAAATAGTCATACGTCATACGAGTTTTTATGGTCCTCCTGTTGAAGACAAGGTATAAAACATTTCCAGGGCGATAATCTCATTTTATGTAATGATTTCAACCTCTGGAGTTGCTAGTATTGATTAGGACCTCACTTGGACAAGTTTTCTGAAACTTCCCAAAATAAAGATGGCCGTTTCAAGTTGAAGGTCAGACTCTAAACCACATACCACTGTAACTTTCAGTTATTATAGCACGACATAAAAGACACAGCTACAAGAAATGATTGCAGGGATCCTTTCAGAACATTGGAAGGAACAGAAATCTACAGCGATTGTTATTCACATTAGCATTTTCGCTATACATCAAGAAGAGATATGCTTTACTTTAGGACTGTTGCACTGTCACAAAATCGTTTTTTGTCTACCAAGGCGGGTTTGCAGAATGTTAGATGGCAGCCATCTTGTTACTGTAGTTGGTCACATTACTTATCATCAGGGTGGACAGTCATGTTAAGGTTGTGGGTGGAGTGGTCATTTTTTATACTGCCAATCAATCAATACTTAACGTGCATTGGCTGCTTAACCTACATCTTTCAGTGGACTTTTTGTTATTCTTGAATTCGACCATTTCAGGATCGCTGATGAAGGATCGCTTATTTGCGCTAAAGCAAGAAGACGAACTCTGCATAAGCTTCTAAACAAAAATCCTAACCCAGCTTGGAATCTTATTAAATGGTATATTGGTGGAGAATTATGTTCGTTAATTTCTGTGGAAAAAAAATGATTTCGATATAAAATTTCAGATCAATCAGTGCATTAAGATAAACAAATATTTGAGTTTGTGGTACAGCCCAAAATACAGCCAATTTCTTCAATAACACCTTAATGAGGCTTGATGAAGTTCCTTGTTTGCCAAAACAGCAGGTTCAAGGTACATAAAGGTAAAACTATTTTGTGATTGTCCAATTGCATTGAAAAATCAGGTCAATAACGTGACCATTTGTCCAGTAATGATATTGATGTCTGTTATTGATTGAAATGCCACTTGGACAAGTTTTCTAAATGATGGCAAAAACGAATATGGCCATTTCTAGTCGAAGACCAAGCTATTACAGCCACCATTATGAGTGGTTAAACTAAAGGAGAAGGAAATGAAAGAACTTTTCTTTCTAACGGTAACAAAACGATATCTCTACGACTTTTCCTCGCCAAACTGTGCTATAAGAAATTTAATAATCGCTATCAGATAATGTGTAACAGCTTAGCTGTGTGCACCGATCGGCTAATCAGCATACGCCTAGCTCACCAGTCACTGCCCTAGCCTAAGAGAAATTGGTCAACTCTGAAAGTCTGCTGTTTAAACCTAGGTTAATTTTGATCATTTCGAGGCGCTAATAACAAAAGACAAACACTCTAATAACTCTGAAATATATACTGGCTTGTTAATCAACCTTTTGTGAAGACGTGACAAGGTGCATTTTGGTGTCTACGCGATTTGTAGGGCTCGTTGTAGAATGTTGAGAAAAGGCAGTCTTACCGTTGACATTGCAGGTTGTAACCATACAAGCTCGCAAGGGAAATAATTTACTAATACTTTTTCCCGTGAATTTTAAGACATCAATGGCGCGCTCCACTGCCGATTGAACACAATGTTGTCTGGCAGATTAATTTTCAGTGTATTTTCACACCGTATACCACGTGCAAGACTCACACACATGGATAGGATGGCATATGGAAGCCCGTTCGATACTATTGCATGCTGTTTTTTGTTTTCTCCCCTTTAAATTCAAAGGCGCATATGTACATGTTTATACGTGTAGATTGAAAGACTTTCTTTTTAATAAGAATAGGTAGTATTTATATTCACATGTAAGAATAAACGGGGAGTGCATTCCGAGGATTCGCTGCAATTGCATTGCGGGTATAAAGGTGGTCTCTCTTGTAGTAACACACTTGCCTGTGCGCCTTCACTTATCTGTACAGAATACTTTCCAGTTCCCACCCGCCACACTGATTCCCTTCAAATACCAAAAAAACATTTCATCGGAAGCCCATGACGTCATCAAGCAATCGGTCTATACAAGTCAGTTTGGATAAGATCATTTCAACACTTCCAGGAAATGCTCCGACATATCTACGTCATCGTTAATCGTTTAAGTTAACTACACGACGCCATCCATCGAGACACAATTCTATGTACAAACGATGCTTATCTGTTTTGTTAATTAAATTTCTATTGCTACAGTAAACTGATACTGTGACGGAAGACAACTAGATTTTTGTCTGCAAATTGAATTTTGGTTATGTGTAACCTCATCCATGCGAAAGTAAAATAGCAGAACGATTATAAGAGAGATCGCCGCTGATGAATATTAACAATTGGGTCTCTTCATTTTGCACTGACCACGGTACTATAGCAGAAATAGTTTTGAGCGCAAGGTAACACTTGGATCGACGCAATCAATTTGTTAATTAGTTAAATAAAAAAATGTAATATTTAGAAATTTTGAGAATGGCACAAAACTGCAAAAATGGTATTCTTCACTTTACCTGATTTGCGTACAATTCAAAATAAATTTAAAGCAAAGAGGTCAGCGGTAGAGGTGATCTTTTTTTAGAGGTCCCTTTTCAAACTATTTGCATCCCCCTTTTAGTTTTGCCGTTTCAGCATTTAACAGCCACAATGTTTGTCTGGGCGTCTCTTGTCTGTCCAATCAAGTAACGTAATGGGTTGATTGATTGAATTTTTACGCGACAGTCAAGATTTTTTCACTTATATCATACATAATTTTTCCTATAAAAACTAAATCATCCACCCAGATATAAAATTAGATATTTTATAGTCGTGTAGTATGTATGGAACCAAAACTCCGGTCTATCACTATTCCCACCTTTGCGATCTATCATTTCCCATCATACGGAAAAACATCATGATTTGTACTGTTTGAACTTTGTAATAGCTTTGTGTCATTTGATACACCAGGGTCTAGTTTCTATTTCGTCAATAGATTCCAAGCCAAATCGCAATACTATCCATAATTAGGATAACTAAAAACTATTCGGCTTGGGATCCGGAAAAGCTATGTACATGGACAAAATATACTGTAAGGTAATAAACTCCAACATCGGAAACAAACATCGCTGTACAATCCATAATTGTGATAACTTAATAACTCGTCGGATTAGATGCACACATCTTGCGTTTTCAATCTCCTGATTTGCCTCTAATCTAACGTCTAGTTTTCGCTAACGATTGAAGCTCCTGATTTGCCTCTAATCTAACGCCTGGTGTTCGCTAATGATTGAAGCTCCTCGTTTGGCTCTCACCATTAAGAACATTAAATATGCGAAATGCCGTTAAGAGGCATGAGCTGCCAAAATTCACACTTTTTCACAATATCTGATCGTCGCAATAGTAAGAGGTTTTGAAGGCCATCGACAAACTAAATGATTGACGTTGGAATGAGGAAAATCCATACAGTATGTGGTCTGTACGAACCGAAATAGTGTTCGAAAAGTAAACAAAATTTAAATAATCGGGACGACCATTCATTCATTCTAAGCCAAAGTTAGTTCAAAACAATACTTTATCGTACAATCTCGAGACTAGAAGCACTAAAAAGCTTCCAAATTATACGTCTTGAGAAAAATAGCCGATAATTTCAACATTCTGTTTCAACGTCAAAATATCAACATTTTGGCAGCTCATGCCACTTTAAAGAAAACAATAATGCGAATCAAAACCATTTTTTTTAGTTTGTTTAGATGAAACTGCAAAGGAGCATTACATGTAATTATTCCCAATTGGAACAAAAGTCGCGCAGTATAAACTGAAATATATATGTAATTTTAGATTTCCAAGAAACTATCGACTGATTAGTGAAGACGAACTGCCAAAATGTCAATGTTTACCTTTACAACCGATTGTTGAGAATAATAGCTAGTTTTCTAAAGACGTATAATTCATTCGCTTTCTAGTTTGTGTTGTATAGTTCACAAACAAACACAAACCGGCTTTAAGCCCTGTTCATAAATCCTTTAAGTCAAAGTTGCCATGCCAATATAATCTAGCGCACCTAACTTAATTTACAGAGAAAGATTATACGATAAATATGTCTGACCTACACTAGATCAAAGAGGTACACTGATTTACACTGAGTGGAAAATACTCCGGCAATATTTAGTTATGTACCATTACTATCGACCGTAATGTAACAGTATACACTAACGGGATATACCTTTGGGTTGTTTCTGACCGGCATGTGGTTTTCCAGGATGGCTACATCACTCACAGACGTGGAGTAAAGTACAATTTTTGTACTCAAGTTTACTTATGAGAAAGAGAAATTCTCCAGAAAATGCAATACAGTTGGTAAAATGTAATGAATGCGTTTTTTTTATTGAGTATGCCTACTTATATAGCTAGGAGATTTCAAAACTCACTGAAATTGAAACAAAAATATGCAATGGGAAAAAACGTTGAGACCCAATCTGAATAACTTAATGCAAATGATGACCACATATAATATATCAATTTCTAGAAAATTCTACTGACCAAGGCTAAGCTCCTGTCAGTCGTCCGCCAACTTATGAAATATCATAGGTTTGGTTTATAACAACAATTTATGATGGGGTATAAAGGTCTAAATGATATACCTCTTTTTAACACAATTAGAAACTTGTCTCCATGGTTATTTTAGACAAGAAGATTTTCCCTGTGCCCGTGTGTTTTAGTGTTCATAAATATAATATATCATTTTAGACAATAAGATTTTCCTTGTGCCAGTGTTTCAGTGACCACATATGATATATCAATTACACATAACTGTATCTCCCGACCCGTTAAAGAAATGCCACTGTGTTGACAGCTTGGAGATATACAGAAATAAAAGTTGCCTGGTTTGCTTTGATGTAAGAACTCCTATCTGGATCAATGTCTGTCATTGGCTTCTCTTTAATAAAAAGCAATCAATACTAAGCTCTGGTTCGTTTTATGTTGAAAATTGATGCCTAAAAAATTGATTATCCTGTTGATTAATTTGTCTGTATATATATCTTTTCATAAAACCTGTTCTTGAACAAGTTTGTGTGTGGTTGATTGATCGCTGTTTTACGTCGTACTCAAGATTATTTCACTTGTAAGGCTGTTTAGTGTACGAAGAACTACGAGGGATCGAGTAAATGGCTTTATTTATGACAAACTCCTGTGAGTCCCAGTGTGTTCACTGGTAAAAAATATTTATTCGATCTAATACCTATAGCATCTAGGTTAAAACTCATTTTATTTTGTAACAAACTTGAAGATAAAAAGACAATACTGCAATTGTAGCCTCACTAAATTCAAAATATACAAGATAATGTAAGAATGATAGTCATCTAAACCAATTATAGGAGAGCCCTAGAAATTAATCTGCCAGTTTATTTACGTTTAAGTAGGTATTTACACGAAGAAATTACCAAGACGTCTAGCTGAATGAGTAGAAAGGTCGTGTTCAGATGTCACTTTGTCACGTTCGTGAGATTGAAATTGATAATGTATGGTTATGGAAAATGCATAGTTTCTAACACAACATGTTATCAAAGCTTTTTTCTTATATCACGTTCACGCGATTATTATGGGAAGAAATGTTCGATATCCGCGTAATGCTCTTCCCAATAAAACTGAAATAATTGAAAGCGACGTTAAATTGACTCTCACTAACTCAGTAGTATATAATTATTTTTGAACACTATACCACACAGACACAGGGGAAATCTTCTTGTCTAAAATAACCACGGAGACAAGTTTCTTATTGTGTTAAAAAGGGCATATCATTGAGACGTTTATACCCAATCATACGTTGTTATAATAAACCACAACCCATTATATTTCATTAGGTTGACGACAGGCAGGAGTATAAATATATACATGGACACCTGACTGATAGTAGGATAATGCGCCTTGTACCCTAAGGAGAAGAATAGACAAGACGACGCATTGTCTTGGATTCAATATTTGGACATTTTACAACATAATTGTCAGGGAACAACTTCAAATTAAAGTGGATAGAGTTTACGCCGATAAGCTAAAACGCTAAATATCTAATGCATTGACTCCATTCTGTCTTTCAAGAGCTTAATAAGATCGCGAACTTTAGTTCGTCTCATACAATATATGTTTCGGCAACGGTTAACCTTTTAGTAATTGTGTATTGACCTTACACAATGGCTACTTGTGTCTGAGTTTCCGTTTAAGTACCTCCTAAAACTGATTTATCATAACGATATTGGACATAATGGGGAGGAAAATTTTCCTCGATGGATTGATTCGGAAGAAAAATCTACTTCGGCTGTACAAATTTTGTTTAGGTAGTAGATTTATTCGAAAACAATACACTATGTAAGTTCAAAAATGAATACAACACATATACAAAAATGACCTGTAATGGGTGATTTGCCAATTACTTTCAAATGACGTAATTTAGCGACGGCCCAATTGCGGCCCTAAGCGGTAGACCAGACAAAGCATCCGTCTGTTTTTAACTCAAAGCATTTTTACAACATTGTGGCTCGAAAAACTGGCAAACGCGGTCTATTAATTAATTCTGTTTCAACGAAATTTCCCTCTTTAAACCACATGGGTGACAAATAATACCCTTAAAGTGGCATGAGCTGCCAAAATGTTGATATTTTGACGATGAAACAGAATGTTGAAATTATTGACTATTTTTCTCAAGACGTATAATTCAGAAACTTTTTAGTGCTTCTAGTCTCGAAAATGTACGATAAAATATTGTTTTGAACTAACTTTGGCATAGAATGAGTGAATTCTTCCCGGTTATATAAATTTTGTTTACTTTTCGAAAACGTTTTCTGTTCGTACAGGCCACATACTGTATGGATTTTCCTCGTTCTAATGTCAATCATTTAGTTTTTCGATGGCCTTCAAAGCCTCTTACTGTCGTGACGATCAGAAATTATGAAAAAAGTGTGAATTTTGGCAGCTCATGCCACTTTAAATATTTACATGTTTATTATTAAATTTATATTTCGTAAAACTGAATCTTCAGTCTAGAGGACCATTTGTTCACGTTGTTCACCCTTATTTTATTCATATTTACTGTAGAGTACTAGTGCGTCTATGTATGGCACAATATTAACTTTGGGAGTCATAGAATTCTTTGCTCGACACGGATGCAATATACCGGCAAGTTGGGAGTCATTTTTTTTCTTTTTACGACTAACTCAGGAATTGAGACAATGTTCAACGTACTGAAGTCTGTAAGTTGATAGGCCAAAGTGGCTGTACCAATAAACAACACATCTTATTTAATTTACAGAGATTTTTCGATAAATATGTCTGATATACACGAGATCAAAGGGGTACAATGATTTACACCGAGTTGAAAATACTCTCGGGATATTTAGTTAGGTACTAATGCTATCGACCTAAATGAAACCCTATACATGGGTTAGATACCGTTTGCGTTAGCCTGTGGAACGTCACAGTCAACTGTTTATACTTGAAAACAATGAATACATGGTTATTTTAGACTAGAAGATTTGCCCTGTGCCCGTGTGTTTTAGTGTTCATAAATACATCATAGTCCAATATTTGGACTTAATCCTGGTTTATTGGTAAAAAGGAGGGTAATGCGTTCATAACATAAACAGCACAAATTGCCGTACTCGGACCGTCGACACCAAAAATCCCGTAGTTAAACCAAAGTGAGATAGAATTATAAAATTAGACCCTTTATTTTTGGGCCACTGGTTTTGTCCAGAAATACTTATGGTTTAGTAGCCGAGAAATCTTGGCTCTGCCGAATTTTTTTTTTTCCGTGTTCGTCATAGCCAAGATCACTTCCATAGTAAAAAAGTGATATTTGTTAAGGAGACCAGCCGAAAAAATCGGCGGCGCAAATTTCACAACAAATAAGCAAAGAATAAAATATTTACCACTGCATAGACCACGAAGAAGGAGTTTGTCAAACTTATGCCGCTGTAAAGTGACTAAAGATATATGATTGAAGTATTTCTACGACGCACCGCACAGTTTAACTGGTCGTTTAAATGTTTTACTATGGCGGTTACGTCAGGTTGAAAGCCAGTGGACTTCGAAACAAATATTGACTGCATAAGGGAAAGTTTACCACTTTACAGCGCATAAGTTTGACAAACTCCTTCTTCGTGGTCTATACTATCGGAATGCAGTGGTAATATTTTATTCTTTGCTTATTTGTTGTGAAATTTGCGCCGCCGATTTTTTCGGCGGGTCTCCTTAACAAATATCATTTTTTTTACTATGGAAGTGATCTTGGCTATGACGAACACGGAAAAAAAAAAATTCGGCAGAGCCAAGATTTCTCGGCTAATGGTTTAGATATGTAAACTTCTTAATTATTTCCCTCCCAGATACACATTTCTGCCAATGAACTACTTTAAAGAATGCCTTCGGTAAGACCTCACCCTCTCTCGTTTAATCCGTACGTGACACCATACGATCGATAGATTTCCAATCAAACTTCAACTTACAGGTAAGTCTCGTTTAATTTTATAATTATTATGCTTAAAGCGTAAAACGTCTATATTGATAAGTTAACGGAATGCTGTGGTTCTCGGTGTACTCAGAAATCGTTAATTAAAAACCTCGAAAGCCTAGTTTGTACATACTGGCAAATCTGTTTTATTGAGTCCGAATGTACCTGACGGGGTTTTAAGGAATGGATGTCCAGTCTAGTCCGGTGTCAAATAATTTATTCTTAAGGCAACACTTAACCTTTTAGTCATCTTATATTGATCTTAAACATACGCTACTTGTGTCTCGGTTTCCGTCCAAGTACCTCTTAAAACTGATTTACCATCCCGACATTGAGTAGGAAAGAAATCAAGGCATTCTCTGCGGCATTAGAACAACGCATTTTTGTTCCGAGGAACAAACTTTGGCGTGGAGAATTCTTGAGGCAAATAACAATTGCGCCATGTATTCCGCACAATATCGACAAAACTAATCAGGTTAGAAACATAAGAGATACTAAACTCAGACATCAATTTAAACCAAAATTAGACATGACGGGGAGTTATTATGTTTTTATTCGGTCAACAAACTAAGTTTCACAACGCGTGTTGTTGGATCGACTTACACGAGATTCCTAACAAAGGCTATCAGTTTCCCCTCAGAGATAAGACTTAATTGATTGGGGTTAAATTGTCAGTCAACACTTTCATCCCAGACTTTATTCTTACTCTTACCTCTGACAGGAACTAAATTTGTTTGGCTATCGTGAAAAAGAGAACACCCACTACTTCTAGGTTTTGCGAGCGATTTAGTAGAGAACACCTACTACTTCTACGTTTTGCGAACGATTTAGTATAGAACGCCTACTACTTCTACATTTTGCGAGCGATTTAGTAGAGAACACCTACTACTTCTACGTTTTGCGAACGATTTAGTATAGAACGCCTACTACTTCTACATTTTGCGAGCGATTTAGTAGAGAACACCTACTACTTCTACGTTTTGCAAGCGATTTAGTATAGAACACCTACTACTTCTACGTTTTGCGAGCGATTTAGTGCAAAAACAACCCTTAATTGTATTTCTGGTTTCAAGTGGTGTGGCACTCATGTCAGTTAAAGTCATCGGGAATTAATATCAGAAAACTACGTCTTAATCATCATACCGCATTCCATTTTAAATAGGATAAAATTATAAAATATTTTTATTTATCTTCTATGATTGGTCATTTCGGCATAAACTTTGCCGTCTTTATTCAAGGTCGTAGAGATTGTCCGAATTGTATCCCTAAATATAACAATCTGATTAAGTGCCTAATCAGAATAACGTTCCATTGAGGTGAGAACCCGTATATTTTTTTCTGCTAAGAGATTTTTTATTTACCTGAGCTGAAATATGTGTGCTTCTATATATATATATATACAACGATTTCCGATTTTATGATAGGACATGGTTTACTGATTTATTGGTCTTTTACGCCGTCTCAAGATTATTTCGCTTATATGACGGCGTTGCTAGGTTTATTGAGGGAAGAAATCGGGTCATTTGCCTCGTGGAAACCCGCGACCTTCGACGAGAACCTTGCAACTCTTCCACAATCGGGATATGATATAGAGTTAAATAACCACACTGATTCTGTTTTTCTGGTGTTAAATCTTGATAAAATTGATTTTAAGAACTAAACCAACCTTTTGATTAAAATACGAATTTTTTTACGGATGCCTAGAAGCAAATCTAAAAAAACCCAACGCTGCCATGAAAGAACTTTGGGCTCCATCTAAAATACCAAACAATCAATCAAAATCGGCCCATTTTGAAACCGTTCAAATAAATTCGCCAATGTTGAAAGAGACGTATATGTGGCTTGTAATGAACAGGTATTGGCTGTAAGCATTTCCGATATTCTGTTTACATATATTTGTTTAACTGATATGTTGAACGACAAAGGGCCCGTAGTTTCATATAGGTGAAACGTTCTTGAGTGCAATGCAAAAAAACAAAACAATGAATTTCATACAACCCACACAGCTCTGGGCTTTATTTGAAATATATATAAATAACCTTAAGCTAGGATATTTTGTTAGGGTAAGTTGGGGTCAAATCAGGCCCAAGTTTTGTGTCTCGACAAGAGTCTGATATTTTTGCACTAATACAATGACATAGATAGCAGCTGTGAACGACTGTTATTTGTGATCATTGGACCCAAATTCCATGGCGTCAACAAGCCTCCAGTGTGTTTCATATAAAATAAGACTCATTAACGACCATTCTATGAAATGTGGAGACCATTCAGAGATGTGGTCGGCGTCGCGATTTTGTTTCCTTAAAGCCGCAATTTGCATTGTGATAAAATACGACCTTTTCCTAAAAGTTATAGATGATTTCGATCTATTGATCCGTCTGAATGAACCTCTGCTAACAATCATGCTATGATTAAAATGGAGTAGTAATAATACTGTTAATGAAAAAGTGAGTCATTCATGAGCAAAAAAAAAACCATAAAATTATGTCAAATTTCAAATAATTGATCTTTTGGGCAACAGTAATACTTTTGGCGATTGTTTGTAGACCTTTAACCTTTGATTGTCTTGCGTTTTCGTCTAAGTACCTCTTGATGATTTATTATGACGGTGTTGGAAAGAAATGTGATCGAGATTGTACTTGAGTCTTTGTATGGGGTATTTCAGCTATTGGTAAACCCAATCGCAACTTAAACATGGATTTGGTTTAAATTAGTTTGAAAAAAACATACAGAGAACTCTGCTGCCAGCTCATCCAAAGAAGAACTAAATACAATGGTGTTCAAACCCTCAGTTTCGGTTCGGTATTGAATTCACCAAAATATAAACATATAACGCCAAAGGCAATCCTGATAAAATGAACTATCTTTTTGGGAGAGTTGCCGAACAGATCTTGTTACAAATAGCATGCGATTAATTTTAGGTAGGGTATTTAACCTTCGGTAACGTGTTCATATTTATGATTCGACAGGCTATCTATAGCCAGCCTCACGGTTTCCTTCACATACGACACCAAAAGGTATCTGTCTTATACAAACTTTTCAGGGCCACTTCGTTGGGCTTTGACGTCGTAGATCATGAAAAAAAAAAAACATTCTTGTAGCATTTGTTAAACTTTAAATAACTTGTCTGGTACATTTGTAAATTCGATGTCAGAGTGACTCAGAAAGCGTATCTTTTCGATCGATTTCGCGTTTTATCTATTTATCTTGATTTTTTCATCCCAGATCTAGTTATTTTTCAACTGATGAAAGCAATATCTATTTCCATGTTCTTTGAAGCACTGACTGATTCCGTAATAATATTGCCACTTTCCACTGTGAAATCCGAAACCTTATCTATTTTTGTAAGATTTATTTTAATAAATGAATACCGATATATACACAACTGTAATTAATCCATACTGGATTATTTTCCTCTTATGTTTAAAGAAAAACAGCTCTAAAGCTGAATTCTAATTTTTTTTTTACTTGACAAAGCTAATTTATTCCTAAGCCAAACCTGAATATTAATCCCAGGCCAAACTGAACTCCGGACATATTCGTCGAATCCTCTATGGTCAGTTCGGTGTATTTTTGTAATCAAGTTTTAAATTTAAGATTCCGTTTTATACAGAACTGGGAGGTCACTCCGATTGTTGTTGGAAAGTAATAGTTGGAAAAAAACAAACGTGATTGAAAATAGGAAATTAAAGATATTGGTTGCATATTTATTTCAGGTCTTTTTTGACACGTTTTTTTATAGAATGGATGGAAAGCCTAATGGCGTCCGTCGAAAAAGTGGGGGATATTGGAGGGGTCTGGCTTTGTAGCGACGGCTTTTCAGGATTCTGTGAAATTCACGACGGGCGTCACAGCCAATTTACCGTATTACCTATGTATGAATTGTATGCCCGGTCTATAACTTGAGAACGTTTTGGCGTTTTTTTTCTTCATTATATAAGCCACTATTTCTAAATTGAAGGAGGGGTCGAGGGGGGAGGGCGGGTACATTCCATCTTCTACTGGTTCTATTAAATATATCACGTAACTGTAAAATGTTCTCTTTACACTAGTAAGAAAACAGCTGACTTCAAAGTTAACATCTTCGAGTTAATCCGTGTTTAATGTCTATTCAAGAATTAAACAAAAATATAAAAATAGTCTCTACCCAACAAAGCTGCTTAAAGTGGCATGAGCTGCCAAAGTTATATGATATTTGGCCATTATAACAGAATGTTAAAACTATCGGCTATTTTTCTCAAGAAGTACAATTCAGAAGCTTTTTAGTACTTATAGTCTCGTGAATGTGCGATAAAGCATTGTTTTCAACTAACTTAGGCTTAGAATGAATGGACGATCCTCCTGGTTATTTAAATAGAGGTTAACTAACGAGAGCCCGTTTGTTACGATGAATATCACTCGAGTCTATTAATTTTCAAAGTCACGAGCCTCTGGCGAGTGACTTTGGAAATTAATAGATGAGAGTGATATTCATTGTAACAAACGGACTCTAGTTGGTTAATCTTTTTCTCACAATACACAAAAATGATGCATTTTATTCTGAAATGCAGCTCAACATCGCATCGTTCAACCCAGCCAACCTTTCTGGATTCTAATGAGGTCAACCGCTTTACCGCGTTGACATGGAGACGGTATTCATTACGCTACACAAGAAAGGTCTCTAAAATCGAACAGTTTTGTTGCTCACGAACTCTTAAGAATAAAGAGATAAAAAATTTATCCTACAAATGAATGGCACTTCTTAGAATAAAACAAAAATAAACATATCAATAGTTTAATGTCTGCAATCCGATGACGAAGTCAGGTTTTGCTATGACCTCTATACCGACACAATTACGATAACTAGGTCAATGCATCTTCCTTGAGAAATCTGCGAGACGCCAGTTTAGGTAGATTGATTGATTGAATAGAATTATCCCCTGTTTAATTATTGACACAGAAAGTGTCATCGTTTGCAGTTAGGAGTAAATACGGCTATGATATATTCGTATTTAATCCTAATTTGTTAGAAAAACGGAAGTAAGCAGACGAAGTAGTTTGTTTATGTCAAGAAGTATGTCATGTACGGTACATGCAAATGCTTTCCTTATATGGAAGTAGCTATGACGTGATCGTGGGAAAATCATACTATTTTGCATAAATGTAGTCCGTTGTATGTAAGCCATAACATGATTGGCTACCGACTCGCATAGTTGTGAGTTATACTGCCAATCACTTGTAATCTAACAAGGATGTCTTCAAGTTATTACATACAAGGAAAACGAACGTATTATCCATACGCTGAGAATGCAAGCTTGTGTTTTGATTAGTTGAACTTGGAAAATCATGTTTGTTAACCAATCAGCAGTAAGTTGGGCCATATTTTCACTAGTTGATTATGACAAAAATAGCACACTGCCTGGAAGTGAAATTATGGGGGGTGTAGTGTGAGAAACTTTGTTTACTTTTCGAACACTCGGTTCGTATAGACTACATACTGTATGGATTTTCCTCATTCCAACGCCAATCATTAAGTTTTTCGATGACCTTTAAAGCCTCTTACTGTCGTGACAATCAGAATCTATGAAAATAGTCCGAATTTGGCAGATCATGTTACTTTAAAGATTCAGTTTGGATTCATGAGGGATTTATTTTGGAAACACCCAGCTCGCGAATATAAATCAGGTTCTCTGGTTCCACAACTCTCTCGCCAAGAAATGTTTTTTTTAACCTGTTACCGCCATTGCCAGCATTAATCAGCATGATAAATGACAACAAGAAACTCATTTATTTTTGGCTCATTGCTTGCATTGTATTAAGCTGAATGAAAGTTATATAGTTTTTAAATAGAATGTAATCAACAGGCCGTATCATATTACGGTAGAAATATTATTGGGTTTTTCTGTTACTATTGTTCGACAATAGTTAAACAAATCTGCGTGTGAAGTTAGGGTTTGTATAAAGCATACAGGAAGTATTTCTATTGAAATAATCTTGAGAGCGGCGTAAAACGTCAGTAAATCAATGAATCAAATTCACCGCATCACATTCAATGGCAAAGTGGGTTGCGGGTTCGAATCCCACTCAGCCCAAAAAAGATTTGAACATTTATTGAATATGGCGGCGTTGCTACGTTTAGTTTGGGGAAGAAACCGGGTTCTTTCCCTGAAGGAAACCCCCTACCCTCGCCGAGTACCTGGCAACTCTTCCACATACGGCGATCGAGTGAAACATCCACTCAGAATTTTTTATTTTTTTTTTATTTGGCTTAAGTGGGATTCTTCGTCCAAAGTCAAATTTCTCTTATTTTTCAAATTAGCAGTAGTATGAAAATTGCAAACAATAATACAGGGCGAGTCCCTTTAAAACGAATATCCAAGACGGTCAAATCGCAATTAACCTTGAGACATTGGAAGAAACCATATTAATGGATGGATTGTCAGACACCTCGATGTGCAGCCCATGTCCTACTCCATAATGACTAAGGACGCACATCATTCAATTAAACGGAAAAGTAAAAAAACTCACCTGATGACGTACAAAATTGCAGCCCGAGAGAACGATCTGACGTTTTCCTATCTGCACTTTACCTCTCCATGGGTGCGTTTTCTTGAATAAAACATTCACATAAAGATATTACCATTCCCCGGTCAAGCAGACGATATGTGCCATATATATCTTCTTCTAATTAATTGTATAATAGCAGCTATCCTCTTACCTTTGATACAGGAAGCCATATCTATTTTCTGTTAAGAGGTTCTAAGTAAAAATAATCAATCTGTGATGACTTCTGACCGATTCCACGTAGATATTGATCAGCGGTTTTATGTTGGACGAGGGGCGGAAAAATCCATGAGTCTATCTTTTTTCCGTATTATTTTTTTGGTTGGTTGATTTTTGTATTACGACTCACTTAGGATTATTTCACGAATATTGCGGCGTTGCCATGTTCAGTGTAGGGAGAAACTGGGCTCCTCGGCCTTCGGTGAGCACCTGGAAACTCTTCCACGTATGGTGATGGAGTGACAAATCACCTTTTATTTGGTCTGAGTAGGATTCGATCCAGTCCCACATCGATAGAAGGATCGTGTCAGTCTGAAAGACTATCGCTCTAACCGACCTAGCCACCTCTCGTGGTCCGTTGGAAAATCATATACTAAACAGACATGTAAGCGCCATAAATACAATTTGTGAACAAAACATAAGCATTCCAATCACGATTGCTACGAATTAACCTTATGTCACTAAACAAACAATAATTCTAACAAAACCTTCGTATTAACAGAAAAAATCGACATTGCCTTGCGAACCATCTGCATATAAACATATAGGACCGGAAATATACAAAGAGTTTTTACATTTTCCATGTCAAGATGGCATTCGAAGTACAATTCTAGATCATGCAATAAATCAAACCACGTCGGGTAGAATAAGGTTTGATTCCAACGAAACCTCTAACAAGCTGGCACCATTCATTTTTGAAGGGTACATCATACAAGTCGCATGTGCTTGTTCACATTTGATGATCTTTAGTTGAGGTTTGTTTCGTAATTCGATCATTCGTTTAATACTAGTCCGAAATATCTGCGCTGATGATGTAAGACATTTTTTGACAGATAGGCCATCATCAGCGTCAGAACGCATTTGATCAATTTACTGGGAATTTCTTGCCACCCAAGACCACCTCTCGTTTCTCATCAAAAATATCGAGATTCTCTTCATAAATTTCAAAAAATAAAATTGCTAATCCGTACTTTAATGATTTCCCTTTCTCTTCGCACCAATCTTAAGTCTGTACGTCGACACAAGCCATAGATCTGCCCGGTTAAATTTCAAACTGTACCAAACCTTTAGTTTACAAAAGTCGCCATCTGCATAATCTCATTGATACGTCACTATATGCTCGAAAGGTCAATCTGTCACATGACTACCTCACTAGCAGGCGATATAGTTCATTGGTCGTGTTGCTTTTTTGCTGAAGTCACGTGAACCAACACGACCAATGAACTATATATCGCCTGCTAGTGGGTAATCATGTGACAAGTTGACCTTTCGCGCGTATAGTGACGTATCTGAGAGTATGCAAATGGAGACTTTTCTAAATTAAAGGTTTGGTACAGTTTGAAATTTAACCGGACAGATCTATGGCTGGTGTCGACGTACAGACTTCAGATTGGTGCAAGGAGAAAGGGAAATCATTAAAGTACGGGTTAGCAATTTTATTTTTTAAAAGTTATGAAGAGAATCTTGATATTTTTGATGAGAAACGAGAGGTGGTCTTGCCACCTCGAAGGGTGGCAAGAAATTCCCAGAAAATTGATCAAATGCGTTCTGACGCTGATGATGGCCTATCTGTCAAAAAATGTCTTACATCATCAGCGCAGATATTTCGGACTAGTTTAATACATGGGGATAATGGTATCCAGGTGTTGAGCTCCCTTTGTCGTGCTACCGAAAGCCAGCGAAACAATATGAATTATGAAACAACATACTTGAAAGATAACCTCCAAAGACGCTTGGTAAAGATTTGATTTGTACACAGTTTTTTCAATGGATAATATTTCAAGTCAGTCTGTTTTTGATGAGAATATGTATAAACAATATGTCAGAACTGTATCACAGCGTAAAAGTTACCCTTAGTGTGTAAATCGGATATGTGCCAGTTGATTGTTCCTCCAGCCCCGCTCTGATCGAAAAAGACAAATGGATTGTTTCTCAACTGCAGTGATCTCGTGTTTCCTTAATTGTATTGACCCCTGGGAATAAGGCAATTGCTTACCGATTCCTGCGCAGATGTCTTGTTATAAGCCATTCGGTCTGACATGAAGAACCCAGTGATGGGAAGGAACATAAGAAAACCACTGAATATTGATTCTCAGACATCATTCATTGATCATTCGTGAAAATTCGCTTGACAAGGAAAAGGAAATGGATCAAGGGGTCATAGACAAGAGCAAGTCATGCGAAGAGAGGGGTGTTCGAGAGAGGCAGACTGGTCATATGAACAGTGTCCTATAACACTGTTAAATACCTCTGGATAAAAGAATGGCCCATCGATGCAGAGAACGACATCTTATAGCTTTGAGACTTGAATGTCGGATATGTGACCTCATCTCAGCTTTGGGTGACGCTCAGACAGTACGTTGCGTTACGTAGCAGTGCTTTAACCGAAAGCGGCTAGACGAAGCTGTAACAATGGGCGTTCAGGGGGGTATTTCATAAACCACATATAGCCCACTACGGTCAGATAGTCGACTAAGCAGTAATGTTAAAGCAGTGCTATTCTAGTCGGCTAGGTCAGTTAAGCCGTCTAAACCTGTTTATGAAATACCCCCCCCCCCCCTGGCCTGTGTCAGTCCACCAAAATTTCGAAGAACTGGAACTGCCAAATGGCTGACAGCTTCCTGCTTTGGATAGGTTACATTTTGACTGTGAAAACCAAGAGGTCAATGGTCGGAAAAGGTGTTTTGTGGAGGAATTTAAGCAGCTGAATTGAACAATCTGAATAATCCACCAGAAGTGTCCTATCGACAGCAGGCTATATTTTTTATTCTCACAAGACTGAATTGATTGTTATTTCTCAATTCAGCTAATCGTATGATTCACGCTCATTTGAATGTCGCTTGTATTGTGTTGAAAATTTGTCTCGTATATATTTATATCTTTCAGTTTTTTTTAAGGGCGTTTATCAACTGCTAAAATGTCATCCGCCTAGAAAGACAACTACTGGTTTGTTGCTTCACATTTCTTAGCTAAATTCAACTAATTCTGGTTTGCAAAACAAATACACTAACTTTGGTCGATTTGTTTTCACTCAACAATTCAGTATTAGGAAAACGAAGATGATATAACCACAGTCTAATATTAGTGCTGTAACAATGGTGTGCCATATCGTTTAAATAAATCCTATCGTTGATTTATGTCCTCTGTTTTTAATATTTAAGCAAAAAACGACTTTACGGTAATTCATTGTCTATTGGCAAGCTCATTTATGTAAAGAGAAATTAGTTTATTATTTTTTTCTTAATTATCATATCGTGTTACCGGAACTTGATTCGCATGCTATATCCGATTTTCTCAATCCAATAAATTGCTGAACATTTCTTAATTTTCATTGAATCGAAGCCCATAGAATTTATTATAAAGTATTGTCAGGTTAATGTATAGGGTATTTTATCATTCGGGGAAAATTAGAACATGGCTCCTAATTAGAAATAAACCATGCAAACCATCGGGATATATGTTAATTGGTTGCTGTAAAGTGACAAATCTGTTATAGAGCATTCAATCGTTACTATAGTCAACTCCCTCACCCCTTTCAGTAATGTATTTACTGAACTAGTTTACGTAAACCAACTTGCCAATGATCAAATGGGAAAATCCTTTGGAGAGAAAAGACAATTGTATCAAAAGGCAACGCAAGGGTATTTTGCAAATAACATTAGTCCCTTAGTTGTGCCACTGTTAGCCCGGTTTTTCGGTTAAAGGGCGGCTTATCTATATTTGGCTGGTAATGCGATGACGAATGCGGAAAAGAATTCGACAGAGTCCATCCAGATTTCTCGGCTATGCCACTGTATATTAATTTATGTGGATATATCCTTGTAAGACGAGGCAATTTCCGTAATTAAATCAGTGAAGGCAAAGACTTTAAGGAAATCATTGAATATCAGTCATTCTATCCGCTGTTGTAAGGTTCTTATGCCTTACTAATAGCTATTCTGACCAGATTCAAGAAATACGTCCCGGTTAAGTTGAAATTATCTGAAGAGGTGAATCTTCTGTTGACTAATTGCCACGCTTTAAAAAGGTCGTTTCCAGGTTAGGTAACCTTGAGCTTCAGCTGGTATTGTCAAACCATTTCACATAGAGCTCAATCTGCGGAATGCCAAGTCGGATTCCAACGAGTTCTCTAGTGAAGTGCTTTAGCAGGTCCGTGTTAATGGCAGGCTGTATTTAAAGTCTGACTACCACGAGGTGAAATGTTTTTGACCGATGGTTTTAAGAAACCCCATTGAACAATCATAACGATCGATAAGTTCTCCATCGACAGAAGGCTATATTGATTTCCAAACGATAAAGTAAATTGTTTGTACTATCAATAGTCCTAGTCCAGGGAATGAGAGCCAATGTGAATATTTCCTGTTCATAATGCGCCCTTATCTATCTCTGTCAATTTTCCTTTCATGAAGCTTATCAACCGCTAAAATGTCATCTCACAGGGAAAGCTACCTTTTAAGATTTTTTTCCTTTCTTCGCTTTCCTTCTCCATCGTCAATTGACACTTAGGTTATTTTTTGTCTGCAATCATAATGTTTATTTGATCAAGAGGTTTCAATCTAGGATTTTGTTTTGGTTGATTTTTGATTGATATTTGACGCGTCGCTTTCTTTTTCTTTTCTTAGTTGTTACCAGCTTGATTGCGTATGTGTGTGAGAGAGGGGGAGGCTGGTACCTTTGCCCGGAAGAAAGCCCTGATCTTCGGCAAGTGGCGAGCATCTGACGGTTTCTTCAATATCTGGGATTTGCTGAATGATAAAATCAAAAGAAACCTATCGTTCTTTTATTGCTGGCTACGAAGATTTCTTTTAGTCATGGACATCTAAACACCTATTGCGAACTACCTTTTCCAGCAAATTTTTGTCAATCCTGCCTATTACAGGAGGTCCATTATCATATTATATCTTCTCAACCGATTGAATTACTTATTTGTGGGTGTATTTGCCTCTCTGAATAGAAAGGTAAACTAAACGGTATAAAATGTCAATCGTAAGTGCACCTCTTTCGTGATTGCCATCTTGTCAGATGTTATTCTTGTTTTTACTTTTTTTCGTATTTAAATGAGCTGTCATTTTGTCATTTTGAAGCTAAACATTATTCGTTTTGTGGTGGAAACATTGGTTTGTTGGGTTTCCTTTGTGTAATAATAGTTTCTTGATTTTATTCATTGACATGTAACCAATATATAAATAAGACCCTGTAAATGGCTGATAAGACCCTGTAAATACTGATGTGTGATAAAGCTCAATAATTTATTTATATAGTATATATGGGTAAGGCAGTGAGTGGGTTGGCGGGAAGTCAGCCATTCTTGGAATAGGCTGCATGCTTTCAATACATAGCTCTAGCTTTTCATGGACAATCAAACTGTATTATTTCTGTTTGAGTTTTGTAAACGCCTGCTGAAAAAGATTTTAAATAAAAATTCGGGGATGTCAATAAAACTTACCAACGATTACTTACGCGAATTCGGGTCTCTCACTTCTCTTGTCTTAATTCGCAATGAAGAAATTTCTGTTTATCAATGTCAAGACCTACGTGTAACCCAAAAGCTGAGATTTTTCAAGGAAATAGCGAAAAGCTTGATTGTAACAGCTATTGAATAAGATATTGGTAACAGATAGCGAACAGTTGCGTGTTTTGTTAAGTGTTTTACAATGCTAAGATCTAATAAAATCGATGAACTTGTCCATTATGGTATTATTCGAGTACTTTGTATAAAGTATTTTTTCACCTTGAGGGCAATCATATGGTGTCACGTGAACGGGTGAAGTACCTCGTCAATCGTCAGCGACCTGCTCGTCGGATTGGGGTTAGAATAATCTGAGTTCTTCACTTTCACAGATCAGCCGATATAACAGCATGAACTTGAGGACAGTTTCGTTTATCTTCACGCCTAAATTATTCTTATTTGAAATCGATGATCAACGGCTTTCGTCGTATTATCCGCTTGATCGCCAACACCGAATGTAACCTCCTGTGCAAATGCCATCGATATCAAAATGGCAGAACGAGTGTATTTTTTAAGTCAATATTGAAAATGGTAAACGTTGAATTTCTAAACTTGCAAAATAACCCGACGTTTTGTTTGCATTTCAGAGTAGGCTGGATATTTAAAGAAAATATCCCAGAATGAAAAAGACCAGGACATTAATGGCCTTTCATACACTTAAATTGCCTTATGTTTTAGTTGTGGAATAGATTAGGCGGCTTTGACCTTGAAGCATTTTGCCGTCATCTAAAGACCTAATAGTTCACCTATAAAAAACGTCTAAATGATATGCCCCTTTTTAATACAATAACAAACTTGTCTCCATGGTTATTTTAGACAAGAAGATTTTCCCTTGTGTCCATGCGTTTTGGTGTTCAAAAATATAAAACCTCGCCGAATCTATTCTAGTCACCGCCGACAGTTCTACAAGCGATTGGAAAGTGGAATCTGGTAAACTGGTATTGATTTTAAAAAAGATAAAAGCTATTGCAGTAAAGAAGAGGAAGGAATGAAGTCACGCACCATGACGCCTGCAAAATAAGCAATAGCGATTCAATTTGGAATTGTCAGAGTGAATCGAATTTATTTGTAATTGGTATCCAAAAGAAAGGGAGACGATCCCCAGTCGTTATTAACAGTTAAGACAGGGAATCTGTAGTCAGAGACGTTTTTATTTTAGCTGGACAATAATTAGATCTCTTGTGTGTATAATCCAGTGAAATTTCGTTGTAGTTGTTTGATTCCGTTGTTGTTAAACTCCTGGTACGTATATCAGCGATCCCATCCCAACGCCCACCTCGTCTTTAAAATGACCAGTGGCGTGCACCATACACTTGAACGAAACAAACCGTTTCCTGGTTTACAAGATGATATGTGCCATATATATCTTGTTTCCATTAATTGTATAATAGGCAGTTTAATAAGTTGTTTAATATGGCATTTCGAGAAAGCGGAAAATCTAGTACCCTGACTTATTTCAAACTTTCCTCGTACAACGACAGCGTGTCACGTGATCCGCAGTCAGCCCGGGAAGTTCCCATCGAGATCTAAAAATAACTTTAAATCAAAATAATCAGATAAAACTTTTAGATCTCAATGGAATTTCGCCATAGACTAATCGAATTGGCGTGTCACCGACGGAATCCTCGCATCACGTTTCTGCAGGATTTTGAAAAGTCTGTTAGCTCACCCTTGCAATGGCGGTTTAATGTATGGGCCTTGCTGAGCGGCAAGTAAGTAAAACAGGAAGAAACACATGAGTGCGGTAGCCGAGAAATCTGGGCTCTGCGGAATCTTGCCTAAGGTCTCGTCTTTCAATAAAGGTAAATTTCCAGGATTTGGCGTAGCGTAAATTATCGTGTGCAGTCATTTTCGAAAGTGTATCGTTTAAATTAAAACGTATACCTTAATTGGATCGAGAGAGTGGTTCGGGCTAGAGGGTGATTCACATTACCAGCCAAATATAAAACAAGTCGCCCTCTAGACCGAAAATCCGGGCTTATGAGTGCGGCTACAGAAGCAACAGACAGATAATATTCTGCCTGAACCCGTAAATATAGCAACATATATGTTTAAATATCGCAGCTAAAGACAGCAATTGCTAATCAGAAACAACAGACAACAAAGTAGACAAATGAAAATGAAACGGCAAAATATATGGCGCTTCATAATTCTTCACCCTAAATTATCTGTTTATATCCAAAGAAACCATTTCTTAAAAGCTGTTACTAAATCCATTTAGTTTTTAAATTTCCCAGTTGAACGTCTGCATATGCAAACACTGTAATGAAAATCATCTCATTATAGAATCCAGTTGGATAGCTAATGTATTACTTGATGTAAGATAACGGATATCAAAGATCTACCGTTATATTTTGCCCTAAAGGATTGATTGAATGTTTGCTGTTTTACGCTGGTTATTACGCTCAAGATTATTTCACTTATATGGCGGCGTTGTCAGTTTTGTTGTAGGAGGCACCGGGCTCTATGCCCGGAGGAAACCCATGACCTTCTGGTGGTAACTGGCAACCATCCCACATAGGCCGCTCAAGTGAAAACCCAGTTAGCAAATTTTCCAATTTCGTGTGGACTCATTCGTGGAAGGCACTGGTGGAAGCGCCCTAATAAAAGTCACAGGTTCTAATCTTACATTTGGTGTCCAGGAGATGTGTTTTGATTCATAATGCGATCGCTATTATAATACTTAAAAGCATTAAACTAAATGAGTTAGGCCCCATTTGTCCTGGTAAAAATTGATTTGTCGATACTATTTTTCGATTAGAGTTTAGATAACCAATATGTCAGGCGTAAATCACAGCGTAGGCGTTTCCCTTAAGCGTTTAAATAGGATATACAGGAATAGATTTTCACTCCACCCTCGCTCTGATTGAAAGGACAAATTGATTGTATCTCAACTGCAACGATCTCGTTTTTCCTGAATTGTATTGGCCCCTTCAATTGGTCGGGGACTTCTGTGGAGATGTCTTGTTAAAAACCGTTCCATCTTCGGTGAAGAATCCAGTAATGGGAAGGAATTTTTAAAAAATCTAAGTATATATTCTCAGAAATATTGCTAAGAGGCGAATGTTCGAGAGAGGCAGACTGGTCATATGAGCAATGTCCTATGGACAGTTTAATACCGATGGCCCATCGATGCAGATAAAATTAGCTTATTGCTTTGGGACCCAAGTAGAGAATATTCGACTTCATATCGGTGTTGGGTGACGCTTAGATCGTACGTCAAGTAACCTAGCAGCTTACGTCAACCTGTCCATGACGGGTTATGTTCTCTGACTCTGACTAGCAAGAGGTGAATGGTCGCAAAAAAAAAAAAATGTGGAGGAATTTAAGCAGCTTAATTGAAAACCTGAATAATCGACCGGAAGTTTCCAGTCGACAGCAGACTATATTTATTTTCACAAGATATAATAGATTATCTTTCCTAATTGGGCTAATCGAGTGAATGACAGTTACTGTGAATCTGCATTCTCATGTGGTAAAAAAAAATCCTCCTATATATTTCTGCCTTTGTTGCCAAATTATCGTTTCCAGAAGATTTTTCCTGCTATATATATATCTGCCTTTGTAGCCAAATAATCGTTTCCAGAAGATTCTACTGACTAAGGCCAAACTCATTCCTGTCGTCATTCTAATGAAATATCATGGGTTGTGGTTTATTATAACAACTTATGATTGGGTGTAAACGTCTAAATGATATGCCCCTTTTTAACACAATACGAAACTTGTCTCCGTGGTTATTTTAGACAAGATAGGTCGTTCGAGTGAAAACCCAGTCAGAAAATTTTCCAATTTTTTTTTTGGAGTGAGTCGGATTTGTACCCGCGATCCATTGGTAGAAGGCTGTTTGGATTTAACGTCCAACGCTATACCTACTGAGCCACGGAGGCCCATTTAAGGCAGATGAATTCATTTAACAATGTTCTCTTAATTATCATATCATGTTACCGGGACTTGATTAGTTTGCTATATCCAGTTTTCTCTATTCAATAAATAGCGGAACATTTCTTTACCCTCATTAAGTCGAAGTCAATAGAATATATCATTAACTATTTTTAGGTGAATGTATGTGGTATTTTGTCATGAAAGAAACATTAGAGCATTATTACTGAACGGAAGTAAGCCATGCACCCTCTCGGGGGTGGGTATACGGCGATTAGTTGTTGTAAATTGCCAATTCAATATGTTCTGCAGTATGTGGGCATTTAACGTAGATATTTGGCTTTAGTTTACCATTGGAACAACTGAGGCGAATTGGTTTGTCTTTCTTCGAGTGGCTTACTTTACTATATTTCACCAAGCTAGTCAATGGAAAGGCGTTGCCGCCTTGTTTGATAACAAAAACTGTACCGTTCGGCAGTGTTTGTGACATGTTGTATTCAAACTCAGACGATCAAGACGTGAGCTGCCAAAATTTACACTTTTTCATAATTTCTGATCGTCACGATAGTAAAAGGCTTTGAAGGCCATCGACAAACTAAATGATTAGCGTTGGAATGAGAAAAATCCATACAATATGTGGCCTATACGAACGGGAATAGTGTTGGAAAAGTAAACAAATTTAAATAACCGGGACGACCATTCATTCATTCTAAGCCAAAGTTAGTTCAAAACAATACTTTATCGTGCATTCTCGAGACTAGAAGCACTAAAAAGCTTCTGAATTATACCTCTTGAGAAAAATATACGATAATTTCAACATTCTGTTTTTACGTTAAAATATCAACATTTTGGCAGCTCATGCCACTTTAAATAAGTGATAACTGATTTGAAAAAGGGTTTTACAGCAATTGATAACTGATTTGAAAATGGGGTTTACAGCAATTAATAACTGATTTGAAAAAGAGCTTTACAGCAATTAATAACTGATTTGATTGATTGATTGTTTGGTGTTTTACGCCGCGCTCAAGGTTATTCCACTTATACGGCGGCGTTACCAGTTTAATTGTGGGAGGAAACCCACGACCTTCCGGTGGTAACTGGCAACCATCCAATAACTGATTTGAAAAAGGGCTTTACAGCAATTGATACACCTTCGGCTATCTTCGTTCGCTACCGATCGGCTTTGACACGCCTCGGACAGTCTCGTATTTTTGGACTGAATAAAAATGGCGTCGAAAGAAAATATCTAAATATTTTACCACAGACAAAAAAGGAAAATAAAAATAATTATAAATTTATTAAATGCTAATATCATTTAGAAGAAAAATTTTGTTTATATATTTTATTTAGCCCGGTAAACCACATGTTGTAGACAGACGCAGTTTCGGTACATGTCAGGAATCCTCCATTGCTTCAAGTATATAACTGATCGAGGCTGAAAGTTAACAAACCGAGTGTTTCTGTCCCTTACTTTATCACGGTGATACTTTTGTAGGCCCTCATGAGGATTTGGGAATTGTACGCTTCACGGCTACCTATTTGGTCGCCATATTCAAAATGACATGCAGCCTATCAGATGGTATTTCACGTACGTAAATCCCCGAAGTTTCAGACTGAGCAATTGATAACTGATTAGAAAAAGGGCTTTACAGCAATCGATAACTGATAACACACCGTGTTACAGAAGCTAAATTAACATATTACATCCACTCTCCTCAATGGATTGAATTACTAATTGTATTAATCGAAATAAACAATAAATGGTATTAACGTGAACGACAAGAAGTCGCCTTTGTGATTGACACAACTCAGATATCGGCATTGTTTAACATTATTAAATATGATGTGTCATTTTTTGGCGCAATTTAATCGTACCATTGTCAACTGTAAACTTAGTTTGTTCGTGTCCTTTCTTGCCAAAAAAAAAATAAGAATGATTTGTTATGGGGTCGCAAAAGAAGCTGTCGATGGTTGGTTGGGAATGCTTGGTGTAATGATATATTATTGGTTAATATTTAAAGACACGTTACAAGCAAATAAGACAGATCCTTTAAAGTCACCAAAAGTCGTGTGGCGTAAGGCTCCATTATACGCTGTATAATCAATAATAATTTCCATTAAATAATTTTAGACTTTGGCGTTTTTGCTGCAGATTTCCAAATAAACATTTCTGGTGATTACCATATCGATCAATTAGCATATCATATCCGGTCATTTCCACAAAATTAAACTTATTAGAAATATCTTATTTAAGCATCATTAAATCGATGCAAAAAAGCAGGCTTCCCAATAGAATAAATTTTAAACTTTCGTTGTGTTGATTTGATTGGCTACTTTACCTTTATGGGAATGTAAAGTGCTTAGTTGTCGACCGGAAGTCAGCCATTATAGCTTTCTAGGTCAAGCATTTGGAAATCAGGTGCTTTTAATAGCCCTGCCATTTGAGGATCAATCAATCTGGGTTAGTCCGTAACTGTTAGGTCCTTCAAGAATCTGCTTAAAATAGAGTCGCAGAAAATGTAAACAAAAATCAACTCACCAATTACCATTACACAGGTGAATTAAGGTCTTCTATTATCTTAATTTACATAAACAATTTTCTGTTCATCAATATCAAACTTTTTTTCTCACTAGAACTAAACTTGATTGCGTCCGAAATTGAATAAAATATAAATAAAAGATGATGAACAGTTGCGGTTGCTGCGCGTTCCACTGCGTTATAACTTTACAAAATCGATGAAAAGGTCTATTAGAGAAAGGTCGAATACTGTATTTGTAATAACTATTAGGCTTCGGGGCAATCAGGGGATCGACAGGGTCACGTGAAGAAATGGAGTACCTCCTCGTCAATCGTCAACAGAGCTGCTGGTCCAATCTGGGCTTGGATGATCAGCATTATTCACTTTCACAGATCAGCCATTATAACCTTGAAGACCCGTTCGTTTATCTTCACGCCTCAACTTTTCTTATCTGTAATCGATGATCAACGGCTCTCCGCCTTTATACGCACTTGATCACCTGGGCGGAATGAGAAACTCTACATTTGCTTTGCAAATAGCATCGATAGCAATTCCGGAAAAAGTCAAACTCTTTACTTGAAAAAATAAAAGGGTCTTTTCTTCGTGTTTGGTAGTAAATTGGACATTACAGAAATTGGTCAAGAATTTCATAGATTACGACAAGAAAGGCGCTTCGTTCACGTACAATTCTATGGGTTCGGGATAATACTAAGGTAGCCTGTGAAGACCGTGAATAGAAACGGAAAGAATAAAGTCAAGTATTATACCGCCTTCAAAAATTGATTCAATTTGCAATTCTCAGATCAAATCGTCTTTGTGTATAATTGGTAACTGAAATAAAGATTAACCATTTCCAGTCGTCAATAATTCTTTAAGACAGAAATTCTAAACAGCATTCTATATAACAATCAATCCTTAGAACTGGTAGTTAAATACGTTGTCATGGGGATAGATTAAGTGGAAAAAACATAATTTATGTGCAACATAATTTTTGTTGTATGTGTGCAATAGTGATTTGCCATTTACTTGCGAATGACGTCATTTAGCGACGTCACAATTACAACTCTATGTTGTACACCTCAGAAAGCATCTGTCTGTTTTTAACTCAAAATTATTTTCAGCTATTTTGCAACATATTTTAGAAAGGAATCCCCATATAGTGACTGTTTATATCTAAAATAATCAAGTGATGCGAAAAAATCTTGCACGAACGGGAGCTCGACTGATTACAGCTGAAGTCTAATTGGAAGCTGGGCTTGTCCGGTTTAAGATTGGTGCCACGACGTCATGCCATAGATGCGCGAAAAACTGGCAATTGGTCTATTCTGTTTGTATTTGTGTGAATTTCCGGTTTTCTGCATTTTATCAAGACAGAAGAAGTTAGGAACTTTTTATTTTTTTCAATAATTTAAAGTTTTGGTCAGTATTTTTGATGAAAAGTTTTATTTGTCAAGTATCTGCAACCTTAAAGATTAGAATCTGGTGGATGACCTAGTGGTAGACCGACAGCATTATTTTACGATCTTTCTTTGAGAAATAAAGAAGAAGAATCGGATTGAAGACAAAAACCTGCAGCAAGTTTTTTAGAGTGTAAAGTACAGACAAATAGGTCTGAAATTACGATAATCCAAAACCAAAGTTAGTCGTTTTTTATCCTTTTTGTCGGGGTTAGTTTATTAATTTTAGTTGCTTTACTTTTAGTAAGCTCATGTAAATTGACGTTTTGTAGCAATGTCAGATAGGCTACGGCCGCGTGTGTGCCTCTTAACATTGTGGTCATCTTTTCGGTGAAAACTTTGTCTTTTACATGTCATAATAAAGCTAAACTTGTTTTTCAAATCTTTAGTTTTGGAGATCTAAGCGCCGATTACGACGGGAGTTTTGTAACAAAAAAATGATACCTGACAATAACATCATGTTACCTGAGCTAAATAACCATATTACATCCACTCTCCTTGACGAGTTAATTGCTTTTTCGTGTTTTTCTGAATAAAAAATCTTGCAAATGTATTTCTTACATCGTCATCAAACTCAGATAACTAGGTCATCACCCACGAAACCATGAAGTTGTTATCCATAATTAATTCTTCAACTTACTGTATTTTATTCTGAGGTCACATTATAACGTGGTTAGATGGGCTATTAAAAATGTTCGAAACTCTCTTAACCGTGGGTTCCATTCTAATGAGAACAAATTTATCACAACGAAGTGAGTTTATGTGAACAACTCGAGGTTTCGACAGTTGTGCCGGTGTCTTCATCAAGTGTAATAGTTACACCACAGAGTTAACTCTCTGGGGTTGTCTAACCTTTTGAACCATTTGAGACATATACATTATGTGAATTGCCCCAGCTATAATTATTGCAAACTTTATTGTGAAAGAATACATATGTATTATAACTGATTATCACAAAACACCCATTGAACGATGTGACATCCACCAAGTCACCGGTGCGTGATTAGCGTATTATATCCGGTTTGTTTCACATATTGAATTGCCTTCCATAACCGCTCATTATTTTTACCGTTATTAAATGGACGCCAGTCTGTGGGACTTTAAATATAGAATATTATAACCTGTCTCTATGGTACGTAATTGAGCATATTTTTTCAATTCACACGTGTGTGGATGTTGGCCGGATGTCCGTCCCTCTTACTTTTGGGTGCAGGTAGGGTAATCTGCTGACGTCAATGACCCGATCCACTAGGCACCAATCGATGCCAGCAGGCATTATTTATCAACTCACGGCTGACACAGGCTTCCTGATGTGGTCGATAACCACCAATTTACCAATGATTACGTAATCAAATCATGGTCGATTTAAAGTCACCCACAGATAAATCCGTTGGACAGCGGCAGTAAAATTGGCCCTGGCTTCTAAGAAACACAAAGCGAAATTGCTGTACACGTGTTCAAGAATAGGTGTAAACAATAAGACTCATTTTAAAGCTGTTTTATGCCATTGCTCAATGCTCCTTTTCTAGTTCATTAGTCTCTGTTAAAAGGCGATTTTAAAAACTATTCTGACTTCATTCTTTCAGCGATATTGACCCCATAAGATTCTTGGGGTAATTTTTGGCCTTCAAGAAGTATTGCAAATAGTCTTGTGCTGTTGAAAATTAGATAACCTGTGATGGAGAAACAATGATGTGAAGGCATTCGAGGACATTGTCTCATGATTGCTTTACATCCAAATAATTATTTACCATTAAGAAATCTGGAAAAGGGCACCAGAGTGTCAACGCTGTCAACTAAGGGATTTTTCTCTGGAACAAGCAGCTATTTATATCCAAAACGTAAAACACAATACTAAGCGCCATCTTGTAAATATTCTAAGTACCTATACTATCCCATAACACACCGGGCTAGCAGGTGATGAAATCACTAGGCAAGAAGTCTATTGAATTAAAGCTCTTTGTCTTAATTCATATTATTCACATTAAGTTTTGATAGTGTATTTGTCTGTTTTAGCATAGTAGATGTGAGCTATCTGCCTACAGTTTCTACTTCGCACTTGCTGTTTCAAAATGATAATTCGCTTTTCTGGGTGAGTTATGAAAACTTCACTTTAGACGGCAGCAGCACTCCAATGAATGCAGAGCGAAAAACACCTTCGTTAAGTGCCATTTAATATTATCGATCACATAAATAGCTCGCCATATTTAACAACGACAAACTTCATATTGAAGTCCTCCTCTGTCACAAGCATTCCTATAAACCTTTCCACTGATTATCCTAAAGCACAATATAAACGTTGGGGAACCGATCAAGTTACCGGGGCTGTATTAGCATATTATATCCGGTTTCTTCTGCTAATTACCCGCCATAAATTTTATCCTCATTAACTAGACGCCAATCAACGCGACTTTAAATAGAGAATACCACAATGTGTCATTTGGGTAAATAATTGGGCAACCATTTTTTTTTAGTCATACCCAGATGGACTTTTATCAGACCTTGGCTTTTTTTTTTGGGGGGGGGGGGGCAGAGGGGGTAATCTATTGACGTCAGCAAACCAAACATTACTTTATCATCGGACTGCCGTCGAGACTGACAAGTGCTTCCTGAAAAAGACGATAAACTAACTTACTATCGATTACGTAAGAAGATTCTAGGTCCATATACTTGTAATTTTATACATCGACCAGTATGCTGTAGATTGTTCTTATGTAATACTGCGTGGTTACAATCCAGATCACGTGGCTTTGGGGAACCTTAGATGCAACATACAAGGCCACGCATCGATAAATTCTCTGATTTTCCAGCAATGAATCAACATGCCAAACTTTCAACTTTCAATAATAACATGGATTAAGTCAGTCATTGAATTCTTTTATGAAATTTAAGGTAAAAAAAAATAATAGCACCGTCGGGCCGGTACCAAGTCTCGCTATCATAGATCTCTTCTTCTAAATATAAAGTTTTTTGAAATAGGACAGTGTAGCGCATATATTTTCTAAACCCCATTCAGGCGACATGAGTGGCGACGATTATAGTTACCTTATATCTTTATATCTTTCAGATTAGACTTTCTTGAAACAAATACATTTGTTGTTCTGCCTTACAGATCCGCGGAGAAATCAGAAGGGTTGACCTTTTGTGTTGCCAATCACTAACTTTGTCTCTGATTTTGAAACTTGATGAGCAGTTTTTTTCCGAAATTTCCGGTAATCTGGAAATGCATTGGTTTTCACAGATTCTCGTTTGTTCCCACATAGTCCCATCTTAAACGCACACTTGCCGCGAAAATCCAGAATACTGTTCACATCAAAAGCAGTGGGCGGTATTCTCTAATTTTCCAATACAGAAGAAGTAAGGAACTTTCTTTTTTTTTACCAAAAATAGAAAGTTTTGACATCATTTAGTATTTTTAATTTGAAATTGAAAATCAGATTTATCAAGTACCCGCAATGTAAACAAACCCTGGAGCTGAACATGTGCACAAGCGCCCTAATGTGTGAGTGATCTAACGTCACAGTATAAATTTACCTACTTTATCTGAGAAATACAGACTGACTATCTGGTAAGAGTGGCTCGAAAAGCCTGCCGATAGTTTTTTGAGTGTAAACCACAGATCAAAAGGCCTGAAATGAGGGTAATCTAACCACAAAGTTAACTGATCGTTGTTGTTGTAATCTGGTTTCGATTCTTCGTTTGTTTTTCATCCTCGTTTCTACATTCTAAACCTAACTGGGCATGTTGTATGTGTCCTATGTTTAATTTTAGTGGTTTTAGTCGTAGTAAGCTCATGTAAATTGGTTTTTTTAAAGCCCCACTTGCCGCCGTACATGTAGCCTGTCTGACATTTGTTAAGAAAACCAATTTGCACGACCTTACTACAGCTAAAACCACTAAAATTAAACATAGCACACATAAAGCATGTCCAATTAGGTTTAGAATGAGGGTGAAAAACAAACGAAGAATCGAAGCTCGATTACAACAACAACACCGATCAGTGTTGGTTAACTTAAAGTGGCATGAGCTGCCAAAATTCATAGTTGCTGATCGTCACGACATTAAGAGGCTTGGAGGGCTGTCGAAAAACTAAATGATTGGCCTTGGAATGAGGAAAATCCATTCAGTATGTGGCCTGTACGAACCGAAAATGTGTTCGAAAAGTAAACAAAGTTTAAATAACCGGGACGACCATTCATTCATTCTAAGCTAAGTTAGTTCAAAACAATACTTTATCGTACATTATCGAGACTAGAAGCACTAAAAAGCTTCTGAATTATACGTCTTGAGAAAAAATAGCCAATAATTTCATCATTCTGTTTTAACGTCAAAATATCAACATTTTGGCAGCTCATGCCACTTTAAGTGTTGGATTACCCTCATTCAAGCGCCTTTGTCTGTGGTTTGCACTCAGCTGGCTTTTATACTCCCTCTTACTCGATCACTAGTATGTATTTCTTAGATAAAGTTCGTAAAATTATGCTGTGTCGTTAGATCACCCACACGACTCAAACCATTACGGCACTTGTGCACACGCGGCAAGTGGGCCTTTAAATATCGCCTCAATCAAATGGCGGAAAAGTCCCACACATGTCTCCGGAGATCATAAATCTATTATGTGTATCTTTACACATGTTTCTTAGTCAAGATTGCTGTCAACTCTTTGTATAAAGAATTTGCAGACGCTTGCAAGATGCTGAACAAACCCGACTATACGTAGCATGTGATGTGTTTTGGTTAATCGTTTGAGTTTAAAAAAGACTTAATTGGAAAAGCCAAATTTAGTTCAAAATGTTAACACTTAATCAAAAGTGCAAATACAGCTGGCTTTTGACATCAAACTGATTTCATGATCGAATAATTATTTTAACAAAATCCATAATCAGTTTAAAGAAATTTACCGTAAATCGATTAGGAATTCAGAATCCATTCATATGTTCTAACTGATGAAGTTGATAACGTGTGGTAGGAGTATTTTTCTTAGCGAAATTTGTCATCAGAGACAAAGCCATTGTCCTAAGGACTTACAGACGAGTTCGAATGTAACTGGATGTTATAGCTCGTCTGCGTAGGCTTGTGACACATTTTGGCTATTTGTTTAAGTTTTAAAAATAATCATCTGGATAAGTGCACCTTATCCCATAATAACCCAGTAAAAATATAACTGACATTTTCCATTTTACATTGACATTTTAACCACTACTGTAATTTTACCATTCTCGATTTTGATAATGTCACATAAATAATGAACAAGAATGGTTTTCTTTCTATGAAGTCAATTAAATCAATATTTTGTCTGTGTTTGTAAAGAACAGGAAGAGTAACAGAGTGTCCCACTTTTGAAAAATATCGAATTTATCCCCCAGAGATGCTTTAGGTATATAATTGATATTATATATGTATGAAAAATACATTAAATTGCGAGTTTATTCTTAAATTATAAGCCTATTAAATGTACTATAAACAGAGGCTGGAATATATAGACCACATTAATATACAGTGTAGAAGTCAACGCCAAGATATAAAATATGGCATGGAGCTGAATATATTCATTGTCAGTAATTTTATGGTTGAGTGCTCTGGTAATATTTTAATGTGATTTTTTATACTGGCGTGTCACAATGACAACATGCCTACAACGCTTGAAATTGAGAAAACTTGTTCGATGAGGTAATTCTCGAAATAGACCAAGAGTACGATTTCTGGTTGATTTCCACCACATCAAAAGACGTATTGGGTTATTGCTAATCAAACCTTTGATAACCGTCAGCTATGCTAATTACAAGTTGAGTGGGTCTATTTAAAAAAAAAACATGAATGAATGATCATTATAATTGACAGCCAATATTGGTGCGGGTACCAACTTCCGGCAACGAGTTTATTGGGATAGTTTTGCTTTTCTTTAACTCAGAAAGTTTCAGGAAAAAAGGTAGCGGACAAGCTGAATATCATCCAACTCTTTCAGCCGAATGTGGAAAATGAGTTATGGGTTCTAAAGTTTATCTTGTAAGAAAATAATTGGCTGTAACTTTCATATAAATATACTTTCTTGAACAATATGCATATTAATTTGCAGTTCAACCGATCATAAGAAAGTGGTAAGGTTCTGATGGAAGTGGGAATTAAGGCTAGATGTTTCTAATTCCTTTCACAAAATGGTTACCATGTGAATCGAGTTGGTCTAGCAAATTATACACAGCCATGGTAACAAAATGGTTTCATGAAAGCATTCGAGTATTTTTATTTCTAAGTGACAACCTCGTTTAATCCTTATACAAATAACAGAGATAGTCTGGTAGATTCACAGGGATTGAAAGCTTGAAAGCTATTGCTTGAGATTGACTTACAAAAAGTTAATAGTTTAACTCATCCAACACTGCAAATAAAACTGACTGTTCTTTCTGTATGACAATCAGCATACAGCTTGTACATCTGACATTTCTAGTAAACCATGTCTTTGTCTTAAGTCGTTGAGATTACCAGGTAAAAATACGATATTGTTTATTACTTCTTGAGAAATACTCTGTGGCTAAAATACTTGTGTGTTTCGTAAATTACGGTTTAATATTTTCAGAAAGGAAATGAAGCTTTGGTATTTTTTACATTTATAAACATTTGATTCAAATCAATACGACTTATTTTTATTCCATTAATCCGATGTATTTCGATGCTACGATTCGAGATTCTAGATCCTTTCGAGATCCTTTTTTATCATCTCGCACACATCTCTCACAAAGTTCCCTAAATATATTCCTATTAGGTTCTTGCAAAAAATCTTAAGAGCGGCTCAAACAAAAAAATCTTGTCACTAAAGTTTAGCTGAACGATAAATCCAATATCTCCAAAGTTGAAGATAGAAAACTGTCAACGGTCAGCTGCTGTGATGGTTTCTTCCGTCGGTCCATATAAGCGGCTTACACTTAACTAATACATTAAATATTGATTAATGCTCTAATCAAATTATTATATTTTATATGACATCTTTACTGGGGCTTCAAGGGCCTCATTCTACATAGAAGGTAGTTACTGAAAACAAACAAATTTTAATTTCTGTTAATTGCCGTTCTTTTAAGATAGCTATGATTGACACTGTCTGTTGAAAAACAATCTAAAATGGGACATTACAAACTGCCACAATATTTATCATCTGTTTGGACGGCCTAATGATGTTTTTTGCATCTACAGTTAAACCAAAATGACGATTTAAAAAACCTGTATAGATTCTCCTATATTTAGGTAAAGTGAGCAATCAAAATTCACATTCATGTGATTCTTCAAACAGTTAATAATTGTATTGCTTTGAAATAAAATATCGAATCTATTGCCTGTGAGAACTGAATCTGGTTTCGAAAACTAATCAAAATTAGTATACTCGGTGTACACATTCATTGACTTAAGATCAAAATTACTTTGATGCATTACCTAAACACACACGTTTTCCGGGTCTACAGGCTTCTAATTGACACATCTAAACAAACATATTGTTTTGTCTAAGCCAAGTAACAAGTAACAACCATCCCACATAGGTCGTTCGAGTGAAAACCCAGTCAGAAAATGTTCCAATTTTTTTTGGGACTGAGTGGGATTCGAACCCGCGACCCATTGGTGGAATTGGTATAAGATATATTGTGACTAAAAAAACGGGTGGACACCCCTGCATATGAATTAGTATATGTTTCAGTTAAGTTTAGCTGGGTTTGAGCCAACTCTCACTTGTCACTATGGTTACAGATGACAAAAGAGTTTCACAAACCTGAGCTGTAAACCCTCACGCCCCAGATCAACTGAAAACATTAAAACTGTGTCTCTCGTTAAGCGAAATTATTATATCCAGTGTATGTCCTATTTGATTTATATTAAAACGAAATAAAACATTTATCTTTTATAAGAACAGTTATATAATCGGTGATATTGAATGTACCCAAAAGATCAATATCTAGTAAATTAGACACTTTCTACTGCCATTTTAGGTTTGGGTGTAATGGTTTCCTGTTGGTTGCTATGTTTTCGGAATCTTGGGTGACACCATGGTAACCTGCTTAAAGGGCTGGAATGTCTTACAGTGAGAAACAAGTGTACAACATCTCATTATATTCCTTTCGTTGACACGAAAAGTGAATTTACTGTTCAAAGCGTTAAAACGTCAAGCTTAATGCTGTGGGAAACGATGTTACGTGTCGGTTAAGAGTGAAAGATCCGTAACTGACAGCCGAGGAGTTCTCCGGATCTTCGATCGAACATGGCGGAACTCCAACTTCCGATGACGTCACTGAGCGATATCAATTAACCTAGTTTAACCAAAGAGAGTAGATTGACAAGAGTGGTCACTTCGTCCAATCAGCATTGCCGGCATGTTTTTCGGCCCCCTAGCGAAAGGGTGTTCCTACTGTACACGATTTGACTGTAAAGCGCCCCCTACAGAAAGGAGGTTCCTAATAATCGAATCGCGTCCGTGTCAGCGGGTACTTTAGTTACCATTGTAAATATTTCCAAGTTATGATTGTTACACTTTTTGTTGTTTGTATTTTGCTTTGTTCAAGTGCCAAGTACAATAAAATTGAATTAAATTGAAATTTTTCAAATTCAACATGGCGCGGACGAAGTGACCACTCTTGTCAATCTACTCTCTTTGGTTTAACCTTCCAATACTGTTTGCATACATTTTGACAGTGGCAGGTAAAAGTACAAGCCCCAAAAGCACAAGATAAAAAACATTATTTCGTTCTACTTGACGTAAAGGCTCAAATCAAAATACCTTGTTTTTAACCCCCTAAAACCAGTTGTGAAGGGTAAGAATTGCACAACGACATTTGTTTTTTTTTTGTTTAAACACATGTGCAAATGAAATCCTCATTTTATCCTTGAAAACGTATAATACAGATGGGTAGGTGTGGATGTGCAGCATTGGGAACAGATGGTAAATGTTATCTGGTAAAAAATATCCCCGTTCTATTCTTGTATCGCAGATGACGTGCAGATAGAAGTATTTAGAGGATCGCCATCCCTCAAATACGACAGAGTTTCTTGTTTTTAAATACAATTTTTGCAAAAATCAGTAATTTCAGAAACAAAACCAATATTTGATAAATGTTACAAGCGCTACCATTATAATTGTGACACTAAAACAGCTGAAGGGTATCAATCTTTGACGGGGCTGTACATGGAAATAAAACCCGGTGTATGTATAAGCTATATACCACACATATATTTGTATTATAATATCATTAAGCTTTATATCCATATTTGGACGGCATTTTTTAAAAACTTTTTTAACCTTTTACGTTGTCAACTCAATGCTATTTTTTATGTTACTTTTCGCATGTTATATCTCATATGAAAATCGGTTTATATGTATCATCATTATGGATTAAAACATATTTATTCGATCTGAAATTAGAAAACAAGGGCCAGTGATAAGATTTTAAATTCCGCTTTCTCTCATTAAAATGATGGATGCAACTTTGGGTTCAAATCATCTCAACAGTACTAGCCTGCTAATTTATAATTGAACGCCGTCTTTTCTTCTAGGATTATACGTTTTGAATGACCTTGACTCCTGTCGTGACAACATGGAAACCTATAGGGCTGGAAATGGAGAATCCCTGTTAGACAGTGAAAGGAACAGTAGACTGAACTGGTCAAATGGTGTAAAGCACTCGGGTTAATGTACTAGTCATACTGTGTTAATTGTCTGTTAAGAACCCGTATTAATGGAGCCCCATAGCGGGAAATTTTTGATTGACAGCCAATATTAGTCCGGATCTTTGGTCCAAACATGGCGGAAATCTAACTTCTATGGTGGCTGATTTGTGCCATTTCGCGTTCTCGCTTTTTCGCTTCGAGAATTAGGAGGCGAAAACACGAGAATACGAGATTTAACTAAAATCTCGCCGCGAGAATGCGAAAACGCGACAATGAAATATAATCTTGCCGCGAGAATGCGAAAACACGACAAAATATATAATCTCGCCGCGAGAATGCGAAAACTCGAGAATTAGCAAAAAGTGCTTTATTTGTGCCATTTCGCGTTCTCGCGTTCTCGCCGCGAAAACTCGACATAAATTTAAAATCTCGCCGCGAGAATGCGAGAATGCGAAAACAAGAAATAAGGAAATAGCGCTCTTTTTGTGCCACTGCTTTATTTGTGCCACTATAATCTCGCCGCGAGAACGCGAAAACAAGAAAACGAAAGTAACTTGCAAACGGCTTGCACGCTTGCGCGTATACTGTCTACACTTCCGCCTGAACGTTCTGCTTTTGTTTTCGAAATACACTACAGAATAACTTCAAAGAGCCATACGAGTCTTATGAGTAAAAGTTAAACACTCCCCCATTGCCAAATTGACGATATATGTGTGGGAATGTTTTTATTATCCCCTCCCCCCTCTGACCATTCTATCCCACCGGTCTTTGAATATCGGGTTTTATGATTATATATAAATCTGTGCACGCCACAGTCAATATAGTGTCGCCATGCTAACAGTCTAAAAATAGGTGACCTTTACTTTGGTTTTTTGAAACAATGTATCTTGCAGGCTTTCTAATATAAGAAATCGGCCCACTGACAACTCTTACAAGATAAATGTTTGTAAAGTTTGTAAATATAGCCTAACCGTTGTTAATCTATAATGTAAGACTATGTAAATGATTATACACCCAATAAATATGCCCCTGGGCATGGATTGATTGATTGATTGATTGTTTGGTGTTTTACGCCGCGCTCAAGATTATTTCACTTATATCGCGTGGGAAATAAGCTGCAAGGAGTTTTAATTTAGTTCATTCATCTGAATAATATGACGGTTCCTAGTTGTCAGTCATGGGAAGTTAATCTGTTAGATGTAATCGGTTCATTATATTATTGACATAATACGCATGCCTGCAGATTACTTCCGCTCTCTCCACTTTCGTTTTCTCGGCGAGAATAAGAAAACGAAAGTAAGTTTATACTCTCGTTCTCGCGGCGAGATTTAGAATTATTTCGAGTTTTCGCCGCGAGAATGAATGGCACAAAACGAGCACTTTTGACTAGTTTTCTAGTTTTCGTGTTCTCGCGGCGAGATTTTATTTTTCTCGCATTCTCGCATTCTCGCGGCGAGATTTTAAATTTATGTCGAGTTTTCGCTGCGAGAATGCGAGAACGCGAAATGGCACAAATAAAGCACTTTTGGTTAATTCTCGAGTTTTCGCATTCTCGCGGCGAGATTATATATTTTGTCGTGTTTTCGCATTCTCGCGGCGAGATTATATTTCATTGTCGCGTTTTCGCATTCTCGCGGCGAGATTTTAGTTAAATCTCGTATTCTCGTGTTTTCGCCTCCTAATTCTCGAAGCGAAAAAGCGAGAACGCGAAATGGCACAAATCAGCCACCATAAACTTCCGATAATTTCACTATGTCATGCCGATTAACCCAGTTTATTTACCACGCTTTCTTGTTGTCCGATATTCTGATAGTAGCAGGTAAAACTACAGTAGACAGATAGAAAGCGGGTTCCATAGCACAAGCATAAGGCATTTATTGTAAAAAAACATGTACTGCAGAATCCAGTCGCTGTGATAATTGGAAATGGTTGCTCATAACATTTGGTTGATTTGAAGCAGTACTATTGCAACTACAACCGCTTCGAAATGCCAAAAATAAATACCTGAAAGACGGTTCGAAACGTTCCTTCTAGTCAGAGGCTTTTTTACTATTCGGATAGTGGAAGCGTACTGTGACCGAGCATGTTTATCCTTACATTTTACCAACAGATGCACAGAGACGACCTATCATATCCCTGTCGGGTGTTCACCAATGATACACCCGGTATTATGTTTGAATTTCTAGACTAATATAGAACAAGTGGTAACTGTTATGCGATCAAAATGCACTATATGTTCTTGCACAATGATCTGTGTGCTAGTTTAAGTGACCAACAATTCCTTCGATGCAGGTTTTGTGCAAAGTTCGTGAAATTGCAACGGTTGCAATCTACAGACCAGCAACATGACATAACTGGAAAACTGAACAACTGAACACTCTCTAGTGAAATCTCATGGAAATCTAGAACAGCTATTAAAACTAATTCTATCGAAAAAAAAAAACATCTTGTTGAAGCACGACAAACGTTGTGAACGTTTACAAGTGAATGCATAGGTTTAGATTCTTGTATGGAAAAATAATCAATTTTATTTAACCAGATCAATAATGTCGTTAAAAATGTATTGATATAAGGTTTCGCTGCACTTAAGATGGTTTCATTTTATTGGAGAGGAATTGATTAATGTACAGTGTAAAAGCCTGATCAATAACAGGTCAAAAAATAAATGTTGTGATGGTTGCTTCCGTCGGTCCGTATAAGTGGCTTACACTTAACCAATATTGATTTGCTTTCCAATCAAATTATTATATTTTATATGACATCTTTACTGGCGTTTCTAGATCATAATCCCACATGAAAACAGCAGAGAAATCGTTGTAAGTGTAACTGGAAACTGACTGGATAGGACTTCCTAATTTGTATATTATAAAAAGACTTTGAATGTAAATTAATTTCAGTTTACAATTCATAACTTTTGTGTTGCGATTTTTTTCTTCTGATTTACGTATTGTATTCATAGAAGCGAAGTCAAGGATCGACGATTGTATTCTGTGTTTTAAAATATTTATTTAGAAAGACAAAAAGGTTGCGATTTTTTCTAATTTACGTATTGTATTCATAGAAACAAATTGAAATGGTACAAGATTATTCTAAGGAACGCCTTTACTAAAACCAAACAAATATAGCAACTTGTACTGCTGTGTACATGCTCTTGAAAGCTCATATTAAACATCACCATGTACAAAGTAGTATAAGTTGTTCTATGTGTTTTGAAATAGTATTAATGAATGGAAATGCTCGATCAAATGTTTATAGCATGTAACCAATTAGGTTGATGTTTAAGATCTAGCAATTGGCAAGCACATTTATTGATTGATTGATTGTTTGGTGTTTTACGCCGCGCTCAAGATTATTTCACTTATATGGCGGCGTTGCCAGTTTTATTGTGGGAGGAAACCGGGCTCTAAGCCCGGGGGAAACCCACGACCTTCAGTTGGTAACTGGCAACCATCCCACATAGGTCTTTTAAGTGAAAACCCAGTCAGAAAATTTTCCATTTTTTTGAGACTGAGTGAGATTTGAACCCGAGATCCATTGGTGGAAAGCTGTTCGGATTGAGCGTCCAACGCTCTACCTACTGAGCCCCGCAAGCTCATTTATGGCAGATGGATTCATTTAAAAATTTTCTCTTCATTATCATATCATGTTACCGGAACTTGGTTAGTTTGCTATATCCAGTTTTCTCTATTCGATAAATTGCGGAACATTTCTTTACCCTCATTAATTCAAAGTCAATAGAATATATTATAAACTATTTTTAGGTGAATGTATGTGGTATTTTGTCATGAAAGAAACATTAGAACATGATTACTGATCGGAAGTAAACCATGCACACTCTCAGGGGTGGGTATATGGTAATTAGTTGGTGTAAATTGACAATTCCGTTATGAGGCAATCAATCATTATTCTTCTTCCCTCCTCCAACCACTTCCAGCCATGCGTGACGGAAATTACTGAAACACAATGCTTTAATTAGAGCTAATTAAGGCTGGAATTTAATAAATATATATTATTTCAATTCATTATAGGGACACGTTAGTTGGGCTCTCAAGATATATGTAAAATGCAAAGTATTCGTTTCTCTGCTACCATTTTGGTCGCCACTTTCAGTAAGTCCTTTAATATTCCCAAGCGTATGTGACGTACGTCAACCCCAGAAGATATCAGACTTTACTTTATCAAAAGAACAACCGAGGTGAATCGGTTTGTCTTTCTTCGATTTGCTTACTTTACTATATTTTACCAAGCTAGTCAATGGAAAGGTGATGCTGCCTTGTTAGAAAAAACTGTACCCTCAGGTCAGTGTTTTTGACATGTATTCAAACTCTGACGATCACGAGGTGAAATGTTTTGACCGATGGTTTTAAGCATCCCCATTGAACAATTATAACGATCGATAAGTTCCCCATCGACAGCAGGCTATATTGATTTACAAACGATAAAATAAATTGTTTGTACTATCGATAGAACCATTCCAGCGAATGCGAATATTTTTTGCTTTTAAAAGGGCACCGTGGGTATGACGCAAATTAAAGATCCAACGAATTCCGACATTTTACTGTCGTACACATATTAAGAAGGTGTTGGGATGACCACTGGTAAACTTCAGTTCCCTGACTACCGTTAAATGACTAGTTCAATATGAGCTAGTTTAATATTCGCAGCTGATATGTTTACTTCTTGTTTCAGCCGGGCTGGTGTTTCTAACAGAGGTTGCTGAGCGAGAGTTGCACGCTTACAGTCTGGCCGATCGTTTGGTTGTTTTCTGACTTTCATGTGTTTTTTGTCCTGATTATAGAATGTAATAATAGTTTTATTAGTTTAATTCAATTTAATTTATTAGATAGATGAATATTAGTAACCCTGTCGCAACTCACTACAGCAGAAACTACCCGAAACCTTCGATCAGACAGTAAACAATGTACCAAAGAATTCGCACTAATGGCTCGTAATTGTACATTTACCTTTCATCCAAACTCAATCAAATCGTATTTATCTATTTAGCAGATCTTTTTAGCAAAAAATTATCAATTCTACACAAATAGTCCCTTTAATGCCTCTCACCTATCTATGTCAATTTCCCTCTATTGGTGCTTAGCCACCGCTAAAAGTCATCCACATGGAAAGTTGCATCCTCGGATACCCAGGGTTAAATTCTCGACAAGCTCACCTCTTACCCCTGGGTCAATTGCCTCGTTAAGCGTCGTTTTCTGGGAACGCCCATTTTCTGTCGGACCAATCAAACGATTTCTTATAAATGTTTAACTCTTCAGTTTTGGAGACACGTTTATCGAATTGAAGTAAAAACAAAGATGGCGGCCCCCAATAGGACATGTGAGTTGTGATACAACCGAAAAGTCGTCCATCTTTGATTTGAACACTGCTAAGATGCTGACGCAACGCGGATTCTGATTGGTGAAGTTTTCCGCCACAGTTTTGTGGCGGAACCAATCAAAATCTACATGCATATTAAATTAGAAACGACGGGCAGGGTCCGACTTGTCCCACTGGTAATGTGAGCGTAAGCGGAATTTTTAACCGTGGGTTTCGACGATGGGAAAGTTGGTTTGAACAGAAAAGTCAGTTGACACTGAAATGTTTTGCATCTGAAATCCTTATGTCCAATTGATCAAGTGGTTTCAATCGAGCTAATTGTTTTGATGGATGGATTTATTTATTGACGGATGGTGGCGTTGCAGCGTTTAGTACAGGAGACCTGTCTTTGTCCAGAGGAAACCCCCGATCTTCCATGAGTACTCCGCAACCCATTCGACGTATTGTATTTGTTTTGTGAAGCATGTTGATTGTAATAACCGACTTCAAATAGCTTTGATAACTGATTTGAAAAAGAGCTTAACAGCAATTGATAACTGATTTTAAAAAAGGGCTTTACAGCAATCGATAACTGATAACACACCGTGTTACATAAGCTAAATAGAGGATATTAACTGGTTTCGATATGTATACCATAAATATTTCATCGAGTGGGATGCGAAAAGTGATATTTTCACGAGTGGCAAAGCCACGAGTGAAAATGTACATTTACGCACCACACGAGATGAAATATTTATGGTATACATATCGAGACCAGTTAATTTTCTTTTTATTATATATGTAACAAGATTCATCTTTTGAATTTTGGTTTGAAAACAACTGCGGAACGAAAACAAAACTATGCCAACAGTTTGTCTCATCCACTGACCTATATACCGAGCTACTGTATATAGGTCAATGGTCCAAACTACCACGATGCGAATGACAAAATAGATCGACAAAGAACTTCATTCAGTTAATTTATGAAGTAAAACTATTCTTAACACCCGAATTAAATAATTTTAGACTTTGGCGTTTTTGCTGCAGATTTCCAAATAAACATTTTAGTGATTACCATATCGATCAATTAGCATATCATATCCGGTCATTTCCACAAAATTAAACTTATTAGAAATGACTTATTTAAGCATCATTAAATCGATGCAAAACAGCAGGGTTTCTAATAGAATATATTTTAAACTTTCGTTGTGTTGATTTGATTGGCTACTTTACCTTTATGGGAATGTGAAGTGCTTAGTTGTAGGCCGGAAGTCAGCCATTTTAGCTTTCTAGGCCAAACATTTGGAAATCAGGTGCTTTCAATAGCCCTGCCTTTTGAGGATTCATCAATCTGGGTTAGTTCGTAACTGTTAGGTCCTTCAAGTATCTGCTTAAAAAATACGCAAAGAATGTTTTTTTAATAAAGTCAAATGTAAATAAAATTCAACCCACCAATTACCATTACACAGGTGAATTAAGGTCTTTCACTTTTGTTATCTTAATTTACAATAAACAATTTTCTGTCCATCAATATCAAACTTAACATCCAACCCAAAAGCTAACTTTTTTTCTCAGTAGAACAAAACTTGATTCCTTCAGAAATAGAATAAAATATAAGTAAAATATGACGAACAGTTGCGGTTGCTGCGCGTTCCACTGTGTTATAACTTAACAAAATCGATGAAAATGTCTATTAGAGAAAGGTCGAACACTGTATTTGTTATAACTATTAGCCTTCGGGACAATCAGGGGTTCGACAGGGTCACGTGAAGGAATGGAGTACCTCCTCGTCAATCGTCAACAGAGCTGCTGGTCCAATCTGGGCTTGGATGATCAGCATTATTCACTTTCACAGATCAGCCATTATAACCTTGAAGACCGGTTCGTTTATCTTCACGCCTCAACTTTCTTATCTGTAATCGATGATCAACGGCTCTCCGCCTTTATACGCACTTGATCACCTGGGCGGAATGAGAAACTCTACATTTGCTTTGCAAATCGCATCGATAGCAATTCCGGAAAAAGTCAAACTCTTTACTTGAAAAAATAAAAGGGTCTTTTCTTCGTGTTTGGTAGTAAATAGGACATTACAGAAATTGGTCAAGAATTTCATAGATTACAAGAATGGCACTTCGTCCACGTACAATTCTATGCGTTCGGGATAATACAAAGGTAGCCTGTGAAGACCGTGAATAGAAACGGAAAGAATAAAGTCAAGTATTATACCGCCTTCAAATACTGATTCAATATGGAATCCTCCGATCAAGTCGTCTTTGTGTAAAATTGGTAACTGAAATAAAGATTAACCATTTCCAGTCGTCATTAATTGTTCAAAACAGAAATTCTAAACAGCATTCTATATAACAATCAATAATTAGAACTGGTAGTTAAATACGTTGTCATGGGGATAGATTAAGTGGAAGAAAAAAACATAATTTATGTGCAACATAATTTTCTTGTATGTGTGCAATAGGTGATTTACCAATTACTTGCGAATGACGTAATTTAGCGACGTCACAAGTACAGCTGTATGTTGCACACCGCACAAAGCATCTGTCTGTTTTTAACTCAAAATTATTTTCAGCAATTTTGCAACATATTTTAGAAAACAATCCGCATATTGTGACAGTTAATATCTGAAATAATCAAGGGATACGAGAAAATCTTGCATGAGCGGGAGCTCAACTGAATACAGCTGAAGTCTAATTGGAAGCTGGGCTTGTCCGATCTAAGATTGGAGCCATGACGTCATGCCATAGTTGCGCGAAAAACTGGCAATTGGTCTATTCTGTTTGTATTTGTGTGAATTTCCGGTTTTGTGCATTTTATCAAGACAGAAGAAGTTAGGAACTTTTTATTTTTTTCAATAATTTAAAGTTTTGGTCATTATTGTTGTATTTTTTATTTGAAAATGAAAGTTTTATTTGTCAAGTATCTGCAACCCTAAAGATTGGAATCTGGTGGATGACCTAGTGCTAGACCGGCAGCATTATTTTACGATTTTTCTCTGAGAAATAAAGAGGAAGAATCGGATTGAAGGCATAAACCTGCAACAATTTTTAGAGTGTAAAGTGCAGAGAAATAAGTCTGAAATTACGGTAATCCAACGCAAAGTTTGCATTTTTTTTATCCCTTTTGTCGGTGAAACGTTGAATTTCTAAACCTGCAAAATAACCAGATGTTTTGTTTGCATTTCAGAGTAGGCTGGGTATTTAAAGAAAATGTCACAGAATGTAATAGACCAAGTCATTAATGGCCTTTCATACACCTAAAATGCCTTATGTTTTAGTTGTGGAATAGATTAGGCGGTTTTGACCTTGAAGCATTTTACCCTCATCTAAAACCTTAAAGGCACACTTGCCGCGAAAATCAGGAATATTGTTTACATTAAAAAAGAAAGACCGTATTCTGTATTTTTCCCAGACAATATAAGTTAGGAACTTTCTATTTTTACAAAAATTTAAAAGTTTGGACGTCACTTTGTATTTTGAATTTGAATTTGAAAATTTGAATTGTTACGTACCCGGAACGTAAACAAACCGATCTGCCCCCTATTGGCGATTTTATGTTTCAGTCGAGTGAGTGAACTAACGGCACAGGGTAATTTTACGTAGGCCTATTTATCTTAGAAATACAGACTCACGATCGGTTAACAGCGACTGGAAAAGCCTGCTGATAATTGTTTGAGTGTAAACCACAGATACAAAGGCCTGAAAGGAGGGTAACCCAACACGAAAGTTGACCAACACTGATCGTTGTTGTTGTAATCAGGCTTCGATTCTTCGTTTGTTTTTCACCCCATTTTTACAGTCTAAAGCTAACTAGACATGTTTTATGTGTCCTATGTTTAAGTTTAGTGGTATTAGTCGTAGTAAGCTCATGTAAATTGGTTTTCTTAGCAAATTTAAACAGGCTACGGCGGCAAGTGTGCCTTTAACAGTTCACCTATAAAAAACGTCTAAATGATATGCCCCTTTTTAACACAATAAAACACTTGTCTCCGTGGTTATTTTAGACAAGAAGATTTTCCCTTGTGTCCGCGTGTTTTGGTGTTCAAAGATATAAAACCTTGCTGAATCTACTCTAGTCACCGCCAACAGTTCTACAGCCGATTGGAAAGTGGAATCTGGTAAACTGGTATTGATTTTCAAAAAGAGAAAAGCTATTGCAGTAAAGAAGAGGAAGGAATGAAGTCACGCACCATGACGCCTGCAAAATAAGCAATAGCGATTCAATTTGGAATTGTCAGAGTGAATCGAATTTATTTCTAATTGGTATCCAAAAGAAAGGGAGACGACCCCCAGTCGTTATTAATAGTTAAGACACGGAATCTGTAGTCATTTAGAGACGTTTTTATTTTAGCTGGACAATAATTAAATCTCTTGTGTGTATTATTCAGTGAAATTTCGTTGCAATTGTTTGATTTCGTTGTAGTTTAACACCCGTTTTAACGCTTATCTAAATCACGTAAACCGTTTGAAACTTTGAATTTCTCGAGAATTTTTGTCATCTGTTTTATTCGTGGTGAACATCAGAGTCTCCTCGCACATAAGTTGAACTCATATTTCAAAGTTATCGTAAATCTTGGAAAAACAAAAGCAAACACACGTTCGAATGGATCACCAGACATCTCAATGTGTAGAATGTGGCGTGCACCATACAATTGAACGAAAAAAACGAAAAACTTAAATTAAGACGTACAATCAAGATGTCCGCTGCAGAGAACGATTCTCCTATCGGCGGTTTATCTGCCCATTGATGCATTTTCTCGAATAACAATGTCGTCATAGAAATATAACCGTTTCCTGGTTTACAAAGTGATATGTGCCATATATATCTCTTGTTTCCATTAATTGTATAATAGGCAGTTTAATAAGTTGTTTAATATGACATTTCCAGAAAGCGGAAAATCTTACTTATTTCAAACTTTCCTCGTACAACGACAACGTGTCACGTGATCCGCAGTCAGCCCGGGAAGTTCCCATTGAGATCTAAAAATAACATTAAATCAAAATTATCAGATAAAACTTTTAGATCTCAATGGAATTTCGCCATAGACTGATCGATTTGACGTGTCACCGACGGAATCCTCGAATCACGTTACTGCAGGATTTTGTTAGCTCACCCTTGCAATGAGTCGCCCTCTAGACCGAAAATCCGGGCTAATGAGTGTGGCTACTGAAACAGCAGACAGATAATATTCTGCCTGAAACCCGTAAATATAGCAACATATATGTTTAAATATCGCAGCTAAATAGGCAGCAATTGCCAATCAGAAACAGCAGACAACAAAGTCGACAAATGAAAATGAAACGGCAAAATATTTGTTGCATCATAATTTTTCACCCTAAATTATATGTTTATATCCAGAGAAACCATTTCTTAAAAGCAGTTGCAAAATACATTTAGTTTTTAAATTTCACAGTTGAGCGTCTGCAAATGCAAACACTGTATTGAAAATCATCTGGTTATAGAATCTAGTTGGATAGCTAATGTATTACTTGATGTAAGATAAACGGATATCAAAGATCTACCGTTTTATTTTGATTGATTGAATGTTTGGTGTTTTACGCTGATTATTACGCTCAAGATTATTTTACTTATATGGAGGCGTTGCCAGTTTTATTGTGGGAGGGAACCTGGCTCTGTGCCCGGGGGAAACCCACGACCATCCGGTGGTAACTGGCAACCATCACACATAGGTCGTTCGAGTGAAAACCCAGTTAGAAAATTTTCCAATTTTGTTTGGAATGATTGGGATTCAAACGCGCGGCCCATTGGTGGAAGGCATTGGTGGAAGCGCCCTAATAAAAGTCACAGGTTCTAATCTTACATTTGGTGTCCAGGAGTTATGTTTTGATTCCTAATGCGATCGCTATTATATTACTTAGAAGTAATGACATTAAACTAAATGAGTTGGACCCCATTTGTACTGGTAAAAATTGATTTGTCGATAATTTTCTTTAAATGGATAATATTTTTCGATTAGAGTTTACATAACCAATATGTCAGGTGTAAATCGCAGCGTAGGCGTTTCCTTTAGTGTGTAAATCGGATATACAGGAATAGATTTTCACTCCCCCCTCGCTCTGATTGAAAAGACAAATTGATTGTATCTCAACTGCAACGATCTCGTTTTCCCTGCATTGTATTGACCCCTGGAAATAATACAATTGGTCGCGGACTTCTTTGGAGATGTCTTGTTGAAAACCGTTCCATCTTCGGTGAAGAATCCAGAAATGGGAAGAAATTTAAAAAAAAAACTAAGTATAGATTCTCAGAAATATTGCTAAGAGGCGAATAACAAATCAACGAGTTACTTATGGATAACAACTTCTTAATTTTATTTCTGGTGACGTTTCGATGTCGATCCTAACATCCTTATCAAACCTGTGACAAGCAACAGTGGGTTAACCTTATATACACGACGATGCATGAATAACATGAGTAAACAGCTGATTGGATAACAATAAATGAGAAAAAACGAGTGTGGGGTCTCTTCATGGGGTTCCTCTAGTTTGAAGGCTAATCAGGTCATCGTATGCACACGGTAGGTGGTATCCTTGGTCTCTGTTGAGTTTTGGTTTGTGTCGTCTTATGTGTATGGCTTCCATGAGTTTCCTTTGTTTGTAGTCAGTCTGGTTGATTGAGAGTGTCTTGGTGTTTCTTAAGTCAATTTTGTGCATAGGGTTGTCTTTGATGTGGTCGCTGATTGCTGATTTTCCGTCCAGTTTTCTGATTGAGGTCCCATGCTCTCCTATTCTGATGTTTAGGGGTCGGCTGGTTTCTCATTGCAGTTGCATTGTATCTGATACACTGTTCCTTTAGATTGGCTTTTATTACGGACTGTTTAATACCGATGGCCCATCGATGCAGATACAATTTTCTTATAGCTTTAGGACTCAAGTGGTAAATATGCGACTTACCAGTGTTGGGTGACGCTCAGATCGTACGTCAAGTAACCTAGCAGCTTACGTCAACCTGTCCATGACGGGTTATGTTCCTACTCTGACAAGCAAGAGGTGAATGGTCGCAAAAACAATTTTTTTTTTGTGTGGAGGAATGTAAGCAGCTTAATTGACAAATCTGAATAATTGACCGGAAGTTCCTGTCGACAGCAGACTATATTTATTTTCACAAGATCTAAGTATACAAACAAAAAAAATAATAATAATAATAAATAAAAAAAATAATAATAAATTATTCTTTGCTAATTGAGCTAATCGAGTAAATGACAGTTAATGTGAATCTGCATTCTAATGCGGTAAAAAATATCATCCTATATATATATATATATATCTGCCGTTGTTGCCAAATAATCGTTTCCAGAAGATTCTACTGACTAAGGCCAAACTCATGCCTGTCGTCAACCTAATGAAATATCATTGTGGTTTATCTTAACAACTTATGATTGGGTGTAAACGTCTAAATGATATGCCCCTTTTTAACACAATACTAAACTGGTCTCCAGTTTATATATTTAGTCTCCAGTTTATATATTTAGACAAGAAGATTTTCCCTGTGCCCATGTGTTTTGGTGTTCAAATATATTTATATATATCTGCCATCCACCGAGAAAGACAAACTATTGTTTCGTTGCTTTACATTCATTGGCTAGTCAGTTCATCCTGTTGTAATATATAAACTGACTTTGATCAAGTCGTTTCTAGGAAAACGCATATAGTATAATGAGAGTGTAACATAACCTGGGGTACCACCTCAGTATTTCACTATGATGTGCCATTTCGTAATATCGAACAATGGCATATCGTAATATCGTAAAATGCCATATCGCAATATCGTAAAATGAACCTATGGCTGATTTCGGTAGGATGAAATTTCGCTGAATATCTGAGAACATTTAAATGGAAAATACGTACGACGTTTTAGGAAATGGTAGCAGATTCTTCTAAGGAACGCCTTTACTAAAACCAAACAAATATAGCAACTTGCGCTGCTGTGTACATGCTCTTGGAAGCTCATATTAAACATCACCATGTACAAAGTAGTGCAAGTTGTTCTATGTGTTTTGAAATAGTAGTAATGAATGGAAACGCTCGATCAAATGTTTATAGCATGAGAACAATTAGGTTGATGTTTCAGATCTAGCAATTGGCAAGCCCATTTATTGATTGATTGATTGTTTGGTGTTTTACGCCGCGCTCAAGATTATTTCACTTATATGGCGGCGTTGTCAGTTTTATTGTGGGGGGAAACCGGGCTCTATGTCCGGGGGAAACCCACGACCTTTCGTTGGTAACTGGCAACCATCCCACATAGGTCGCTCGAGTGAAAACCCATTCAGAGAATTTTCCAATTTTTTGGGACTGAGTGGGATTCGAACCTGCGAACCTGAGTGGAATCCCACCATTGGTGGAAGGCTGTTCGGATTGAGCGCCCAACGCTCTACCTACTGAGCCACGGAGGCCCCGCAAGCCCATTTATTGCAGATGAATTCATTTAACAATTTTCTCTTCATTATCATATCGTGTTACTGGAACTGGATTAGTTTGCTATATCCAGTTTTCTCTATCCAATACATTACGGAACATGTCTTTACCTTCATTAATTCGAAGTCAATAGAATATATCATAAACTATTTTTAGGTGAATATATGTGGTATTTTGTCATGAAAGAAACATTAGAGCATGATTACTGATCGGAAGTAAACCGTGCACACTTTCGGTGGCAGGTAGGCTATATGGTAATAAGTTGATGTAAATTGACAATTCCGTTATGAACCAATCAATCATAACTCTTCTTCCCTCTTCCAACCACTTTCAGTATTTGACGTACGTCAACCCCAGAAGATATCAGACTTAACTTTATCAAAAGAACAACCGAGGTGAATCGGTTTGCTTACTTTACTATATTTCACCAAGCTAGCCAATGGAAAGGAATTGCCGCCTTGTTAGAAAAAACTGTACCGTTGCAGGTCAATGTTTTTGACATGCTGTATTCAAACAGCCCGAATAATCAGCCTCTGTGGTGCTGAAAACACACTCCCTGATGTATGCACCACAAAGCCTGAACCACGTCTCTGTCGGAATTTGGTAAATAGTTAATATACGGTTTGTTTTGCTATGAAGACACGCAAGCGCTCGGGCGGCTACGTCATTCCAATATAAAGAACATGACCACGCCTCTTTGTCCATGAATGATCTGTTCACAGAGTCTGTGTCATCAAAATTAAAGATTGACTCATAAAAACATCTTAGAAAATGTGCAAATATAGTGTCATCATTTAGCAGAGAGTTTATGTTCTCCAACATAAAAACAAACAAACACCGAAGACTGCCGAAGATCCACGAAATGTCACGCGATAAAGCACCCACGTGAATCAATCGTTCGTGGTGGAAACTGTCAAACTGGAAATCTCGAGTATTCGACTGCACACGGCGACACAAAGCACCTTAGGGTCGGTCAAGGTTGATAGACAGTTTCTTTTTAACCCATGCATGTGGTAATATAGAAATAAAGAAAAAACACACAGACAAGATTTCTCGGCTATATTCAAACTCAGACAATCACAAGGTGAAACGTTTTTGACCGATGGTTTTTTAGTCCGTGGGTATGTTAAAGATCAAATTAAAGGTAAATTAAAGATCCAAGAAAGTCCAACATTTTACTGTCGTACGCATATTAAGAATGTGTTGGGGTGACAACTGGTAAACTTCTGTCCTCTGATATTCCGTTAAATGACAAGTTTAATATGATTTTTTAATTCATTTGCAGCTGAGAGGTTTACTTCTTGTTTCAGCCGGGCTGGAGTTTCTAACAGAGGCTCCTGAGCTAGCAATTGTACGCTTATAGCCTGGTCGGTCGTTTTGTTGTTTTCTGACTTTTATGTGTTATGTCCTGATTACATAACTACAGTAGGGTTCACCCATGTGGGGCATGTTTACATTGACCCGAAACCGTCTATCAGACAGTAAACAATGTACCACAGAATTTGCACTAATAGCTCGTAATTGTACATTTTTTGCTTAAAATCACTAAGCTAGTCAATGGAAAGTGGCTTGAACAGAAAAGTTAATTGACACTGAAATGTTTTGCATGTAAAATCATAATGTCCAATTGTTCAGGTGGTTTCAATCGAGCTAAATGGTTTGATGGATGGATTTATTTATTGACGGATGGTGGCGTTGCAGCGTTTTGTAAAGGAAACCTGTCTTTGTCCAGAGGAAACCCTCGATCTTCCATGAATACTTGGCAACCCATTCGACGTATTGTATTTGTTTTGTGAAGCATGTTGTTTGTAATAACGGTTTTCTTTACACTTAAGCACCGATTCCAAAAAGAGCTTTGATAACTGATTTGAAATAGAGCTTTACATCAATTGATAACTGATTTGAAAAACGTCTTTACGGTAAATGATAACTGATAACACACCGTGTTACAGAAGCTAAATTAACATATTAGGCATACATCCACTCTCCTCAATTGATTGAATTACTAATTGTATTTCTCGAAATAAATAATAAATGGTATCAACGTGAACGACAAGAAGTCGCCTTTGTGATTGACACAACTCAGATATCGGCATTGTTTAACGTTATTAAATATGGTGTGTCATTTTTGGGCGCAATTTAATCGTACCATTGTCAACTGTAAACTTAGTTTGTTATGGGGTCGCAAAAGAAGCTGTCGATGGTTGGTTGAGAATGCTTGGTGTAATGATATATTATTGGTTATTATTTAAAGACACGTTACAAGCAAATAAGACAGATCCTTTAAAGTCATCAAAAGTCGTGTGGCAAAAGGCTCCATTATACGCTGTATACATGTAATCAATAATAATTTCCATTAAATAATTTTAGACTTTGGCGTTTTTGCTGCAGATTTCCAAATAAACATTTCTGGTGATTACCATATCGATCAATTAGCATATCATATCCGGTCATTTCCACAAAATTAAACTTCTTAGAAATATCTTATTTAAGCATCATCAAATCGATGCAAAACAGCAGGCTTTCTAACTGAATAAATTTTAAACTTGCGTTGTGTTGATTTGATTGGCTACTTTACCTTTATGGGAATGTAAAGTGCTTGGTTGTCAACCGGAAGTCAGCCATTATAGCTTTCCAGGTCAAGCATTTGGAAATCAGGTGTTTTCAATAGCCCTGCCTTTTCAGGATCAATCATCCTTAGCCCGGAACTGTTAGGTCCTAAAAGAATCTGCTTAAAAAAACGCAAAGAATGTTTTTTTACTAAAGTCGCAGATTATGTAAATAAAAATCAACTCACCAATTACCATTACACAGGTGAATTAAGGTCTTTCACTTCTGTTATCTTAACTTACAATAAACAATTTTCTGTTCATCAATATCAGACTTAACATCCAGCCCAAAAGCTAAGTTTTTTTCTCAATAGAGCAAAACTTGATTGCGTCTGAAATAGAATAAAATATAAGTAAAAGATGATGAACAGTTGCGGTTGCTGCGCGTTCCACTGTGTTATAACTTTACAAAATCGATGAAAAGGTCTATTAGAGAAAGGTCGAATACTGCATTTGTTATAACTATTAGCCTTCGGGGCAATCCGGGGTTCAACAGGGTCACGTGAAGGAATGGAGCTCAATAGAGCTCCTGGTCCAATCTGGGCTTGGATGATCAGCATTATTCACTTTCACAGATCAGCCATTATAACCTTGAAGACCCGTTCGTTTATCTTCACGCCTCAACTTTTCTTATCTGTAATCGATGATCAACGGCTCTCTGCCTTTATACGCACTTGATCACCTGGGCGGAATGAGAAACTCTACATTTGCTTTGCAAATAGCATCGATAGCAATTCCGGAAAAAGTCAAACTCTTTACTTGAAAAAATAAAAGGGTCTTTTCTTCGTGTTTGGTAGTAAATTGGACATTACAGAAATCGGCCAAGAATTTCACAGATTACGACAAGAATGGCGCTTCGTCCACGTACAATTCTATGTGTTTTTTGATAATACTAAGGTAGCCTGTGAAGACCGTGAATAGAAACGGAAAGAATAAAATCAAGTATTATACCGCCTTCAAAAATTGATTCAATTTGCAATTCTCAGATCAAATCGTCCTTGTGTATAATTGGTAACTGAAATCAAGATTAATCTTTTCCATTTGTCATTAATTGTTCAAAGCAGAAATTTTAAACAGCATTCTATATAACAATCAATCATTAGAACTGGTAAATAAATCCACTATCATGGGGATAGATTAAGTGAAAAAAGACATAATTTATGTGCAACATAATTTTCTTGTATGTGTGCAATAGGTGATTTGCCAATTACTTGCGAATGACATAATTTAGCGACCTCACAATTACGGCGCTATGTTGCACATCGGACAAAGCATCTGTCTGTTTTTAACTTAAAATTATTTTCAGCAATTTAAAACTGAAATAATCAAGTGATGCGAAAAAATCTTGCACGGACGGGAGGTCGACTGAATACAACTGAAGTCTAATTGGAAGTTGGGCTTGTCCGGTCTAAGATTGGTGCCACGACGTCATGCCATTGTTGCGCGAAAAACTGGCAATTGATCTATTCTATTTTTTTTATTTTCGTCAATAATTTAAAGTTTTGGTCATTATTGTTGTATTTTTGATTTGAAATTGAAAGTTTTATTTGTCAAGTATCTGCAAACTTAAAGATTGGAATCTGGTTATATTACGATCTTTCTTTGAGAAATAAAGAAGAAGAATCTGATTTGAGACAAAAACCTGCAGCAAATTTTTAGAGTGTAAAGTGCAGACAAATAAGTCTGAAACTACGGTAATTCAACGCAAAGTAAACATTGTGGTCATCTTTTGGGTGAAAACTTTTGTCTTTTACATGTCATAATAAAACTAAACTTGTTTTTCAAAGTCGATTACGACAATAACAATACCTGACAATAATATCATGTTACCTGAGCTAAATTATCATATTACGTCCACTCTCCTTGACGAGTGAAATACTTTTTCGTGTTTTTCTGAATAAAAAATCTTGTAAATGTATTTCTTACATCGTTATCAAACTCAGATAAGGTCATCGCCCACGAAACCAAGAAGTTGTTATCCATAATCAATTCTTCAACTTACTGTATTTTATTGTGAGGTCACATTATAACGTGATTAGAAAATAACTGACAAATGGGCTATTAAAAATGTTTGAGACTCTCTTAACCATGGGTTCCATTCTAATGAGAAATAATAAACCACAACGAAGTGAGTTTATGTGAACAACACGAGGTTTCGACAGTTGTGCCGGTGTCTTCATCAAGTGTAGCAGTTACGTCACAAAGTTAATTCTCTGGGGTTGTCTAACTTTTGAACCATTAGAGACATATCCATTATGTGAATTGCCCCAGCTATAATTATTGCAAACTTTATTGTGAAAGAATACACATTATAACTGATTATCCAAAAACACCAATTGAACGATGTGACATCCACCAAGTCACCGGTGCGTGATTAGCGTATAATATCCGGCTTGTTTCACACATTGAATTGCCTTCAATTACCGCACATTATTTTTACCGTTATTAAATGGACGCCAGTCTGTGGGACTTTAAATATAGAATATTATAACCTGTCTCTATGGTACGTAATTGAGGATGTTTTTTTCAATTCACACGTGTGTGGATGTTGGCCGGAAGTCTCCCCCTCTTGCTTTTGGGTGCAGGTAGGGTAATCTGCTGACGTCAATGACCCGATCCACTAGGCACCAATCGATGCCAGCAGACGTTATTTATCAACTCACGGCTGACACAGGCTTCCTGATGTGGTCGATAACCACCAATTTACCGATGATTACGTAATCAAATCATGGTCGATTTAAAGTCACCTACAGATAAATCCGTTGGACAGCGGCAGTAAAATTGGCTCTGACTTCAAAGAAACACAAAGCGAAATTGCTGTACATGTGTTCAAGAATAGGTGTAAACAATTAGAGTCATTGTAAAGCTGTTTTATGCCATTTGTCAATGCTCCTTATCTATTTCATTAGTCTCTGTTAAAAGGCGATTTTAAACACAATTTTGACGCAATTCTTTCGGCGATATTGACCCCATGAGATTTTGGGGTAATTTTTGGCCTTCAAGAAGTATTGCAAATAGTCTTGTGCTGTTGAAAATTAGATAACCCGTTATGGAGAAACAAATGATGTGAAGGCATTCGAGGACAGCGTCTCATGATTGCCTCATATCCAAATAATCATTTACCATTAAGAAATATGGAAAAAGGCATCCGAGTGTCAACGCTGTCAACTACACTGTAAATGATTTTTCTCTGGAGCAAGTAGCTATTTATATCCACAACGTAAAACACAATATTAAGCGCCATCTTGTAAATATTCTAACTACCTCTACTATCCCATGATGCACCGGGATAGCAGGTGATAAAATCACTAGACAAGAAGTCTATTGAATTAAAGCTCTTTGTCTTAATTCATATTGACATGTTTTAATAGTGTATTTGTCTGTTTTAGCAAAGTTTATATGAGCTATCTGTCTACAGTTTCTACTTTGCGCCTGCTGTTTAAAAATGATCATTCGCTTTTCTGGGTGAGTTATGGAAACTTCACCTGGGATGGTAGCAGCTCTCCAATGAATGCAGAGCGAAAAAAACCTTCGTCAAGTGCCATTTAATATTATCGATCACATAAATAGCTAGCCACATTTAACAACGACAACCTTCATATTGAAGTCCTCTTCTGTCACAAGCATTCCTGTTACCCTTTCCACTGATTATCCTAAAGCACAATATAAACGTTGGGGAACCGATCAAGTTACCGGGGCTGTATTAGCATATTATATCCGGTTTCTTCTGCACATTGAATTACAGTTAATTACCGGCCATAAATTTTATCCTCATTAACTAGACGCAAATCAACGCGACTTTATATAGAGAATACCATAATGTGTCATTTGGGTAAATAATTGGGCAATCAGTTTTTTATTCATACCCAGATGGACTTTTGTCAGACCTTGGCTATTTTTTTTTTGGGGGGGGGGGGGGGGGGGGGGCGGGGGCAGAGGGGGTGCGGAAAAGGGGGACAGGCAGGGTAATATATTGACGTCAGCATTTAAGGACCAATCAATCCTGACAAACATTACTTTATCATCGGCCTGCAGTCGAGACTGACAAGCGCTTCCTGAAAAAGACGATAAACTAACTTACTATCGATTACGTAAGCAGATTCTAGTTCGATATACTTGTCATTTTATACATCGATCAGTATGCTGTAGATTGTTCTTATGTAATACTGCGTTGTTACAATCCAGGCCACGTGACTTTGGGGAACCTTCTTTGCTACATACAAGGACACGCATCGATAAATTCTCTGATTTTCCAGCAATGAATCAACATGCCCAACTTCCAACTTTCAATAATAACATCTATTAAGGGAGCGTTCCCATAAATCGTTCGTGATTCAATCGTGATTTTTTTGTAAAAATCACGATACATCGAATTTCAGGTGTTCGTGAAATTTAAAAAATACGATTGAAAACTGCGATTGTTTCACGATTGGTTAGTTCAAATCGTGATTTTTTTTCACGATATAGTGAAATGCGATCAGTCACGCTGAGTGTGAAAGTAGTCCGACAGGGCGTCGCGTCAGTTGATAATGACCCGCTGTGAAGTCCGCTTACACATGGTGTGAGCATTGTTTAGCTATGAACGCTCTGTGTCTTATTGTATTTGCACTTTTGATTACATGTTAACATTTTGGAATTAAATGAAACCAGTATCTTCCAAGCATCTGTAAATCCTTTATACGAAGAGTTGACAGCAATCATGACTAAGAAATATGTGTAAAGATACACATAATAGATTTAAGAGACATGTGTGGAACTTTTTCGCCATTTGATTGGGGTGATATTTAAGATGGGACTATGTGAGAACAAACGAAAATCTGTGAAAACCAATGTATTTTCAGGTTACAGGAAATTTCGAAAAAAAAAAGTTCATGAAGTTTCAAAACCAGAGACAGAGTTATTGATTGGCAACACAAAATGTCAACCCTTCTGATTTCTCCGAGGATCTGTAAGGCAGAACAACAAATGTATTTTTTCAAGAAAGTCTCATCTGAAAGATACAAGGTAACTATAATCGTCGCCACTCATGTCCCTCAAGGAGGTTTCAAAAACATATTCACTACACTGTCCTATTTCATAAAACTTTCTATTTAGAAGAAGATATTTGTAATTCCGTTTGTTATAATAACGAGACTTGGTACCGGCCCGACGGTGTTACTGTTTTTTTTACCTATAATTTCATAAAATAATTCAATTACTGACTTAATCGATTCTATTCTCGTTATTTTGGAATTACACTTTCTTGAAAATATGGTAGAAATTCTTCTACCGATTTTTGGGTGACGCCCGAAACGGGAATCGAACCCGCGTCCCAGAGTATGGCACCTATCGCCAGCTTTAAATGCCGGCTGCCTTATCCATTCAGCCAACCGGCCTCCTCCGGAGACTTTAAAAATGTACTATAAACAAAGGCTGGAATATAGAGGCCCTATTAATATACAGTGTGAAAGTCAACGACAAGACATAAAATACGGCATGGGGCTGAATATATTTATATTCAGTAATTTTATGGTTGAGTGCTCTGTTAATATTTTAATGTGATTTTTTTATACTGGCGTATCACAATGACAACATGCCTACGTCACTTGGAATGGAGAAAACTTGTTCGACGAGGTAATTCTCGAAATAGACCAAAAGTACGCTTTCTGGTTGATTTCCACCACCTCAAAAGACGTATTGGATTTTTGTCAATCAAACCTTTTATAACCGTCAGCTATGCTAATTACAAGTTGAGAGGGTCTATTTATAAAAAAAACATGAATGAATGATCATTATAATTGACAGCCAATATTGGTGCGGGTACCAACTTCCGGCAACGAGTTTATTGGGATAGTTTTGCTTTTCTTTAACTCAGAAAGTTTCAGGAAAAAAGGTCGTGGACAAGGTGGATATCATCAAACTCTTTCAGCCGAAGTTGAAAAATAAGTTACGTTTTCTAAAGGTTATCTTGGAAGAAAATAATTGACTGCAAATTTCATATAAATATACTTTCTTGAACAATATGCATGTTAACTTGCAGTCCAACCGATCATGTGAAAGTGGTAAGGTACTGATGCAAGTGGGAATTAAGGCAAGATGTTTCTAATTCCTTTCAAAAAATGGTTATCATGTGAATCGAGTTGGTCTAGCAAATTATACACAGCCATGGTGACAAAATGGTTTCATGAAAAACATTGCTCTCATTCAAGTATTTTTATTTCTAAATGACAACTTCTTTTAATCCTTATTACAAATGGCAGGGGTAACCTGGTAGATTCACAGAGATGTCTACAAATGAAACATTATTGAAAGCTATTGCTTGAGATTGACTTTAAAATGGTAATAGTTTAACTCATCCAGCATTGCAAATATAACTGGCACGTTTATAGCTCACAGTATAGCCATAGTCATAAGACGATTAATAGGTTAGGGTAGAGACAAATGTGTGATCCATAACTGAGGAGGTTGATAAAATCCGTTAGGCCATGTTATCTTCAACCATATTTCTCAAGGTCATGGAAAGCTGCAAGTACTAACATATGCACCGGAATTCTTTCTGTGTGACAGTCAACATATATTTACGTTTCTACTAAACTATTTCATTTGTCTTAAAATTATCTTCTTTCTGTGTGACAGTCAACATATATTTACGTTTCTACTGAACCATTTCATATGTCTTAAAATTCATTTTATTTTCAGACAGGGAATGGAGGTCTGGTACTTTTTTACGCTTCAAATCAATACGACTTATTTTTAGTCCATTAAGTCCGATGTCCTTCCATGCTACGTCCCGCAATTCTAACAGATCGTCTTTTTATCATTTCGCACACATCCCTCACAAAGTTCCCTAAATCCATTCTTATTCGGTTGCTTGCAAAAATTCTTAAGAGCTGCTCAAACAAAAAAATCTTGTAACTAAAATTTAGCTGAATTAAAAATCCAATATCTCCAAAGTTGAAGATTGAAAACTGTCAACGGTCAGCTGCTGTGAGGACTGCTTTCTTCGATCCATATAAGCGGCTTACACTTAACTAATACATTAAATATTGATTAATGTTGTAATCAAATTATTATATTTTATATGACATCTTTACTGGGGCTTCAAGGGCCTCACTCTACATGGAAGCAGTGGGAGAATAGTTACCGGAAACAAATCTCCAATATCCATTCAATTACGTATCGTCAGCTGGCTTTGATTTTAATTTCTATTCATTGTCGTTCTTCCATGGATAGCTAAGATAAACAATGTCTGTTGAAATCTAATCTGAAATAGAACAATACAAACTGCCACAATATGTTTCATCTGTTTGTACGGCCTAAACATGCTTTTTTGCATCTAGAATGAAGCCCAAATGACGATTTAAAAACCTGTATATATTTTCTTATATTTAGGTAAAGTGAGCAGTGAAAATTCGCATTTATATTATTCTTCAAACACTTAAAGTGGCATGAGCTGCCGAAATTCACACTTTTTTCATAATTTCGGATTGTCACGACAGTAAGAGGCTTTCAAGGTGTTTTACGCCGCGCTCAAGATTATTTTACTTATATGGCGGCGTTGCCAGTTTTATTGTGGGAGGAAACCGGGCTCTATGCCCGGAGGAAATCTACGACCTTACGGTGGTAACTGGCAACCATCCCACATAGGTGATAACCCAGTCAGAAAATGTTCCAAGTTTTTTTTGGTTTGAGTGGGATTCGAACCCCCGACCCATTGGTGGAATTGATATATAGAGGATATTAATTGGTCTCGATGTGAATACCATAAATATTTCATCGAGTGGGATGCGAAAAGTGATAGTTTCACGAGTGGCAAAGCCACGAGTGAAAATGTACATTTTCGCATCACACGAGATGAAATATTTATGGTATTCACATCGAGACCAGTTAATTTTCTTTTTATTATATATCTCACAAGATACATATTTTAAATTTTGATTCGAAAACAACTACGTAAAGAATACAAAACTATGCCAAGGGTTTATGTTTCAGCCACTGACCTATATACCGAGCTATATAGGTCAATGGTCCGAACTACCACGGTGCGCATGACAAAGTAGTGTGACAAAGAAATTCATTCAGTTAACTTATTAAAGAAAACTATTCTTAACACCCGAATCAAATTACTTATACTGTTTATTAGGATCAACAACAAAAAAAGATATGCACTCTTTCGTCGCTTTTTCGTTAATTTTTCGCAAAGTCATTATTCAAGACGCGCGCATTTACACATAGTCAATCACGTGGAGTGACATTGTCAAATTTGATCGAAGCGAGGAAAAATATGAAAATGCAAAACCAATTTTAAGATTTAAAAAAAAATACAATCACAGTTCAACTGAAATAGTTTGCACCGCACTTTCAAATGTATAAAGAGTATTACATGACGGAAAGTGCTTGAGTGCAAAAAGAAAGTGTAGGAAAAAAATGCTTAGTAGTGGAGCACGGTCGAGGAAGATTGCGCTGCCTGGGGCAGTGGAGCGTCAAGTCAGGCAGAGACATCAACGGGAAGGACGGCTTTGTAGGCCTGGCTTGCAGTGGTCGAAGTAGTCCTGGCTATCAAAAGTGATATCATCACTGTGATGATAACACAAAAATTGTTATCGTCACAGTGACGATATCAGTTGCTATTTTCCCTCTGATATGATTTATATCATGATGATAGTTCTCTATATTTCATTGCCAAATATATAATAAAAAGATCTATTGTGGCTAAGAAAACGGATGGACACCCCTGCATATTAATTAGTATATGTTTCAGTTAAGTTTAGCTGGGTTTGAGCCAACTCTAACGTGTCACTCTGGTTGCAGATGACAAAAGAGTTTTTAAAAAACCTGAGCTGTAAACCCTCACCTCCCAGATCAACTGGAAACATTAAAACTGTGTCTCTCGTTAAGCGAAATTATTATATCCGGAGTATTATTTAAAATTAAGTTGATTTATATTAAAACGAAATAAAACATTTATCTTTTATAAGAACAGTCAGAGTGATGTTGTATATTTCCAAAAGATCCATATCAAGTAAATTTATACTTTCTCCTGTCATTTTACGTTTGGGTGTGGTGGTTTCCTGTTGGTTGCTATGTTTTCTGAATCGTTGGTGACACCATGGTAACCTACTTACAGGACTGGACTGTCTTACAGTGAGGAACAAGTGTACACCATCTCATAATATTCCTCTCGTTGACAAGAAAAGTGAATTTACTGGTCAAAGCGTTAAAACGTCAAGCTTAATGCTGTGGGAAAACGATGTTACGTGTCGGTTAAGAGTGAAAGATCCGTAACTGACAGCCGAGGAGTTCTCCGGAACTTCGATCGAACATGGCGGAACTCCAACATCCGATGACGTCACTAAGCGATGTCGATTAACCTAGTTTAACCGTCCAATCCTGTTTGCTTACATTTTGACAGTGGCGGGTAAAAGTACAAGCCCCAAAAGCACAAAATAAAAAACAAGATTTCGTTCTACTTGACCTAAAGGCTCAAATCAACCTACCTTGTTTTTCAACCCCCTAAAACAAGTTGTGAAGAGTAAGAATTGCACAAAGACATTTGTTTTTCTTTGTTTGAATACATGTGGAAATAAAATCCTAAGTTTATCCGTGAAAACGTATAATACAGATGGGAAGGCATGGATGTGCAGCATTGGGAACAGATGGTGAATGTTATCTGGTAAAAAAATATCCCCGTTCTATTCTTGTATCGCAGATGACGCGCAGATACAAATATTTAGAGGATCGCCATCCACCTAATAGGACCGAGTTTCTTGTTTTTAAAAACAAATTTTGTCAAGTAAAATTTTTGAAAATATCAGCAATTTCAGAAACAAAACCAATACATTGGTAAATGTTACCCGCGCGATCATTTCAATTGAGAAACTAAAACAACTGAAGGGTATCAATCTTTGATGGGGCTGTACATGGAAATAAAAAACCGGTGTATGTATAAGCTATGTATACGACACCTATATTTTTATCATAATATCATTAATCTTTATATCCATATTTGGTCGGCATTTTTTAAAAAACTTATTTAACGTTTTACGTTGTCTACTCAATGTTATTTTTATGTTACTTTTCGCATGTTATATCTCATATGAGAACAGTTTTATATTTATCATCATTATGGATTAAAGCATATTTATTCGATCTGAAATTAGAAAACAATGGTCAGTGATAAGATTTTAAATTCCGCTTTCTCTCATTAAAATGATGGTTGCAACTTTGGGTTCAAATCATCTCAACAGTACTAGCCTGCTAATTTATAATTGAACGCCGTCTTTTCTTCTAGGATTATACGTTTTGAATGACCTTGACTCCTGGCGTGACAACATGGAAACCTATAGGACTGGAAATGGAGATTCCCTGTTAAACAGTTAAAGGAACAGTAGACTGAACTGGTCAAATGGTGTAAAGCACTCGGGTTAATGTACTAGTCATACTGTGTTCATTGTCTGTTAAGAACCCGTATTAATGGAGCCCCATAGCGGGAAATTTTTGATTGACAGCCAATATTAGTCCGGATCTTTGGTCCAACATGGCGGAAATCTAACTTCCGATAATTTCCCTATGGCATGCCGATTAACCCAGTTTATTCACCACGCTTTGTTTTTGTCCGATATTTTGATAGTAGCAGGTAAAACTACAGATCCCTCAGTAGACAAATATAAAGCGGGTTCCATAGCACCAGCATATAACATTTGGTGTAAACAAAATTACTGTAGAATCCAGTCGTTCTGATAATTGGAAATGGTTGCTCGTAACATTTGATTTGGAGCAGTACTATTGCAACTACAATCGCTTTGAAATGCCAAAATAAATACCTGAAAGGCGGTTCGAAACGTTCCTTCTAGTCAGAGGCTTTTTTACTATTCAGATAGTGGAAGCGTACTGTGACCGAGCATGTTATCCTTACATTTTACCAACAGATGCACAGAGACGACCTATCATATCCCTGTCGGGTGTTGACCAATGATACACCCGGTATTATGTTTGAATTTCTAGACTAATATAGAACAAGTAGTAACTGTTATGCGATCAAAATGCACTATATGTTCTTGCACAATGATCTGTGTGCTAGTTTAAGTGACCAACAATTCCTTCGATGCAGGTTTTGTGCAAACTTCGTCAAATTGCGACGGTTACAATCCACAGACCAGCAACGTACATGACATCAATTGGAAAACTGAACAACTGAACACTCTCTAGTGGAATCTCATGAAAATCTAGTACAACCAATAAAACTAATTCTATCGAAAGAAAAACGTTTTGTTGAAGCACGACAGACGTTTACAAGTGAATGAATAGGTTTAGATTCTTGTATGGAAAAATAATCAATTTTATTTAACCAGATCGAAAATGTCGTTAAAAATGTATTGATTGAAGTTTTCGCTGCACTTAAGATGATTTCCTTTTTGTCAGTTTTATTGGAGAGGAATTGATTAATATACAGTGTAAAGGCCTGATCAATAACAGGTCAAAAAATAAATGCTGTGATGGCTGCTTCCGTCGGTCCGTATAAGTGGCTTACACTTAACCAATATTGATTTTTTTCCAATCAAATTATTATATTTTATATGACATCTTTACTGGGGTTTCTAGATCATAATCCCACATGAAAACAGCAGAGAAATCGTTGTAAATGTAACTGGAAACTGACTGGATAAGACTCCCTAATTTGTATATTATAAAAAGACTTTTCGGTTTGAATGTAAATTAATTTCAGTTTACAATTCATAACGTTTGTTGAGTTTTATTGCTTAGTGAACATACCAAAGTGATTGTAAAGGCAAATTCGGAGATCATTCTTTTTCCTCTCAATTCATTCGATCGGGAAAATATTTATTTAAATGGCTTGGTAAATAACTAAATTCAATTTTACAAAACTTATATTACTTATATTACTTTTCGTGTGGAAATGTTTTGTGAAAGTATGGCACCTATCGCCAAAATGCCGGTTGCCTTATCCATTCAGCCAACCGGGTTCGATTCCCGTTTCGTCCCCCAAAAATCGGTAGAAGAATTTCTGTTAGTGTAATCCCAAAAATAACGAGAATAGCATCAGCGAGTATAGGATTTGACAAATTTCCTCTGTAATATTTGTTGGGGTGCGATCGATTCCTGTTAGAGTTACGTCCTTAGTGACACCAGGGTGACTTGCGTACAGGAGAGGAAACGGAAAAATATTGTTGGACTGGTAAATCAGAGAGAGGGCACCAAGTGTATAACACCTCGTTCATTTCCTCCAGGCTGAAATGAAATGTAGAATTTACTGGTCAAATCAGCTAAAGCACTCAGGTTAATGAAGAAGTCATACTGGGTTAATTGCCTGTTAAGAACGCTTATCAATGAAGCCCCATAGCGGGATTTTGTTGACTGGCGGCCAATCTTCGTTCGCACCATAATGCTTTGGATAAAAGTACTATGGTTTGTCGAACAACTTTGATTAACCTTCAAATTATGTTTGCATACATTTTGCCAGAAGCAGGTTAATGTACAAAATCCCACAAATTTATGATAAAAAACGGGGAGAATTGAATTCAACGATACCTACATTTTTACAACTCCCCATAAATTGTGAAAGCTAGTAATACATAAAGACGTTGTTTCTTTGTTCAATACTAACATAGTATATGGAATGGGGACCAATTGCCCGCATGCTTACATTCGTTGCTATCACTGAATCAAAGATATTTATTCCATTTGAAAACAGTTACAAGTAATTGGATTTTGAATTTCATTTTGGGCTAGCTAAACAATACACATTATGGCATCTCGAGATGTCTTAGATATTATGCCTAACGGCTTCATAAATATATAGTTACGAAGGTTCACTAATCTATAAATTCGCAGTTGAGTGCGGTCTTGCCCTCTATAACTATATTTTAATGACCTTAGCATCTGTCCCAAGAACATGAAAAAATACAGGACTTGAAATGGAGAAACCATGTTAGACAGGCTTACTCAAAGAATGGACCATGTCTACATCTCGTTCACTGGTGAAATCTTCCAAGCCACCCAGGTGAATGTAGTAGTCATAGGGCCACTGTGCTACTTGTTTGTTAAGAAGGCTTATTAATAGAGTCCCATATTGAGTTATTCAATCGAGATATCGTGCCATTCTACGAGATCTCCAACACGAGACATGGCTCGAGAGCCGTCGCACGCCATTTTCGCGCATAGTGAACTGTAAGAATCTTACTGAGAATTTATAATTTGTATGATATTTAATTCTCTGTTCTATACTGTTCCCAAACATGTAACCCTACAATAATAACCTGGATCGCAAGGGCTTTGGGCAGAAATACTTGTTAAAAATCAAAACTAAAATCGGCCCTACATCCGCTCATATATACGTTCTAAAACAAGATGGCAGCGCCCATGGATGTCAAGGCAAAATGTGATATGGACTTCAAGGTATTTTATATGTATTAGGAGAGTAGCAATCAATATAACAAAACAGGTTATCGGCGGCTTAAACGTTACCTACCAGAATTATATCGGATATCTCTCTACACAACCGAGTCAACTATCAGTGTCACGTGTCGTTGTTTACAATTTTAAGGACGTCGACGGCAGTGGCCTCCCTTTGTTCAAGCAACATGTCACTCAATCGTTTTAGAGTTGATATCTCAACGAATGGCAGAAGGATCAATCTCTATTTTAGATTGCGAGTTATTGTGACGGAAATATAACTTGCGATAACGTCACTTTGGCTGATCTATTTACCTAGTTTATTCACCGCACTTTGCTGTGTCCAGACATTCTCTGGCCTGTTTCACAAAGCGATATGGCGTATTAATACGTGACCGCCATGGCAACCAATATTGTAGAGGTCCGTTGCTATGGCAGATACGCAACAATGTACGCTACGCCCTTTCATGAAACAGGCTCCTGATTATAGCATAGGTCCGGTAAATATTCCGATCTCCCGGAATACAGATAGAAAACGGATTATATGACTCTCGCATGAAATATTTAATGTAAAAAACGACATTTGTACCGTAAAAGCCAAACCTTTGGACTATATTCGAAATAGTTAAAAATTGGCCGGGCATTATGTATGAATATCTAGGCTAGTGTAGAACTAATGGTAACTGTTATGTGAACAAAATTGACTCTCTATTCACACACAATGATCTGTGTGTTTATTCTATGTTCCACACTTCTTGTGATGCAGGTTTTGTACAATCTTGAAATTACAACGCCTACAGACCGTCTACACGATTGTTTTCACTGGTGAACATTTCACATCATAATGCAAGCACCCTCTCCACTTGTTCAATTTCATGAACGAAAAAAACAGTAAAGCTAGTAAAACTATAATTTAATCGACAAAACAAAGCTGTCACTAGTGACTTGTCATCAAATACCTTTTTATTTTTGCACAACCAATGTTATCGAAGTTCACGAGTAAATGAATAAATATAGAAAAATAATCCATATTATTTAACCAGATCGACCAAGCGTTGAAATATATTGATTGATTCATGTTTTCGTCTCACTAATGATTATTTCATTATTCCCAGTTCGATGGGAGAGGAAGCCGGACTCACTTTCCAAAGGAAATTCCGACAACCCTTCCTCATTGGGTAGTCAAGGGAACCCCCAATGAGAAAATGGTAATTTTCAAATGTAATGAACCCATTTCATGTGTTTATTATTGCTCAAACCCAAACGAAATCAGGGGCTTTAATTCAATGTATAGGGCCGTTCCGGCAATAGCAATTTTTTCAGATGTCTTTTACTGCTTCAATTACAACATAAATGGCTTATGTTCTACTATTGAAGACAACTGGTTTCCAGTGATTCTTGCCAAAGGAACACAAGTGACGATTCAAAGACTTGGAGAGTATTTCAGTGGATCTTTCCCCATTCCTAAATAGTGACAGTAAATCCATAAAAAAACATCTTTGTGTTGAATCTGTGAAATGCTCATCGTATCGATCACTTAATTCATCACCTAAATTTATCTTTCAAACTATCCCCTGGCGCACTGTTTTCCCAGGACATTAACTTGGATTAAACCACCCCCCGCTCCCCACCAAGTCTCATATGTATATTTTAAGGTAATATAACGCCACACTTTGGTTACCGTAATAACTAATGAAATCATATTTCTTGAGAAGAAATTTTACAGTGTTAAGTAAAGTAAGGAAATTACCAAATCTCTATATAGCTTGAAATGCACAATAAACTGTTTGTCCTCGCTTTTACGCGTGTATATAGAGGATCATTGCCTGATCGTAATGATATTGATGATAACATTCCAAACATGCCGAAAAAAAGGTTTGAAAAAAGTCAATGTAAAACCACAGTCGATGTTGTCAATGGTCGCTAAATTATACAAGTAATTCTTTATGTTACCTTGTGTCAGATGTAATGGGACGAATGGTAAATATAATATAGTTACTGGAGGTACCATTCAGATTACGATTAGAGTTATGAAATACCAACTAAAGCCACAATAAAGTGATGCATTCCAGTCAACAATAGCAGATTCCCTGATCATTATATTGGTTTTAATGTTATGTCTGTGGGACTTGCCACGACTCTTTTAAAGGAACACTCAACCCCAAAATTTAGAATCGTGTTTACATTGAAAACAACAGAGGGTTTCTATAGTTTTACCAGACAGAAAATTTTGACAAAAATGAAAAGTTTTGCCTTGTTTAATGGTTCTCATTATTTAGAATTTAATTTGTTCGGTCCATGCAATATCATCCAGGTCATATATACAAGTGCGCTAATGAATTAAACTGTCGCGAGCTGAGTGTTAACTTACTTTAGGGACGTCATATGGGAAATACAGATGAAGGATTTGGTTGCAGGGATACAGGGAAACGGCCGATATAAGTGGGATTGTAAATTGAAAACAAAAAGACCGAAGTCCTCTTGTTTCCGATCGACAGGTAGTGTCTTAGCTTCAATTCTACGTACACCAAAATGTATGCACTTTTAACCAAATTGGACGTATGTGTTTAATGTATGTGTGATGTGAGTGGTTTTATTTCTTATAACCTCGCGTAAATTCACCTTGTAAAGTGGCATGAGCTGCCAAAATGATGATATTTTGACGTTGAAACAGAATGTTGAAATTATCGGCTATTTTTCCTATGACGTATATTTCAAAAGCTTTTTAGTGAGTCTAGTCTCGGGAATGTACGATAAAGTATTGTTTTGAACTAACTTTGGCTTAGAATGAATGAATGGTCGTCCCGGTTATTTAAATTTTGTTTACTTTTCAAACACTATTCCGGTTCGTATAGGCCACATACTGTATGGATTTTCCTCATTCCAACGCCAATCATTTAGTTTTTCGATGGCCTCCAAAGCCTTTTACTGTCGTGACGATTAGAAATTATGAAAAAGTGTGAATTTCGGCAGCTAATGCCACTTTAAACACCAGACATACTACGGCGTGTCTTTAATCTTGCAAGGTCTGTGCCTTTAAATAGACATTCTTTGGACAGATGGAAAAGAGGTGTACTGCTGTAAATCGTCCAAACTGCCTGAATGCACGCATAGTAATTGGTTTATAGGATGTTAGTAAATAATTATCAACAGAATACGTGTTTTGTTACGAGATTTCATCCAGCTGTCCCTATATACCAAGAGGCCACCAGTACACTGGTACTCCTATCCCTATGTTGGACTAAGGTTCTGCCAGATTTATTGTGTCAAGACAACATAGAAGATTTACTAGAATACATCATCAGGAATTGTTTGATAGTTTTGCACTGTAACGAATTAAAGCAATCTTTAATACGGATTATTAATCACAAATTGGCTTTCCGCGAACCAGCCCTTGTATTTATACCAGAGTACAAACATCAATGTCCTGAAAACTCAATATATAGAGTGAACACCACACTGCATGTATTGATTTGAGCAATCAATTTTGGCAAGCTGAAGGAATAAAAATATTTGAGCTATTGTATTGCAATGGAGTTATACGTGTGGGTGTATTTTGTTTTTAAATTTTTTTTCACAAATCAAAGAAATGAATTATTTTTTTACCTTATTTTTCTCTCTAAATTTTGTTTAGGAAAGTTTTACGGATTTGTCAGTTAAACCTGGGGTCCATCATTCAAACCGATTTTCATTAAACGTATTTTTTATCTGTTAAAGTGACATGAGCTGCCAAATATTATAAGGCATATTTGTTTGAATTAGATTTACCGTTTTTATTACACATTTACGTTTTATGAATATAAGTGAAATTATGAGTAATAAAAGAAAAACAACAGGAGAAAAATGTGATGATAAACGAACTTTGGAAAACCACATTTTGAACTTCAGGTAATTAAAAAAAATTCCAGTGATATCTGAATCACTCAGAAGACCACCTGGAATAGTACTGTCAAAATGGACAAGATGCTTTCTATCAATGCTTTTCCATCCAACCTCGAACAACCAGGTCCTTTGCATGTATAGGGCCTACTTGCCAAATTAACTGTGAAATGAATAAATCCTGCTAAGTGTAGCTCTGACGCCGGCTGTCAGTGTTACCTAGAAAATATACGACATGTTTTGTTATATTTTAAATAGAGTGCATTTGTGTGAAGATATTGGTTTCTCACGAAGTGCAAACTATGAACGTTCTTGATAACTTCTTAGGAATATACGTAAGATATACTTTAGACAAACCAGTACAAATGGGATCTGTTGAAATTTTGTCAGTTAATTTAACTCGGGTTTTAGTTACAGACGCACTTGTTATTTGTTCGTGAATGTGTTATTTTGGATTTAAAAAAACGCGCTTAACGCCTGTGAATATCAATTCAGGAAAACATACTCAAATCTTTTATGCACCTTTAGTTTTAGGTGTAACATGTAACCCCCAACCATTGAAAAACAACAAGGTTTTCGATATTTATTCGTTAAAAAAACTATTTATTGATCTCATTGATGTGAGCGTACATGAATATTTGCTTCCATAAGCAGCTTACGTTTAGCCGGAAGATGCACTATTTTTCCATACAGCATTTGTTGGCCATCAAATCGCTCGTTTGTGTATGAAAATTAACAACCGCGCCTCCCCGATTGCACATCGGTTATTTGATCGGCCTAACATCAATCAAATTTTTGTTTATACTTGTGATTAGAAAGATGCCAATCATATATCGTTAAAGGGGTATTTAGAGTAATTCTAAAAATGACGCTGCGGATTATGATATTATGCTGTCTGCCCTTTTTTAGTTAATTTCACGATACTGATGTATAGAACTACATCTTTCATAAATGAATTGGTCAACTTGAGGGATTTTTTTACGAACAGCTGTTTGAAGGTTCATCCTTAAGCACAGCTAACTGATCACCACTGGGCTTCTATCATATTAGGCAGATTTTGGCTTAAGCCAGACTTAACCCGACCTACAAATACCTTACAAGCAAAGCTAATATTAAACTTAATCAGATTTGTCACTCGAAATAAGTTTCTGTCTTAATTATATTTAATTTAGACGAGCTCGTTGGTGGGAACTTAAGGAGATAAACCGACCCATGTGAACCGTTTAGGCGGTAAGGATAATACTTTCACAACACACCGTGGAAATTGCGATATTTTCCCAAGAAGCTTAATTTCAGTATCATTTAACAGTAATTTTCAAGACGAAGGTCAATAGAAGATCCTCTGTTTACACGCTCACAAACGGTCATTTTTATATTCATGTTATAGTCGTTTTAAGGCTGCAATTAGGTTCTGTGTGAATTGGTATGCCCTTCATTTTTGTAAGTGATGAAAATACAAAACTAAGAGGAAGTGTTGAGAGGAAGTGTCAAAAACAATAAATCAATCAAGACCACGTTCAAGATTTTTTTTCTCACTTATATGACGACGTTTTCAGGCTAAGAGTGGGAATAAACCGGGTTGTATGTATTAATGTATAAAATCATTCCACATCGGGAAATCAAATGAAAAAAAAACAGAAAATGGGCCAATAAGGGTCATGTCATATACCGATGGACGTTCTTCGAAGCTATACGTAATATTCTATAATATAACAATAATGTACAGCGTACTAGTAGGTGTATAAAATTACAAGTATATCGACCTAAAATTTGCATAAGTAATCGAAAGTAAGTTAGTTTTTATTTCCTATTTCAGGTTACGCCTGTCAGTCCCGACTGCAGTAAGATGTTAAACTAATGTTTCTGAGGCTCTATTGGTTCATAAAGGTCTGGTTTGTTGACGTCAATAGATTATGTCACATGCCTCCCCCTCCACCACCACCACACGCACACAGACCTTTCAAAGTAAAAGGGCTGATTTCTAGTAAATGTCCATGAAGGTATAAAAAAAATGACGGTTGGCCAATTACTTGCTTCAATTACATATTATCATATTCTCTATTTAAAACCGTATTGATTGGCATTTAATGAGGATAAAAGTTATTGCCGGTAATTAACGGTAATTCAATGTGTAGAAGAAACCGGATATAATATGCTAATACAGCCCCGGTAACTTGATCGGTCCTCAACGTTTATATTGAGCCTTAGGATAATCAGTGGAAAGGGTTATAAGAATTCTTGTGACAGAAGAGGACTTCAATATGAAGTTTGTCGTTGTTAAATACGGCGAGCTATTTACGTGATTGATTATATATGGCAATTAATGACGGCTTTTTCCGCTCTCTATACATTATTATTGGAGAGCTGCTGCAGTTCCAGGTATGGTGTCCATAAATAAACCAGAGAAACGAATTATAATTTCGAAACAGCAAGCGTGACATAGAAACTGTGTAGTTTAAATTATAGCAGGTTGAATAGAGGAAAACATTATCCAAACTTAGCACTATAAATATTGATAGAAACCTCTGGACACCAATGGATAGAAAAGGAGTGTATAGCACTAAAAACAAAAAGACTTAAAATACGTCTTATAGTCTTCACGTTTTTATATTAAAACATTTGTTAAACACATGCACATCAGTTTCTCGCAGTGTTTTGTTTTAAAATAAGAACCATTTTTTTCTGCAAGCACACCAACGCAGTTATTTGTGGGTGGCTTTATATCAACCATGATTTAAGTATTCGTCGCTAAGTTGGTTTTGTCAACTTTTTCAGGAAGCATTTGTCAGCCGTGACCTTACTGAAATGATCATTAATGTCTGTTAGGATTGACCGGTCCATAACGGATTGGATCACTGACGTCATCAGAATACCCTACCTACGCCCGAAAGCAAGAGATACGGACTTGCGGCCAAGAACAATACACGGATAAATTAAAAAAGATTCCTCTATTATTCACCAAAGTGACTGCTTTAAAGTCTTACAGACTGGCATGAATTTAATAAGGGTAAACGCAATATGCGGTAATCGAAAGCAATTCAATGGCGAAAGAAAGCTGCTATAACAGGCTAATCACGCACCGGTGACTTGATGAATGTCATATCGTTCAGTTTGCTATAAATAAAGTTTGTGCATTCCACATTATTGATTGATTGATTATTTTACGCCGTACCCTAGATTATTTCACTTATATGACGACGTTGTCAGGTTAAGTGGGAAAGGAACACAGACCCGTTTCCCGGCGAGTGTCTCTACCAAATACGGCGATCTAAGGATTTAAATGATTTAAACTGCATGACTAGAAGATTCAGTTCAATGGAAAGTAGACATCTATTGTTTTATCTGCATCAATGCATAGATTGATTTATTGATGTTTCACGCCGCATTCAAGATTATTTCACTTATATGGCGGCGTTGCAAGGTTTAATGGGGGCTCATTGGGCTCAACCGGGCTCGTTGCCAGGAGGAAACCACGACCTTCGGCGAGTACCTGGAAACTCCTCCACATAAGGCGACCGAGTGAAAAATCCATCCAGAAAATTTGTCAATGCAAAGAACAAAAGTGTATAGAAATAAAAGTAAAACGGTTTTAAATGCGTTTCATAGTTCTCATAATTCATTATAAAATCACTACTCTTGAACTCATGTACAATTTTCCACAGTGTTCTTTGTTAAATAAGAACATTTTTCTTTTACAAAAAAAAGATGACTGGATGCAATGGTCGTGTCTATTATATCAGAATTCTCCTATCCTGTTGATTTATCTGTAGATGACTTTATACTGACAATGATTTCAGGACGTAATCAATGGCAAGTTGGCTTTTATCGACTTTTCAGGAAACATTTGTCAGCCGTGACTTTAGTGAGATGATCATTAATGTCCATTAGGATTGATCGATCCGAAACGGATTGGGTCAGTGACGTCAACAGATTACCCGACCTACACCCTAAAGCAAGAGAGACGGACTTCCGGCCAACAACATCACACGTATCAACTAAAGTTAATGTCCAGTTAATGTCTTTAATTCTATGTGTAGAAAAGAGCGAATAAAATACAGTGTATGTAAACCAAGTTCCAGTAGCCCGGTAGCCTGAACACAGTGTTTTTTCTTTAAAGCATTTTTGAACATGGGTTAAAGTTAACTTGTGTTTGTTTATGGACTAAATGTTTATTGGAAAAAAACGTAAGTTGAAACGAAATAGCCGACGCGTTAGTTTTCCCTGGTAGTCAAAAAAGGGTATATTTTCCATATTTTTCGTAACTACTCCTCCAGAATGACGTCATACGTGACCTTCGGTGTGCTCATTAAGATGCACTGACATATGTCACCGAGATAATTAATTATTTAGCTTACGTATGTTAGAGCGGTATTAATGCAACATTAAATTTGAACTGCGCCCAATATTAATATTTTGGTCAGACTTGTAAGGTACATGTTCTCCAACACAATCATGCAAATTAGAAAATATTTCCAAAGGTTGTTCATAAAACCTTTAAAGAGCCCAATAAAGACGTATAATATTGTTTATCTATTATATATTGAATTAAATTGATTGATTGGTGTTTTACGGCGCACTCAAGAGTATTTCACTTATATGGCAGCGTTGCCAGGTTAAGTGGGGGTAGAGACTGGGTCTTTGCCCTGAGTAAACCCGTGACCTTTCGCGAGTACCTGGCAATTCTGTCATATACGGCGATTGAGTGAAAAATCCCCTCAGAAATTTTTCAATTTTTATTTGATCTGAGTGGGATTCGAACCCGCGTCGCATCGATGGAAAGCCTGTGTCGGACTGAGGGACAATGACTCTAACCGACTGAGGCAACTATATATTGGAAGATTATAGTAGAAGAATACAAACTACTTCAAGGTAAAATTGCGCAACGCTCTGACCCAACGGCCAGTCATTGCTTATAAAAAGAGCAAGTGTTTTGTCATCTACCAAGGTATTTCTGGGGTAATCAAAATTTTCACTTTCTTTTTCCACGAGGGATGGTAACCTGCACTTGGCTTGGGTGCGCCATTTGTCCAGATTGAGTGTCTTGCGAAAGAAGTTTTTTCAGGAGTTGTGTTCGGGCGTCCAATCTCGTCCAGTCGTCGGATTAAACCCAATCATCAGAGTTTTAATTACTAAATCTGATGATTGTCCAGATTACAAGAGAATGGTTTAGCATATCTCTTAATCTTTCTCTCTGTGTCGAAATAGTACAATAAATATACACCATCATGTACAATATTGTACGAGTTGTCCTATGTGTTTTGGCTTAAGTACAATTAAGTCTGACATTTCCACACTGGATCATTGTTGCTTTTTTTTGACAGGCTTCGTAACGCTTGACTTCATACCTTCCGCTTCTGTGGTGTAACTACAATAGCAATTCTGCATTTAAAAATCAATACGAGTTCAACGCATTATTCAATCACTGATAGAACTATACTGGCGACGACTGATGTGGAACTACGCCGACTTTCAAGGATGGACACCTTTGACATATTCGGTTTATAGATGATCGCTCTGCCTTGTACCAGCGCTAAAACGGATCAATTCGCACGTGGCTGAAGGGAATTCATGTCCAGATCTATTAAATTGTGAACCGTTTTCTTTTAAAATCAAGTTTAACTCAAAGAAAAAACTGGGTTATTTTTTCAAGTTTAACACTTTATAATTTCATTATTGGCAACAAAACCAACTCGTTTTTCGATTTAGTCCAGATCATCAAGTCGATATAAAGACAAAAAGCCGTTTATCGACGATTTCAAAGAAAGCCAGTTAAGCCTTGATAAACGGGACGGGTTTCAAACCCCTGTTGTTTTTCAGGTTGATCTGTAGAAGTGAATATTAGTGATCATCCGAACCTGGATTAGACCAGCGATTAGTGGGTTCTTCGTTCCTTCCATCGATATCCTGATTGCCCTTAAGGTTAAGATTTGGCAAAGGCAGTTCCAAAAAACATCTCCAACAAGTTCTATAAGGGACCTGGTCGTCGAGTTTGTATAGTTTTAACGTTCTTGGACACTCAATAAGATTTTATCAGTTTGGTTTTCAATTTAAGTCAAGAAATACAAATATCGACATGCATTGAAAGCAAAAGTTTCAAAATATGTATCAACGTTCATTCTTCCGTTAAAACCCCTGATCTTTGCGGGATTGCATACATAAATGTGTTTTATCTCGAATCTACAATCAAATTAATTCCGCCTCAATTTTCAGTAAAAGATTATTTGCTAATGGCACAGTCACAATGTCGGCGATCTCTCGGGGATTAGTTTTGGCCGGGGGTCGTCGTAGAAAATAAAGAATCCTTGAACAACCCTATCAATAATCCTAATAAAAGTGGAGCAGTCACATTGTCTGATTTTTTTTCAAGGATTTTGACCCGGTTTTGTCGAGAAATCGTGGGATTGCATCGGAGGCGATCGGAGGCAATATCTGCGAGGGTCTTTTCTTTTAATTTTTCCCCCACCCTGGGTATATGTTGGAGAAAAGGAGGAGAAATTTACTACGATTCCGCCGTACGATTCGTCGGAGACGATCACAGAAAGCGTACGAATCGTCGCAGGGCGCCTCCGATTCAGTTGGAGGGCGCCGTAGACTACTCGCAGACATTTAATCTCAACCTGAATTTCCAATCCCACACATAATCTTGCGACTAGTCTCAGATTATTCGGAGGACGCCTCCGATTAATCGGAGGGCATCGTAGGTCATTGGAGATTGTATCTGGGATGGACAAGCCGCAGGCGTCCGGAGAGTGCCTCCGACGGGTGCAAAATCGTGAGATCTGTCTCAAGAATTTTTTACAATTTCCCGGGTTTTACCCATCGCCGACGCATCGCAACTGATTTAAGACTGGCCCATAATACTAAAACTAAATGCATTATTTTGTTCGTTATAATCCCTTTCCGTTTTTATATATATTGGTCTATGGAGACAATTACATGACATCGACTGGAGTTTTCTTTTTTGCTTATATAATCATTGGAGAAGATGATTGTTTTTTACTTTTTCAGGAAGCAGTTGTCAATCATTACAGTAGTGTTTATTATGGTGTATTGCTTCTGAACGGTCCGAGTTCTTAACGTCATCATATCACCTACCTGTCTGGGAAAATAAAAACGGCTGAGCTCTGATGAAGAGTCATCAAGTATTAAAGTAGCAAAGAAGGTATTGTTCCATTATTTGTCAAAGTGGCAGTGGCAGATGCACTGATAAATTGTCGTCGATTTAATGAGGATAAAATAATTTCTGGTTATTCAGTATGTAAAAAGAGATCGGGTTGAGTATGCAGATAAAGCTCTAATAGTCCAACCGGCTTCCTGTCTTTTAATTTGTGATTTCGCAGGACCAGGAAAACTAGCTGGAGATATACAAACTATGTGGCTAAAGTATATTGATGATGTGTTGGCCACATATCATCAATGTACTTTGGCCACAAAGTGTGGATACCTCTTGCTACAGGCCAACGTGTTATTTGGAATTAGCAGGCTTTATTATTTTACGTTTTCTTTAATCAATGAAAAAGTCCATAAAACTTGTATATTAAACATATATTATAAGATATTATCAACCACCATCAAGCTTCCAAGGATTGGTCTAATTCACGACTTGTTTTCCGGCCTTAATATTGTGAGAAAGACAACAAAAGTCGATTTTAACCCACCTTTTACCGGTCATTTTTCACTTTAACACTTTATCAAACTGTTGAACCGCTCTATAGTAATAAGTACCCACTAGTATGGCGTACATCGTATGAATGGATGCGCCAGTAGGCTAAAACAACCAATCAACCATCCCTGTGGTGAATTGACGCGCTAATAAGCTAAAACAACCAACCAACCATTCTTGTGGGGAATGGACGCGCCAATAAGCTAAAACAACCAACCAACCATCAACAGCTACAAAGAATAGCAGTTATACTGCTTTTCTATGTTTTGCGTTTGGTGTAGTTCAAACTTTACACATCTGTTGAATCAAATTTCGAAGTAAACGTTTGACAAACATCCGACCGTCACCGATCAAAAATGATTTACTTCTTTTTTTGGGTTTCTTCAATGGCTCGTTATAGGTAGGACACGGGCCACCTGGTCAGTATTAGATGAAATAGTGAACATTACAATTTGCAATCAATTACAATCAACATCTGTACACATTTTTTTCTGTCAACATAAGCTATGTTTTCCAACACTGTCAATATGTATATAAATTTCTCTGTCAAATTTTTGTTGGGATCTTTCAGCAGATACCGAATTGCAACAAGTAAACGATTGATTTCCTGTCGTTCTTGACTCCGCCAGAAAATTTGATTGGCTAATCTTGTGGATTACAGAAAGCCTAATCCTTTTATCAGTTTTGATTAGTCTTCCATTCGAAGGTATTACAGATTATTATTCTATTTGACACAAATCAAGTTGCTTTAGAGACAACGCGTCAGAAAGTAGACGAACAAGGCAGCTTTTTCGTCGAAGAATTAATCCGTCATTTGGATTGGTTAAGGAATTAATCAAGTTATTTGTCTTGTCATTCGGAAAAAGGGTTCACTCAATTCTTGGTTAAGCTATCATATGAGTTATTTTAGACAAGAAGATTTTCCCTGTGCCCGTGTGTTATAGTGTTAAAAATATATGAAATAGGATAACGTTTTCTCGCAGCGATCCGTTACGAATTGTATGTTAGAATCTACGAATATAGATAGGAGTCTTATTCAGGAATGGGTATAACATGGGAATAATGCTTAATAATCAGAACCTCCTTATTGATTGGTGTTTTACGCCACAGTCAATACTATTTATTTCGCTTATAATAAGGGAGACGTTGCCCGGTTTATTTGGAGAGAGCTGGGACTGGGAAAAAAATCTTCTCTGTTTTATGTCATGTCTTAGTACAAACACTAAAACACACGGGCACAGGGGGGGGGGGGGGGGACTAGAATAACCACGGAGACAAGTTTCTAATTGTGTTAAATTGGGACATATGAACCCCTTTCAGAATATTGTAAGACTTTCCGGAATGAATTGGCCTAATCCCGTCTGATAACAGGATTCTGCACCCATCTTTACTGATTGGATTTCCCATACCTTAATTCGCCTTGATTAGACATACTCTTTCAATAGTTCATTATGACAGGTTATATTTCGGATTTTCCTCATTCCAACGCCAATCATTTAGTTTTTCGATCACCTTCAAAGCCTCTTACCGTCGTGACGATCAGAAATTATGAAACAAGTGTGAATTTTGACAGCTCTTGCCACTTTAAAAGAAACACTATTGGTTTAGAGACAAGAAAACTGTACAAATAAGGGATTTGGTTTAGACTTTATTCAAGGCGCCTTTATATCTAGAGAAAATAATAAAAGAGGAGGTAACAAACACATTTTGATTTATATTAACATAAAAACATAGTAGCATATTTACGAGCATTATACAAACAAGCATTACAAGTACTATACAAACAGTAGAGCGGAAACATATATCAAAATGACTTACTTTTACAAACTAAGAGTTGACAATATAAAACTGTAATCCGAGATTTCACAGGGTTCATCGGTATAGCAGCATAGATCTGATAATCACGAATATAAATCCACAGAGTAAAATCCTGGAATTACACTGGTAAATCCACAGAATACAATCTTGTAAACACGCTGGTAAATCCAGTTAATAAAAGCGTGTAAACACACTGCCCACTCTGAAACTTCGGGGATTTACGTGCGTGAAATACCCTCTGATAGACTGCAGGTCATTTGGAATGTGGCGACCAAAAAGGTAGCCGTGTAACATACAATTTCCATATCCTCTTCAGGGCCCATCGAAAGTGTCCTCGTGATAATGTAAGGAACCGAAATACTCTGTTTGTTAACTTTCAGGCGCGATCAGTTTTATAATTGCAGTAGGCCTATTGGAGGATTCCTGGAATGTACCGAAACTGCGTCTCTTCTTTGCGTAACACAACATGTGCTTTACCGGGCTAAATATAATATATAAATAAATATCTTTCTAAATGATATTAGCATTTAATAAATTTATAATTATTTTTATTTTATTCTTTCGTCTTTAGTAAAACATTTTGATATTTACTTTCGATACCATTTTATTCAGCCCAAAAATACGGTGATTTGCCGAATAAAAAGCGCAGACTGTCCGAGGCGTGTCAAAGCCGACCGGTAGCGTGCGAACATAGCCGAAGGATGTTCCGAGTGCACACTGCCCAGATAAAACTCACAAATTAAATAAATAACTGTATCCAAGCCGAATATTATCATTTAGAAACATTATAGCATACTAATCCCTGAGCAGTTGGAAACTATCTGCCAAAATACAAACAACGCGTGTTTAAACATATTCCAGAACAATCCAACTACGGCGCATCAACATAAACAGAAACTATAGCTATAGAAACTTGACATATTTATGCTACGAAAACATTCGTTGACTTCAGTAATAACCCGGCTGAATTCTAGGTTAACTTAAATTCAGTGTAAACAGACGTGGGGGGATGAGGAAAATGTATCCTAATAAAAAATAGCCTTCGAGAAGAATCTGTTTACTATGGAAGCCGATAGAGGCCATCTCGGGATCTCGCATCGTGGTCTCGCGATCTCGCAGTCTCGCGGTCTGACAGTCTCGCAGCCTCACGGTCTCGCAGTTTCGCTGTCTTGCAGTCTCGCCTCGCGAGACCGCGGTCTCGCGATCTCGCTCTAGGCTTTGAAGGGCGAGATCGCGAGATGGCTTCTATCGGCTTCCATAGTTGACCGTTACATGAAATCCAAACGATTTACAAAAACAACCAAACAAGAATTTGTCTACTGATAATCTGTCAATGAAATTATCGTTCGACCTTTATACTTTCAGCAATCAGAGAAACCGATAATATTCACAACAGCTCTGTATCTGGAATAGTCCGTCCGTCCAAAGAACGACTTCTGCTCGACCCTCGTCTCTCCAAGCAATGATCGACACTACATGCCATTTCATTCTTTGTGATACAGTTCGTTGTGATTAATTGATTGTTTGGTGTTTTACGCCGCGCTCAAGATTATTTCACTTATATGGCGGCGTTGCCAGTTTTATTGTGGAAGGAAACCGGGCTCTATGCCTGGAAGAAAGCCACGACCTTCCGGTGGTAACCAGCAACCATCCCACATAGGTGGTTCGAGTAAAACCCAAAACTTTTTTTTTGGACTGAGGGGGGATTCGAACCTGCGACCCATTGGTGGAAGGCTGTTGGGATTGAGCGTCGAACGCTCTACCTACTGAGCCACGGAGGTCCCATAGTTCGTTATGGAGGGTGTTCATAATTAGTTATGGGTATTGGATGTGCGGTTTCAGTATTGTATGCGCGGTTCCAGTCTTTGGTGCGCGATGTCAGTGTAGTGTATGTGTTACCGGTACCACAAACGCTCTTGTAAAATGTCACCTGATCACGGAGTCAGCCCTGGTATTGTGACGTCTTTCTGTTCATTTATGATATAATGCTTAACGTTCATATTTCGATATGGTGATAATGTTTTTATCGAATGAGTCCTCACGAAGTTGTCTTTGGTCTATTTTTTTTTCTTTATTAATGTAACAATGTTGATACATCAGCAACGGGTCTATGTTTACATGTTTTATTTAAATACCATTTTAGTGACACAATTATTACGAAAGGAACCACAGAAAGATTATGCCCACAAACCCAAATATTATAGTATAATGCTTAAGTATGCAAATAAGAATGGTAAAGGCATCGGCAAAAATGTAGGTGCTGAAAGCCCCTGTTTAAAGAATGTTTCCCAAATTTCTTCGACAAGAATGGTTGCTCAGTAAACTTGATAATATTAGTGGGGGGTTTATTTGGAAGGGGTGAGGGGTGGGGGGGGGGGCGTTTTCCAATATTAGTTATCGAGAATTCGGACAGCGCCGCTTGATTTCCATTTTTAAGCGGATTTTAAATTTCTGCAGTCTCCGGCGATGTAATTATGTAACAATTCCTAAATTGCTATGCACTTTTGTTTGCAATTTTGTTAATGATTTTCCGAAATAATTGGCTTAGCCCCGTCTGACAAAGGCATTCCACAGCCATCTCCACCGATTGAATCTCCCATACTGTTAGTTGCCTTGATTACACTTTCATTGGTTCAGTGTCACAGCTTATTTGTCTGTTTGGCGTAAACCTTATTGGCTTAGAGACAGAACGTCAAAAACAAAATGAAAACTGCATTGGTTTGTATTAGGCTTCATTTGAGTTACTTACTCTGTCTTTTTGTATGATAATCTGATCAAGAGTCTAGCCAAAATGCCATTTCTTTTTAAAGTCGGTACACATTGGATATTGGGCATTCGGACAGCGCTGTTTTTCTCATTGTTACGTTGGTTTTTAATTTCTGCAGTCTTAGACGACGTAACTCTTACTGCCGACATTCTTAATTCGTGGCTATTTAATTCATTCCATAAATTGCTATGAACTTTTGAAAATATTTGGTGAATGATTTTCCGTTTGGTTAACAACTAAACCTTTGCCAACTGCTTTGAAAATAAATTTATAGACACTAAAACACACGGGCACAGGGAAAATCTTCTTGATTAAAATAGCCACGGACACAAGTTTCTAGTTGTGCTAAAAGGGGGTATATCATTTAGACCTTTATATCCAGTCATAGGTTGTTGTAATAAACCAAAACCCATGATATTTCATTAGGTTTAAGACAGCTAAATATATTCTCTACTTTATGCAATAGGTCGTGACCAAACTTAATACAAGTAAACTCCAGAAATTAAAAAGAAGTTTGTATGTCGTTTGCACTTGTTTGAATAAAATATGGAAACGTGTTATATTTTTGAACACTATAACACACGGGCACAGGGAAAATGTTCTTGTCTAAAATAAAAACTGAGACAGGTTTCTTATTGTGTTAAAAAGGGGCATATCGAAACGTGGTATTATGGTGTGTTTAACTTCATGCTCTCCTAAAAAGAATAACAATCCATCTGTTTAAATTCAGTATGCAGATGTAAGCACGGAAAAATAGGCCTATAGCCTTTTAACGCTGCCCTCTTTGTGCGATTATTACACCCCATCAGTACAGGTTATGAACTACCTACAATGACTTAAAATTTGATCCACTTTATGAAAAAATCATTAAAATATGTTTCCACTAAAGGTACGTTCACACTATACAACGAATTCGGATCGAGGTACGAACCGGATTTCGGACAGGTCAGCGAATTCGGTGTGTTGTGTTCACACTGCAACGAATAATCGGCCGATTCTATCAAGTCAGTTCATATCCACACAACAACAACACAACTCAACAACAGTTGAGAGCGGTTTGGAAGATGAGATTCGTTTGCTTGAATGTTTTAGGAAAAGAGACAACTGTTGTCATAATCCTTCAGAAATCATGCGAAAATGTATTTAACTCCATCTCTACACGAAACCGCTCGATAGTTTAATCTCCAAACCACTATGTAGGTCACTGTATTTTTGATTGCCATGTTTTTCACAGGTCGATTCTGATTGGCCAAAGACGAAAATCGTGGACGAATTTGATCCCGGACCGAATAAAATGGCTCTGTGAGCCATTTATATTCTTGCTTTACGAATCCGGTGTCCGTAGCGAATTCGGATCAAGCCTGTGTGAACAAATGTACTGATAAACATTGAAGCCATTTTAGTACGGAAATCGTTTCGGACCCCGAACCGAATTCGGGGTATAGTGTGAACGTACCTTTAGCCGAGAAATCTTGGCTCTGCCGAATTTTTTTTTCTCTCCGTGTTCGTCATAAGGCGACAAGACACACTAGCAGCCATATAATACCAGTCGCCGTAAGACCGATAATCCGGGCTAGTTTCCACTAATGCAAGTAGAAACGATATTACCAATTAGTAAATGAAAACTAAACACAGCTGCAGACAATAACCTGTGAGCAGTCCGGTTGTATTTGTTAAACCACCACATTGTATCAATAGTGGACCTAATGTTCTTTACCTCCAGTTCACAGGTAATAAACCTGTACCGCTTCCACTTCCAGACACATATACGTTGAATATCAAATATATAGGCGAAGCCTACAATGCCCCCTGGGCGTCCTATTATCTCAGATTGTGGCAGTGAAAGTTATAGAATATCAGAGCTAATTGATTACTATCTAAAACCTATAGCGAATCGGCATCCTAGCTTTATAAAGAATACGGATGATTTATTGGCCAAATTGTCTGAGAAATCCATCCCACAAGATGTGATTTTGGTTACTCTGGATGTGGAGTCTATGTATACAAACATTGACATAGATTTGGGTCTTAAATCCATAAAATCAGCATTCCAAAGATATCCTGACCACCGCCGTCCGGATAAAGACATTTTAGAATTGCTGGAACTTAGCTTAAAAGGTAACGATTTTGAATTCAATGGGGAGATCTTTCAGCAAATTAAAGGGTGTGCTATGGGGAAACGTTTTAGTCCTAACTTTGCCTCTATTTTTATGGCTGAGTGGGAGAGTGATATTCTTCACAAATGTCACCTACAACCTTTTATTTACCTTCGGTATCTGGATGACATTTTTATCATTTGGCAACATACGTTGGAAGACCTTCATATTTTCATCGATACTCTTAATTCTCACGACTCAAGCATTAAATTACAGCCTACTATTGATCACACTTCTGTGGATTTTTTGGATGTAACTATTTACAAGGGTCATACATATCATACTACTGGGTATTTAGATTACAAAGTATTCTTCAAACCTACTGACACGCATCAGCTACTACATGCTGGGTCATACCATCCTCCTCACACTTTCAAGGGGGTCATTAAATCTCAGATTTTTAGATTCTATAGAAACTGTAGTTCTTTAGATTTTTTTAACCAGGCTTGTTCTGTTCTTTTTAAAGCTCTCCTCCCTAGGAAGTATTCTATTAGATTACTCCGAAGGATGAAATCTAACACAGTAAGACAAATCATGTTTCCCCCTTCATCCCCCGATACGCTTACCTCCCCTTCACGAGTGTACCACTACCGTCCAACATTTCTCTCAGGTACATCAATGAAATGCCTTAAGACGCGATGCAAACTCGATATATACGTACCCGATCGCGGAACCTTTTTCGGAGAACAAACTCGCAACAAATATCAAATGGCAGAGAACCTTAATTGTGACTCCTCTAATATCGTGTATGTAATCACGTGCAAAAAATGTCGCAAACAGTACGTCGGAGAAACTCAGAATTCTCTACGACAAAGAGCAGCCAACCATTTATCTAGCATAAGACTTAAACATGATGTACCCGTGGCACAACATTTCAATACTCAAGGTCATTCGGTCAAGGACCATTTCGAAATCATGCCTATTGAGAAAATCCCATTTCTCACTTCCGCTGCAGATACGAAGCACAAACGTTTGGAAAGGGAAAGTTTTTGGATTCAAACATTACAAACTATTTATCCTTTGGGTTTGAACTTGGACCCCGGAAGATGTCGTGAAAAAACTATAATACCATTTGTGTTTCAGTATAACAAAGCTAGCATCGCTATGGCCAAGATTATAGTAGAAGAATACAAACTACTTCAAAGTAAACTTGCTCGACCTCTGACCCAAAGGCCAGTCATTGCTTATAAAAAGAACAAGAGTTTGAAAGACATACTGGTCAGGGCTAAACTCCCCTGTCTGCCTTCTACCTAGGTTTTCTGGGAAAGGGTATGGGGGGGGGGGCATACTATATAGTCTGACGATATTCTTACTATAGCTTAAGATGCGTAAGCATTGTCAATGTAATACAAAGTGTTCCAGAAAATTCTACTGACTAAGGCCAAGCTCCTGTCAGTCGTCAACCTAATGAAATATCATAGGTTTACTTTATTACAACAATTTATGATGGGGTATAAAGGTCTAAATGATATACCTCTTTTTAACACAATTAGAAACTTGTCTCCGTGGTTATTTTAGACAAGAAGATTTTCCCTGTGCCCGTGTGTTTTAGTGTCCATAAATATATATATTTGCCTGTGCCAGGGGTTCAAAATAACCATTGTTTTAAAACAAAAAACTATCCACACATTTGTACACGGTTGGAAGCAGTCTGCAGCATTGTTGAACTTTCTTGATATATATTTTACTTTTATCTTCTAATATTACCTTCCATCTTCAAACACTTCATTAGTTTTCATCTAAAATTATTTTTATCGTTTGAATTCTGTCTTTTAACGTTTAAATATTTTATTGCATTCAATATACAATAGGCTAGGTGTTCCCACCCTAGATTTCTTCTCCTACCTTATATTGTTTCTCTTCAGTTACTGTAATTTCCTTTTGATTTAAGCTCCTTTATTTCAAAACCACAGGATATTTATACCCCAGCTCTCTCTAACCATATGACCTTTTATGTCTAGACTTAACCATACCTCCAATGGTTATGAGTATAAACTAACTTCATGAAGCTTCCATGCTTTAGTTAAATGTTTTAATAGCTTAATCTTCCCTAGTTTACAAAAATATTCTTTAATCACCCAAGCCCTTTTTATTTCCTGTCATTTTTCCATATAAACACAAGAAATTCAACATAACTTTAGACCTGTTTCTACGGCTATTGATAAAGGACAGCAAATCCGAAAGGCCTCTAGCAAAACCGTGTGCGATCCCGTTTTCTGCTAAGTATTCTTTGCTTACTGTAAAACGTTGTATATATTACTTTCTTTTATATTCCTCTTATACCTTTTTCATCTCTTTATATATTTTCATTATTTAGGCTTACTATTGTTTTGCCCTTTTATTTATGATTTAACCTTATCTTCCATTTACAGCCCTTGTATATTTTTATTTCTAGGACTTCATTATTATTTCCTGTTCCAATTGTACATTAATTTTAACCTTAGTGTCTTATTAAGTTGTTTTTCCTTCCCGCTCTATTTAGTCTTCCTATGCTTATATATCTCACAATTTGTGACTAGATTTATTACCCTTTTTACTTTAGTCCTTCTGTCTCCAGACACATTTTATTCTTTATCTCTGCCTCTTTGTAACATATATTTTCCAAATTCCATCTTTTTTGTCCCCTAAGTCAGCCAATTCAATTAGGTCCTTTTATCTCTAGTTTGTATCAATTTTTTTTTTTTTTTTTTTGTTTCCCGACATATTTTTCCTTTCTATCTCTGTCTCACTTTCCCAACTCCATTTTCCCTTTTCATCTAGTTAGACTAATTAAGTATATTGGCATTTAGGCAGAATGGCAAAACAAGGGCGTGGTAACAGAAGCAGGCAATTTTCAGTTAGCAATAGGCATGGAAATTCAAAATCTAAAAGTCCCCAATATTCAGAATTCTCGGCTCTGGTGAAAGCCCTTTTCAAAATTTTACAATGTCTTCACCACATTGGCATCCTTGAGGGACATTTACGTGACCAAACCCTCCCAAATTCCTTAAATAATAAAATTAAAGAGCTTAATTCTTTTCTTAAACCGGCTCAACGCAATCGGGAAGTTGATATTGCGTTTGACCATGTACACAAAAATTGGGCCCATAGGATCATACAAGAGATGATTTCACATTATGCGGCTTGTTTAAATAGATTAAAAGCACAGGTGACTTCTGCCAGGTCATCCAATGGTCTAAACTTTGACAGTGCTTTCAATAATGCTTTAAAATGGGGCAAACAGAATTATAAAGGTAAATTACAACTTTCGACCATTCAAAATTTTTATTCTTTTCTTTCCATCACTAAATCTGTCACTTCTGCTGCTACTACTCAGTTTAGTCCACCATCGTCTCCCCAACCCCATCCGCCTGTCAGTCCGTCGACATCTGTTATCTCACCTCCAACTCTGCAGTCACAGACTCCTAGGTCTGTAACTTTACCTTCTGTTTCCCCTTCGCCTTTCCCTACTGGTACTCCCCCCCTTAGACCTACTACCTCTGCCCCCTCTTTTTCTTCCCCTCAGCCCCCCTCCCCTAGACCTAGTAGAACATCTGTCCCCTTTCGTCCTCCGTCCTCTCCAGTTTCTACTAGGGTCTCTTCTCCTAGACCTAGTACATCTAGTCCCTCTGCTCCTCCCCCATCCCCAGTTTTGTCTGTCCATTCTCCTATGAGATATTCAGATGCAGTGAGATCCCCTCCGAGGGGTCAGCGCAACCCTCGGAATAAATTAGCTAATTCTAAATTTTGGAAATTTCGGCACACTTCCTCTAATTGGCACCTTCCTAATGTAACTAAGAAAGTTCTTTTACTTGGGGATTCTAATCTTTCTAGAATTAACCTTGACCCCCACCCTGATATGCAGGTAGAATGTTTTCCTGGTGCCAATTTCAATTCATTTCGGACTCTAATTCAAAAGTATCAAGGTCCCAAACCTGAGAAAGTTATCTTGAATATTGGTATCAATAACAAGACAACTACTGAGCCAAACACTTCGTTAACTCAAATGCGCAACATGATGACAGCGGTTAGGAAGACTTTTTCCAACTCGCTCATCTACTTTGTAGAGATCCAGTCATCCACTAAACTGCCGGCCAGTGAAGTTTCGAACCTGGACCTATATAACTCTTCTGCTTCCAAGATGAAGAGAGTTATGGTCATACCAAAAATCCCCAATTCAAAATTTAGAGTATCCACGGACAAAATTCACTGGACCGAAGATACAGCAAATTGCTTGTATACCCACTGGCTTCAGACACTAGATTTAAACTAAATTTGGGACAGGGCATGTGCCACCCTACTTTCGGCTTAGGAAGTAATATTGTTAATCTTAGTAACGAGGAACTCACTGCTGATGATATATCTCTACTCAATAGAGGACTCTCATTTGTGCCTTGCCCTAAAGCATTATCTGATAGGGACTTTTCTATTAGTAAATTAGTGCATGTTATGGAGTTCTCCAGAAATCTTAGTCTGGCTGATATCTACCGAGATTCTAGTGGGGTACGCAAGCCGTTTACATCTAAAAGCGGCTATACACCTCCTTCTCACATGTATGATCCAGAAATAAACATTAGTCGTGACTCTGTATCAAGGAAGTTTGATGCTTTAACTAATCAGAAAAACCAACATAACCTTACTCATTCAGAATGTCTTGCCTTAAGTAAGCTAAGGAGAAATCCAAACATAGTTATTAAACCTGCTGATAAAGGTTCGGCAACAGTTATTATGTCAAAACAGGATTATATTGAAGAGATAGAACGGCAGCTAAGCAACCATCTTCATTACAAAAAACTTGATAAGGAAATTTGGCCTGAAAATGTTAGGAAGTTTAATAAAATTCTTGTTTCTCTCCAAGATAAAGGCTTACTTAATGAAAAACAGTATCGCTATTTGGAATCTGATCATAACTCTAAAAACAGGGTCTTCTATATTCTTCCAAAAATTCACAAACCCATTGAAAAATGGCCGAAGCCTACAATGCCCCCTGGGCGTCCTATTATCTCAGATTGTGGCAGTGAAAGTTATAGAATATCAGAGCTAATTGATTACTATCTAAAACCTATAGCGAATCGGCATCCTAGCTTTATAAAGAATACGGATGATTTATTGGCCAAATTGTCTGAGAAATCCATCCCACAAGATGTGATTTTGGTTACTCTGGATGTGGAGTCTATGTATACAAACATTGACATAGATTTGGGTCTTAAATCCATAAAATCAGCATTCCAAAGATATCCTGACCACCGCCGTCCGGATAAAGACATTTTAGAATTGCTGGAACTTAGCTTAAAAGGTAACGATTTTGAATTCAATGGGGAGATCTTTCAGCAAATTAAAGGGTGTGCTATGGGGAAACGTTTTAGTCCTAACTTTGCCTCTATTTTTATGGCTGAGTGGGAGAGTGATATTCTTCACAAATGTCACCTACAACCTTTTATTTACCTTCGGTATCTGGATGACATTTTTATCATTTGGCAACATACGTTGGAAGACCTTCATATTTTCATCGATACTCTTAATTCTCACGACTCAAGCATTAAATTACAGCCTACTATTGATCACACTTCTGTGGATTTTTTGGATGTAACTATTTACAAGGGTCATACATATCATACTACTGGGTATTTAGATTACAAAGTATTCTTCAAACCTACTGACACGCATCAGCTACTACATGCTGGGTCATACCATCCTCCTCACACTTTCAAGGGGGTCATTAAATCTCAGATTTTTAGATTCTATAGAAACTGTAGTTCTTTAGATTTTTTTAACCAGGCTTGTTCTGTTCTTTTTAAAGCTCTCCTCCCTAGGAAGTATTCTATTAGATTACTCCGAAGGATGAAATCTAACACAGTAAGACAAATCATGTTTCCCCCTTCATCCCCCGATACGCTTACCTCCCCTTCACGAGTGTACCACTACCGTCCAACATTTCTCTCAGGTACATCAATGAAATGCCTTAAGACGCGATGCAAACTCGATATATACGTACCCGATCGCGGAACCTTTTTCGGAGAACAAACTCGCAACAAATATCAAATGGCAGAGAACCTTAATTGTGACTCCTCTAATATCGTGTATGTAATCACGTGCAAAAAATGTCGCAAACAGTACGTCGGAGAAACTCTCTAGAATTCTCTACGACAAAGAGCAGCCAACCATTTATCTAGCATAAGACTTAAACATGATGTACCCGTGGCACAACATTTCAATACTCAAGGTCATTCGGTCAAGGACCATTTCGAAATCATGCCTATTGAGAAAATCCCATTTCTCACTTCCGCTGCAGATACGAAGCACAAACGTTTGGAAAGGGAAAGTTTTTGGATTCAAACATTACAAACTATTTATCCTTTGGGTTTGAACTTGGACCCCGGAAGATGTCGTGAAAAAACTATAATACCATTTGTGTTTCAGTATAACAAAGCTAGCATCGCTATGGCCAAGATTATAGTAGAAGAATACAAACTACTTCAAAGTAAACTTGCTCGACCTCTGACCCAAAGGCCAGTCATTGCTTATAAAAAGAACAAGAGTTTGAAAGACATACTGGTCAGGGCTAAACTCCCCTGTCTGCCTTCTACCTAGGTTTTCTGGGAAAGGGTATGGGGGGGGGGGCATACTATATAGTCTGACGATATTCTTACTATAGCTTAAGATGCGTAAGCATTGTCAATGTAATACAAAGTGTTCCAGAAAATTCTACTGACTAAGGCCAAGCTCCTGTCAGTCGTCAACCTAATGAAATATCATAGGTTTACTTTATTACAACAATTTATGATGGGGTATAAAGGTCTAAATGATATACCTCTTTTTAACACAATTAGAAACTTGTCTCCGTGGTTATTTTAGACAAGAAGATTTTCCCTGTGCCCGTGTGTTTTAGTGTCCATAAATAAATATATAGGCCATGTTACAAAACATCCACACCACGAGGGTCGGATTACTTAGCCAGGTTGTAAATTAGCCCCGGTACGTCTGTTGGGAATTTCACTATTTTATTCAGTTTTACTACTTAGCCCAGCGAGCCTCTATGCACCAACTTGATTTTGTTGTCAACAAAATGTCGGTAAAATGCCCCGTCTGTTCAGCTTCAATAATTCCAAACGAAGTTCCTGTCAACTTAGATTATCTATCAAGACATAAAACATAAACTAAAAAAAGGTTTATGGTTTCCGTTCTTCTCCAGGAATTGCATGACTGACTATCCCCATGTCTTATACAATTGCATTCCTAATTCTTCACACTTACCACTAGAAGGTTGTGGGTTTCCTCTGGGCATAGAGCCCGGTTTCCTCCCACAATAAAACTGGCAACGCCGCCATATAAGTGAAATAATCTTGAGCGCGGCGTAAAACACCAAACAACCAACCAACCTAATTCTTCAGACAGTACGTTAGCAAATTTTCTAACCACTAAGATGTAATTAAGATGACGATTTAAACTTTTTGGTATATCGAATCTAGATTTTCCAAAGATCCACAGCAGAGCATGGTCTATGTTGAACATTTTTATATAAAACTGTGTAATAAATTACCAAATTCGACAGAATTAATAGAGACATATTTCTGTTGCACGACTATTTCTCGTTGACAGGGTTTTTTTTGTTGACCGGGTTATTTTTGTTGACACGGCTATTTTTGTTGATCAACAATCAAGAAACACCTTCACATTTCTTCAAAATTTCCCGATATCTTTTATTGATATTATAAATTAAGAATTCAGAAAATCGTGTTATCTTGAACTGAGAGAGATCAATTATTCAAGGTCCGAGAAGAGCCTAACGCAAAGTGACGAATAATCCGTTTAAAGAGAAAACAAGCACAGCTTTATTTTGTCACTGAAAAGGCTTAAAATCATTGGAAAGAAAGGAAAAAATCACACGAGACATGTTATACCTGAAAATTGGATCAAATTGCGATATACACAGTCCGCATGTTACGATTATTTAGGAGAAAAAGTGCGCCAAACCTGTCTGAATTCCTTGGTTGTATTATTGTATGATTTGTATTGATTATTTAATGAAATTCTGTGGAAGAGTTATTTATTCTAACATATTTTTTTCATTTTTTCATTGAAAATAGTAGGTCCTTTTTCAAGATGCTTTGTCAAATTTTAATAGCCAGAGATAACCGATTTGTAAGATGGATAAAAGGTTACCGCTATAAGTTAATTTAAACTCGATTTGGAGAAGTTTGCTAAAATTAATACGCAGCAGCTATCAACTGTGTATCTTGAAGATATTCCTGGTGAAATTATAGCTTGGTTGTTTAAATATTGTTCTTTTATAATAGTAGACATCGGCCGGAGATCCGATGTTTTATCTGTGAAATTGTTTACCTATAAATGTCACTTTTGTTATCATTTATAATGAATCTCATATTGTACAGCAAACTGTCGTCTAGAATTAAGTAGAATTAAATAAATGCTAAGGAGAATTGCCGAGAAACAATTTCCGGACACAATCGACAATTTCCGTAACCGTAGACCCTGTCACGATTTTCTTACATCGCTGACATCAATATACAACATTTAATCGCGTGTCTTTACTGGCAAGACACTTAAATGAATGAATAACCAATGTAAGAATTCCGCACCAGCTTCTCAAGACAAATAAACTTACAAGCAATTTGATCTTTTGGGTATTGCATGTACTAAATTGTGCCGTCTTATGTCAACTATTAATTACTTTCATTGTCGACACACATTCTCTTTACGCCTTTTTCCGATAACGAAAGATATATCAGAATGGTTTAGGAATTAAGTTACTATATATAACTTGCATGTGTCTGACGACATGAGAAGAAAGCATTGGTCAACTCACTTTTCCACTCATTTATCTATTTGTATGATGGTTAATTTCTTATAACTTGCCCTTCACAAAACGTTTAGGTATATTTTTGGATATCCGCTCACCTGTCTCTCACGTGGCGTAATATAATCGACCATCAGCACAAAATTCGGGCAAATGTTAAAATTAGACAAGTAATTAACAAATATGTAAGACAAGCTGGCTAAACACCTTCCCGCGAGTGCCAATTAAGCGCAACCTGTATCTCTTCATACTATAACTGTGTTGCCTGAAGAGGGCACCTTGCTGAGAATTGTGTATTGATCACGCCGTTCTATTTGGGGCCAGTGTTTGCATATACATATCTAATTTACAAATCTCCCAATGTTTATTTTTTGGCAAAAATCCATCGTCCTGATAAGTAACTCTGACAAAGGAGTAGATCCCTCCCCAAATCAATATTTACCTAAGGGCAGATAACTCACGAAATGTACAGTTCAGAGTTGATTTGGTCGCATGTGGAGTACATTTGTCTTCACACTCGGTAAAACGGTAGAGAAAGGCAAACCTATTGCACAGTACAGTGGATCATTCAATTTACAGTGCCCGATTTATGACAAGTCAGGACTATGTCACACGTAACGATTTGGACATTGTTTGCTTCAAATTGTCTATAAAGGCTAACGTTGTAATGAAGTATGGATATTTCTTAAATATGCATGGTGTAGTCTCAATAAATCTACTTCAAAGCTTCATAATGAAAATTCCCTGAATCCCTTAGCACAATATCATGTTCATACAAAGTATATGTGTTCACCGTGCATATGATTTCGATCGGAATATGAAGCCTTTTCAGTCATTCTTAACATAAGATAATTGATTTAAAACTAAAAATTACAAGATTGTTTCAATAGAGGATCGGCTTACCACTAAAATAAAAATAAAATATAAGTGATATTCAAACCCAGCTTTCAATATCCTCTGTTTCTTTTCACAAAAAGAGTCACCCGGGTGTAGGCCTATAGCTATGTCCGTTGTGAAGACGCTCAAATTTATGCTCAAAGAAGTCAATGGAGATTACAGCTATTCTTCATGGGCTACCATCAGACAAGAAAAGTCCTTTGTGATAAGTACAAAGTAAAACAGGTATGGAATCGCAATCGTACCATTACATGTAGTTATTATATCATTCACATTAGATTCAGTTTGCATTCTTTCTATCAAAGACGAGAAATTGAAAATCCCTTAAATCGCCTAAGTAAACATCCGATTTATTTTCTAGGTTCAAGAGCCAAAGCCATTATTTTTCTGACATTGATTCACCTTTGTTTAGAAGACTATTCTACAAGCAAGCCCTTCAGTCATTAAAATTTCAAAATAAAACAGTCACACAATAAATCGCTCGCTCAGTGGCAGTAATTGACTGGTATTATATACCGTTCCTGAGTGCGCTTCTACAAAACCAAACAAACCATCCGTCTTCTATTTATGACAGAAGGAGAAAGGAGCAGTAGAGTGGAAACCATATACAAAAATAAGATTTACTAAATGTTTTACATATATCGTTTAAAACATCTTTTTTGGTTGTTTATCAAAGTATATGAGAGTTTGCGACCAACTGGCATTGGTGACCGTTTATCTTGGTATTAATAAAACCGGATAGTTGATGAAGACCATAGTCATTGAAGACCATAGTCATTGAAGACCATAGTCATTGATGAAGCCATCGATGGAAAGTGCGCCATTGAAAAGTCCATAAGAATTGAAGAAGAAAAAAAGGGTCTTCAATTCGTGAGGCAGAAATTACAAATTTAGAAAAATTCATTAATTGGAGACCCTTTACCTATCTGTATTTTCAGATAGCTATTTTTAAAAGTCAATTGGCTTTACAAGTGATTTAAGAAAACTAATTCAATACGAAGAAAGGACAATAATGTGACACAGAGCGTTTGTATGGTGTCCACCTAACCGTTTTATTTTAAAATACCTTCTGAATCTTTACTATCTCGCCCTCAAAATTGTTTTGATTGTGTTTCAGTTACATGCTGTTACAACAGACGTATATAAACAGGGATCATTTCGTTTGTATTATCGAGCTACATTTTCGAATATAGTTAAATAATGCCATCCTTTTTAACCTATCAAAATGTGTTGCTCCCGTTTGTGCAGTTATATCAATTCAGTTTAACCGGAAGAACAATTTAGTGTTCGTTCAGTTTGAGCCCCGTGAGGTGACAATTATTTTTATTTTCAATCATCACCATAGACAGTTGTAAATCTCAGGTGATGGATCACCATTAACAATGCTATTTACTGGACATGGTTGAAGTACGATAATCTATCATTCGTGAATTAGTTGATAAATTGGCCCAATTTTATTTTTGTTAAAAGCTATTAAAACAATCCTTGGAAAAAATGTCCTCATTTTAGTGCCAAAATGTAAAACACAAAGCAAGGCTTTGTTGCGTGTCCCGTTCGGCCAATCAGCAAATCGTGCAAGAAAAATTTGTCAACTCTAGTCTTCCATTTAAACCTAGGTTGATTTTCGATCATTTCGAGGCGATGCTAACTAGAGACAAACACTCAACTTACTCTGAAATGTATACTGCCTTAAGCCTAGCGCACACGAGAGGCGCGGGCTGAGCTGTCGGCTACGCGTTGCTGAGAGCTAAGCTGTTTCCCCCGTGTGCGCGTAAATTTTGGTGAGATTTTCGCCTCTCGAGGCGGTGAGGAAAGTATTTAGCATGTTTGATATTTTCTGCCTCTCGTGGCAAGAATCTCACCGTGTGCGCATAACGTAAGCTGCCGGCTGAGCTGAGAGGAGGGATAGTCCAATCGCGTGTGCCTATTAAATCATGTGACCACTTAGAATATTACGTAACACGGGTAGTGACACTTGTGTAGATCAGTGAACTTGGGTGACAATGAACTGGCCTTAGCCGAGAGCTCATCGTCTGCGCTGAAATCTGTAGCTGCTCCCTTGGCCACGCGTGCCTTGTAGCTCAGCCGGCGCCTCTCGTCTGCGCTGGGCTTTACAGATTCAAACCTTTAGGGAAAACATGACAGGCTATATTTGGCGTCTACACGACTTGTAGGGATTTCAGAAACGGTAGATTCAAGGCTAATATCGCAGGTTATTAATTGACTGACTTCGTGGCCGTGTAATATCAGCAGACGAATCAAGTTCGTATTAGCCGTAAGGCTGTATTTGCCGAGTTCAAGTCATTTTGGCCGAGTTCACGAAGTACGGCTGAAAGACGCAATTAACATGTGACGCCCCAGAGTTTGACAGAAGCAGACGACAGATGTTGATATCAAAATGTATACACCAGATCCCGTTGTACAAGGTCTTATTAATTGACTTTCAATGTTATTGGCAAAATACGGACAAATGGTCAATCTCACACTAGGCTTACCTTGGCCAATGCGAACAAACTAGGCTAATACGAACAAACAAGGCCAATACGAAAAAAAAAGGCCAATACAGACTGGGCCAATTCGAGATCGAGCATGGCGACCGTTTCATTGCTATCACTTCAAAATCCCAATTACGCCATTTTTTAAAATCCTCAACAGAAAAAAAGAAAATAGCCAATGTACAGTTAAAGAAAAACAAATATTCCGTTTATGTCATTAGATAAATTAAAAATTGCATACATAATAATTTGTAAAAATAAAGAAATAAGTTCCTATATTTTATGTACAAAAGGAACCAACTCTTGGTACACTATTCCTAGCTTTTAAAGGTCCTCATAGACCTCAATCGAGATCTCGTGCCATTCTACGAGATCTTCAACTCGAGACATGGCTCGAGAGCCGTCGCACTCCATTTTCGCGCATAGTTAACTGTAAGAATCTTACTGAGAATTTATAATGTGTATGATATTTAATTCCCTGTTCTATACTGTTCCCAAACATGTAACCCTACAATAATAACCTGTATCGCAAGGCCTTTGGGTAGAAATACTTGTTAAAAATCAAAAATATAATCGGCACTACATCAGCTCATATATACATTCTAAAACGTCGACAGCAGTGGCCTCCCTTTGTTCAACCAACATGTCACTCAATCGTTTTAGAGTTGGATATCTCAACGAATGGCAGAAGGATCAATCTCTATTTTAGATTGCATAGACCTGACATAGCCTTTAAAGTCGTTATCCCTACTAATAAACAGTACAACCATCAATCCAAAGATGACATGATTTACGAGAAACGTTCTCGGCCATATGAGCAAAAAAAATTAACAACAGAAAATAAAAGTTAACTTTCCTTGCGAATGTGTCTAAAAAAAACACTATTTTTAAAAAAACTATATAAATATTTTATTAAAAATACCATTGATAGTCGGTTAATAAAATTTTCATTTTCTTGGGACAGCCGTATTAACCCTCGGCCTTCGGCCTTGGAATAATACGGCTATCCTCGGACCTGTAACATTGCCAATAGGGAATAAGCTCAAACTCACAAGGGAAGTAATTCACTAATATTTCTTGCTGTCAATTTCGACATGGCCCGCTCCACTGACGAGCAAATAAGAGTTTGTTCAACAGATTCATTTTCAGCTTATTTTCACACCGTAAATTACGTGCAAGATTCACACACATGAATATAGGAGCCCGTTCGTTTTCTCCACCTTTAATGCCTGTTACAAACATGCCCTTTTACTTTGCATGTTATATACTGACACAAGAAAATTGTTTGACGCTTGTTTACTGCTATGGCGTTTCTTTGGGTTTCGTGTCATTTCCTTTCGATGATATGAGCATTGTTACTAAATTACTGACAAAGTCATTTACGCAATGGCGTACACCATTCATACGAATGGACGCGCCAGTAAGCTAAAACAACCAACCAACCATTTATGCAACTTTCAATGATTTGCTTTGATTGTGATGTGATACTAGCCGTTCTTTTGTCAAGTAAGGCCGAAAAGGGTGAAAATTCACCTATTTTCTACAATTCTGATAGTGTTATAGTATTATATTGTTCAGTAGTATTATGTAAAAGCAAAGAAAAAACCCCTTGCTGAATATAAAGGTTGTCCATTTAAGCAATTGGGTTTTCAATTTGCTACAGCTTTTCTTTGCAAAGACTAAATGGTGTCTCTCTACGGAATCAACATCTCCTTCAAGGGGCCATTTCCATTGTTTGAACCAAGTTCCCAATCTCTTTAAATTGCCCAATTCAATCTCAAACAAAGCAAAGGTTTATTGGATTTAAGACCCATTGGGTCAAATTAACTACTTTGGTTTCCACATAATGATATCAGTTTGCAGCTAGCATCCTATAAATTTCAGTTTTTAGATAATGAACAAAAAATGTGAACAGTGCAGCATCCCTTGCTCATCTGTCGAGCCCGAGGGTTTAGAGGAGGAGACACTTCTTGTAATCTCCGTATATATCTATAATATACCTCTTTTTAACACAACTATATATAAACTTGTCTCCATGATTATTTTAAACAAGAAGATTTTCGTTTTAGGTTTATATTTTAAGATGATGGATTGATAAACCTTCATGTATATATTTTTTTTTTCTATGAACATAACAATTCAACGGATTGGCATGGGGAAATATACCACTAGGTCAATTTTCTTTAATAAATGACACTTTTTTGGTTCGACCAACACCATAGATTCTGGAGTCCCAATAGATGTTCAATAGTATCAAAATAGCATGAATGAAAATTGCAGGCCTACGGAATATCGGGATGTGTTCATTAGATACAATTTAGTTTGGCAATGCTGATTGGACGTTCATTAGATACAATTTAGTTTGGCAATGCTGATTGGACGTTCATTAGATACAATTTAGTTTGGCCATAAACTTCGGGAAGTATTCTTATCAAGATCCACTTGTTAGTACTAAATACAATCTGGTAGAATTAAACACCTTGATATTATAGTCGTTTACAATGATATCATATTCCTAACTGGCGTTATTGTTTGGCAAGTCCTTTCTGTATAGCATGGGCAAGGAATAATGCTGTGGTGCCCAGATTAACACGAAATAATACTAACGAATATTATGCGAGTTTATATTGCTATTGAACTTTGTCTTCTTCACCACGGTAGCGTCTGAATAGCTGTCCGAGAAACCATGGAAAATAAGAAGGACGAACAAGTAAAGTAGAGGAAAAATGATTAATTAAAATTGCTGATTTTGCTTTAAGAATTAAACCACAAACTGTTCTTGTAAACCTTTTCAAATTTCGGGTTTCTTGAAGTCGATAAGAGCGTAATCGATCGAACTATTAAACTAAAGTAAGATTGGCTGATTTACAGCTTTGTTTTGTTGCGTATTCTAAATGGATATTCTGGCTGTAGTTCAAAACTGTTTCCTTTCGTTTTCCCGGCGATAGATGATAGTAAGACAATATATGTAAGATAATACAATACGAATCGGTCGTTACATCTCCACCGCTATCACAGTGGTGTGTCCAGGCGACAAATGTAAAATTGGGAGTTAACCGAAAATAAGGACCTTGCTGTACAAAAGGTTACATGTATCAAAGTAAAATAATGTCTTCTCTTTGGGTTTGCGGATAATCTTAGCTGACATGGTCTGCAATTACAACAAATAAACTAGTTCGCACTGAACAATAAAACGCCATTGTCTGGGAAGACAGTCTCTTGATGTAAAGGTGACCTTGTATCAGCAGTCGAATAAAAAAGTTATAAAAGCTTATGAGAGTATAGACAACGATGTGTCAAGACGAATATTATACACTTAAACTTTTCACAATAAAACGTGTCAGTAACACTTATGTACTCAGTCAATTTTTTGGATGTCATTATGGAAAGTGGTATCGTCTTTTGAATTTTTCGATTATTTTGTACTCAACCTACAGATGTTTGGTGAATGGAGAAGTTGTTATGCAAAGAAACTCTTTTCGTGAATTTTGAAACGAGGCACACAAACAAAATGGAAACCATTCCAAACATATACGCGAATTCGTCTTACATATTTATGATCACTAAAACACACGGGCACAGGGAAAATCTTCTTGTCTAAAGTAACCACGGTGACAAGTTTCTAATTGTGTTAAAAAGAGGTATATCATTTAGACCTTTATACCCCATCATAAATTGTTGTAATAAAGTAAACCTATGGTATTTCATTAGGTTGACGACTGACAGGAGCTTGGCCTTAGTCAGTAGAATTTTTATATCAATATGAAGAGCAGAGGTTGTTTTTTTTTTCATTGGACATCTTACAAAATGGTATGCATTAAAATCGCACCAACAGAAGGGCAAATTGAGAAATCTCAGTTGAAATTATTACCGAGAATGTACACAGATAAGACTAGCTATATGATGAAGAGAATTGGGTCTGTTTTCCCAAAACATCTATGTTTTGCATATGTTAACGAGTTAATCGATCTTTTTTTTAAAGCCAGTGAATAATTCTTCAGTGTACTTGTACCTCCCAAGCTTGCATTCGTGATTTTAATCTCATGCGTCGATCTGATGTTGTGCAAAAAATTACGATTTATCAGAACGTTATTTTTGACGCGTTACAAAAGACGCATATGTAAAATGTACTTTACAGCGTAGCTCAAGATTTAAGCAAAACGGTCTTTATGTACCTTAAACCCACGACGAGGCAATGAAGACGATACTAATGTCTCAGTTGGGATAAAATCAACTTTAGGGTAATTCATACAAAAGTTTCTCTCCGTTTAAAAGAATTTTAGCTATAATATTTCAATAAACAGATACTGTGGAAGATGTTATTAGCCAAGTTTTAGTGACACAAAGCTCTAAGGAAGATCCCTGATTATGAAATCTTGACCTAAAATCTCTGAAAATATTACTGTACAGTACAAAGTAGTGTACAGCTACTTTGTCTGTCAAAGCTAGGGAATTTTCAAGACTGGTTGGTTGTTTTTATAGTTTATTGGCGCGTTCATTCGTATAAATGAGTTACGCCACGAAGTGTCAAGACTGTTCGTGACACGTATTCCTCCATGTCACTTTGACAGATGGCGAAGAGCGATTATTAACTGTCAGTTTACAATCTTTAACTCGGAAGTGTGTTTGCTGAGATAACAATTAAGAGGCACACAATATTGACAGCATTAATAATGAATGGCATCAAAGCGCAAAGAATAACAAATGAGACGAAGTCAAATTTGCATCGGCTAATTTGTATTGACATCTAGACTACATTAGACTATACCCATCGATAAAGGAAATTCCACAAAAACAAATGATGCAGCTCTATCGCAACCCCATGTATAAGACGTGCCGTAAGAAAAATTCTACTATTCGCCTTTCCATAAAACTCTTATTTGCTAATGTGAGTTTCCGAATCTCTCTTCGGTCTGCGTTTTTAGAAAACTCTGATAGCCGCCACATCACCAAATTGAGTCATGACTGATCACATGTCTCTCGTAATTATTGTAACAGTTCACGTAATGTGGCTGTCACCGTTACGATAGATGACGTCTTCCAGAGTGTGCACAATACTCACTGGTAGGCGGAATCAAAACAATCAATCACAATGGTTGATTCGCTACGAATATTACAATTTACAGCCCATCTTATAAACGAACGACTGATATCTTTGTTTTGCAGACAACTGTACCATTATTGCAAGTGTTACTGTTGCGAATACCGCCATCATCTTATTTAAGTGATATTAATCGCCCATTCTCTAAGAACAGAGGCTTGAAGCACATTGTTTTACTTATTGTACTGACTGTGAAGAAATATGATGAATTAAGCAATCTGCTAATAACCGCACGGTGCCAATGCAGATGAGATCATGGGAAAATGTCTATCTGCAAAATTTACCATTTTTAGCACAATTATGCCATGCGTTTTTATTTAAACCACACTCAAGTTTGTCGCCTTCTTTATCATCGTTTTGTCAAATGCGTGATTTCGGGTGTAATTTCAACCTGAGGTTCAATTACCCGATTGATCCATAATTGGACGGTTTCATGTTTCTGCTAATTATTATGGAATTGTCGCTGAAGAACATTTCAACAGTATGTGACGACACACTGTCCTCCAGCGACTGAGTACAATAATCACGTCCAAACGGTAAAGCGGCCCAAAATTCACACTTTTTCATAATTTCTGATCGTCACAACAGTAAGAAGCTTTGAAGGACATCGAGAAACTAAATGATTGGTGTTGGAATGAGCAAAATCCATACAACATGTGGCCTGTACGAACATATAACGTGTTCGAAAAGTAAACAAAATTTAAATAACCGGGACGACCATTCATTCAAGCCAAAGTTATAACTATAGTTCAAAACAAAACGTTATCGTACATTTTCGAGACTGGAAACACTAAAGAGCTTCTGAATTATACGTCTTGAGAAAAATAGGCAATAATTACAACATTCTGTTATAACGTCAAAATATCAACATTTTGGCAGCTCATGCCACTTTAATATTGATGCGGTAAGAAATGAATAACATCTTGATAACAGATAATTTACCTTCGCCTTTCCAATTCTGTCGCCATGTTTCTAGGTCAAAATCTACACTCGTACTTTTAAAAGAGAATGATAATAAGACGATTGAGCTAAATAGCTCCCGTTGTAAAACCCCGTTACATTTTAAAACGGATAAAATGGCGACACAGATAAACCACTGGAAGGATACTTCGATCCTTTTTTTATTAGCCTAATGATCTCTGGGGTTAACAAATGTAAAATGGTTTGTTTACTTTTAATTTTTTTTAAGTTTCTATCAAAGTTAAACCGCGCATCAATTTTATAGATTTCCCTTCCTTTAAAAGGTTTACGTATAGTTAAATCGTTTGGATTGATTAACAATCCCCTATCAGTTAAACAATTTGTAATGTTAATTTTCTCGAATAATTTTCACGGCTGGCAAATTAATCGGCTGATCAAATTAGTATAATGAGCTTACGACCACACCAAGCACAATAAAAGATAACGGGAGTTAATTTGGCAAGTCGTTTTAGATAAACAACTTGAACGGAAAACACAAGAAATCCTTTCTAGTCTTTATAATTAAAATGGTTTCCCGTAAATGAAAGCGGTAATATTGGTTCCTATTAATTTGTTTTCTCAAATGATTTCATTTAAAAAGGGTCCCTTAAAAGAAATTGTACAAAAATCTCAACAAAAAGCGGTGCGTATTTACAGAGTGTCATTTGAAATATTCTTTGACACACAATGGATACATATTAGAAAAAGATATTCCGCTTTCTTGATTTCAATACAGCATTTCTAACAATTAACGTCTACCATGGCAAATCGAGTATTGGTGATAAGAAAAATATCCAAGAGGTAATAAGGTTTAATAACATCTTCAAAGACGTAAACTGTAGAAATAAAAGAAACGGACTTTTGTGAAGTTTTCAATATTGAGTAATCTTGTTCATCTTTGTATTTTGTCTTGTTTTTGTTGGGTTATTCATGCCAATAAACAATCACACATCTCTCAAGCTATGCGTAGGGCTAAGAACGTGTTTCTGTGCTAAGTTTAACGCCTCGTGTACTGATCGGTTGATTATTATGATAAAATCATAAATTACTGTAATTAACTTTAGACAACACTGGGCTGGATGAAATTATGGGAATGTTCTCAGAGATCAATGTAGATATCTTCTTTTATAACAAAATTGCGTTCTTATTTTACAAAATTGTGATTCAACTATATCGAAGAGGAACTATAGCTTTCAAGAAATCTCAATTTTAATTTGTAAAACACTGGTCTAAAGAACCTCCACAAATTAAGAAAACTTATCAGTGATAATCGGGGTAATGAAACGATATTTTATGAATGGAAACGGCACATCTGAAATAAAACTGATCAGTCCCAAAACATCCCATTATAAAATAAATTAACACTTTCAATAATAAACTTTTGCGGTCAATACCAGAAAATGTATTGAATCTGCTTTTTAAAGAGAGGGTATTGTTTCCAGTCAATCTCAATTTGCTTCCTTTCAGAATTTCCTTTTTAAACTGTTTACGTAAAGACAACATAGATATAATCTTCCTGCCAAGGCTTCTTTCGATCTGAGCCCTGTCTTAAAACTGGCGTAAGTTACGTCCGACGTAAATCAGTGTTAAAGCTATAGGAACTTACGCCCTAGTCGCAACTGGCCTATGCGCAACTAAACGCCAGCTTCGTGAGACAGGGCCCTGGGCCCTGTCTTACGAAGCTGGCGTAAAGTTGCGCATAGGCCTACAACATGGACCAGTTGCGACTAGGGCGTAAGTTCCTATAGCTTTAACACTGATTTACGTCCGACGTAACTTACGCCACCTTTGTAAGACAGGGCCCTGGTGGGTACATCATAAACCAGAGACTGAGACAACGGGAAAAGCATAAAGATTTTATTAGAGCGATTGTTGATCAAAATACCTAGTTCCAATACCATTGGTGTCGCAGTAAAATATACTGTCTAAAACTTTCCTTCTAACTTGCGGACGATTGACAGACAATTAAACTAATACGTAGGCTATACATGTAGCTTATTCCAGTTTGCAAGCCTATCTTATCCATTGGATGTTTACTCGTTTTGATATCAGAACCAAAGGTTAAGCGGTGCGTGAGAGTTTTCTAGAAATCTCAAATTGTTTTGCTTTCATTGGATTCTTTCGGCAGCTATGACAGATGATCAGATGTCGTAAGTTGATGACAAGTCTACTGGAATCGTGACGTGGTCTCCGGTTACGGAAATTACCGGAAATAGTTTCTCGGCAATTTTCGGAGGTCCCACAACAACATTAATTAGTGGTCAATTGTTCACAGCCGTTTGCTATACAATATGAGATTAATTTTACAAGATAGCAAATACATCAATAATATCCGTTTGGTCAGAATTGGAAAAAGTCAAAATGACTTATATCCCCATATTGGAATTATACAGGAATTACACGGATGAAGATGGGATCACGCACATCTAGGAAAAATCAGAATGAAATTAGGTTCGGAAATCACGCATTTGAAAAAAAATTAAATGGAAAGCCAAGTACTGGAAGTTTACATACAGTAATTCTTATACAAAGCGGCGTTTGGAAAACAAAATACATTTTTGAAGTCTCAGTTATAATTAGGTAAGATACGTGCCAATACAAATAAATTCGATGCAATTTTCGCTCCTTACAATGAGACCCTTCCTTCAGCCATGTGCTGTCAATACTTTGTTTTTCTAAATGGTTGTCACTGCAAGCACAATTGTCAATAGACAGTTCGTTTGTAAACTGACAGTTAATATTCGCTCACTGTGCATCTGTCATTCCGCTCCAAATAAAGCAAACCTGAGGAAACAGGTTTTTACACTTTCCTAAATCTAGAAATTGAACTATTGTAGCGGGTAAAAACATATTTCGACACAAAATTATCCAAATACTTTCTGACACTTCGGGCAGTATTTTAAATACAGTAACATGTCCATGGGACTGAAAATTACACAAACAGCCACCAATAACAACATGCATGTTATTTGCCACTCTAGACCACGTAGCCTTTTATATAAATACGAGGAGAAGGCCAGTTTTGTTTTTTTAATTGTTTGAAATCACAAGTATTATATACATAGCAAAAAAGTGCTTTACCCCCAAAAATGAAAACCATTGGTACCTAACCAAATCTATTATGTTTTCACGAGGACCATGGCCACACAAACGTAGCATTCTGGAACTTCAAAACATGCTTGTTCCTCTATAGATTGGTCTATATGACTTAACTTAGTTAGATTGTTTGACCAAATAATTGTAACTAGTCTTTCCGGCTTGTCAGGATTAGCTAGTTGGCGTTGTTTTTTTTTAGCCAATATAACTATTGTGGGTCCCTTATCAGCGGGCTTATTAACAATATTTTTGTTGTAAGAAATGCTTGAAACTCTCTTTGAACGTGGGTTCCATACTAATGATAAAAAATTAAGACATCACCACGTCCTCAGTTGTTTTTTAACAACACGAGCTTTCGACACCTGTGCCGGTGTCTTCCTGTTACACTTGACGAAGACACAGGCACAGGTGTCGAAAGCTCGTGTTGTTCCAAAACAACTGAGGACGTGGTGATGTCTTAATTTTTTATCATTAATATTTTTGTTCTGACTCAAACAAAAAGTTGGTGAGATTGTGGGGGGTTTAAGAGTTCTGTGCGTTTTGAAACTCATTAAAAAACGAATGTTTAGTTTTTCGTGTAAAAGTTTATTGCACCACTTGATTCTCTGTGAATATCAGCTAGGGCAAGTGTTTTAGAACAGTTATCAGCATAAGACGTGTTCACTAAAACACACGGGCACTTTGTAGGCAGGTTGTGGGGCCTTTATTGAGTAAAGATAATTCAAAGAGAGTGAACTTGTGATTGCTTAAAGGCACACTTGCCGCCGTAGCCTGTTTAAATTTGCTAAGAAAACCAATTTACATGAGCTTACTACGACTAATACCACTAAACTTAAACATAGGACACATAAAACATGTCTAGTTAGCTTTAGACTGTAAAAATGGGGTGAAAAACAAACGAAGAATCGAAGCCTGATTACAACAACAACGATCAGTGTCGGTCAACTTTCGTGTTGGATTACCCTCCTTTCAGGCCTTTGAATCTGTGGTTTACACTCAAAAAATTGTCAGCAGGCTTTTCCAGTCGCTGTTAACCGATCGTCAGTCTGTATTTCTCAGATAAATAGGCCTACGTAAAATTACACTGTGCCGTTAGTTCACTCACTCGACTGAAACATAAAATCGCCAATAGGGGGCAGATCGGTTTGTTTACGTTCCGGGTACGTAACAATTCAAATTTTCAAATTCAAATTAAAAATACAAAGTGACGTCCAAAGTTTTAAATTTTGGTAAAAATAGAAAGTTCCTAACTTATATTGTCTGGGAAAAATACAGAATACGGTCTTTCTTTTTTAATGTAAACAATATTCCTGATTTTCGCGGCAAGTGTGCCTTTAAAGTGGCATGAGCTGCCAAAATTCACACTTTTTTTTTCAAAATTTCTGATCTCTACGACAGTAAGAGGCTTTGAAGGCCATCGAAAAACTAAACGATTGGCGTTGGAATGAGAAAAATCTATAATATATGTGACTTTTACGAACCGAAATAGTGTTTGAAAATTAAACAAAATTGAAATAACCGGAACGGCCATTCATTCATTCTAAGCCAAAGTTAGTTCAAAACAATACTTTATCGTTCATTCGCGAGACTGGAAGCACTAAAAAGATTCTGAATTTTTACGTCTTGAGAAAAATAGCCAATAATTTAAACAATCTGTTTGAACGTCAAAATATCAACATTTTGGCAGCTCATGCCACTTTAAGTTAACAACATTGATACTTAAAGGCACACTTGCCGCCGTAGCCTGTTTAAATTTGCTAAGAAACCCAATTTACACGAGCTTACTACGACTAATACCACTAAACTTAAACATAGGACACATAAAACAAGTCTAGTTAGCTTTAGAATGTAAAAATGGGGTGAAAAACAAACGAAGAATCGAAGCTTGATTACAACAACAACGATCAGTGTCGGTCAACTTTCGTTTTGGATTACCCTCCTTTTAGGCCTTTGTATCTGTGGTTTACATTCAAACAATTATCAGCAGGCTTTTCCAGTCGCTGTTAACCGATCGTCAGCCTGTATTTCTCAGATAATAGGCCTACCTAAAATTACACTGTGCCGTTAGTTCACTCACTCGACTGAAACATAAAATCGCCAATAGGGGGCAGCTTGGTTTGTTTACGTTCCGGGTCCGTAACAATTCAAATTTTCAAATTCAAATTAAAAATACAAAGTGACGTCCAAACTTTTAAATTTTGGTAAAAATAGAAAGTTCCTAACTTATATTGTCTGGGAAAAATACAGAAAACGGTCTTTCTTTTTTAGTGTAAACAATATTCCTGATTTTCGCGGCAAGTGTGCCTTTAAGCCGAAATTAAGGTGGCAAATGCTCTGTAGTTTAAATTTAATTTCTCGAGTCATTTGGTATGCAAGCAATTTGTTGTATCTTTAGTTCAGTGGATTTTTTAAACCGATTATACTAACATATAACATGGGATATTTTATTAATGTTCAGTAGACCAACACGTTCCATAATATGTTAACGTCACACTTATAGGCTGAAGATAGATTAGTTCTAAATTCCTCTTGACAGTCCGGTTTCAAGATTAAATACACACATCCAAAGCTGCTGTGTCTTATACAGTTCAGTTCTGAGAAACAGTCTCACGTCATTGATGTAGGTCTGTATCTTACTTTTTCTGTTAACGATTTGTTCCGAACCAGATATATGAATAAGTTATGCGGTTCCTTAACATAAAACAGAAGGGTCGTCAAATAAAATGAGAACGTTAACTGTCTGAACGCAAGAAATGAGATACATGTGTACAAAGAGATCAGTGACCAGACATAACATGTAGACGTGAGGCTGATTCAATAAAAAAATAAAACCATTCACATCAATCCAAGAAATATGCAGGAATTTGTTCCAGTGAACCACTCAGCATGGGTAATCAACAAAAAATAATAATACACGTATGAGCACACTCGGAACTCCCTTCGGCTATCTTCGCTCCCTACCGGTCGGCTTTGACACGCTCGTAAATCCCCGAAGTTTCAGAGTGGTATGAGCAGTGCTATCTTTAGTTTTCTACGGCTACTGATTGGCGTAGATCACACCGACCCCGGCATACCCGTAATAATAGGACCAATAAACCAACTGATATTGTTATTCACTATTTACATGATTATATATTGTAAGGAAACTACACCGAAACAAATAGTTGTTTATTCATATTTCTTGATAAATAAGTTTATTTAGGTCTAGCACTTAGTACTATACATCGTTTACTGTTAAGTTTTATGTTTCGTCCTTGCTGATTCCGCCAACGATAGATTTGTCTGAAACGGTTCAACTCGGCATCTGGGATACCGATTTTACTGTGATAAGTGACTACCGTCAGATTACTGTGATACATAAAAAGAAAGATAGAAATTAAAACCATACAGACAAACCTGGTCGTTTAAAACAAACAAACAACAGACGAAGATTAATATTGTTTGGATATAATGAAGTGACAGTTTCTCGCAGCTTTGGGTAACATCTGGCAGCGTAATAAAATACATGAAAAAAACAATGTTAAATTCTGGCCCTTTGACTCCATTTATAATTAACTTATGACACGTTTTTTTTTATCCCTAGTGTTGATTGGATCTTTTGGGGTATAAGTTGCTCGGCAAGACAGACAATTCGCCTAAGTGAGGGTGCTAAGATACCATTAACTGATTCATTTACATACAACTTCGCAAAACCTTTTACTTTATTCAGTTTTGGGTATTTTAAACGAAATTTGAAAAATCCTTAAAAGCAAACCGAAACGGAAAACTGAATTGAAAGATATAAAATTAGATTACAATAATCTACAGAAACTGCATGAAAGTTCATATTTTATTTTGTTGATCGTTCCAAATCCCATCCAATGTTGTGTGTGCGCTTGTGTCGGGTCGAGGGGCGGGGGTTTACATAACAACTAAGCTTTTCTTTACTGGGTTTTCATTCATACGTTAGGTACAAGAAAATAAAACATAAAATAGCATATGTCTGTTGATTTTAGCATCAAGAAAGTTGGCGGCCTACATCGTTGTTACTTGGAAGGCTAATGGTAAAATTGTTTATCATATTGTATCCTCATTGACACTCCGTTGTCTACTATCTCCTCAAACGTTACGACTTTTATGAGTCTGATACTTTAGGTTAAGTCGACATCTGTAGACAGTTGCGTCACTAGACACTATAACTGCCACGTATGACCAGTTTTATTCGTTGAAATTGCAGCCATGTCAGCTTAGATTATCCGTAAACTCATTTGTCGAACTCGATATTGTATTCGGCGTACGCCGAGGGTAATGTCTGACGTAAACAAGATGTGTTTGTTTTTCTGTGTTAAATTCGAACGTGCAGGCACTAACGGAAGTAAGCAAACATCCCAGTTACCCAGAATACTTTACCAGCATTTGTATAATATGGGCGCAATCTTGAAATTCGAGTGCACCCTGACTTCTTGGGGATTACGTAGCGCGGATAAATCGGTCACGTGGTACACACATTATCCGCTGCAAACAGTCGATCAGTTTACAGTTTCTCGTGTTCGGGGTACACCGAATGCATAATGGAACTGGACCATGGGGTGGACTTTGTGTAAATGGTAATGTAATTGACAGAGTTTTGTGAAGGTTGCGTGATATTCATTGCTGATCATACAAAGTACTACAATTATTATACAATCGACTAGGTTCTGTTCGTTTTGTTTACATAGTCGTTTAGTAATACTGGAAGTTTTGGTTGAAACGTGAACAATTTCAGCTGCAGGCTTACGGCGAGGACGTTACCTGTTGAATAGTACTTCAAGCAATGAACTATATAGTCCATTGCTTACGAGCCATGCTGCCATTATGGCTGCAGCCATCTTGTTTAGAATCCTCATTTTTTGTCAGTTGCAGAACTCGAAAACAGTTGAAGTATTTTACGACATTGGATACTTCCTTACAGATATTAACCCACATATCCTTCTGAAATTCAGTCCAAACTGCCGGTATCGAGACTGCAAAAATCTTACTAAACCTAATACAATGGCTAATATGGAGACGCATTGTACTTGTGTCTTCGACAAATGGCTGTCTCGAATGTGCGAGAATCTCGTTAAGTCGGATGACTATAACCAAAGAGAGTAGATTGACAAGAGTGGTCACTTCGTCCAATCAGCATTGCCGGCATGTTCTTCTGGCCCCCTAGCGGATGAGTGTTCCAACTGTACACGATTCGATTAGCGCGCCCCCTACAGGAAGGAGGTTTCGAATCGAATCGCGTCAGTTTAAATTCAACATGGCGCGAACGAAGTGACCACTCCTGTAAATGGACTCTCTTTGCTATAACTTCAGTCTCACCAGAAGTCTATAAATGGGCCGCACTCATTGGTTTATAATATATTAAATCATCTTGGATTTCTCAATTCATTTTAATACAAGAAATCCTTACTGGAATTTATGTTATTTATTAAAAAGTTTATTTTTAGCTTTGTAAATGATAGCGTTATTTACTGTCCAACTTTGAAACTCATTCCCAGATGTATATATCTCGACAAATCCTTTTCTATAATAGCTGATGACAAGCATGGATCTTCATCCTCAACAGATACATGTACATCGTTCTCTCCACAAAAATCGCGGAGCCTGCATAATATCGATTTATTGCAAATATACACAAATTTTGTTAAACTTTAAAGTGGCATGAGCTGCCAAAATGTTGATTAAAACAGAATGTTGAAATTATCGGCTATTTTTCTCAAGACGTACAATTCAGAAGCTTTTTAGTGCTGCTAGTCTCCAGATATATGATAACGTATTGTTTTGAACTGACTTTGGTTTAGAATGAATGAATGGTCGTCCCGGTTATTTAAATTTTGTTTACTTTTCGAACACGTTTTCTGTTCATACAGGCCACATACTGTATGGATTTTCCTCATTCCAACGCCAATCATTTAGTTTATCGATGGCCTTCAACGCCTCTTACTGTCGTGGCGATCAGAATGTATGGAAAAAGTGTGAATTTCGGCAGCTCATGCCACTTTAAGCTAATCTTGCTCCTCTGAAAGCCAACCTTCACTAATGTCATTTTGAAAAAAAATGTTTCCCTCTTCCCTTTGAGAGATACTTACTTGTCTCTGCTTGATATAGTTTTGAATAATTATACTTGCCTCGCCCACGACTTTTCGAGCAGTATTTAGGAATTCAAGACAGATTAAGTGACACAAATTGGGTTACGCTGATCCAACCTGAGTGCCTTAGCCAAATCACGTAATGGACGAGGGACTGTAAAACAAAGATTCGTTTCAATTCTGAAAAACCTAAATCTAAAAGGATGGGACGAACAGAACTAATTATGTTTTTTCTGGATCGTCTCCTCGTCTAATTAAGACTGACTGCGTCTTTTTGAATGACATTTTGACATGTAAAGAACTGAAAATAAACAGCTATTGATGACTCGTGAAAAGCAGTGTATTTAATAACCAATGCTCATAGAGAGACAATGTCCAAGGTTATTGTTCGGATTAACGGTCATTTTCTTCTGAAACCAAACTCAGTTAATTCCGAATTCAAGAAAAGAACTACAGCCCATTTTATAACCAATATTGTTTAAGAGACAAGGTCAAAGGTTATCGTTCGGGTCAAGGGTTATCCCCTTCTGAGACCAGACTCACTTAAGTCCAGATTCAACAATGAGAACGGCAAACAAAGCCTATTTCATGATAGAAAATTAGCCAACAGTTGAATTAGCTTTGTATGTTTCTCTCGTTATTTACATCTTCTGATGTCCTTGTTTTGACAGATGTCAATAGGTAATAAATTTAGACACTTGCTTAGGGATCTCGTCATTTTGTCTATCAAATGAAATATAAGGATTTATTTAACTTATCACTTTATAAAGGTAAATGTTTAATCAAATTGTAATCGATCAAGCCCCGATCGAATAAAACACTTTAAAACGCTTTATTTCATCGGGCATCTGTCCATATCTTAAAAGGTGTAATTAATCTTAAGGGCGATGAGACAAACTCAATTTCACTTTGTTCAGGAGCAATTTGTTTATCTTTTCAATAAATCTGTTTTCTGTTTCAAAATTAGAGACTCAGTTAATGATAGATTATTGTATTGATCTATTTCAGGAATCCCTTAACCCCAATACAGATATAAATAAACCTATCTTTTATTAAAGATTTTGGATGACTGTCCAGAGTATTGGGACACCAAAGACTGTCAATGTTCATTGTTTATGTTTATTACATCTGCATATGTTTTTTTTTTCATGTTATAACAAATCAAACACAAAAATATATGGACCAAAGCCAAAAGAAAAAAGTAAAGCTTTGATACGGTAAGCCAACTGTTCAAAAGTCGATAAACTGAGCCAGTGTGCATGTGTTTATTTCATTTTAGGACAAATCAAACACAAAAATATATAGACCAAAGCCAAAAAAAAAGTATAGCTTTGATACGGTAAGCCAACTGTTCAAAAGTCGATAAACTGAGCCAGTGTGCATGTGTTTATTTCATTTTAGGACAAATCAAACACAAAAATATATAGACCAAAGCCAAAAGAAAAAAGTATAGCTTTGATACGGTAAGCCTACTATTCAACAGTCTATTCCTGAGCAAGTGTGCATGTGTTTATTTCATTTTAGGACAAATCAAACACAAAAATATATGGACCAAAGCCAAAAGAATAAAGTACAGCTTTGGTACGGTAAGCCTACTATTCAACAGTCTATTCCTGAGCAAGTGTGCATGTGTTTATTTCATTTTAGGACAAATCAAACACAAAAATATATGGACCAAAGCCAAAAGAAAAAAGTATAGCTTTGATACGGTAAGCCAACTGTTCAAAAGTCGATAACCAGAGCCAGTGTGCATGTGTTTATTTCATTTTAGGACAAATCAAACACAAAAATATATAGACCAAAGCCAAAAGAAAAAAGTATAGCTTTGATACGGTAAGCCAACTGTATGCGTTTGTTTTTCGAGCTCATGTAAAAATAACCTTCACTAACGTATTATGTCCCGAAATCTGATAGCATGAATAGCTTTCTGATGAGGTCGGCTGGATATTAACCGAAAAATACTACACTCAATCAAAACATTGGACATGTTTTCTTCACACAAGAATAAGCACCCGTCTCGGTCCGATGATTTTGTTTGGTAGGATATCGATTTTTTAGCTTTTGTCTTTTCCAGCTTTCTATATTAGTTTGTTGTTTCAGCGCTGTGCAACAACGTATATAGGGAGCTACTTCATGTAAAACCAGGCTAATTCATTCAATAGATTTGCGAACGAAAGGGCGAATGATGTATAGCTCTTGTCAAGGATTTTCCAATAACTGATATTCATTGGTAAGATCGATCTGGACCATACCTCTTTTTAACACAATTAGAAACTTGTCTCCATGGTTATTTTAGACAAAAAGATTTTCCCTGTGCCCGTGTGTTTTAGTGATCATAAATATATATATTTGCTTTACATTATAAAAAAACAGCCCTAAGCATATGATTTCATTCTATTGTAATTTATGTATTTGTTTTGCATATGTAATCGCATTAATATTACGCATCGCCATTGCAACGGCAAAACAAGGTAAATGGGTGTCAAAGAGTTCACTTCTTAAAAATAAATCACACCAGTTTATAAAACCGCCATTTTTACCTATTGAAATTCTGACCGGTCGTCTGCCAAATACGAAACTATACCTTTGCAGAGACATCTTTCAGTGAATAAAGTTAATTCGTTTTTCCTTTTTAAGGTTTATCTTGAAACTAAAAAGAAAAACAGAGGTTTGGTTAAAAAATTATTCAAGCATAAATGTATGTAAACTGTAAATATATATGATTCTTGGGAAATAAGATATCAAGTTCGTTCGTGAGAAAAAGTACCAAATCCGCGCAGTTACCCCTTCAACAGATCCGACGTCTCATTGGAGGGGTGAAACGCAGGCTGGTAGCTAATGGGGACTATGCGCGCTATTGACCTTCTGCTCTAGGGATGTGTGACATTTTTACTTCAATATGTTCACCCTGTGAAGCCAGATGGACGCTGAAGTTTCATACTGACAAGCATCTTTTTATTTTGTTAAAGTACACTTTTGATTGGCTAACGATAACCTGAATAAATTGTATAGCTTATTGCCATCAATGGGGATTTCTTATCGCCAGAATGTTGCCGTTTATGATCACAATCGTTTTTGCAACATCAGTTTGCCAGCAATCTCCCTACACCAATGGTTTTATCGGTCGGTTCAGACTTTCCGCGGGGGTGCCTTACTTTTTTCTTAGTGTGGAAGATGAAAATACTTTATTTCATGACGTTCAAACGAAGAAAAGACAACTTTGCATATATACTTGTGCTTTTCTTGAAAATGCTCTTAAAGAGTCGGAGCAGAATGAGAGGGTCAGCCATGACGGATAGCTGCTTCCAGTATTATAGGTGATCCTTTCTGGAATAATTGCCCACATGTCAACTGGAGTCGTCAAAGACCCTCTAACGACTTTTAGCAAAAACAAAATTTAGCCAATTATAAACACAATGCCTAAAATGATCGATGGGTGGCTCATGCAAGAAAGGAAATACTTAAACCATACGATATAAGGGTAACTAACAGTTTTAATGATGACATCAACTTGACATCCACACCAAGAGGTCAAGATTGATTGATTGTTTGGTGTTTTCCGCCAAGCTCAAGATTATTTCACTTATATGGTGGCGTTGCCAGTTTTATTGTGAGAGGAAACCGGGCTCTATGCCCAGAGGAAACGCATGACCTTCCGTTGGTAACTGGTAACCATCCCACATAGGTCGTTCGAGTGAAAACCCAGTCAGAAAATTTTCCAATTTTTTTGGACTGAGTGGGATTCGAACCCGCGACACATTGGTGGGAAGATGTCAAGAAATAACGACATGAAGACAAACACATAAATAATGGCTCCGCTAGGTGGTTACAATTTAAAAAATATTTACTATGATAATTTACATCTAGGCCTAATATTGACCGATTTCCAATAATCGATTAAAACAGGGTTGCTAACTTTTTTTAATTAAAAGATGCATAGATTTAAGCCTTGACATTGGCTGAGTAGCTGTAAAGGTTGCTACAATGTTCATCAAATGCATTCAAATTGTATAAACGAGTCTCTGTCACAACAAAATCACACCATTTTTTTTCTAGCTTAAGTTCAATTTAGAACAATAATTGTTTAAAAAGGTATCTCTGTTTTTGGTTTTCTTTTTAAGAAGCCTCAATTAAACATTATTTGCGAAATACATGTAGGCCTATATTGTGTTTGTTTTGTTTTTTGCTATTTTTATCTCATCAAAAACGAATCATTGAAAGGGCTACGGTATACTATGTATTTATGAACACTAATTAAAACACACAGGGAAAATCTTCTTGACTAAAGTAACCATGGATACAAGTTTCTACTTGCATGTGTTAAAAAGGGAGGATCGTGCAAATATGATCGTGATACCCAATCATAGCGTGTTGCAATAAACCAAAACCCATGGTAGTTCACTAAGTTGAATGGCACACGCCAATAAATCTAATCACCACCACCACCACTAAGTTGAAGATAGACAGGAGTTCGGCTTTAGTCAGTAGAATATCATGGAATACTTTGCAATATATTGTACAAATTGTACGGGTCTTCAGCTAAGTCGGGTAAACTGAAATGAAACAAAATATGATAATGGGAAATGAAAGTGAAAATATGCAAGTGAAACTATTGGTCTTCTTATAATCGACGGCTGAGCGTTGACTCAGAGGTAGAGCCATTTTACTCGGAATTAGTTTGTGTTATTCTGTTTTTCTGTGTGGGGAGGATGGTATGACCCAGCATGTAGCAGCTGATGCGTGTCAGTAGATTTGACGAATACTTTGTAATCCAGATGCCCAATAGTATGATATGTATGACCCTTGTAAATAGTTAAATCCAAAAATCCACAGACGTGTGATCAATAGTAGACTGTAGTTTAATGCAGGGGTCGTGAGAATTAAGAGTATCAATGGAAATATGAAGGTCTTCCAACGTATGCTGCCAAATGATAAAAATGTCATCCAGATACCGAAGGAAATGAAAGGTTGTTTGTGACATTTGTGAAAAATATCACTCTCCCACTCAGCCCTAAAAATAGAATCAAAGTTAGGACAAAAACGTTTCCCCATAGCACATCTTTTCATTTGCTGAAAGGTCTTCCCATTGAATTCAAAATCATTACCTTTAAAGCTAAGTTCCAACAATTCTAAAATGTCTTTGTCCGGGCGACGGTGGTCGGTAAATCGTTAGAATGCTGATTTTATGGAATTAAGACCTGGTCAGCCAAGTCTATGTCAATGTTTGTATATATTGTTAACATTAAAACACACGGGCACAACAGTGCGCACATTAATCTATTCAACAATCAGAGTGTGCCTTTAAATTTACACTTAAAATTACATCTTTGCATTATAGTATTAAGTGGACAGTGAATGTCCGTTGACGTGATTTAGAATACATTAGAAAAATTACACACTTTCGCTCTACCTTTAGAACAGAGTGAGTATTCTTATCTAGGATTGGCTCTATAGAAATCTATACACTTGATTTATAACCATCTCAACGATGTTACAATTCATGTAACCGAATTTTGTTCGTGGTATTCAATAAAGGTCATCCTTGAAGACAACTGTCAGGGCTTATATCTCCGAAACCATTCACATTTAAATAACTAAGCCCAGCTTTCTTGATTAAGTTGGGTTTTTAATCCACTGTTGTGAACCCTTGGCGTCAGTTTCTATCGAATGCACTTTTCAATTCCAAATTGCGTTTGATGGATTGGAGAATCATTCAATTTATTATCCAATAATTTATCAAGAAGTTCAATGAAGTTTTTCAATAATGTTCCATTAAGATTCTCGCTAAAATGACATTTTGATTGGACCTGTTGTAAGATTTAAGAGCAGACTTTGACAAGCGAAGGAATTTGAAAGATTACGGCTTAAATCTCGAACGTTTATACTTTCCACAATATTTATGACGTATCATTGTAGTCTGTAGCCTGTAACCAGAGCCCACCACCGAAAGAAAATACTCAAAAGAATTTTACCTTGGACATACGGGAATCTGAAATATTCACAGGCAAAATGCCTAACAGTAATCGGTTGTTTAGTGTTCATAAATAGTTACAAGAAGCTGTACTAGATTTTCAGTATGCAGCTGAACTTAGCACCAGATTCCGAATTCGATTTCCAAAACTTGTCTTTTGATGTGGTATTCGGTATTCGAATCCCGTATTAAGTACGGGATCCTAGACCCAAATCTTGAATCTGGTGTAAACTTCAGGTTCCCCGTCTTAGTAAAAATTGAAATAAACATATATCTGACGCTGCTTGATATAATAATAAAGATTCTCGTGGATCAGTCTTGAATCAGTGAAATTGGTGACCTTGAATTAAGAAAGAGTAACAATGTATCTGGACATATATTTTTGCCTGTGTCAATATAATATATCTGGATACCTTTGTACAACGGCTCTCAATAACTTTCATACAAAGAGGCAATTTCCTACAACTATTTCTCATAAACCACTCAAATCAATTCAAACCGATTTATGGATTTAGAAAATTGAGTTGTTTTTATCGAGGGCTTTGTGATAAATAGCATCAGCTTCTATCTCAAAAAGCAGTTTTCAATTTCAAATTATCCATGATTGATGGGTAATTTATTTCGTAAATTTCAGGTAATTTATCAAACAGCTCAATGAAGCTTTTATCGAAATCCTCTTTTCAATTCGGCTTAAAGAAAATTTCTTCCTTTATGACTTTGGAAAATGATTAAATAAGTTAATCAAATTTAAAATTATTAGTTCAGTTTTTGGAGTTGAAGCAGATTTATGACTGACCGTGCTTAAACCTTGACCCTTCAAGTGACCGAAGCACTTCTCTTTAATTATGGAAACATTTTTATAAAATACAATTGCTTTAACCAATGAAAAATCAGGATCCATTTCCATAAACATTTAAATAGTCATCTCAAAACACTAAGCTGCCGCCAGTATCGATGTAATGCAGCTTCCAATTCCTGTAGATTGTGTACAGGAAGCTCTAGGGATTGAAAGTTTCTGCCCATCCTATCCCAAATGTACTCTAAAGGATTCAAATCCGCGCCGTTACCCCTCTGGTGGGGGGGGGAGTGTTCTACACACTCTAAGTGACATTTTTACTTCAATATGTTCCCACTGTGAAGCCAGATGGACTCATACTTACGGGCATCTTTTTATTTTGTTAAAATACACTTTTGATTTGGCTAACGATATCCTGAATAAATTGTATAGCTTATTGCCATTAATGGTGATTTCACCAGAATGTTGCCCTTTATGATTACAATTGTTTCTGCACCATCAGTTTGCCAACAATCTCCCTACACCAATGATTTTATCGGTCGGTGCAGACTTTCCAGGGGGGGTGCTTAACTTTTTTTTTGTGTATAGAATCGACACTGATATAGAAACTGTGAAAAAAATGAAGAGCTTTACATTGATAATATAGGCGTTATTTGGTCTGATCATCTTACGTGGTCGGTGTACTAAATAATGCCCGGCAGTCTATTTTTGCACAAAGTTCTGTAACCAAGGATTTCTGGATCTATCCTGTTTGTGTACCAATGTGCTTACCCAACATTATGAGTGTTCCATATCCAAACTCGCTTTCAGTATTAATTCCTACCCGATTCATTTAAAGCAAGGTATCAAATGCCCAGGCAATACACTATAGGGGCCAAGAAAAAATGCACTAAAATTACTAGCCGAGAAATCTGGGGTCTGCCGAATTTTTTTTTCTCTCCGTGTTCGTCAGGCGACAACACACATTACCAGCCATAAAATACCAGTCGCCCTAAGACCGATAATCCGGGCTATAAAGTTACATGCATTTCATTTAGAAGTTAAGTATTGATTCCCTGTGAAGATAAAAAGTTGGATGTAGGCCCCGGCGTAATCTATTAAACAAAAAAAATCTTTACTGGGAAATACATACAACCGGGGCTGTTTCTCGAAACTTTTACACCCGATGTAAGGCCAATGCAAGGTATAAGTGTCATGGCAACAAATACTTTCAACATTATGTTACGACCAGGCGCAAAGTTACGTCAGGCGCAAACGTCTTGAGAAACAGCCCCCTGTGTGTTATAATTCACACATAAAAGACCTTTAGATCGATAAACGTTTTCTTGTCAACTCTGAAACCTTTCATTTACCCGTAAGGGTAGGTCGAATCGCCGCTTTTGTCTTTTCAAAGATAAATGTTAGTAAAATGTCTCTGCGTAACCATCTGTTTATATAAACAAGATGTACTACACCAATACACTTCATTGAAGAAAAAAAGGAATATATACTTAAGCATCTATACGACGGTTCCCTGTATATATTTGTTGAGAATCATCCAACAATAAATTCATTTCTTATTCCATTTATGGACCATTTCCAAGCCTGTTCATCATAACACATTCAGCTTTGTCATACTTTTAAACTCGTTAACAATTAAAAGAGCAGTTTTTGGAAATTGTGTTACCGACTGTTTTTTCGTACGTACATCTGCCTTTATCGACCGCAGTCTTCAATTTCACTTTACCGCTGAATGATTGCAGATTTACGCATTCAATTTGAGACAATTTATCAAACAATTTAATAAAGCTTTATTAAAACTTCTCCGTCAGGTTGTCTGAGAAAATATGAAGATTTAATTTGTTTTTCACCCATGGTTGACCTCAAAAGCCAGATTTTGACAAGTCAATTAATTGTGTAGATAGAATAACTTAACCCGTATACCTTAAATGCTTTGAGAATAAGGCATCTTAAACTAAGCCACAGTTTCGATTTCTAACTTGGTCTAAAAAGTACAAGGAAAATGATTGGTTGGTGTTTAACACCGCATTTATTGTGTATTGCACCTTTACATTTTGTTTGATAGCTCTGTAAGGTGAGGGGCCTCGGTGGTCTAGTAGTGGTCGTCCCTCAGTCCCACACAGACCTTCCATCGATGCGGCGCGGGTTCGAATCACACTCAGACCAAATCAAAATTGAAAAATTTCTTAGTGGATTTATGTCTCAGTCGCCGTATATGGAAGAGTTGCCATGCACTCGCCGAAGGTCGGGGGTTTCCTCTGGGCAATGAAACCTGACAACGCCGCTATATGCGTAATATACTCTTCAGTGCGGTGAAAAACAGCAATCCATCAATCAATCAATCGAGATGAATTAGGTATGGAAATCAGTAAACGTACCAGGATAAGACATGTCATTTCATTTTTGGAATGATATTTTAACTCGCGATTCGTTAGTGAAAGCTTGTCAACTACAGCGTCAGTTGTCTACGAAGTAATCCAAAATGTTCGCCAATTTGTACAAGTTTCAATTTAACTTGGGTATCCATATTTGAGATGTAATTTTATATATATATATATTAACTAGTGAATAAGCATGAAATCAAATCGATGAGAAAACTATTTTGAAATAGATCTACATTCGGTCTGTTTCGTTAAGTGCCTGGGCCTCGGTGGCACAGTCAGCAAGATAATATAGTGCCTCTGTCGGGCACAGGCCTTTCGCCGTTGCTGCACAGGTTCGAATCCCACTCAGGCCAAATAAAAAAGAATACAATCGATTGCCAAGTGTGGAAGAGTTGCCAGGTAGTCGCTGAAGGTCGGGGGTCTGTGCAAAGAGCCCCCCCCCCCCCCCTCCACCCACCCCACTACCACGGGAAATATTCAATCTTGAGCACGGCGTAAAACATTTATAAATCAATAGTTTGGTGAAATTTGTTTTTCTACAAATTTAAGTGAGTTGCCTGGTTTCCTCCAGACAATGAGCCGGGTTTTTTCCCCCACTAAACAACTAAACGGCGCCATATAGGCCTAAGTGAAATAATCTTGAGTGCAGCATAAAACATCAATCAATCAAAATAAGGGACAATGATCGCAAAACAATATCAAACTAAAAATAGACACTATGCTTTTAACTATACTTTTCTGGCTTTTTCCTTAATGCTGTTTCCGAGTTTTAAAGTGGCACGAGCTGCCAAAATTCGCACTTTTTTCATAATTTCTGACCGTCACGACAGTAAGTGGCTTTGGAGACCATCGAAAAACTAAATGATTGGCGTTGGAATGAAGAAAATCCATACAGTATGTGGCCTGTAGCCCTACTAACCGAAAGCGTGTTCGAAAAGCAAACAATATTTAAATAACCGGGACGACCATTCATTCATTCTAAGCCAAAGTTAGTTCAAAACAGAACTTTATCGTACATTCTTGAGACTAGAAGCCGAAAAAGCTTCTGAATTATACGTCTTGATAAAAATAGCCGATAATTTCAACATTCTGTTTTAACGTCAAAATATCAACATTTTGGCAGCTCATGCCACTTTAATTAAAGTAAAAAAAAACTATAATACAAATATGTGAGATGAAGAAATAAAACCATCTGTGCAAAATTATACATCGAAAGTTTATTTTGTGGTTGCCATGCGATTTCTTGGATAAATATTTCGTTAACGTCATTAAACGGTCAAGGTCTCTCCGCTGAAAATTTAGTCCTTATCAATTACTGCCAGTCTTTTGGTGATTTTTCTGATAACTTTATTGATGAAAACCTAGCGAAAAAACGAAGATGTTTGCGCTGGATGAGGAGTTATTGGATCTCAGCAGTTTGCCCCATCCATCATTTTGGAACGGACATAAATGTTGATTTCTAAGAATCAATATCCAACAAATATGGTTAATTTCAGTTTCCAATATTTACATTAAATAGCTTGGAAATCGATAGATTGATTTTCTGAAAAAAACGTTTTTGCTTCCATTATAAAATAGTACGCATTAAGCCTTCTACTTATTGTATCATATTTTACTGTAAAATATTTTATTTGTTTTTAATAGAAATCAAAATTTGTAAAATGAAATCTGTTGGTGGTTTATTGATTCATTTATTAAATAATTTGACTCGTAACATTATCAATTCAGAAACCATTCTTAAACTTTTTTTTTACTAGGAGTTTTTTTTTTTCCGCAACTGACATCGCGATTTCTGCAATGCATCATTCAATTTCAAATATCGTTCGATGGATTTTAAATTGTGCAATTCAATTCTAGGCAATTTATCAAACAATTCAACAGGCTTTATTTAAATCCTCTCGTCAGTCTCTGAGATTTAATTAGGTTTTTATCCAATGTTGACCCAAAGAGCAAGGTTTTGACAAGTCAATTAATCTAACCTTAACTTAAAATCTATTATGAATAAAGCCTCTTAAACTAAGACAAGGCTGACGTCGATTTGTCTAATCTCAATCAAATTAAATGAAATTAAAGAGTGTTTAACTTTTATTCCCCCCATACCCAATCAAAATGTTTAATTTTTTTAATTTTTGGGGAATACCATTATAAATTTGGCATTGGTAGGGTTTTTGGAGCAAAATAACTAAGGAGAAGTGTTTTTAAGCTGTCAAAACAAATACACCCCGTTTTAGCCCTAGTGATTAGAGTTTCAATAGCTTTTTAGTTTTTACAAAAAAATGTGGAGATTCAACAAGTATTTATATATGGTCCAAACATTTAATATTATGTATTCCATTCCGTACCGTGGAGAGTGAATTTTTCATATCGTGCTTATAGTTAGAAACGCGTTATCAAAGCACACTCTGTCATTTTACAAAAATGTCCCTTAATTCATTGTTCTAAGACGAAGATCAATGATAAAGGCCTCTAAGATTTGATAGTTTTTACAGTACAATACGTGAGATGTTGTGCTTAATGCCATTTCTAAATTACAGGCCTGCGGGAGACAATGGCTTCGGGTAACAGATGAAAATGACGGACGATCCATTTTTACCCTAAAGTTAACATGAAAAAGGCAAAAAATAACTTGTTGTAGATTTATAAAGGAAAAGAAACCACATGAATTATCTGGGCAGGAGAAAAGTGATCGATAAAAAGCTATAATAGCTGCGATTTTAGAGTAACCATCAAACACTGAAGATATGTTTCCAACTCAAGTTTGGCCTTTCCAAGATATATACCGACCTTATTTACGAATTTGAGACCTCGGCAGAGTGAAATTCTCTCAGTCCGACACAGTCCTTCCATCGATGCGTCGCGAGTTCGATTCCCGCTTGAACCAAACAAAATTGAAAAAATGATTTTGTCCTCCAAAAATGAAAAAAGGGGAAATTACTTTATGACGAAAAATAAGTTTTGCATTTGCAGATAGGCCTAAGTTTCAGTAACAAAACGCATTAAAATTTCCACTTGAGTGTTAACAAACTCAAAGCAGGGGCCTAATCTTTAACATTGAAGGAGATTTATTTATTGATTGATGTTTTGCGAGGCAATCATTACTATTTCACTTACATGAGGGCCATTGAGGGGAAAATTACTCAAAATTTGTCAAAGGGAGATTTCTTGCAATATCGAAGCACTTGGTCGACATTCTGTTTACTACTTTCAAACATATTCGAACCAGGTGTCTAAAAGATGCTCCATTCGGGTTTATGCAGTATAGGGCCTTCATGTTAGCCGTTTTCAAGACAATAGATTGATTGATTGATTGTTTGGTGTTTTACGCCGATTGTGGGAGGAAACACACGAGCTACCGGTGGCAACTGGCAACCATCCCACATAGATCGTTCGAATGAAAACCCGGTCAGAAAATTTTGCAATTTGTGGGATTTGAACACGCGACCCATTGGGGGAAGGCTGTTGAGATTGAACGTCCAACGCTCTATCTACTGAGCCACGGAGGCTCCCTTCAAGAGAATAGAAGAACGCGTTAATAATAATGAAACGAAATGTTCACACAGTAACCACCGCCCAGTCCCCTTCGCACTTTCATTTACGTGTAGTAGTCATTGTATCTTTATCCCTACTTGAAAACACCTTTCTTATGGATTCCACCCAGCTTCTGTCGACGTAGACAGAATGTAAGACATTTTCTGACAGATAGGATGATGATGGCCTATCTGTCAGAAAATGTCTTACATCATCATCGCAGATATTTCGGACTCTACTATCGACGCTGAGAGGATTTATAATGAGGTGGGAGGGCAATCTCATTAAACTGCCGTAAATTCATCAATGAAACTTTGAAGAACAAATCATAAAGCATTAATAGGTCAAAAAAAGAGGAGCACAATCTGGAAATGGATTGAGGGATTGGGACTTTAGTTCTCTACAACTGGATGGTCATATTTCATTACACTTGCTTCGTCTATTCCTGCCCTAACTATTCCCATCGGATTACTGACGCTGTTGCCATTTGCCGGGTTAAAACGAAAGCGAAAAACCCAATAATTTTAAGACTGCCTTTTTTAAAGTAGTGCATGACTTTACTCGAGAAGACGACTTTTCATCCCACTGTTAAACAACTGAAATGTTAATCGAGTGTTGGTAAAGACTTCTTTAGAATGCTTCGTGTTCTATTTCAGCAAGGAATCGGTCATTGGGTGTGACACTAAGCTAATCAAAACACATCTTCGAGGCTTTTACAGAAGGTGGAAAAGTGATATTTCCTTTGTTATGTGTTTTTGAGATAACGATTCATAAAATATTAATCAGCAACAAATAATACAATCACGATGTGGACAGAGAGTTCAGCACTGTTCTTCATTCAAACACAGGTCTTTTTATCTCATTGTTTTAATCTTTTCTTCTTGTCGTTTTTGTCTTTCCTAACTATTCCCACTGGACATATGATATTGCTGAGATTCCCAAGGTTAAAAAAATCGAGAAATCCAATTATTTTAAGTCATGTCAGTGACGAATTTAATCTTTTTCTTTTTTTCTATTTAGAAGGATAAATTCTGTCTCCCGCTAAATTCTCCTTTGAATCTTGAATAATATATCACTGCGTGTTAAGCATTAGTATAATAGGGCTATCGGTTTTCTACATTTTAATCTACTCGTACACAAACATGCGAAGATGAATTTTATCGGAGTGCGCAAAGGGAGGTAACTTACGAAATGTACACACCATATTTATCGCCCCTTTGTGCGTTTAGTGCATAGAATCATGATGGATTGATTTATTGCGTTTAGTGGTCGTTAGAACAACGAGATTTAAATGAGAACAAACAACACCTATGATGAGAACCGTCAAAGTTGAACACACATGTATACCTTCTTCTTATGTCCTACCAATGCTTATAAATATAATATTAACCTACAGGTTTCCCTTCTGCTAATAACCGAACACTGCTTATATATATATTAACCCACAGGGTTTCCTTCTGCTTATTTCCCCAGATTGCTTATAAATATATAAACACACAGGGTTTCCTTATACTTATATCCTAACACTGCTTATAAATATATATTTATGATCACTAACACGAGCACAGAGAAAATCTTCTTGTCTAAAATAACCATGGAGACAAGTTTCTCTTGTCTAAAATAACCATGGAGAAATATATATGAACACCCAGGGTTTCCTGATACTTATATCTTAACACTGCTTATAAATATATTAACCCGTAATCTGGGTCATCAATGGAATTACCATTGGCGGTATTTAATTTGTTAAAAATTAAATTAAATTTAAATAAAATTTAAAAAAATTAAATTTGTTAAAAATTAAATTCGACAGAAATAATCTATAATCCATACAATAACTTTGGTATACATATTAAAAAATAGTATAACGGCAAGACAACAACATCTTAAGGAAACGTATATTTATGTCAAATCTTCCAAAGTACAATTTTTGTAGAAAAATATAAAACATTTTCATTTCCAAAGTTGTTTGCTCTGGATGGTAGCAGAACAACATTACACTACATTCCATTAAATTGTTCTGAATGTTAATTCCTTAAAATTTTCTCCTTTCATCAATTTCGGCTAAATGTTACATTCAACTTGCTTATTCATAGGTCAACAAAATATATCACGCACTACAAAGACTTACATTCCAAACGCTTTTTCTTACCATTCATGGTATGATGATACAAGTAGCTTAATTCTGATTCTATCTCTTTATGATTCTATACTGATAGTGTAACTTTGACGATAGCATGTTTCCAGCTATTTGATCCTTAAAAAGTGACTACCCTGTACGATTAATTCATTGTTTTACGTCACACTCAAGATTTTTTCTGTGATACTGTGAAGCTTAGTGGGGCTCTTTGCCCAGCAAGTCATCCTTCTGGGTCCAGCAAGTACCTGGCAACTCTTGTATGTAGGGTGATTTTTTTTTTTTCTTGACTTCCAGGTACCCGGTTAATCACATCTTATATCCCAATCCGCCTATTGGGTGATGATTGTCAATATGAAAATACTGAATTTACAGCCACGTCATCAATCAGCAACCGTCCAATCATCTGCTTTATACAGTCTGAACATATACAGCCCACTGATGGCTGTAACTTGTAGTAATCGGCCAATCAAAACCGTTGTTGGCCAGATGGCAGCTATTGTTCCACCAATCACAGTCCTGTTGTCTAATGGATAAAGTCCTGCACATTCATATAAATATTGTGTAACGAGTTGAGAAAACATGAATATCACAGCTAATTTGAGAGTCAGGGATGACTTGTACGGTGAGAATTCGCGATCAATTGTTACCTCGTCCAACTGATCCACATCCCATTCATCATTATCCTGAAAATAAAGTTACGCTTGTTTGATTGATTGATTGATTGAGATGTATAACTGTAGTGAAAAGATAAGCTAATAGTAAAAATTTGTATGACATTTCTAATTTGGTGGTGGTGGTGGGGTGGGAGTTGGTTTCCTCCCCCAGTAAACCTGGTAACGCTACCACATACGGTAAGATCTCCGCTAATTCAAGGACCAGTGATGTGAAAATAACGAATTATTACATTGCTATTTGCCACATTTGGTCTATAAAAACAACAACAGCGATCGTTCAATAGGATTATCTGATCGCTCACTCCAGGAGGTAAGACTCTCAACGAAAAAAGTTGAATTTTAAGTGTACTTTTGTTAATGTTTTTCTGGCCCTTGAATTTTTTAGAGTACTTGAATTAGCGGAGATCTTACCGTAAGTGAAATAATCTTGAGTGCGGCATAAAACATTAATTAATCAATCAATCTAATTTGGGAATATACTATCTGAGTTCAACCTAGTTCAACAATGTAATATCAGAATGCATAGAATATATACATTGGAATATATATTTTTTGTGTGTGTGTTTTTTTATACGGTTTCAACCTAGAATCAGAGCCATTACTCGCTCACATATTCTGTTGGCTATAAAAAAAACTCATATCTTTTAGTTTTCCGAGGTACTTCAAACGCTGGGATTCGCTTGACAATCGTATTTTCAGAGGAAAGTCGAACTTTTGGCAACTTATGTCACAATAACAAAACCAACTTACTTCTCCTTTAAAATACTTGTAGACCAAATCAGAGACTGAGAGAATACAGCAGAGCCTAATAACAACACTAACAAGGAATATAGGAGATAAGAAACGCTGTAAGAACAATAATGCTTGCCTCGCACTTTCTGAAACAAAATAATATAGCAATATAAACATACAGCACCCAGTGATCCAAATAAAACTGAACAATTTGTGAGTGGATTTTTCACTCGATCGTAATATGAAAAAGAGTTATCAGGTACTCGCCGAAGGTCGGGGTTTCCTCCGTGAAAAGAGCCTGTTTTCCTACATATAAGTGAATTTATCTTGAGTGGCGTAAAACATCAATCAATTAAATCAAACCCAGTGATCCGTGAAGAATGCTATATCTATGAGGAGGTGGTCCATCAAGAACTTTGTAATCAGATATATTCCTAATGATTATGATAAGCAAGAATCGGACTGGTTTTCAAAGACCCCCTTCTCAAAGGCTTTCCAACTTTAAAGTGGCTATAAGTTTTAAAAAGTTGCCATAATATTTTTTTAATAAACGAAAACTACAAGAATTTTGGTGATACCAGTCTCAATAATGTATGACTATGTTAATGTAATGGTATTGTTCCAGGTGAAAGGTGCAAAATATAGGGACAAAATTGTTGAGACATATTTAGCTATTTGCTGGTGGCTTTTATCATAAAGTTTTTTATTGCATTTAACTTTTTGATGAACTTTAAATGTTGAAACTATTCTGACCAAAAATGTTTTGAAAAAGTGTGTAATTTACAACACATGCCAAATTGTACGTTTCTGTCTTGTTACATTTAACATTGAGTGAGCGGTTATATACATACATATAGCTACATAATGAGCCCGCCATGGAAAAAGCCTTGAAATATCAAGTTAGTTATGTTAATTGGACATAATTGTTTTTTCGGCAGAGAATTTCAACAAACTCTGGCCTTCGCCGAAGGTCGGGTGTTTCCTACGAACAAAGGGCCAGGTTTTCTCCCCCATTAAATGTTGCCATATAATCTTCACTGCAGCATAAAACATCAATCAACAAACTCAACAATGATGTGGCTATTCATGGCTTATACAGATGCTTCAATTTTCTGGGTTTTTTTCTTCTATGGTTTGATAAACAGAATAATCTCACACAGCTGTCACACTTTGCTAAATTGTGCTCAAAGTAAATCAAATTCCGAAACTCATTGATAAAATATTGAATAGGTTGCTAAAAGATTGATTGATTGTTTGGTGTTTTACGCCGCGCTCAAGATTATTTCACTTATATGGCGGCTTTGCCAGTTTTATTGTGGGAGGAAACCGTGCTCTATGCCCAGAGGAAACCCACGACCTTCCGGTGGTAACTGGCAACCATCACACATAGGTCGTTCGAGTGAAAACCAAGTCAGAAAATTTTCCAATTTTTTGCACTGAGTGGGATTCAAACCCGCAACCCATTGGTGGGTTGCTAAAAGAAGCCTGTAACATACAACATATTCAAAACATAATCAACTAGTGTAGATTTGCACGAGTGTACTTAAAAATCGGAGATCATTTACTTATTTTCAGTATTATATATAGATGAAGTTTTTTGAGAGTGTTGACAAACAATGGAGGAACATGTTTACCTATATTGCTTTTCGCCATCACATACATCAATCCTATGTAAGATTTACTTTTATCAATACTGAAACAATAACGAGTGAACATTAATTAACAGCATTTAATGTCAATTATAAATTCAAACATAGATGGACAAGATAGCAATTGAAATTTTGAAATTTTATGTGATCCGATTGAGATTCAAACGGTTGCCACATCGCTGGAAGGCCTATGTACTATCGCTCTGCCAGCTTTGTCAACATTGTTAATTATATGTATGCTTTTCAGGGTTGATTCACATCCAGCGTTTTTTGACCAATGAAATGTCTTTTATTTCACTGATGGCAATAACTCATATTACACACAGTTGATAAGTAATGGTTCAACCCATCAAGACAAAGATGGTCAGCATGCTCAATGTTAAAGAGGACATCACTAGATATCAAAGCAAAACTCTTAACCATAAAATGTCAAATATGGAATGACTTCAATGTTTCAATGTTTCTTGGAGCCTTCGTGGCTCAGTAGGTAGAGCGTTGGACGCTCAAACCAAACAATGGGTGGCAGGTTCGATTCCTACTCAGTCCCCAACAATTGGAAAATTTTCTGACTGGGTTTTCACTCAAACGGCCTATGTGGGATCGTTGGCAGTTACCACTGGAAGGTCGTGGGTTTCCTCCGGGCCCAGTTTCCTCCCACGATAAAACTGGCAACGCCGCCATACAAGTGAAATAATCTTGAGCGCGGCGTAAAATACCAAACAATCAATCAATCAATTTTTTTTGTGTCTATCGAGAGCAGATCAAACCAAGGCCCAACGATGGAATCAAATTGAAGGCAGGGTCGCTGGTTCGTTACCTTTCCCACTGTTGTGGTGTTGTTGTTGGATGTTGTATCATGTCTGTTTCCACACTCATCACAAACAGAACACACATACTACACATAGTTACAAAGGAAGCATCACTAATCACACCTGCCAAGAGAAATAACATGGAGTTTACCAGATTGATTGATTGATTGACGGACTCGAGATGTATGACTCTTCAACTTATAATGGCTGAGTTATCATTTTGGTTTCTATAATATTATGCTGGAAACCAGATTCTGTGTTTATAGGAAACCCACAACTTTTCATTGGTAAATATATCTGGTAATCCTCCTACATACATCCCATATCAGAGTAGAAATAGCTGTTTAATAGTGAACATCTTTAAGTATAAAATGACCAACAATATATTTGACTGGATATTTCAATAAAAAAGTAAAACTAATTAAAACATGGCCGATATTTTGCCTATTGAGGGGGCATATTTTTTTTAATTAAAACGAGAAACTAGCTTAGCATTTACATATTTAATTAAGAGAACAGACAGGCACAAGGAAAATCTTTTTGGACTAAAATAACCATGGAAACCAATTCTGATTGTGTTTAAAAGGGGAACATGTACAATGAGATCTGAGCTAGGTTTAGGTTTTTATGAATTGATTGATTGATTGTTTGGTGTTTTACGCTGCGCTCAAGATTTCACTTATATGTTGATGTTGCCACTTTAATTGTTGGAGGAAACCGGGCTCTATGCCCAGAGGAAAGCCTCGAACTTCCGTTGGTAACTGGCAACCATCCCACATAGTTCGTTCGAGTGAAAACCCAGACAGAATTTTTTTTAGGTTTTCATGAAAACTTCAATAGCAATGCATTATATATATATATATATATATATATATATGTGAGCTAGAGGTTTAGATATCCAAGACAACATTAGATGCATTTACCTTCATTTGACATCCACATCATGTTATGAACACCAACGGACAGTAAAACTACACCGAACACAAACCTGGTAGGGACAATTGATAGAGATCAGAAAAGAATAAGTGGCTATCGCCATCAGGACCCCTCGGGTCTGGGCCAAAGAAACCCAAGACCTATTTATTTTCCAGACAGTTTGTTGCGAGTGAAAAACTACTCCACATACATGTACATTCATCACATTTACAAGGAGATTTTTGGCGGACAGTCATGTAAGGGGCATAACTCTTGAAAAACACGTCCAACTGCGTCGATTTTATATAGGCTTCTTGTACTTGCTGTATTAAACAAATGTGTGCAGTTTCAAAGTTGTAAGTTAAATACTTTTTTAGATAATGTGTTTACAAGGCTTTTTACAGCAGCGGTAATGTAAGGGGCATAACTCTTGAAAAAAACATTCAAGCGCGTTGATTTTCAATAGGCTTCTTGTACTTGCTGTATTAAAAGAATGTTTGAAGTTTCAAAGTTGTAAGTTAGACTTTTTTAGATAATGTGTTTACAAGGCTTTTTACAGCAGCGGTGATGTAAGGGGCATAACTCTTGAAAAAAACACCCAAGCCCGTTGATTTTCAAAAGGCTTCTTGTACTTGCTGTATTTAAAGAATGTGTGAAGTTTCAAAGTTGTAAGTTAAAGACTTTTTTAGATAATGTGTTTACAAGGCTTTTTACAGCAGCGGTGATGTAAGGGGCATAACTTTTGAAAAAAACATCAGAGTGCGTTGATTTTCAATAGGCTTCTTGTACTTGCTGTACTAAACCAATATGTGAAGTTTCAAAGTTATAAGTTAAAGACTTTTTTAGATAATGTGTTTACAAGACTTTTTACCGCAGCGGCAATATAAGGGGCATAACTCTTGAAAAAAACATCCGAGCGCGTTGATTTTAAATAAGCTTCTTGTACTTGTTGTATTAAACAAATGTCTTAAGTTTCAAAGTTGCAAGTTCAAGACTTTTTTAGATAATGTGTTTACAAGGCTTTTTACAGCAGCGGTAATGTAAGGGGCATAACTCTTGAAAAAAACATCCGAGCGCGTTGATTTTCAATAGGCTTCTTGTACTTGCTGTATTAAAAGAATGTGTGAAGTTTCAAAGTTGTAAGTTAAAGACTTTTTTAGATAATGTGTTTACAAGGCTTTTTACAGCAGCGGTGATGTAAGGGGCATAACTTTTGAAAAAAACATCAAAGCGCGTTGATTTTCAATAGGCTTCTTGTACTTGCTGTACTAAACCAATATGTGAAGTTTCAAAGTTATAAGTGAAAGACTTTTTTAGATAATGTGTTTACAAGGCTTTTTACCGCAGCGGCAATATAAGGGGCATAACTCTTGAAAAAAACATTCAAGCGCGTTGATTTTCAATAGGCTTCTTGTACTTGCTGTATTAAAAGAATGTTTGAAGTTTCAAAGTTGTAAGTTAGACTTTTTTAGATAATGTGTTTACAAGGCTTTTTACAGCAGCGGTGATGTAAGGGGCATAACTCTTGAAAAAAACACCCAAGCCCGTTGATTTTCAAAAGGCTTCTTGTACTTGCTGTATTTAAAGAATGTGTGAAGTTTCAAAGTTGTAAGTTAAAGACTTTTTTAGATAATGTGTTTACAAGGCTTTTTACAGCAGCGGTGATGTAAGGGGCATAACTTTTGAAAAAAACATCAGAGTGCGTTGATTTTCAATAGGCTTCTTGTACTTGCTGTACTAAACCAATATGTGAAGTTTCAAAGTTATAAGTTAAAGACTTTTTTAGATAATGTGTTTACAAGGCTTTTTACCGCAGCGGCAATATAAGGGGCATAACTCTTGAAAAAAACATCCGAGCGCGTTGATTTTAAATAAGCTTCTTGTACTTGTTGTATTAAACAAATGTCTTAAGTTTCAAAGTTGCAAGTTCAAGACTTTTTTAGATAATGTGTTTACAAGGCTTTTTACAGCAGCGGTAATGTAAGGGGCATAACTCTTGAAAAAAACATCCGAGCGCGTTGATTTTCAATAGGCTTCTTGTACTTGCTGTATTAAAAGAATGTGTGAAGTTTCAAAGTTGTAAGTTAAAGACTTTTTTAGATAATGTGTTTACAAGGCTTTTTACAGCAGCGGTGATGTAAGGGGCATAACTTTTGAAAAAAACATCAAAGCGCGTTGATTTTCAATAGGCTTCTTGTACTTGCTGTACTAAACCAATATGTGAAGTTTCAAAGTTATAAGTGAAAGACTTTTTTAGATAATGTGTTTACAAGGCTTTTTACCGCAGCGGCAATATAAGGGGCATAACTCTTGAAAAAAACATCCGAGCGCGTTGATTTTGAATAGGCTTCTTGTACTTGTTGTGTTAAACAAATGTGTGAAGTTTCAAAGTTGTAAGTTAAATACTTTTTTAGATAATGTGTTTACAAGGACCAATGGACAGACGGACAGACGGACGACGAAGGCAACGACAATACCCTTCGGGCAAAATTTGCCCGAGGGGTAAAAATTGTACATGTTATGATCACATAGCCAGCAAAAATAGACCAATCTAATCAACAGATTCCCTCATTGAATATTAACTACCAGTTAAACAACACCCAACACAAACCTGGCTAGGATAATTGAGAAGAAAAGAGATCTATTATGATCATTTAGCCAAAAAAATAGACCAATCGAATCAACAGGTTCGCTCATATTAAACATACCAGTAATGTGTGATAGTTTATTTACAATTAATTGAGAAATTCACAACACTGAAAACAAACTCCCTCTTTGTAAATTAGTCTATGGTATAACAGCTTGAAAATTCAAATACGGTCCCTCATACCAACCACAGTTTATAGATAGGATAGGTTCTTATAAATTGATTGATTGGGGCTTATCATCGCACTAAACAGCTAAGGCGACTCAAGTACCAACCAACCAAAATATCAGCTCCCCACCTAGCCTTTTCTGAATTTGGATATTAGCCTCCACAGACCATAGAATGTCAGGAAGGCTAATGTATTTGACATATTAAGTGTTCCACATTGCTTGGTCAGCATACATGGCTAAAGCAGAGTTACAATGCTTTAGCCAGAAGGCGGTTCTTATATAAGTTTTGTCTAGCACAGGAATCGAAAAGTACGCTCAATCTGAGAAAAAAAAACAACGGAAAAGCCCTCACAGGTCAACAGATCATTTTTCTTGAAAATTTCATTGTTTACTCACCATTTTGAAGTAGGTGATGGCTCTAGATACAGTAATACTCCAATTGATATTGTAACTATATAACAAACAGATGAGAATGTCAATATAACCACCTGAAAAAAACAAACAAACACATTCAATAGCTGTAGTTACATTGTTTTAGATTAGATTTAAAGACCTCTCCATGTATCGCTGCATGTTTTGCACAAACGTTCCAAAAGGTTAAACAAGTGTTGGAGTGTTGGCTTTGGTACAAAATACAAATATCATGACCAGTGCTGGCACTTTCCACTTGCCCTCATGCATTCTGCAAGTGATTTGACCTGCGGGCATCAAGACCTGAAAAGGGCTTGCCCTGCTTGGCAAGTTAGTTTTGAAGCAAGTTTAAAATTTAATAAGTCCGATGAAGTAACAGGGCCTTTGGTTTGTCTAAACAAAAAATGGTTACCATAATTCTGTCTCAACAAAGTTGCTTTTCATTTGCTAAAAAACAATTTAATAAATCTGGGCACCACTTTTGCCATTCAGCTTGCCCAGAGGGCAACTGCCCTAAAAAGTTAAGTTCCAGCACTAATGACCTAAGAACTGTTTAGAACTCTCTTCAAACAGGGGGTTCTATTCTACAATATTAAGTATTTATTCCATTCTAGAATATATAGAATATTTAAAATATCATGATGTAACAAAGCTATTTTGCTGAGCGTCTCCAACCGTATGTATATCGAAGGTTTGAACTGGTCAATTAAGTGGAGACATTGATCTGAAGATCCTTACTGTCCTTCAACCAGCTTTCAGGCTTGGAATATCCATATTTCTTCATTTTGCTCACTTACACTGTATTGCAAGCGACAGAAGCTGTTGGGATGTTTTGTCATTATAACCGAATACCAAAAATCATTTGCTATTTTTCTAACATTGAGATCTTTTTTGGTAACTAACTACTCTCGGATCTTAGAGCTACATGGGAGTCATTTTTTAATACCATTTAATGGTTGATTGGAGCGAGTTTGCTTTCCTTTTTCAGCTCCAGGTGCTGTTGGGCCAACATTTGGAATAAAGATTGTCCCAGCATCATTTTGTTCTTCTACCCCTGAGTTTCTTCCACCTAACGCCATTGAACGGCTAAACAGCAGCAGATATAGACACAGTCAGGTAAGCTGCTAATTCAAGCGTCCTGAAAATTTTGAACGTTTATGGCTATATAAAACTTTCAAGCGGTAATACAATGTAGTTGATATTCATAATGTTAACCTTGATGGGTGGGATTCAAACTCGCAACCCATTCATGGAAGAGATGTGTCAGATTGAGGGACTACTGATCTGATTGATTGGTTGATGTTTTAAGCTGCAGTCAAACTACTGCTCTGCTAACTATGCTAGATGCCCTACCAAGATCATCAGAGTATTTACCTTCCATTTCCAAGTGGTTTCTTCATCCCTATCGTCCAGTCTACTTGTAAAAAACTCACTTAACTTTAACATCCATAATAGCAACTGGACAACCTGTGGCAAAAACAAAGTCATGAATGTAATATAACAAAATAACCATTGTAGTAGAGAATATTGACGTCAACACTGTTTTGAATGCTCAATAGGGTAAAATTTAAGGGGAGCAATGTAGGTTACTGGCCATCATTAAACATCCACTCTAATACACCTTCCTCTCATTTAACATTATAGAGATAAGAAAAACAGAGACCCATTATCTGAGACAATAAAGGTTTAAACCACTTTGTGCTATAAATTAGGGGTGAGTTTCTGTAGAATAATGTTGGAGATAATGATTTGAGTGACAGCTGTGTTCCAACAGGTCCGACGATTCAAACATGACATCATTTTATTACTTGGCTGATTGAGACGACCAATGAACATTCCAGAATTATGATGTCTTCAGGAACGAGCTGACAGCAGTGATTTAACCAGGGTATACTTTCTACTGTACATATGGGTTACTCCAGGACATTTTTTATTGGCTCTGGATACTCATGTGAGGGTCTAGAAATTCTTAGGCATGATGGAAAGACTGGTTTTCTAATTAAAACCCTTGCATATTGTAGACTGAAATTAAATTGATTTATATGATATGCAGGAATACCACAATTATTTGCAGACTCAGGGTTTCTCACTTCGCCCTCAAATAGTGGTATCTTTCGCCACTGACCCTTTATTCAGCAACGCACACCTCACCAGGACGTCGTTCATTTCTTAATTAAACATTATTTATACTAGGAACATCATTTTGAACCATTAGTCAAGACTTTATTTCAACAATTTTTTTCTAATCTTAGTTTTATAATAGGACTTTTTAAACCACTACTAGCGAATGTCGTTAGCCACTATTAAATATGAAGACATTTCAATGATTTCATTAAATAAAAAATTCATAAATGAAGCTTTACATCTGGTGTTAATAAAGTTTCAATTGACTGGGAAAGCAAATAAATGCTGTACATGTATTTAAATTCCGGTGTGCTGTTCACTGCATGTAAATTGTAATTGAGTGGCATTGGTACTTACCTCAGCCACTAAGAGTACTGGTTCTGTCAACCACAGCAATATGTCATAGACCCAAACGATTGGCCAAGGTGTCAGATTGACAGGCAGGAAAAACAAACCCACAAAGATAGTGGCTTGTAAACACGGTATCACTGAATACTGTAACAAAAAATATTCAAACATCTGTATATATTATTGACATTTTCACACGTTCAAAACTTGAACAATGGGAAAGTTGTTCACCAGTGAGTTAACATCTCGTGCATTGAATTAATTAAGAAAAAATGTAAAAGACCATCTGCAAACATTAAATAGCTGTCACTGTTTTCACGGTCTAATTTTGGTTTAGCGCCTTGCTCAAAATTAGTCTACTTATACAGAAGAGGAAAGGGGTTTAAGTTAAATGTAAGAGTTGGTCCTCTCCAGTTCTAGTTTTGCCTCACTTGGGCATAGATTTCGACTCGTGGTCATTTTAGAACAGTACAGGGCAAGTACTAAAACATGTTAATCAATATTTCGATTTATCTTAAAACCACATGCTTAAAATAGCGCAATTTGTTCGACACTTTTAACAAACAAATTTGAATGGCTTCAGCGCACACGGTGAGTTGACTTTGAAGGTAGAACTAGCCTTTCGCAAACTTGGAAGTTCGAACATACACTGTTCTCATAGACTAATCTGCCTTGGATACCAAGGCCTCTTGTACAGGATAAGCTTGCTAGGTTAGTCCCTTTGTTCACCATGCAATGGCTAGTAGGGCTACTACTTATTTGTGGAGGGCATAGACTGATCCAGAGACATTTTGATACCTGTATACAGGTATGGGTGCCCAAACTCCCAAGCAAAAAATCCGCCCAAATTCTTAAAAGCAACAGATTTTAATGTCAAAATAGCATTTAATGTTGAATTTTGGGCCAGAGATGTTTTTGTCTTATTGTTGGAACATTTTGAACCGAAATGGTATGCCCAAATTTTCCCTGGATCAGTCCCTGGAGGGCTCTACTTTATACGCCTTTTTCATGATTTTGTCGGCAGACTGTCATTAAGAATAGACTGGGAGAGTTACAACATGCTCTCCCAAAACTGTCAGGGTGACCTGTTTTACTCTCACCAAAAATGGTCCCCCAAAGTTCAATGGGAGTGCACTTCCTCTCCCATGTTTTTCAGAGAGAGAACACTATCATGATGAAATAAAAGCGTCTGAAGTTACAGAAAAGGAATTTTTATTTTGGTATACCGGTACTTCTATTTGTCAGAATTGTCGTGCAAATTCTGGAGAAAAAATCTTTAACAAAATGTTATTCTAGTTTTTCATATTATCAAATAGTTAATTTTATTTTAATGGACATGAAAGGGTTGGAGAATAGTTTCCTCTTGGGAGTGTGAAAAACATAAATATGGGGCCTGAAACTGGTAGGGAGAGTTAGGGGGAGTGATAAACCAGTCTCCTCAGACCCCTCTGGGAGTGTGTGGAGGGGAAGGAGAGCAATCACTCTCCCTATAATGACAGCCCTGGCAGACGTATAACTATTTAGACCACGTGGAAAGAATACCAGGTGAACCATTGTGGGCGGAGCAACCATGGGAAATTTTTAATTGGCTTACATTCATTGGTTCTTGACTAAACGCTCTGTAATTACAGGGGCTTTGATATTTTAGGAGTATATGAAAGTAGTAGATGGGGATGTCTGGAACCGTCACACGGTCACTGCCTCTTTCATTGTATCTTCTTGCTGTAGATAACAGCGCCAACTAACCTTTAACGGCAGATAACTCCCTTCATTGCAACACACCTAAATTAACAGAATAGTTTGTTTTTTTCTATTAACATCCCCACTTAACGAGTCTTGAACCCCTACATTGCCAACCATAAGCTGCGCAGAAGCAGATGCACACTCAATAAAACTGTAGCATCTTACCCCTAGACTAACTACCACACAGCATTACAGGTATTCAATTTCTATGTGTTTCCTGAAGTGCGATACACGCATGCGCACTGGAGATTTATATAAACCAGTGATGACGACGTATTTGGACGAATCCAACAGGGTCCATCGGTTTTGTGAATAAACTTGGCTAAATCTAACCGCTTTGTGTCAATAAACCCCGCCCCTAACCCTAAGTCCGTCTTTGACGTTATGTCAAAAACAGATGCCTAAACCTAACCTTAATCTGTCAATAAACCCTGTTCCTAACCCAAAGTCCATCTTTGACGTTTTGTCAATAAAACATGCCTAAACCTCACCAAAGTTGTTGACGATTGGGACACACCGCAGGGCTGTCATTATAGGGAGAGTGATTGCTCTCCTTCCCCATCACACTCCCCCAGAGGGGTCTGAGGAGACCTGTTTATCACTCCCCCTAACTCTCCCTTCCGGCTTCAGGCCCCTTGTTTATGTTTTCCACTCTCCCAAGACGAAACTATTCTCCAACCCTTTCATGTCCATAAATATAGAATTAACTGTATGATATTATGAAAAACTAGGATAACATTTTGTTTTAGATTTTTTTCTTCAGAATTTGCACGACAATTCTAACATATATAAGTATACCAAAATAAAAATTCCTTTTCTGTAACTTTAGACGCTATTGTTCCATCACGATCATGTTCTGAGGAAGTGCACTCACATTGAATTTTGGGAGACCATTTTTGGGGAGAGTGAAACAGGTCACCCTGACAGTTTTGGGAGAGCATATTGTAACTCTTCCAGTCTATTCTTAATGACAGGCCTGCACCGTAGTGAACCTCCGTCTTTGGAGAAGAGCTGGCCGCAGAAGTGCCAAAAGTAATCAACCGCAGCAATGCCTCCATCACAGCGGAGTTAGTTCATGAATGAACAGCAACTTTTATGTGACCCACGATGCTTTCCAAAGGCAACCAAGTAATCAGTATGGAAAGAGGAAGCAGCATGCTTTAATTTGGGGGGTTTCAAATCTATGTAAATGTTTATTTTCTATTCAAAACTATTTATCCACAATGACGAAATGCCTCTTGACAGTTTGTGTCACTGACTTTGATGTCTTAGCGCACACAAATATTGAAGCTTGAGACGAAATAAAAACTTGAAACCTGTTCTGTTGTTGAACTGCAATGCCAAAACTTGACGTCTTCGTAAGGATTGGAAGACTGAGCTATCGTTTTTTGACAGGTACCTAACCGCCGTTTTCACGGATAGCCCATTGATTCTAGTCCGCAATATGTTGAGTGGATTGAAGGATAATTTCTGATACGCCCGCACGGGCTTCTTCAATACCACGTCAACATAGGGTGCATTTGAAAAATCTAAGAGTTGCTCTCGGAATTTAAAAAAAATGATAACTCGCAATTTTTAAACATTACTCACCGAAAATTTTGTCCGAAAGCTTCTTTGATAATCCCTTCGTAGAGCTAAACCATCATATGTGACCTTAAAATCTGTTAGCAACGAATTTCGTTAAGTTTGAATTCCGTCTGTTTTCACTAAATTTTCTCGGGCGATCACACCGCCATCTACCGCGAACTTTCAAATCATGCTCGCCACTACAACCGGTAGCGGCTGTCGGGGAAGATCGGTGATAACGCAAAGGGAATTTAAACTTTAAGAATTTTGTTGTTTGGCGATGCGTATGGTCACAGATGATGGTTTAGCTCTACGAAGGGATTATCAAAGATGCTTTCGGACAAAATTTTAGGTGAGTAATGTTTAAAAATTGCGAGTTATCATTTTTTTAAAATTCCGATAGCAACTCTTAGATTTTTCAAATGCACCCTATGTTGACGTGGTATTGAAGAAGCCCGTGCGGGCGTATCAGAAATTATCCTTCAATCCACTCAACATATTGCGGACTAATTGATTCATGGATACCCACCGATTCACGCATTTTCCCAACTAGTCCAAAATATGTTGAGTGGAATAAAGTTATTGTGATCATTCAACATGGGGTGCATTTGAAAAATCCATGAGTTGATATTCACCATGGCCAACCTGTTGTTGTTGTTGTTACTCACCAAGACTTTCGGTATAAAGTTGCCTAAAACACAACTGATGCAAATCAGAAGAGAAAGTCGTAAAACAACATCAGTTCCGCAAAATGAACCAAACAATGGAATGGTAACCAATGAAATAAATGGAAGAAATTCCACACAAAACAAACAAGACACAAAACACATGTTTACAAAACTTCAGCTCATGACATTGAAAATGGCGCTCCCCATGGGGTTCCGGTTACCACCTTTGACAGATGTCAATATTTCTAACAAAAAAACGTCAACACTGTGTCAAAAAAAAGCATTTACAAAATGCTTAGCACCAGTATAAAATCTGTCTCGCAATATTGGATAAATTGCCTTAGTTTGACATATCGGGAAATAATTCATCTACCCAGGATGCAAAGTTCAAAATGTCAGCCCCCGTCTTTATAAACAATTTGACGTAAGCCCGTGGTAACATCTTGAATATTTTTAGCCATAACTTGAAAATGGCCCCCATTCAGCAGTGCTTTGGAGTCTCATCTCGTTCAACTTGGCACGAAATAGAAAAGAAGCCTCACAATGGGTCTTTTGAGGGATTTTGTCGAGCTTTGGCAGTATGGATAAACAAGCCACATGTTATTAACAGAAGGTTATCCGGTGCCCAGATTCTGATATCTTCTTTAACTTCTCAAAGATTAAACTCTTCAGGAATTGTTTCCTTTCTTCAAGAGTTTTGTGATTTAGAAGGGTCTCAATACCGTGACACAATGCAAGGATCTCCGACAAGTTGTAAAAAAGTGGATGAAATTGAAACTGATTCGGAAACTTCAAAATTGACAGTTGATCTAGAAAATTTAGATCTCATTCATGTAGACAGCAGTGCAGCTATTGTAAGGGATTTACATCCAAAACAAGTTGACCGATATGTAACTCTTCGAGAGGCTATTGTGCTTGGTTAGTATTTTTTGTTATTGTTTTTTTTTTTTTTTTAACTGATAATACTTTTAATAATATGCCATCCGGGTACGTAAACAACTAGTAAAAAGTTAAAGTATGTATGGCATTGGATCCTGTTTTACATTTAGATTTCCACATATTCTAAAATATTGTCCAGAATGCTAATATTTAGATTGCAAGAATCCTGTTGCCTCTGATTCCATGGATAACAGGGTTACGTGTAGATGCAACATTAAATGTGTTTTCGTAAATGCATTATTGAAATGCTCGGAACCAACCATTACTGATGCTAGTTTCAATGTAAATCATACCATATAATGGCTTTCATGATCGTTAACAGATTATCGTTTCCGTAGTTTTAGGACAAAATTAACAACAGGCTTCATTGAGTGATTGTTACCGTGAAATGATATTGCCTGTGTCAACACTATCAACTAGTTACCCTCTCTTGTCACTGTCAGAGCAAAGTAACCCCCACCCCCAAACCTGCTCTGGGCATTTTCTCTTTCTGCTGTTGGGTAAATTTTAGAGTGGAAAATGTAAGACTCTTTTTTTTTTAATGACCACTTTCATCCCGATCACACTTACTTCATTACCCTCTGAAACAGATTCCAGATACATGCACACATCTCAACTGAAGACTTACACTTTTGTCTTATTGTGTGTAAGTCACGCTGTCAATTTTATCATAACTCAGTCTTGATTTTCGTCATTTTCTTTTGTTTCTTTCTTTTAGACAAGAAATTACAGGCTGCAGTGTTTTGTCCTGTTTACCAATACCAGCAATGCTCAGATAACTCTGTAAACTCAAACCAGAAAACTTCATTATCTCCAGTTCAAAATGAAATCTCATACAGAGTTTCCTTCCAAAGCAACACAAGTGGAAATTGGTCAGTATCCCTCTTGTTACTTTTCTTAATTTATACTATTATGTACCTGCCCTAACTTGTAATTCTCTCATCTGCTATATAAATGAATAAATTTTGTTGTTTGTCATTGACTTTGATAACGATGTAAGAACTACATCGAAACGTCGTCACCCAATAAACCAAGAAGTTGTTATCGATATGTAATTCTTCACCTTATTGTTAACCTTTCAACTTCTACATGCCATTGAAAGATTTCTACAAGGCAAATTTATCAATTACAAATACCAAATTGCAATTACTTAAGCAATGACAGGATTCATTATGCTAGGCCTAAAATGAATTAAAGTGGTATGTCTATGAGCTGCATAATGTTAAATTATTTTATAAAGATTCAGGAAATTGCTCGTAATTGGTCTCGACACTGAAATGAAAAACTTTCTATGAATACCACGGACACGCCCAAGAATATACTCCAAAATAGTAAATAGAAGTAACAAAAAACATTATTTTCGAATGCATCCAGGTTATTTAAATGTAATAGTAAAGTAATTAAAAAAAAATAGTATTTAGAAGTCATAAAAAACATTAATTTTAGAATGCATCCTGATCCAGGTTATTTAAATTTATCTGTTATTCATAGACATACATATTTTCAGTTTTGTACTCATTGCGCTGACAACTTGACAATCAGAACACAGCAGGAAATTCTTTAGAACTACAAATTCCTGTCACTTTATTAAAAATCAAAGTAGATTGCGTGTTTTCGTTTTAGATAGATAGATAGATGGTCTTTATTTAGATCTCGATTACATCATAGGTAAATACCTCTTTTCGTGAAGGTCGAGAACAATGGTATCATTAAAAAAAATAACAAATATAAAACATTGATTATAATATAAGGGCAAAGACAATAAAATTAAAAATGTAGAGCTATATACATATATACATTTTTTTGAATGTTATATATCATAATAAATAGGAATAAATAAGAATAAATATGGACAAGGTAAATATAGATAATTTCTGACAAGCGTTCAATGATTTAAAAATTCAAGTTTTTTTTATTTTTTTAAATTTTATTTAAATAAAAATGTATTAGTAGAATAATTAAATCTGTTTAATTTTAATTTTTGGCCCTGTTCCGTGAATATTGAGATTTTTTTAATGCTAAAATGCTACAGAAAGATATTCGGAAAGAAGAAGATTTTTACAAGCTCTAGAGAAAGATTGGACTGAGTTCAGTTGCCTAATTTTGATGGGTAGGGCGTTATATTCTAAGCTACCGGCAACTTGTATGGATCCTTTGAACAATTCTGTTCTAGCTCTAGGGACATTTAAAAGCTGCTGATCCGTTGATCGCAGAGAACGAAGTGGTTTATAGAGTGTAAATAAAGATGACACATACACTGGTGACAAGTCGTGTATTGCTTTATATACAAATGTTAGTCGATCAAGATGAAGTTTCAATTTGATAGGCAGCCAGTTAAGCTTTTGATAAAGTTCAGCCGTTGGTCGGGATGGGTCAGGTTCTAAAATTAATCTCATTGCTCGACGTTGAATCCGTTCCAGGACGGCAATATTAGCTATAGAGGTAGAGCTCCAAACATTCGAACAATATGTTAAGTGGGGAAGGATGAAACAACAATAAAACGCCTTCCTAGCATGTAATGGTAAAAAATGTCTTATCCTAGCTAAAAGGTGAATTTTGGGACTGGTCTTTCTGACAACGGCATTTATATGGTCAGACCAGTCAAGGTTATTCCTAATATGTACTCCTAATAGTTTCTCGTATTCAACTGTTGTCAACTTAACTTCCCCTGTTTTGTATCAAAATAGCTCGTAATCTTCTCAGCTTGCTTTTATTTTTTAAAAATAATTCACTGGAGGTTTTATTTTTATTTTCAGGCTCTCGTTAGAATATTGCCAGGTAGGCATAGAACATTCAACAACAGTGGTCTCCAAGGAAACAAAACCCCAGTCACATGTTACTGTGGACTGGCTTAAAGATGTTCTACTGACAAAGTTATGTAGATGGTCTTCTGAGGAAAACCTTAGGACTGGGGTTTCTTCTCTAAAATTGGTGCCTGTAGACAAATACAGTGTCAAATATTTACAGTTAAAACAAAAATATGGACCAGATTTAGTCAAGGTATGGATTACACTGCTGTTGATACAAACAAATAACTTGCTTTAATGTCTGACAGATTCTAAAAATTTGATATAAGAATTTTAAAGCAGAAACTACATAAACATATTCAAAGTTTTGAAGTGACTTGATTGGCTAACATTTACAGTAGATTTGTTTTAAAGTGGCATGAGGTGCCAAAATGTTGATGTTTTGATGTTAAAACAGAATGTTGAAATTATTGGCTATTTTTCTCAAAATGTATAATTCAGAAGCTTTTTAGTGCTTTTAGTCTCGAAAATGTACTATAAAGTATTGTTTTGAACTAACTTTGGCTTAGAATTAATGAATGGTCGTCTCGGTTATTTAAATTTTGTTTACATTTGGAACATGTTTTGGTTCGCACAGGTCACATACTGTATGGATTTTCCTCATTCCAACGCCAATCATTTAGTTTTTCGATGGCCTTTAAAGCCACTTACGGTCGTAATGATCAGGAATTATGAAACAAGTGTGAATTTTGGCAGCTCATGCCACTTTAAAGAGCTACATGTAAAACCTGCCAAATTTCACACTTTTTTCATGAATAATGATTGTGAAGACACTGAGAAGATTTGAAGTTCATCAAAAACTGAATTATTGATGCTGGATAAGGAAACCCCATCCATTGTGTTAACTGTGAGAAACAAAAAAGTAAACAAGTTGTTTATATATTTGCTGGGACAAATATTCTTTCATTTTATACCTATGTTACTTCTATTCTAAACAGTAAAACTATCACTAAAAATCTTCGAGAGGAAAATAGGGGAGAACTTTAAAATTTTGAAACGCAAACATGTCTCGTTTCTCGGATTAATTACTTTGGTCTACTTTTCAGTGGGAATCATAGCACTTTGGCGTTTATTTCACAAACTGTAAATAGAACATTTGATTTTAAAAACTGTCAAGTTGAAACAACAATGCTATTTTTTTATTTTGCTATTTTTTACTGCCAGGTCTGGCCCGATAACACAGATCCTCAAAAGTTTGTTTACGAAGACATTGCCATAGCAACATATCTATTGGTGAGTCCATTTGAATTCAAATTTCCGTATAGTTAATTCCACTGCCACTGGAATGGGATCGATTGATGTTTTACTCCAAACTCAAGATTATATCACATATATGATTGATCGATTGTTTGGTGTTTTACGCCGCGCTCAAGATTTCACTTATATGGCGGCGTTGCAAGTTTTATTGTGGGACGAAACCCACGACCTTCCGGTGGTAATTGGCAACCATCCCACATAGGTAGTTTGAGTGAAAACCCAGGCCGAAAATGCTCCAATTTTTGGGGGGACTGAGTGGGATTCGACCCTGCGACCCATTGGTGGAAACTGGAAAGGAAAGACTGGCATAAATGATACCTCCGGAGTTCATAATGCTCCTGGTTATAATGAACTACCCTAATGAAGGAGTGAACAGAGTTCCTTAAAGTTGCATGAGCTGCCAAAATGTTGATATTTTGACGTATAATTCAGAATCTTTTTAGTGGTTCTAGTCTCGAAAATGCACGATAAAGTATTGTTTTGAACTAAGTTTGGCTTAGAATGAATGTATGGTCGTCCTGGTTATTTAAATTTTGTTTACTTTTCGAGCACTGTTCCGGTTCGTATATGCCAGATACTGTATGAATTTTCCTCATTCCAACGTTAATCATTTAGTTTTTCGATGGCCTTCAAAGCTTCTTACTGTCGTGACGATCATAAATTATGAAAAAAGTGTGAATTTTGGCAGCTCATGCCACTTTAAAACACAAATCACTTTCACTTTATTGGATGAAGTACTAGTAGAGTGAATTATAGTTTTAAATTTCAGGTATCGATTGCTAATTATCTATCATAATGTATCTGTCTTTTCACCATGGAGAAACAAATTGACACATTTCTGACTGTGTTTTTGACTCACTCTGCACGTAACCCTCAGAAGGTTTAGAGCTTCCTTGGGACAAAGAACCCACGCTAAACATCAAGTGAAATAATCTTGAGTGCAGCATATATATATCTCTATATACCGTTTTTCTTCTAAATATTCAGCCATTCTAATGGCCTAAATTTTCCATTGAGTCTGACAAAAATTTGAGACGTGGAGTTGTGTTTAAGGATAATCATTTTCACACTCTGCACGGTGGGTCATATTGCCTTAAATTCCCTCTAATGGGCAAATTTTTCTGGCCACATTTAGCATATTTCTTTTCTAATGGTCGAATCCTTATGAGGAAAAAAGTGGCTGAATCTTTAGAAGAATCTTTAGAAGAAATTAAAAAAATTTCCGTGATGTTAAAATTTTCTTCTTTTTCAAAGTTGTTGTGGGAGAAAGAAAGGAAGGCCAGTGGAATAGCAGAAAAACAAAGCTTTGTTGATCTTGGTTGTGGAAACGGCCTTTTGGTGTATCTGTTAACAAAAGAAGGGGTATGTCAGCTTTTTAATATCTCATAACAACATTTTATTGAGACATTTTGAAGTTTTTAAAAGTGGCCTGAGTTGCTAAATATAGGGATTGGGAAATTTTGTTGAAGCAGAATTAGCTATATTGAAATTGTTGTTCATTTTAAATTTTATAAAATGTTTGAATAGTTTTTAGTTAGCATCAAAACCCTGAAAATGGACTCACCAATATTTTTTATTTCAACACTAATCCTTTTTTTTTCAACTTTTCTTTACAATCAGAATTTATGAAACTGTCTGAATTTTGACAGCTCATGCCATTTAAAGTGTTGATAACTATCCAACATGTATTTTCTATTCTTCTGAGCCACAATCATATCGCTACTCACATATTTCAAAACTGACTCATCAAACTGATTGAGGTGCAAGTTGGAGATCAGTGCATCTGATTGGGCGCTTTCATGGCAAACGTGATTGGGGGAGTAGTTAGTAATAAATGGAAGCAGCAAGTTTATAGTTTTATCCAATCAAGTTGAGGGCCTAAGCACCTTGTTAAGGACTTTGAAAGAAAATTCAGTTGTTTGCTCACTCAGACGCCCTATGTGAAAGAGCTGTAAATATCGCGTGGACGGTCGGGGATGTTCTCAATAGTGAGTTTGGTTTCTTCTCCCAATAAACCTGGGAAGCGCAATCGTATAAGTCAAACATTAACGTCAAATATCAGTCAAAATTCCAAGTGATCTTTTGGTGCCCTATGTTGAAGTATTGCCAGTTGGCATGGATGCCAAGGGTTGCCTCTGGTGTCCTGTATCCAGGAAATCTCCTGTGATGTCAAAGGCTATTGATACCTCTGTCATGTGGCCAGACCTAATGTTTGCCCCTGACCAGTTCGTCATAAGGCTATTGATACCAAATGTTTGTCACATTCAATGTGACGTAAAGACATTTGTAACTTCTCAAAGATGCCACCTACATTGGTTGGACATTTTCAAACATTTGGCTTGGCCATGTGGTCCTATCAGATAACTTTGCAGCTCTGAATTGAGCTATGGTATTCCGCACAATGGCTGCTACATGTAGCCTAACAAAATCATCCCCCTATTGGCATATTCTGAAAACTGTGTGTCAGCCATGTTGGCAGATATGCCTAGCCACTCACTTTAATTAGATAATTATATCTTATGACGCATTTAGCTTTTTCATGAAAATACTTTTAAGGACAACTGGAATGGTTTTGTTTATTTTATGTAAAAATTGGGCTGAACTTTCCCTGTTTTTTTTCAGCATCGAGGTGTGGGAATTGATGTCAGAAAAAGACAGATTTGGGATTACTTTGGTTCATCAATAAATCTACAGGTACTGCCCCCTTTTAACACAATAAGAAACTTGTCTCCGTGGTTATTTTAGACAAGAAGATTTTCCCTGTGCCCGTGTGTTATAGTGTTAAAAAATAAATCTACAGGTACTGGTATATTTAAAGTACTGCCTCTGACATGTTTATGCATCAATGTTTAATTGTCTGGAGCTGAAAATTGTGTGGAGAGTTTAGTTTCAAGAGAAAAAATTCTAACAAATATTTATAGAACTATGAGCCTTACATGTTAAGAAGGTTTGTAATTTTATTTTTTTAATTTACTTTTTTTTTTGCAGGAAAGATCACTCACTCCATCCGACAATAGTCTTTTCCCAGATTATGATTGGTTGATTGGTAACCATAGTGATGAACTTACTCCCTGGATACCAGTTATGGCTGCCAGGTAGGAAACAAAATGTTTGCAAGTATTTGCAGAGGAATTATTTATTTAAGTGTGATGGAGAATGTTTCTTGGAAGTCAGCTTCACGGTGAATAGCTTTTTGAAGAAACTTGAAGTACAAAGAAAAAATTTAAAAGTTCTTAAAGCTTTTTTTACTTAATCAGCATCTGGAATGGCTACCAGGCACCCGTCTAAGAGGCTTTGCCCTTGCTCTAAACCTGGCATCCAGATGACATCATATACCATGATACTGCGGGGCCTCCGTGGCTCAGTAGGTAGAGCGCTGGATGCTCAATCCGAACAACCTTCCACCAATGGGTTGCGGGTTCGAATCCCACTCAGTCCCAAAAAATCGGAAAATTTTCTGACTGGGTTTTCACTCGAACGACCTATGTGGGATGGTTGCCAATTACCAACGGAAGGTCGTGGGTTTCCTCCTGGCACATAGCCCGGTTTCCACCCACAATAAAACTGGCAACGCGGCCATATAAGTGAAATAATCTTGAGTTCGGCATAATACACCAAACAATCAGTCAACCATGATACTTGCTATCGAAACACGAAACATTACCCCCAGCATTTTTTTGTTTTTTTAATCTCAACATTTTGAACAAATTTTATTTAGGTGAATGGCTAAGTTATTTTTTTATTGTTTTTGATTTTATTTATCAGTTTATTAGTTAAAGTTTTCATTTTTATTACTTTTTCCTAAGGTCCGCATATTCGTGTAGATATTTTGTCCTTCCATGCTGCCATCATGATTTTAATCGAAAATTCAGCGGAAAGTCTCCTGGTCAGAGCCGTTATCGAACTTATCTAGATTTCGTTCAAGATGTGGGTCGAGTTTGTGGTTTTGAGGTTCAAGAGGATACCCTTCGTATTCCATCTACTAAAAGGGTACGTAGCACAAGGCTCAGAATTCAATTTTGCCTAAGATAGGCATATTTTGTATGTATTTGTTAAGATTTCTTTTTCTAAAGGCCCGTTCTCACTGTGCGATTTGTCGTATCGACTTGTAGGATGCGATTCAAATGGATGCCTTTAATTGGTCAATATGATTTACCAACCAATCAAGTGCATCTATTTCAGTCGCATCCTACAAGTCGATACGACAAATCGCACAGTGAGAACGGGCCTTAAAGTGGCGTGAGCTGCAAAAATCTGATGGAATCAATTTCAAATGTGCTTATTCTTATTTATTTTCTTCAAGAAATACAAAAAATTTTGTTTGATACCAATCTCAGGTGTGGGGGCCTGAATCTTGGTTATTGGAATTTTGCTTACATGCACGGTAAATCACGACGTTTTATCTAATAAAAGTGTGTGGCTAGACGTATCAGCCAACATGGCTGCTGACACACACTTTTACAATCTGCCAATAGTGGGACAACTTCGCAAGACTAGCAGCCATTGTGCTGAATATCAAAGCACAGCTCAGAGCTGCATACATGCAATTTCCCAGGCCAAAAGTTTAACAAGAGTCATCAGAAGATGCCATATCCCCCCGGCCCTGCATTATCGTAATTCATGCCCTTAGATGTGAAGAAATGCTGTTATTTACTGCTTCAAGAAAGACTGATATTATTCGATTCTATTTTATCAAGCCAGATAATCCAATAATCGCCATTGGCCCATACAAATTGAATCTTTCTACATTTATAACATTGCAAGATAAGATCGCAGAAAATTAACAACTTTAAATTGACTTTCATATGATTTTCAACTTTTATAATATGCACGGCATTTCACTTCAACTTTTTTTGCGTATCATACCTGTAGAAACCCAAATAGGAGGTGCGCATCCTCACGTGGTAACAAAAATACCCACCAAGTTTCGTATTTCAATTTTGATGAACGCTGTGTGACAAGTCTGAATTTTGCCAGCTCTCACAAAGCTTTTAACTCGATTTCTTAGAAGTCGACATTGTCTACTTCTTTATCATAAACTTTTTTCGGGAAAGTATAATTGTGACGCCTTATTATATGTGTCCGAGACAGAGGTCATAGGTCAGCAAAATAGTACTCTGGCTCTGTAGTATATATTTTTTAACACCATAACACACGGGCACAGGGAAAATCTTCTTGTCTAAAAAAACCACGGAGACAAGTTTCTCTGTAGTATATAGATTTGCTTGAGCAAGAAGAACATTGGGTATGTGACGTGTGCCAAATACATCACCTTTCCTGAAAGTTTGAGCCTCATTTTTGTCCAAATTTTATTGGATGTAGATGATGGGTGACAAGATAATTTGGTCGGTTGGCGAAATCGCTGCCATATAATCTTACTGTTTGAGAGCGACATTTACTCCCAAGCAATCATTCAATCATCAAGACAAAGTAAAACCTGCTTTTTTAACGCCTCGTATATTTCAGTATGTTAAGCAAATGCATATTGGTCATATTAAACAACACACAGAAAAAGGCTATCTATTGTGGATTTTTTTTATTTTTTTTGATTATCAAACCATAATGAACATTGTCAGAATTGTTATTAATAAATATTTGTTTGGCACCATTTTCAACAGGTATGTTTTATAGGTCAAACACGGACTTATCCTAAAGACAATGAAGTTGAAATTGACCTTAAAATCAAAGATTTTATTACACAGCGGTGTGGACCCATAGTGGAAAATAACAGTTGTGAGGGTCTTGAGGAACATTCCCATAATCAGAATGAATCAGAAACAAAAAGGGCCAAGTTGAGTCACCCTGCTGTACTCCAACAAACTGGCTCTAAAGACAATACTGACCCTGAATCCACAAACACAGCATGGGCTGGCAAATTTGAACCAAGAAGTAGTGAAGAAAAAGTCAGAAACTGTAGAGATGTGGAAAGAGGAATAAAAGAGGAAATTGTTCAGACTGTTTTCGAAAAGGTTTTATCATCTGATAAAGAAGAGATGAAGATAACAAGTGACGGAAGAACATGGAGAAAGGGAGGTAAGTCAACAGGGAAAAATGTTTTGATTGGTTGATGATGATTGACACCATACTCAAAATTTATTTATTTCACTTATGTATATTGTGGTTTTGCCAGGTTAAATGTGGAAATAAAAATTGGCTTTACCCATGGGGAATCTCCTATACTTAGCTTGTACTTTTTAAGCTTGAAATCCCTGTTAGAAATTTTGATCCCTTTGAGACTGAGTGAAATTCAAACCAACCTCTCACGCATCACTGCAAGACATTCTGAGCAGTGGATGCCCCCTAATTATTGACAACTAGGAAAGCATGGCCGATACTGTGCAGCTGTAGGGTAAAAGAACAGCCTTTATTCACTATTGCATATTCATAAAGATCTTTATTTATGTCTTTTTGAGTTAAAATTTAACATGAATTTGGTTCTCAAAAAATCATATGGATAGAAACAAAAAAAGAAAGAAGTATTGGAACTTTCATAACTTTCATAAGTTTATGTGGCTTATCGAAGTTGCCAGGTTTAGTGGGCGCGGAAACTGCGTACAGTTGTTAGAGATCTGCAGTATGTAACCTGTCTGACAAACATAATTAACAAATTTCAAAGGCATGTTTTTTGCACATGTAACACTTAAGGTTGAATTTCATGAATGCATATGAATAGCCATCAATCTCTTTTGACAATCACAGCTAAAAAATCAGCGTCCTGGACCCAGTTTCACAAAGCGATCTTAGCTTAAGGTGATCTTAATTACCAATGGCAACGTATACCTTTAGCATTGGTTGCCATGGTTAGCTAAGATCGCTTTGTGAAACTAGGCCCGGCATCCAAAAGGACTATCATCGTTGTCTTTAAAATATTTATAGACACTAAAACTCATCAACACAGGGAAGTCTTTGGAATATTATTATTTTATTGGTTGCTTTGTGAAAACATAACTGTATAAAACAATCAATTACAGTGTATGAGCAAACACTTGAGTGTAGCTTATTAAAGGCCCGTTCTCACAGTGAGATTTACCGACTTGTAGGATGAGATTAAAATGGATGCTTTTAATTGGTCAATATGATTTATCAACCAATCAAATACATCCATTCTAATCGCATCCTTCAACTCGGTTCGACAAATCGCTCAGTGTGAACGGGCCATTAAAAGCATGTCCATTGGATCATTTATTATTTATGATCACTAAAACACACGGCACAGGGAAAATCTTCTTGTCTAAAATAACCATTGATTGTCATTTGAACTTTTTAGGATAGCTACAATTTAATGAAAGATTTTGTTCTGACTTATGTAATTAGCCACCATAAATGATTCAGTATTTGGTTTCAGGCTCCCTACCACTTCCAGAGGCAGCATCCCTGTTTGAGAAAGATGTTTTACAAAAGTTGAAATCCGAATGTGGCGGAATACAGACTCTATTGCGAAATCATCATTATATATTTCAAGGTAGCTGTTGTTTTTTTTAACTGCAAATATTTAGTGATGTTTTCTGGCCAGGTTAAATTTTAAGTGGCATGAGCTGCCAAAATTCACACTTTGATTATTTCTGATCGTCACAACAGCAAGAGGCTTTGAAGGCCATCGAAAAACTAAATGATTGGCGTTGAAATGAGGAAAATCCATACAGTATGTGGCCTGTATGAACCGAAAACGTGTTAAAAAAGTAAACAAATTTTGAATAACCGGGACGACCATTCATTCATTCTAAGCCAAAGTTAGTTTAAAACAATACTTTATCGTACATTCTCGAGACTAGAAGCACTAAAAACCTTCTGAATTATACATCTGCAGAAAAATAGCTGATAATTTCAACATTCTGTTTCAACGTCAAAATATCAACATTTTTTGGCAGGTCATGCCACTTGAAAGCATTCCAGTTTTCTTGTAGTCAAATTTACGGGTTCATACAGTACTCATGCGTCTTTTGAACACCAACACCCTGTGGTCAACATTCATCTTATTTGGCCACTTAATAATCTAGCAATGGCCAAGATATATAAGCAGGTCATTTTGGACATCTTCTGTGTATAATGTGGAAAATAGCTCAGATTCTGGTTGACTGTATCGCCAGGGGTAATTTCACCAAAGTCAAGATGTTCTTTTCAATGAACATCTCGATGTTAGTCAGATTGGGTCAGGGGCTGTTTATTAAAGTGGCATGAGCTGCCAAAATTCACACTTTTTTCATAATTTCTGATCGTCACGACAGTAAGGGGCATGGAAGGCCATCGAAAAACTAAATGATTGGCGTTGAAATGAGGAAAATCCATACAGTATGTGGCCTGTACGAACCGAAAACGTGAATAAAATTTAAATAACCCGACGACCATTCATTCATTCTAAGCCAAAGTTAGTTCAAAACAATACTTTATCGTTCCTTTCTTCGAGACTAGAAGCACTAACAAGCTTCTGAATTATACGTCTTGATAAAAATAGCCAATAATTTCAACATTCTGTTTTAACGTCAAAATATCAACATTTTGGCAGCTCATGTCACTTTAAAGTGGCATGAGCTGCCGAAATTCACACTTTTTTCATAATTTCTGATCGTCACGACAGTAAGAGGGTTTGAAGGCCATCAAAAAACTAAATGATTGGCCTTGGAATGAGGAAAATCCATACAGTATGTGCCCTGTACGAACCGAAAACGTGTTCGAAAATTAGCAAAATTGAAATAACCGGGACGACCATTCATTCATTCTAAGTCAAAGTTAGTTCAAAACAATACTTTATCGTACATTTTTGAGACTAGAAGCACTAAAAAGCTTCTGAATTATACGTCTTAAGAAAAATAGCCGATCATTTCAACATTCTGTGTTTACGTCAAAATATCAAAATTTTGGCAGCTCATGCCCCTTTAAAGATCATAAAATGTGTAATATGTTTTTGTCCAATTGTAGTTGTTGGTGGTGTAATCCAATTACGAGACACGTCTGTACCAAGACCTGCTCGAAGATCCGCCAAGAAAAACTCCAGGAAACCTGTGAGAGATTTAACCAAGACATTTCTATGTTGGTTCAATGAGCATCACCCTGACGGGTGCCCCGGGACTGCCCCAACTTGTCTGTATGCCCATGGGCAACATGAACTTAGGAACTTAAATAATATCACTACTTCAAGCTGATGTATGTATATATGTATACGTAAATGTGAAAATGTTACAGAGGGTGATGTGTTTCCTCCTCGAACATGAACAGCAATCATGAGATTCCACCAATGGGTCGCAGGTTCGAATCCCCCCAAAAATTGGAAAACTTTTGGACTGGGTTTTCACTCGAGCGACCTATGTTGGGTGGTTACCAGTTACCATTTGAAGGTCGTGGGTTTCATCCTGGCATAGAGCCTGGTTTCCTCCCACAATAAAACTGGCAACGCCGCCATACAAGTGAAATAATCTTGAGCATAAAACATCAATCAATCAATCAAACAATCATGAGAGACAGACTGATCTGTAGGTAGTCAAGCAGTCTAATATTGCACATGTGATCATAAAAGAAAGCTTATAAATATAGGCTGGACCTATAGAGAAAATTTAATGTCTTGTTTTATAATATATTGATTTTATAAATGTTCCGTGACAATTCAACGTTCAATGCATTTTTTTCCAGAACATTTCTTTTTAACATCTAATTAAATTTTTGGGGTGTTTTACTCAATGTAGACTGCTTGTAATAACACGAATCAATCAACCAATCCCATCAAAAACATTTTTGGATTGTTTGTTTGAGAAATTGCGTCTTACTTTTCCCTATCATGTTATCTGACACTTCGGAGAGGGATGGAGGCCTTTGGAGTCTCAGTCAGTAGAAGGGTAGTCTCTCAGTCCGACACAAGCCTTCAATCAATGTGTTTTCTGACTGGGTTTTCACTCGAACGACCTATGTGAGATGGTTACCAGTTACCACCGGAAGGTCGTGGGTTTCCTCCGGGCATAGAGCCCGGTTTCCTCCCACACTAAAACTGACAACGCCGCCATATAAGTGAAATAATCTTGAGCGCGGCGTAAAACACCAAACAATCAATCAATGTGCACCGGTTCGAATCCCATTTAGTCCAAGAAAAATTAAAATATTTCTGAGTATGTTTTTCACTCGATCACCTTATTTGGATAGTTGCCAAGATACATGTACTGGCGGAAAGATCTGGGGCTCATTGCACGTGTTCCCAAGTCTGAAGGCGCAAGTCTATACTGTAAACCAGGGCCCTGTCTTACAAAGCTGGCGTAAGTAACGTCGGACGTAAATCAGTGTTAAAGCTATAGGAACTTACGCCCTAGTCGCAACTGGTCCATGTTGTAGGCCTATGCGCACATTTACACCAGCTTTGTAAGACAGGGCCCTAAGCGTAACTTTGCGCCAGCTTAGTAGAACGAGCCCCAAGGGGTTTCCTCCTGGCGCTTAGTTTTCTTCCTTCTTACTAAGCCTGAAAAAAACACCAATAATTGCAAGGAGGATATGGAGCCATCCTATGCTATTTTAAGTTGAAAACGTAATAATCAAACAAAGAAATTTACAAACTCTAAGTATAAATTCTCTTTCTTTTATTAATGTTACCTTTCCGGACTTATTTCATATACATGTACAATATATATTTAGAGGTATTAGCAGTTGACCAAGTGCAGTCCATCGTGATGACATCGTGCTTTCTCGTATACACACCTGCAACACAGAAATACGATTTTTACAATGATAAAAAAAATATGTATGATGTTTAACGCCATACTCAGGATTATTTCACTAAAATGGCGGTACATGTATAAGCAAGTTTAGTGGGCGAAAAACTGGGGCTCGTATCACACAGCATTCGCATCGCAAACGAAGCGTAGTTACCAATGGATACCATAGTGAAGAGATACGGAGTCATGGCAACTGCGATTGATCGCGCTTTGCGACGGCTTCGTGAAAAGGCCCCCTGGACTGCGAGGAAACTCCCGACCTTCTACAGGCAGCTGGTAACACTTCTATCGCTTGATCGAATGAAAACCCACTCCGATTTTTTTTTTTTTTTTTCAATTTTTTTTGTCAACGGAATGCTGCGGATTTGTTCATCCCTAATAAACTGGTAACCATATAAATGTGAAATAAGTGCGCATGAAACGCCTGGACCCTCAATCTAAAATAGGGATTGATCCCACTGCCATATGTTGCGATATCAACCATGTATCGTGTTGAAGATCTAGATTGCTGGGCTCTGTCTTACAAAGCTGTAGTCCGGGTTTCTGACTTCAAAATTACTATTTTTTTTACACTGACGGCCGTATTTTGGATACGACCGTCCGTACAAAAAAAAGTCATTTTGCGGTCAGAAACCCGGACTAACAAAGCTGGTGTAAAGTTGCGCATAAGCATACAACATGAACCAGCTGCCACTAAGGTGTAAGTTCAAAAAGTTTTAACACAGATTTTTGTCCAGCCTATAAACTTACGACAGCTTTGTAAGATGGACACCAGCTACCTGGGGGCTTTTTCTCCACATCGACGTAACTTTGCGCCTAGTCGTAACATAGTGTTGAAAGCAATGTCGCCATGACAGGCCTTGCAAGTGTAAGTGTGTTGAGAAACAGCCCCCTGTTTTACAAAAACGCGTAGCGTTAGTTTTTACGTATCTCTACAATAGGCCCCTATGGGTTGATATGTCAGTTACGCCAAACTAACGCTATGCCGCTTTGTGAAACAGGCCCCTTGTCACTAATCAGCCAATAGAAAACTGTCTTTTATTTTAATACTTACATGCTCTCATATGTCTTCCCATTGGATGCACATATATTTTCCTTCACATGGGACGAACAGTCGACATTTTCCACAGCTCGACAAAACACGCTTTGTACTAAGGTCTGTGTATGGCCATGATTAGGGGCTGATGTCGTCATGGTGGTTGAACATGCACCTTTATGTGCTTGGTGGACCTTACTGGTCTTACAATGCGCTACAGCCAACTCACAACTGAAAAAATATAGAGATATCTTTACAATTTTCATGAATCAAAAATGTTGACATAAAAATATGCAGGGGTTTATTTCCAGGACACGTCGATGACCTCAGTGGCACTGCGATAGTCTCTCAATCCGCCACAGGCCTTTCATAGATGGGTCACAGGTTCGAATCCCACTTAGTCCAAATAAAATTGCGAGTGTGGGTTTCGTTACTGTCGCGGCGATCAGAGATTATAAAAAAAGTGTGAATTTTGGCAGCTCATGCCACTTTAAGGGTACTTTACTTTGCAGACTGCAATTTATAGTCCGTCATCGGAAATGGTGTGAGAAATGGAAACCCAAACGGTAAAGCTAAACTTTTGAACGTCTTACTCGCCCATATAGGTTTGTCCGTCTGTACCACACACAGGAGTTTTAGCAAAGGTAGTGCAGTCCAAATGTTTCACATAGTCACAATGTTTGAAGATATTCTGGCTGACTGTCACTAGAAAAGAAAATGATTTGTTTGATTACACATTCCTTACAAATTACTAATCAAAGAGATTCTCGCGCCTTCGGGTCGGGATTCGCTGAAGGCACGAGTACATACGAGATGCTCGCACCTTAAAGATCGGGATTTGGCTAAGGTACTGACAATCGTGCCCACATGCTTACCTCCCCTTCTCTTCAGAACTAAGTCTCGCATGCGAAGATTAACTTATTTCGGTAGGCCCTACTGATAGAAAGCAAATCCACGTTAGCCCTTAAATCTGTGGCAATATTGGCATTGCGGGCTGTAGAACAAGATGCAGCGATATACATGTTATTGTTAGGGAGTGTCAAATATACCGTTAAAAAGGGTGTTGTAATTTTAAACAACATAAAAAACGACTTTCTGTGTAGACATAAGTTGGCTGGTACCGACCAATAAGAACAAAGGCTTCTTCATCTCCCCCAAAAATCTGGTAAAAGTATAATCGCTTTTTATCTTTAAAGTGGCATGAGCTGCCAAAAAATCGGATTTTTTTTCTCATAAATTCTGATTGTTAAAAGAAGTTCCACGTATGAAGTACCTTGAAAAACTCAAGGATTGGCTTTAAAATAAGAAATATTGGTACAGCCAGTACCCTGTACGAAGCAAAGATATGTGCTAATAACGGACAAAATTCAAATAGCCGGAATGTATAAGTTCATTTTTGGGACTTTTGCTGTTTATAAAACCACTTTAACGTACATCCTCAAGATTGGTGTCTTCGGAGAGGTCTTATTTCAGATAAAAAAAGAAGGCACAATTAGCTCATTCTGTTTCAACGAAATTTCCCTTATAGGCCTATTTAGCAGCTCATGGCACTTTGAAGTGGCATGAGCTGCCAAAATGTTTAGATTTTGACGTTAAAACAGAATGTTGAAATTATTGGCTATTTTTCTCAAGACATAATTCTGAAGCTTTTTAGTGCTTCTTGTCTCGAGAATGAACATTAAAGTATTGGTTTGAACTAACTTTGGCTTAGAATGATTGAATAGTCGTCCCGGTTATTTAATTTTGTTTAATTTTCGAACACTATTTCGGATCGTATAGGTCACATACTGTATAGATTTTCCTCATACCAACGCCAATCATTTAGTTTTTCGATGGCCTTCAAAGCCTCTTACTGTCGTGCCGATCAGAAATTATGAAAAAAGTGAATTTTGGCAGCTCATGCCACTTTAAGCAGGGTTTTCGATAAAGATTAGGTAAAACTTACCAGATATAAGGCACACAAGAGTTACGAATAGTTTCATTTTGGTGACGTTTATTCTGCACTGTTTCCTAAACCCAAACAAGATGGCGGTACACTCTGAGGCTTATCGGTGTTAACTTCAACGTTATCTATATTTTAAGTCCAATTTTCTTATCTTTGACCGTATTTTAACTATCTTGACATAATTTGTATTTCTCAAAAACTGAAGTGGTATGAGCTTCTAAAATGGTGACATTTCATTGTCGTTAACACCAAATTAGCAACCAGGTTTTCTCAAGAAATGCACATTATAGAGGCTCGTGATTATACCAGAGTGTTTATGAAGGCCCAGCCAAAGACTTCTCAAGGAACTGAAGCTTCAAACGAATGCATGTGCAAACCCGTGTATTAAATTTGATTTACTTATCAAAAACAACTTCTGTTTGAACAAGCCTCTTGATTTTTTAATTATCTTTTTTTCCAACGTATAACATTTAATTTTTAAATCTTTCAATGGCATTTAGAAGTTGAAAGGTTACAATAAGTTGTTTGAGTGGTATTTAGAAGCTGGAATAAGTACAACGGGACGACTTGCATATGGATATCAACTTCTTCATTTATTAGTCAGCAACGTTTCGGTCTAAGTATCCAGACCGAAACGTTGCTATCTAATAAATGAAGAAGTTGATATCCATATGCAAGCCTTCTCGTTGTAGGTTACAATAAGGTGAAGAATTACTTATGGATAACAACTTCTTGGTGTAAATAACAAGCATCTTTTTATTTTGTTAAAATACACTTTTGATTTGGCTAACGATATCCTGAATAAATTGTATAGCTTATTGCCATTAATGGTGATTTCACCAGTTTGCCAACAATCTCCCTACCCCAATGATTTTATCGGTCTGGGCATACTTTCCAGGGGGGGGGGGTCTTTTTGTATATGTGTTTCAAATTATGTAACTTACTTCACACAATGATCTGTCATACATTCAATGCTAATCTAATATTTCCATTTTGTCCGCGGCATATGTACAGTAGCTACACTTGACAACCATCTTGTTTGGTTAGCATTTTGATTGAGTACTCATATAGTTTTGGCGACTGCAGCCCAAGTCTATCAAGCCATGTCCAGGTTGGACTATTAAACCATCTCCAGGTAAACAGGAAACCAAAACTGTATGGATTACAACTTCTGGATTTATTGGGCTGGGACGTTTCGGTGCAGATGCTATAACGGGGCTAGCATCTGCACCGAAACGTCGCAGCCCAATAAATCCAGAAGTTGTAATCCATACAGTTTTGGTTTCCTGTTTATATCTTCAACTTCTAAATGCCACTCAAACAAGCATCTCCAGGTAGACTGTCAAACTATCAATCAATCAATCAAACCATCCTTAGCTAGACAACCAAACCATCCCCAGGTTGACTACCAATCCTTCCCCAACTAAACTATCAAACTATCCCCAGCTAGACAACCAAACCAACCCCAACCACAGGTAGACGACCAAACCATCCCCAGGTGGACGTTTATGAAAACGTTTAAGTTAGTTCAAACGTTGTCTTATTCCGCGGATAGGTTTTATATACAAAAACACTCAGTTATCATCACTCAGTTGCCTCGTGTTACATTTTGGCAACAAAACAACATTATGTTTATTTTTGATTTGTGTATCACCGTTTCAGTTTGTTTTTTTTTTTTCTCTCATAAAATCTCACAGTTGGTATTGCTTTTTTAAAGGAGGGGAAATCTCTAGAAATACAAAGGGATTATCGTCGATAACAACCTTCAACCTTCCAGTGACCCTCAAGCTAATAAAAACAGACAGAAGTATGTCCTTTAAGTGGCTTATCTGTGTAGCCATTTTTCCGTTTTAGGATGACGTGATTTTGGTGTAGCTATTTTTAGATCAATAATGACGTATTTTTACCGCTCTCTAATGTATAATGATAGATTTAGGTCCAAAAAAACATGGCTACAAACTTGAAGTGGGAAGATTGTCTCCGAATATATATACATGTAGCTCAGTATGCAACGGCACGCCATTGCTTAGCCAGGCATTGGCTAAATTGCATCACATGACTACTCTATAACGCACTTAAATTTTTATTCAACAATAATTGGATAAAACTAATGAAAAAATGGTGGCGGCCTTGTGAATGGCCTATGGAGCTTATTCTCTATTGTAACGCCACCTTCAAATTTCAATTATTCACTTACGAGGGGATAAAACATACATTGGACAATTGCTTTGGACTAAATGAACTGTACTCTTTCCATCTAAACTAGTCTAGGCTTAGATTTTCTTTCCCTTTAAGGAATGTCGTAATATTTATCTCTTTGATTTCATATTGCATTTCTTTATATGTTCCAATACATCATCGTGGTTGTCAGTGTCACCACCTCGTTTTCCCAGTTCTCATAAGCGGTATAGATAAGTTTCTGAGTAAGGATTCAGAGTCTGTTTTATAGTAGCCTAGTTCCTGGTAAACACGACCACATACCTCGTCAATACCTATCATCAATCCCCATGGGATCCTCTCACGCCATCTTTGTGAACTGAGCCTAGAGTTGGACCTTTTTGTTCCTAAGATACCGTCATTTGCCTGTGCCTCAGTGTTGACTTTTACCCACGTTTTGACCTTATTTGGGAGAGGCACACCAATAAAGTCAAAGATTTTTTCGGTGAATTCCATTGGGGTTGACGCAAAATCTTCGTATCGGACTTGTAAAAGCTGTTTAGGAAACTCATCTCTTGCTTGCCTGAGTGCTCGTACGTTTCTCAGCATAGAGCCACAAATTTCTGCCGCTGTTATTGTAGGGCTGTAATAGTAAAACTCCTTCAATGGTATTCGGGATTGGATTTGTGCCCGAGGATCCCGTACCAGATGGATCACCTTCAAATTGGGATCTCTCCGTAAAAGTGGTAAAACTCCATCGATCGGTAAATGTAACACCTTTACCACTCGAAGTTTGGAAGTTTTACATTCTCGTGTGAAATTCACGACACAGTCATTGGATAACCCGCACCGATAAAACCTATCAGTTTTCTTTGCGCTCTGCATCCAAACCTGTGTCAACGAACCCGTGTTGATTTGGGTAATTTTACAGGACAGGTAGTCTTCCATTTCAGTAGTTGCTAGGGATGTACAAGACCTTGGTGCATATCTGGAATGGTAAAATTATAAAACTATAACTTTAAGTAATTTCCCATTAGCATTTGATTTATCACATAGCTATCGCAAATTGACCAATGGAACTACATATAAAAGATTGTTTGGTTATTTCTATTACTAGTACATTATAACCTATCGGTCAAGATTCAACAAAAACTGTATACTTTTTTAGATTGATGTTCGTGATTTTTTTTCTTCCTAAAATTCAATCATCAACTGAAAACTTTTTTCAGTTTGAGGCTAGAACTAGTTTGATGATAAACCAGCCCTGTCACACAACAATCTAAAATAAGTCGTTAAGAAATCCTGGTCACGTCAAGATTCTCGAGAGTATGGCATTTGTTTGCCCGTTGATTTTTTATTCACAATCAAGATTAACTGAAGATGTCCATTCAATAAACCAATATATCTTTGTTTACGACTCGCGGTAGGTCAGACCAATGCTTATATGCGTTACTGTAGTTATCTATAGTGGCATGAGCTGCCGGAATTCACATTCTTTTCATAATTTCATAATTACTGTCACGACAGTAAGACGCCGAAGGTCATCGAAAAACTAAATGATTGACGTTGGAATGAGGAAAATCCATGCAGTGTGTGACCTATACGACCAGAAAACGTGTTCGACAGTAAACATTCATTCATTCATTCATTCATTCTAAGCCAAAGTTAGTTCAAAACAAGACTTTATCGTACATCCTCGAGACTAGAAGCCCTAAAAAGCTTCTGAATTATACGTCTTGAGAAAAATAAAAAATAATTTCAACATTCTGTTTTAACGTCCAAAGATCAAGATTTTGGCAGCTCATGCCACTTTAAGAAATCCCGTCTATGTCGGATTTTTTATTCGACTTTTCCACAAGGACCGCCAGCCATATAACCAGTCTTATTGATACCAGTCGACCATCGACTGATGCTCCGAGCTTGTCTTACTGATATTCACTGCGACTTAAAAGGGGGCCTCCGTGGTAGGTAGAGCGTTGGACGCTCAATCCCAACAGCCTTCCACCAATGGGTCGAGGGTTCGAATCCCACTCATTCTGACTGGAGTTTCACTCGAACGACCTATGTAGGATAGTTGCCAGTAACCACCGGAAGGTCGTGGGTTCCTACGGGCATAGAGCCCGAGTTTTAGAAGAATTCTTATTCAAAACGAACCAGTTATTTTGCTGATAAATTCGCAGGATTAAAGTTGTTGGTTGATTGTTTAGCTTAAGGTTGGTTGGTTGTTTAGCTTAACAAATCAATCAATGATTCAATCCATCATTTAAATCAAGACTTTCCGAACCAAATACTTCTATAGTATTTAGTTACTACCTCTCTTGGCAACCCAAATACTTCTGTATCTCACCTTTTTGTGCCATTGAGGTACCTTAACAGTTTATATCCCGGTGACGCCACGATACATAAATACCACATAGGTTCAAATATATACAGCGCTGACTCGTCCTCGTCGAATAATTTCCCCATGAGAGTGGTGCCACTGCGCATGTATGACAGTATGACAACCTTTGTGACGTTGTCTGGAGGGTCTCTCATGGTGTTCACAATGGCTTTGTCCTGTTTCCTTTGACGAAGAAACACTACATTTACATCTCTGCACTGTATCAGAATTACTGAAATAGAATACGGAAACTGTGTATGATCAGCATTTAACACCTCTCTTAATGTTAAAGTTTGTATATATCGAAGGGTGTATGTTAGAAAATTCCGTACGTGATATACATGTACAATCTAAAATTAGAAGTTACCCTAGTCCTAAAGGCCAGTCTATCGTAGCCACTTTTGAAGGAGATCTCGCGAGAATACGATTGATACATGTATTAACGAATCTTGAACAGACGTGATTCTCGCTTCTATGACACTTGCTGAAAGCACGAGTGCAATCATAAGACATGTTTTGCCTCAAAATTTGGAGCAACAAAATTCTAGTGACCTACTGCATTGGAATTGTCTAAAGTCTTCTTTAGAATACGACGACCAGGGGCCGGTTGTTCAAAAGAAAATTAGCTAAACGGCAGGTTAAATGACGTGACGTAACAAAGAAATTCCTTTGTGACGCGAAGTCATCTAACCTGCCGTTAAGCTAACGGCGCTTTGAACAACCCACCCCAGGGGTCATAAATGCTTAAAATTTAGACGTGTGTTGAATCACGATAAAATATTTTCAATTGATGCATCGTGGTTTCTGACGATGACATAACATTGTGTTATTTAAATATGCGTACTTCTAATGAGACCCCCTTTTCAACAAATTTTGTGCAATTACTGTATTCGTTAGGTTCTACAAAAGCATGCTTGAAAAATGATTTTGAGAGAGTTCTTCTGGAAATGTGCGCCCAGTTGGTAAACGTTAAAGCGAGGGTCTCATATGCCCGCACCGATCTTGTACCGATGGGTCAAAGCTCCAAACAAAACTCTGTGCAACGAAAGAATGAAGAGTGAACTTTCAATCCATCTCTTTGCCATATACCATGTCGGGATCGGCTGACATCCTTCCCCAGTAAACCTGAAAACGCCTCCATATAAGTGATACAAGCTTGAGCACAGCGTAAAACATCAATCAATCAATCAATCAAATAAGACTAGACATTTCGGTATTTTGGATTTCAAAACAATTTGTAAAATGTGTGTCTTGACTTACCCAGCACGCTTGAGACGATAAAAACCAGAACAATACAACTAACGCACTGAAAGTTTAAAACAAAAATTCAATCAAACCTTTTCCCTGTATTTTCACTTGATCGTTCCAAGTGACAATTCAAGATCTGAGCATACGGTATTTTTTATAGATTTTTATCGTTTAAATATTCGGGCTTCAAAAAAGATCTGGTTTCTCAAATGCCTGATAGATAGATTGATTGATGTTTTACGCCGCACTCAAGATGATTTCAATTAAATGGCCGCGTTGCCAGGTTTAGTGGGGGAAGAAGTTTCTCAAATGAACCCAATGTACTCAAAGCCCAATTTCACTTCTATGAAATTTTTTTAGTGGAGATCAAGAACGTACACAAAATATCAAAATACATCAATTAACAATAAGTTCTAAAAAGTATAACCTTCCGAACCAAGATTGGCATGTAGTTAGTTACCCCCCCACCCCCCCCCCCCCCCCCCCCACCCAAACTGTTTCACAAAGTGGCGTTGCGTAAGTTTTTACTTATCCGCCATAGCAACCTTTACGGTAGACATACGTTGCTATGGCAGTTACGCAAAACCTTACGTTACGCCCTTACATGACACATGCTCAAGGGACTTCTTTTGTGAAACAGCGTAGATGGGTTTTTTGCGCAACTCTCTTAGCAACGTATCTCTACACTACAGTATGGGTTGCCACGATAGTTACGTAAAGACTTACGCTAAGTCGCTTTGTGAAACGGGTTAAAATGGTAAAGTGCAAACGGACCCTGAGACCGCAGCAGTTTTGAACTGACAAAATTTGTAAGTGGTAGAATGCTTTTAATTCTATGTATATTAAACGTTACGTACCCATAGCAGAAGCTGGCGACGTTTTATTCCACATTGCATTTCGTGAAAGTTTAAATCCGTATAGCGGTTAATTACGAATCCATTCAGCTTAATTTCGAGGGTTATCTAACAACTGTGTATGTCTAAACGAACACACAGAACATTATCAACGAATACCAGAACATGTGTAGAGAGAACTTAACTATTAGGTATTCTATACCTTGTCCCTCGCTACATCTGTGACCTCTATTTGCCAAGTGTGATATCCCCTCTGTTTGTCCTAGTTTGAAAGGCAAGGTAGAAAATAAACACAAAAAATAGCGAAAAAGGTCACATACGCCTTAGGTTTCTGTATTTAATGTCTTAAGCCGCCATTGTTACTCAAGTACTCAAGAATACTTCACCTAAATCGCATGAGTAATCGAATTTCGAAAATACACAATTTTTATTTAGATTCAATTTAGAAAATAGAATTTTGAGATATTCTCAGATACTGGTGAAGTCCGAAAACTCTTCCAAGTTATTCGAAATATGTCATACAAGATATACAGGTTTATACAACCAATATGTTTCTATTTCGGAGTCAAACATTAAGTTTGTAAATGAACTTCAAACTCTTCGTACATTTTCGAACACTAAAAAGCCTCTGAATTAAACGTCTTGACAAAAATAGCCAATAATTCCAATATTGTTTTAACGGCAAAACATCATCATTTTGGCAGCTCCTGTCACTTTAGGGTTTCATTCATTTGTTGAACATTTCTGTGCGGTTTTTTTTTTTGTGTCCTTTGTGCGTTTTTTAAATATTTTTAAATGTAAAATGATTTTAGAGAATTTTAAAACTACCACACTTTCACTGAGAATCTGTAGGATTTAGAGTCATAATGGTGGTACAAATGTTAAATCGTGTATGCAGTTTCGTTAATTTGCTTGTTTTTTTACTTTGGTTTTGAAAAAGTTTGATCTATATCATTTGATGATCTATTAGAACACAGAATTCCACTCAGGCCAAAACACAAAATGGAAGGGCAGCGAGGTAAACTTCGATGGACTTCGAAGGCCCGTTTGGTCTCCATACTTATCTGGTACACCAGCATTAAATGGAAATAACGTAAAGGGTGGCGTAGACTTACTAACCAATAAACAGATTACTTAATGATCACATGAGGTTATTCTGAGGAATCAATATGGCCGACGTAAGTTTTATTTTACAGAAAAGTATATGGGTTTGTGGTCATCAGTGGCAGGAAGCGGTTGCTTCAAACCGCATCCCTCAAATATGCTATAGGCCTAATGTTTGATTGACATCAGTAAGCTTCGGGTTAGTGAAATATAAGTCGGCAGGATTCAATACCCTCTGTAGCAATTGAGTAACCTGACTGGTGACCATATTGGCGAACAAGCACAAACCCACTTGACGAAGACGCTTACACTTGACGAAGACACCGGCACAGGTGTCGTAAGCTCGTGTTGTTAAAAACAACTGAGGACGTGGTGATGTCTTTCATTTTTTATCATGAAGCACAAACCCATCGTTACTATTCATAATCATTTCCATGTCTATTATCCACACACAATTCAGTTCTTTTCACACACTTGAACATCGTCCGTGTTTTTGCACATTTCCAGAAGAAGGCTTTTTGATTTATTTCTCAGGCGTGCCTCTGTGGAAACCGATGAATAAAGTAATTCTGAAAAAGTGGAGCGACACACCGAATTCATTTGAGAAACGAGGTCCCATGAAATGGCGTGCCTCCATTTATATGATATATCAGACGGAGAACTTTGGTTACGCTTTGGTTCGTCATTTCCCAGTAGCTTGTTCAACCAGAATTTCGATTTTTCTGACATGGTTATGTTAATGAAGGCGTATACTTCAGCCGATTGTTTCACAAGATCGTCTACAAAATCTTCGTATCTCAGTTGGTATATACGATTTGGAAATAGCACTCTAATTTGTTTGAACGTCTCAATGTCACGGCTCATATCTCCACAGAGTTCTCTAGCAGATATTAACGGATTTAGAGCATACACTTCTTTCGCTTTGATTCTAGACTGAATAATTCCCCTGGGGTCACGAACCAAGTGGAGAATTTTCAATTCTGGATATTTTTTCATCAAAGGTTTTAAATCTTCCAGACGAAATCGTATCACTTTGGCTACCCTTAATTTTGATTTCTTACACTCGCTAGCCAGTTGTTTTATACACGGCTTTGTTAAACCACAATCTTGGAACTGTCCCGTCTTGTAACCTTGTTGGAGATGCCAGGCTGATGATAGTGTACCAATGTCCAGATGGCCAATGTCGCAGTTAAGGTAATTGTCCAAAATGTTCTCTCCAATTCCGGAACACGATCGCGGTGCAGACCTGTAGAAGAGAAACAATACAAGATTCATTGCAAAATGTACAATTTGGACAATGTAAATTTATATCCAAACATTTGAGATGTCAATGACTACCGTCAATGACTAATGGGGGTCAATGAGTATTCATACAAAAATTAAGAAACTCGTTTAAAAAGTGTCAAGTCAATATGCTCATTTTTGGTAAGTCTTTGCTTCATAGAATTTTCATAGAAATGTGAAAATATGAATCTCATTGACCATATATTACACCTGTTACATGATCCTGGAAACTAAAGACCCGTTCTCACTGTGCGATTTGTCACACCGACTTCTAGGATGCGATTAAAATGGATGCTTTTAATTGGTCAATATGATTTATCAACCAATCAAATGTATCCATTTTAATCGCATCCTACAAGTCGGTACGACAAATCGCACAGCGAGAACGGGCCTTTACGAAAGCATATAAGTTTTTGAATCCTACAGAATAACATTTTGGGTGGAAAGGGAATCTACTATATTTGCCATATCGCCTAAATTGGTAGCTAAGACAGATAAATGTGGACCTTTTCCTTTGTCACTCGATCTCCGTGTGTGGAAGAACGCCTGGTGTTTCCTCCTGACAGAGCCTGATTTCCCCCACCGCTAAACCTGGCAACGCCGCCATAGAAGTGAAATTATCTTGGGATTCTACGGGTAAAACAGAACGCAGTCGATTTTCTTTAAAATCCTTTGCTCAACTTACCTTTTTGTGCCATTCAAATAAATGAAATCGTTATAATTCGGTACGGCTTCATTACACGCATACCACAGAGGCTCGAATACATAAAAGGCTTTGGGGTTTGTGTTAAATAGGTTACCCAGCAGCGTGGTTCCACTTTTCATATAAGACAGAATTACGACCTTTGGGGTGACGTCAGTTTCCATGGCGTGCCTGGGATCCAATCCGCGATGAGTATTCTGTTCTCCATATGACGTTACACTTACATTACAAAATGCTGAATAAAATGGAAAAGTACATTAGTCATACTATCAGTTTCGTTATTGTTTGTAACGTTTAATAGTGAGTTTAAGGGTTTAATACCGCCGTAGCGGTGTTTGTTGCGTAACCCGATACCGCTGAACGTTGGTTCGTACCGAGTCAAACCACGAGAATGCGCAGCATTCGAGGGGTACGACGAGGTGCGAACCAACGTTCAGCGGTATCGGGTTACGCAATAAACACCAAGACGAAGGTATTAAAGTCGATTCTACCCCGATAATTGAGAAAAATGAGGAAAAAGTGACCTGTTGTTGATTGCCGTTCCTTTTCCCTCCCTCAAGACAGAGTGGGAACTTTTAACCAATCAACGATAAGCTTTGGTCACGTGCAACGGTTGACCCAGATATTTTGAAGCAGAATGACATAACGTCACTATGGCTACCGCTTTGACAGGCTGGGTTGCTGACGACGCTAGCGGGGGAAATGTTGTGAAATCAACCCTTTGGTGACTGTATACGTTCATGACAGCCCAGTTTTCAATATAAAAGGACAGAATATAACCACACTCACAACATTATCAGGTTAAATCCTTCATTTTGTATGATAACAAGCAAAAGATCACTTCTTCCGGGGGAGGTAAACCTACCAGCCGACGTTGCACTACAGACTCGATGTCGTTTGAAAAGTCATCTCTACTTAACATGTATATTTGCACACGGCACGCACATGCAGGAGGGGTAGAATATAGGACAATAGATGATTTCTTAACGTCTTTTGCGTGACTTGGTAAAAACTATCAAATGTTAAAATAGACTAGCTCCGGCATGTAGCGTTATTGTGAGGCCCAAAGGGCAGCTCATTAGAGGATTGTTTACTACAATTGAATATAGACGCGATAATCTGGGGGCCGTTTCATGAAACCATCGCAAAGTGCGATCAATCGCAGTTGTCATGAGGTCCTATCTCTTCATTATGGTATCCAGTGGCAACTAGGGTTAGTTTGCGATGCGACTGTTTTGTGACACGAGACCCAAACTGCTACAAAGTAGTCGATGGTTTTCCGCCCATTTGGCTAGAAGTATTCAAATAAAACAAGAAAAGAATGGTGTGTTGGCCGACCAGACAGCTAGTGGTTTAAACTCTAGGTTTAATCCCGGCTAGACAAGCAATACACAGTTGGATCTACGCTATTTTCTAGAACATTAAATTTTCAAAATAACAAAAGAAATTGAATGTGTCAATTTTGTCAGCTTTTAATCGATTAACCAGTTTAATTGAGTGGACATGTTTTAAAAATACTGACTTGGCATCTTTGCGCAACGGACCTTTCTCTCGTGTACTCTGTATTACCCTTTCGTATTGACAACGGTTCCAAGCAAGTGAAATAATCTTGAGTAAACAATGAACCAACCTGTAAACTAAAACGTATATTTCGACTGTTCTGTTACCTACCTATTACAAGTAGGATGCCAAGTAAAAGTGCACATGTACTAAGGATGACGCGTCTTGCTGTCAGAAATCGCCCCAGAAAAGATATAATGTGGGCCATAACGATTCCTCGTGTTGTAATAGGAGCCATCGATCACACGTTTGTATACATATATTCCTGTGAAATCTCAATGAGTGACCGTAGAACTATATTTCAGTATATCTTCATTTCTTGCCATCAACATTACCACGCGAGTCACGAGTCCCCGTTCCAATCTTCGTACTCTCTCTAATCCACGTCACTTCTCCTTCTCGTGCAGATTCGCGTCATTTGATGACGTCTGAAAAACAAAATGGCTGACCATAATAATATGAAAACCTTACGAGAATTTCACACAAAGGCAGATACATATTGTCGAAATTGATTTCTATCCAATGGAAATGATCTTCAATCATCCAATAAAGTTGATTGCCTATTGTTGGAGCAAATTACGGTTCAACTGAATTTGTCAGAATAACGCCGTATAAGTGTCCATAAAGACCACTTAAATTGTTCATGTACATTTAACTTTCCTTTGTGCGAACGCGCATGTCATACGAGCTTTTTTTAATACATTTCTAGAATAAAAATGAAAACTTCCTGTGTAAAATGTAACTTCGTTCGCCATTTTGTTTATTGGTACTTAGCAAGATGTCACTTTTTGGGACAACATTGATGACATAGATGTTTTATCAACACATTTTTCTGGTAACTTTACACCTGTTACGTCTTATTCTCGATACAGTATTATTTCTTTCGCCATATTTTAAAATTCTATTAACTTCCTGCAATCCCCCGAAGTGCTTTGTCCGTAAATACCAAGTGACGTCATCAAGCAATCGGTCTTGCAAAGGAGGTAATTTAGAGGCGTCACAATTACTGCTCTAAGTGGTAGACCGGACAAAAGATGATAAAATCCCATTGTTTTTAACATCGAATTTTTGGCATTTTTGAAAACCGATATTGTGAGAGTTTCTATCAGAATCAATCGAGGAATGCGAAAAAATCGTAAACAAAAAGGGATTTGGAGTGAATATGAGAGATTTCTAAATGATAGCTGGGCTTGTCCGATCTAAGTTTGGTGCGCAAAATGGGCAAATGGTCTATTAAGCCTAACTCGGTTTTGGGCCAATGCTAACTTTTCGCTATCTAGCAGCGTCAAGGTTTCAACTTGAAATACTTCCTTGACTTGACGGTATCACTAACAGACGCGAAGGAATCACTAATAAACATGCCGGAATCACTAATAAACGTGACGGAATCACTAGTAAACGTGACGGAATCACTAAAAAAAGTGACGGAATCACTAATAAACGTGACGGAATCACTAACAAACGTGACGGAATCACTAATGACCAACAAACGCGACGGAATCAATAATAGACGTGACGGAATCACCAATAAACGCGACGGAATCACTAACAAACATGACGGAATCACTAATAAACGTGACGGAATCACTAATAAATGTGACGGAATCACTAACAAACATGACGGAATCACTACTGAACGCGACGGAATCACTAACAAACATGACGGAATCACTACTAAACGTGACGGAATCACTAACAAACGTGACGGAATCACTAATAAACGTGACGGAATCACTAATGAACGTAACGCTATCACTAACACACGTGACGGAATCACTAACAAACGTGAGGGAATCACTAATAAACATGACGGAAGCACATATAAACGTGACGGAAGCACTTAGAAATGTGACAGAATCACTAATAAACGTGATGGAATCCCTAATAAACGTGACGGAATCACTAATAAACGTGAGGGAATCACTAATAAACATGACGGAAGCACATATAAACGTGACGGAAGCACTTAGAAATGTGACAGAATCACTAATAAACGTGACGAAAATCACAAATAAACGTGACAGAATCACTAATAAACATGACGGAAGCACTAATAAACTTGACGGAAGCACTTAGAAACGTGTCGGAATCACTAATAAACGTGACGGAAGCAATTAGAAACGTGACGGAATCACTAATAAACGGGACGGAATCACCAATACACGTGACGGAATCACTAATACACGTGACGAAAGCACTTATAAACGTGACGGAATATATAGGTATACTAAACGATTAAAACCACAAAAACAATATATAGACATTTTGATATGCAAGCCTGTATTTATGCACATGATTCAGGCGTTATTTCACTCATTTCGTCATACGTAGCATGTGTAGCAGGTCTTCCGAAAATTAAAGCAATGCTGGATTTAAAGGTGGACCATGCTTAGCGTTTTCATCTTTTAGTATAATATTGATCTGGTGTCATCTTAAATTATCAAAAACCAAACATCACACTTTAATTTTTGCTCACGTCATTAATTTTGGTAAAATGGCCACATTTTCATAGGAACGATGACAAAAAAACTCAATGTCCAAAACGTTAATGCCACACCTGAATAAAGTGGTGGCAAAATTCCGGTATCAAAGAGAGATGCTCAAAATAATTTCAACAACCGTCATTGTTATTAATATTCGTGTTTGTAGCGAATCACGTCACAAAGGCATTTCACGTCACTAGAGTTCAATTGTTTTCTAATTGTGACGTTAAAGACATTATTGACGTCTTAATATGACGTAGCGTAATGCGTAGCAGTGAAGGTCACGTGATGACGTTCTGTTGCTTGGATACACCACTTCTTCTTTACTTTGTTAAAGAGGAAAGACGTTGGTAATTATCAAAGAGTAAATATTGTACGTGATTTGACAAGAGAACAACGGCGAAAGTTCCAGAAAATTGTAAGTAAGAACTAAGAGTGTTAAGACAACGTCATGTTCCCAGAAAAATACGTTAGACCTAAACTATAAAAGAAACATGCCGTTGTTTAAGTCCGACAGTCCATAGACATCAAACTCAGCTTCATGAGATTTTCAATTGGCACTTCTACCATCACTATAACAAACCAATCATTCCAAAAATTGCAAGCCGTCATATAAGTGAAATAATATTGAGAACGGTGTAAAACACCAACCAATCAATCCTTTGGTCAAAGATCCAGGTTTCCTTTTCCAGTAAACCTGGCAACGCTGCCATATAAGTAAAATAATCTTGAGCGAGGCGTAAAAAATTCACCAATCAATCAACCAAATGAGCCGATTGGAAGGACGCAGTTACCTAAATGCATGTCAAGAAGTGGCTCGCTCGTTTTTCGTACACACAGATGCGTCATCACGTTTGTTAAAAGAGTTTCTATATTTGAATACCATCCTATAACCAGGCATGTTAGCCATGTGACACTTTATGTGTAAAGTAAGGTGTAACGTTTGAATGGCTTTGGGAGAGTGGGATATCGTTTTAATAGTTTTGGAAGGCTAAGTGTAACGTTTTCATAACTTTGGTAGTCTAGATGTAACATTTTGATGACTTTGGAAAACAAGGTGTAACGTTTTGATGACTTTGGAAGACCAGGTGTAACGTTTTGATGACTTTGGAAAGCTATGTGTAAAGTTTTGATGACTTTGGAAAGCTATGTGTAAAGTTTTGATGACTTTGGGAGGCTAGGTGTAACGTTTTGATGACTTTGGGAGGCTAGGTGTAACGTTTTGGTGACTTTGGAAGACAAGGTGTAACATTTTAATGACTTTGGTAGACAAGATGTAACGTTTTGATGACTTTGGAAGACCAGGTGTAACGTTTTGATGACTTTGGAAGACCAGGTGTAACGTTTTGATGACTTTGGAAAGCTATGTGTAAAGTTTTGATGACTTTGGGAGGCTAGGTGTAACGTTTTGATGACTTTGGGAGGCTATGTGTAAGGTTTTGGTGACTTTGGAAGACAAGGTGTAACATTTTAATGACTTTGGTAGACAAGATGTAACGTTTTAATGACTTTGGAAGGTTAGATGTTACGTTTAATTATTTTGAAAGACTGGGTGTAACGCTTTGATGACTTTGGAAGGCAATGTGTAGCGTTAAGACTTTGGAAAGCTAGATGTAACGTTTAATTATTTTGAAAGACTGGGATATCGTTTTAAGGACTTTGGTAGGCTAGGTGTAACGCTTAATGACTTTGGAAAGCTAGATGTACCACTTAATGACTTTTGAAGGCTAAGTGTAAGCTTAATGACTTTGGAAGGTCGGGTGTAACATTTGTTGAATTTGTTTCTTAGTAGCGTTGACGGAAGCAATTAGAAACGTGACGGAATCACTAATAAACGGGACGGAATCACCAATACACGTGACGGAATCACTAATACACGTGACGAAAGCACTTATAAACGTGACGGAATATATAGGTATACTAAACGATTAAAACCACAAAAACAATATATAGACATTTTGATATGCAAGCCTGTATTTATGTAACGTTTAATTATTTTGAAAGACTGGGATATCGTTTTAAGGACTTTGGTAGGCTAGGTGTAACGCTTAATGACTTTGGAAAGCTAGATGTACCACTTAATGACTTTTGAAGGCTAAGTGTAAGCTTAATGACTTTGGAAGGTCGGGTGTAACATTTGTTGAATTTGTTTCTTAGTAGCGTTCTATATTTACTTGGTTCTCTAGGTGACAACGGTTTAATAAAGGTACCAGTGAAGATGTCAGGCGAACGGGAGAATCTCCCATCTACCAACAAGGCAGGCTTTCCAGTTCCGGGTAAGACTTAAAAATCGAGAAACACGGGAATATAAAGCTATTTGACTAATAGTGTGTGTGTGTAGCTGGGGGAGGTGGCAATCAAATTTTAAATACATGTACATTGACAATTTCAGGTATACAAAATTAGCCTCTGACCACAGCATGGCGTTTGTGAGCTTAATGTTTTCTGTTTTGCATATATATGATTCAGGTCAAGAAACTCGTACCTCGTACAAAAAGTCAATTAAACCACTAAATGTACTTATGGCGGGAAGCCATAACAATATCCACATAGGCCATCAAATTAACATTGTCGGTTTGGTTTGAACTTTCAACAGAAATCGGTAGCATTCAGTAATATACTAATGTTTTATGTTTGCTTTCAGAAATTGTGTCCGTTATAATTGATGAAATTATAAAGAACGTGATTTCAAGTATATGTAAGTTTGAAGTATTGTTTTGTATATATGGTGGAGGGGTGATCATCTTCTTTGTTTCATTTTCGAAAAATACACACAGGACAGCTTGGGTCAATCTTCATTTTTGTCTATAATGAAATAGATAAACTGGGGTCTCGTTTAAGCTCCTATAAGTAGTTCACAAAAAATTAACAATGTGGTTAAAGGCGTATTCTAAATGATTATAACGGCTGGCTAGCTCATATAGCTCTTTAGTTCCACCGTGCTAATTCGGATTCCATTATTCAATTTCTTTCCAGATGGAAAGACTGCTGAAATACCAGTGGATGAAAAGGCCACTGGGACACCAACAGAGCATGTCGAGAATCCCGTGAAACAACTTTCCGTCAAATGTGTTCCCGTTCGAAGGCCGCCAGTACCCGCCATGTCAAAAGAATCCCCCGCGGCTAAAGTTGCCATGGTGCTGTCCGGGGATGAATTCCACCCATTTAACACCAAAACCCAATCTGAAAGCGACGATGCTCACTTAGATTCGTGTTATGATAGTCGCACTACATTGTCATCTGATGCCAACGTCCGCAAACCAAGTGAAGAAAACATTACAAATTCACCAAACAAACAAGACCCCAAACCGATTCAAAAAGTCACCGAACCGCCGAAGGTAGAAAAAAACTTAGCAAATAAAGATGCCAACGAGTGTCCCGGTGCATCCGGTAGGATGGCTCTGCAGTGCCAGAAATCGGTAGATGAAACTACATCTTTGGAAGAAAAAGTCAACAAGGAAGATGGCTGTTGTTCACAATCAAAGAAACCCGTGTTAAAGAGGGTCAAACGTCCAGCTCCGCCCCCTCCTACAAGAGCTCCCGTTGCCAAACAACTCGAAATCAGAAAACTTCTCCGAGCGACACAAGGGAAATCGGTAGACAAGACTTCGGTTGCAGCCTTAACAGTTCCTTTGAATGAAAAGTTATCCAGCGAAGCAGATAGTTCAGCATCATCTTTTAAAGCCCCGGTACTGAAGAGAGCAAAACGACCAGCTCCGCCACCACCTACGCTAAAAATTGTTTCAAAATCTAAGGAACCCCATTCTATGGAGCTGGACTCATCTAAGTCACTAGGCAATGCATCTCCAACCCTCCCAGAAGACAGACCAATTACCCCAATAAACCCAGAGAATGAGATGCAGGGGACGTATCTTAACGAGCCCAAAACGTCAATTGATGACAACAGAGAGAGCAAAGGACAAGACGTATTTAAGAAATCAAAGGTTTGTGGCAGGATTCAGAGGCTCAATGCTTGCTTTAACTAAAATAAAATTTATATTTCTAAACATGTTAGGAAACAGATAGGAAACGTCAGTCCAGCCCCGGTCTTTCATAAAAGCCATCACTTCGTCGCAGCTCTTACCAATTCTATATATACTGTAACACTTCAAAATGATGCATTAGACTTTTTCTCTTAAAATTGCTCCTTTCTTTCATTACAGATATTGATTTTTTTCTTCTGCCGCAATCGAAAATCAAAGGGCGGTAATGGTGAAGACAAAGTGGAAGACGATAAGACTAATATGAAGGTATATAGATTTCTTCTCTACCGAAATTTAGGGTTGTTTATTAACGAGACATGAACTGTCACAATTTGGCCTTTTTGTCATCAATACCGATTGTCAAGAGAAGCCGAGAGTTTAAAATAGCTTGAAAAATCCAAGGGTTGACGATAAAACGGATTGAGGATGTACAAATCCAAGATTTGTATCAACTGACAGCTATAGCGTACATCATTCATACGAATGGACGCGCCAATAAGCTAAAACAACCAACCATCAACTGAAAGCTCTTGTTTGGTTCTTCTTGACAAAAATGACGAACCATTAACTAATACCGTTTCAACGAATGATTTACCTATATTGGACAGAATATGCCACTTTAAGTGTTTAGCGCCACTCTTAAGTTAATATCAACTCCATATTGCCCAGGATTTACTTAGTGTAAACAACTTATTGTCGAAAGAAAACCTATAGCCCTGGGGCCGGTTGTTCAAAACAAAATTAGCTTAAAGTTTTTTCATTATTTCTGATCGTTACGATAGTAAGAGGCTTTGAAGGCCTTCGAAAAACTAAATGATTAGCGTTGGAATGAGGAAAATCCATACAATAATAGGGCCTGTACGAACCGAAAACGTGTTCGAAAAGTAAACAAAATTTAAATAACCGGGACGACCATTCATTCATTCTAAGCCAAAGTTAGTTCAAAACAATACTTTATCGTACATTTTCAAGACTAGAAGCACTAAAAAGCTTCTGAATTATACGTCTTGAGAAAAATAGCCAATAATTTCAGCATTCTGTTGTAACGTCAAAATATCCACATTTTGGCAGCTCATGCCACTTTAACGGTAGGTTAAATGACGTGGCGTAACAAAGAAATTCATTTTTGAACAACCGGCCCCTGTTGTTGCTTCTAGTAATTCTGAAACCCAATGGTATATCAGTGATATTTGAATATTTATAAAATAACGACATTTGCTCTTTGTCTAGCAGTTCTAAAAATAGAGTATATATATGTAATTAAAAAACTGACTGACGTTTAGCCTATATTTATCAATTATCGCGAGATTTTAAAAACTAAATAAGCGTCTTTGTTTTTTTAGCAGGTGAAAAACGACACAAAACCAAAAGGTAAGTTTTATTTAAGAAAGTTTTAAGATTCAGAAGAAGATAAGTTTTCTAAAAATTCGAGAAACAGCGTGCAAATATACATCCCGGTTTTAAAGCTTAATTACGATAGAGAATCTAAAATACTTTTGTGTTTTGTGGCAGGGGAGGCAGGGGGAAGGGTATATATGTTACTTTTTATTGTAATATGTTGATCTGCATGTTTTATCGCCCTTTTTGGGTTTGAACATTTATTGATAGAACTATATAGGCACTTTTCCTCTCCCAGATACTGTTCACCGCTTGGTGTATTACGTGAAGTTTGTCTTCAACGAGTTTAAGCCTGCTTCTCTTTGAAGTATTACATTAAAGTTATCTTATATGTCTTTGCTTATAGGGTCTAGGATTGGTAAATTTCTCCACAAGTTCCTTTCATGTTCTTGTTTTTGTGACGAGAAGAATGAAATTTATACGAAATCTGAAAACAACCATGAAAATATCACTGTTGAAAATTAAACGCATTTAACAACGAGGATAAAAGTTGTTATTATTAATACATTTACATTTGAATACATTTTAAATATCTTATTATTTTCTGTTTAAAAAAGGTTATAAAACAGGCTAACCAATTTATTTGATTTTTTAATGCACAAACTTTCTGTTAATTTTATCTTAATTTTCTGAGGGTTTTTCCTTCAATTTCATGTAGGAATACATTGCTTTGTATCATTTTTGTTAATTTTGGACATCATACTTTCTTAAAAATTGCAGAAATGTCTAGGCCAATTTTGGTTGATAGCATCGAATTCACCAACGCTAATTTTTGTATCCTCCCTCCGTGTTTTATAATCTGTTAGTCATTGTGTCTGAAGGGAAATTTACTATCCGCCATTTTTTAGTCTGAATAGCTATTTAGCCTATATGGTATATCCAAAGGAGCTACACAAAGAAGGCGATCCACTAGAGCAATATTATCACATTCGGGGATTTACGTACATATTTTGAAATCGAGCGGAACCAAACGGAAATAGTCGAGGCTTGTTCCGATCATGACTCGACTTCCCACATTATGTATTATGTGGACACACATAGCGCTTGGATATCTCCAGCTAGCAGTCCCCGAATGTGATAGCTGTGCTTGAGAGCAGGAGTGATCGTCTACATTGGAGTTAAGGTAGACTGAATCAGTTATTTAAGCTAAAAGATGGCGGATAGTAAATTTCCCTCCAAACAAAATGAGTAAAAGATTTATTATAAAACAAGGAAGGAGGTTAAAAATTCACCGTTGGTAAATTAGATCGATTAACCGGACGTCCCAGAGTATTGCCCCTTTATCACCAGTCCATCGGTTGCCTTTTCTTCTCCTCTTCCCATATCTCACATTTAGGGCTGGCTATGAATGTTCTTCACTCTGGGAAGTTACGACAATGGCCTGAAATTGGCTAGGTCATTTCAGTCATTTTTAGTCAGAAAGTGTAATGTCCTTAATGACAAATGGTTTTGTTCTTATCCACTATCAAAGAAAAGCGTTGGCCTACTTTTCCAAATAAGTTATTAATTGTCATAGTTATATTTCTACATTACTAAATGGTGTAATGATAACAGCATTATATTTAATTTGTTGTCTATACTCTTGCCTATTTATGAAGACAGCTTTGTTGAAAATACAGTGATCCTAAAAGCTAGTATGTGCATTTAAATATATTTCTTTTTGCTCATTTTGCATAAGTTGATTAACAGATTTAATTATTCGTCACGATTTCTTATTTGCTGAATATATTGTATATGTTTTGTTCACATTTATGTTACACATACTAGACCGTTGTAACATTTTCGTACTTTTGGATATAAAATCTTTAGGAGAATTGAAAGAAATCCCATGGTAAATTTGGAATAGATACTGCCCTCGGTCTCCATCTACCGAGCGTCACAGAGTAAGGCGCATTTATACCCAACACCTAATGTCGGTTGCCTTTTCTTCTCATCCTCAAATATCTCACATTTAGTGCTGGCGATTCACCAATCGAGATCTCGTGCCATTCTACGAGATCTTCAGCACTCAACGAATGGCAGTAGGATCAATCTCTATTTTAGATTGGGCGATTCACATGTCTTATTCTGGGACCGAAGTTCAAGTCCTCGAGCGGGATCGACCCAATATCGACCAAGGAATATTTACATATATTTGCTCTTGTAAATACAAAATCCTTTATAACACTGTGTCACTTTATTCAGTTCCCGAATATTAATTAACGTAGACTTTTCAAACTTAATAAATAGCATGTCTTCATTGTTTAATTGTTATTTTTCTATCCCTTGTTTTATACCATTGTTCTTATATTTATGTATCTTAATTAGCTAAATTAGACATTGCTGCTAAATTATTTGTTACTGTATTGACTTGCTTCGTTTTATCGATATGTACAATTTTGGGACGACTGTTATCATATAAAGAAATTCATTCTCGTATAAGATTATTATGTAAAAATATTTGAAAATAGAGACTATATGACATATTATTTAAGTGTTATTGTGTTACTGTTTTTTATCAGAAAGTGGTGAATAATCAACACGAAGGAATAAGTCGGAATATATTGATTTTAAAGAATGCTGAAAACGTAATAACTTCATTAATATTTATTGAGGAATAAAAGTGGCGTAAATACGGAACCCTGTGACACTCCGGATGGTACCCACCAAAACGAAGAGATATAGCCGAATTTTCTGTTTAAAATAGACCAATTTAATATCCGATATCGAGTGGATCAAATTTTCAAACTTCATCATCTCAAAGGATATCAACGTTGTTTTTACTTTATTAAACACATAATAAATAGTTTGAATTTCGTGAGTTCATGGCAAATGGCTTGATGCAGAATGATACTTGACAAACGTCGTCAAAATGCGGAACACTTACATTTTCATTTGGATAAGCGATGGGATGGAGATTCTCTCTCGAGTTCTTTTTAGTCCATGTTGTTTTCCCACTTTCTACTAGCGATTTGCCAATTACCTGAGAATGACGTTATTTAGCGACGTCACAATTACGACTCCATGCAGTACACCGGACAAAGCATCCGTCTGTTTTTAACTCGATATTTTCCACAATTTTACAACATATTTTAGAAAAGAAACCCCATATTGTGACAGTTTATGTCTGAAATAATCAAGTAATGCAAACAAATTTTGCATGAGCGGGAGCTCGACTGAATACAGCTGTCCGGTCTAAGATTGGTGCCACGACGTCATGCCATTGTTGCGCGAAAAACTGGCAAATGCTCTATTGGAAGGTGAAGCTTTTATTGTGATAAAAATGTATATTCCATTCCAAACGCGATTCGCAACCACGGATGACTTTTCTATAAAGATATATTAAATAGACTTATGTAAATCAGGTTTAAGCTACAATATCATTTGATTTGGCTATGCAGTAAAAGCTTCAGTATAAGGGTAAAAACCATTCCAGTAAATCATCAACACTGTGTTACCATATAGACTGACTTGTCAATTATAATTATTCTTGTTTTATCTAGTTTTAGTGGCATTCAGAAATAATAATTATTCTACCTACCTTATCTCTGTATCTAACGCCTTGTGGTACAGGTTTAAGCCAATTGGGTGTACATAGACAGAGCTTTAGCAGTGAATGCATAAATATAGATTTTTTACCAAAGTAACATCTGTCGACAGCACACATTATCTCTTTATGCTCTTTTCGATTTTAATCAGCTGGCTTTATTCAGATGAAATCTACTAGAATAAACTATCGGGGACGTTTCTTTATTATAACGACTCACGATATAAGATTATTGACGTTTGTCCCATCTTAAAGGCCCACTTGCCGCCGTAGCCTGTTTAAATTTGCTAAGAAAACCAATTTACATGAGCACACTACGACTAATACAACTAAACTTAAACATAGGACACATAAAACATGTCTAGTTAGCTTTAGAATGTAGAAATGGGGTGAAAAACAAACGAAGAATCGAAGCCTGATTACAACAACAACGATCAGTGTCGGTCAACTTTCGTCTTGGATTACCCTCATTTCAGGCCTTTTTATCTGTGGTTTACACTCAAACAATAATCAGCAGGCTTTTCCAGTCGCTGTTAACCGTAAAATTACACTGTGTCGTTAGTTCACTCACTCGACTGAAACATAAAATCGCCAATAGGGGGCAGTGTGGTTTGTTTACGTTCCGGGTACGTAACAATTCAAATTTTCAAATTCAAATTAAAAATACAAAGTGACGTCCAAACTTTTAAATTTTGGTAAAAATAGAAAGTTCCTAACTTATATTGTCTGGGAAAAATACAGAAAACGGACTTTCTTTTTTAATGTAAACAATATTCCTGATTTTCGCGGCAAGTGTGCCTTTAAGCCAAGCGTACACGAGAGGCACCGTCGAGGGAGCAGCAGGAAATTTCAGCGCAGACGATGAGCTCTCGTGTGCGCTAGGCTTTACATTTGCCCCACCACACATTTTCCCAACTGATTTCTCCCCCTTCCCGTGGTGCACTTACCCACTCATTTTTCTCCAGAAAAGATTGTTTTGTAAGAGGGACTTTGAAACGAAATTACCACATGCGTGGTTTCTTTTGACAGTGGTATGAAAAGGTTAAGTTTGTAAAAGAAATCCGGTATACGGGCAAACGCATTATCTCTTTTTAGCTCTTTTCAAGTATAATCAATGGGCAGATCGGGACACGTTGGCTGAAAGTTGGATAGATAGTTCTGTTTGGTCGACGTTGTATCAGAGGACGGTGCAATGTAAGGTGTCCTTAGCGTATCGCCGAATGCTGTGTTTTGGTGTGTGTGTATGAGGAGGGATGGGGAGGGGGTCGTGTCTTCTGGTACCAGGGTTGGCTAAGGCGTTAGAAGAACGTCAGGTCAACCATCATTGCATACTTGCTAAGGGAGCGGGGTTGTCGTAGGAATTGAGAGGTGGGGTGAAATCAGGTTTTATTTGATGTCGCGAGTTTAGAAGCTGATTAAAAATCGGCTTTTAAGAGAAAGTTATTTTTTCTGTCATTCATGCATTGTAATAAACAAAGTTCAACAAATGGTTCAAATGTCAAGTTTATATCGATAGGTTTAAATTAACCTTCGGTGTTTACCAATGCAATAATCGCTTGATTCTTCAGCATGGCCGTAATATCGAATGAGGTTACTATATATTACAATCCTGGAGTTCAAAGGTCATTGGGCGGGGCCGGAACGACATCTCTTTGTATCGCTCCTTTCACTTCGATAACAAACTACAACCATTGAGCAAATGTTGTCAATCATTGTTGATTATTAATTGTCCACGCCCCCTGACATTTGACCTCACAGATATAGAATGGATTATATCATTCGGCATATTGGTAATGTTGATGGAAAACGGTCCCTAGGGAAATTAGCGTAGAAAAACAAAAAGCTCTTTCGACTTATTCGTGTCAATGGCATCCACTTGAACTATGTCAAACCTGGTTTTTACACTGCATGGAGTAGGAACAATTTTTTGCAACTTTTATCCAAACTTGCGACTTATTACTCTAACAGTCTCCCAATTTTCTCATTGATCCACAGCGAAACGAATGTAAATGAAAAAGCAAACCGTATAACGTAATCTAAAATTTATTTAATCTTTATTTTATTATATATTCAAAACTCATGGCCCAAACAGAATTTGCTTAACAAAGGCATAAATAATATTTACAAACTCTCGTACATTTATGAAAAACAATGATCAGAGGACGATAGCGCATCCATTGCTTCAGATGTCGGAAAATCGCAGATGCAAAATCGCAGGTGCCAAAAGAGTTTCTTTTAAATAAGACGTTTAATTGCTGTATTAAATTTCTTTTATTTAGTTTGCTTGTATATGGCCCTAATGAACTTGTCTTATCGCAATTTTATACAGAATGTGATTTGCAAAATGAATACAAATTTTAATGCGATCGCTAATATCCCCATTGTTACACAGATGCAAATTGAAATTGAGCACACAAAAAAGTTCATGACGTCGAGTTTCATTCGTTAAATATTTATTATGTTTAAGTCGGCACAAGTAGCCTGTTTGGCTAATGTTCCTTTTCTAACAAACCGACTATAAATATAGTTTTTGACTTTGACTTTGACGTTATGGTCTTTGTAAAAAGTCAATTCACTGTGGTTACCTTAGCAAGAAGTCGAGCGACCGAAAGCAGGATAAGCATTAACTATAGCCACAAATGAGCGGATTTCGGGGTTTGCTCTTCTTGAATGTTGTCTAACGTCAAACTCATGATATACATATGGGCTTGAGTGGAGACAGTATTATTGAGGTATAAAGAGTTCGTGAAACAGGCGCCTCCATGGCAAAAATACGCTCTCTCTGTGACCACAAACCATAGACTCTTCTGGATTACCTCCCTTTGTTAGTGCTGTAGATCTTCCACGCATGCCGCTTTCCGTAAAATGTTTCTTCTCATTTATAAGTAGTGATAAGAATTTACTTTTTGGTCACCCATTAATTACACAATAATATCTGAACCTAGAGAATAGAGAAAAAACACCTCGTTAATGTTGACTCAAGCGTTAAAGATAACAAAGTTCAGTTTTGAAATAAAGTCGTTTCCATCCCTATAAATCAATGGGTTACATCGACTGAAGACATATCCATTAGGTTGTCAACGGTTCATTATAGCGATTTACCAAAAACAACACTTCCATAGTGCCAGCAAGTCTCAAAGAAATTTGAAAGTATTTTTTAAATTTAATTGCCAAACTTTAAGGTAGTAGTCCTGTACCTGATGGGTATTTTAATTTCACGTAATTTAATTTAACTATAAACAAAAACATATAGATTCATACCTGATCTATGAATCCCCTGAAAAAATTTCCTCCATTACCAAACCCCACCTGGAAAGCGCAGCGGCGCCGGGCGATATTACCCCGTAAAGCTGAAATGCAAGATATGCATAATTAATCAGATGGGAATTGAATGGTCGATTGGTTTATTGATTGGATCGATTTATATTGATTGGTTTATCGATTGATTAATTGATTGATTAATTGATTGATTAATTGATTGATTGATTGATTGATTGATTGATTGATTGATTGATCGATTGATCGATTGATCGATTGATCGATTAATTGATTGATTGATTGATTAATTGATTGATGGATGGTCTTGCGTATGTCATTATTCCCTCCATCTATTCATCCATTTTCACTTTTATATTTCATTTGCTCATCGATCCACTCATTATGACATCCTCGTTGTTTACTTTACCTGGAACCGGGGTTTCACTTCTGGACTCGGTGAAATCTGGCCTTTGAACTGCTAATGTTAAAACTGCTTCCTCGTAGAAAAATAACGCTCTATTTAAACCCAAGGTCTGAAATGACAAAATAGGACAATTTGTAAATCAGAGTTTCAAGCCAATTCGAGCGTTTGAATATCAAAGACAAACTAAATCATTAACATTTATATCATAGGTTTACTTTATTACAGCAATTTATGAGGGGGTATAAAGGTCTAAATGATATACCTCTTTTTAACACAATTAGAAACTTGTCTCCGTGGTTATTTTAGACAAGAAGATTTTCCCTGTGCCCGTGTGTTTTAGTGTTCATAAATATATCAAATTATCCGTTAACGAGTATCCTTTTATAACCCGGGTTGTTTTCGAAACGTAAACAAAGTTTAAAACAACCCGAGTGACCATCATTCATTTAGGACTTGAGATATTTAGTTTTTATATGCTGAACACTACTTTACCATGCTTCCCCTAGACTAACAAGCTCCTAATTTGCACAGTTGATATAAAATAGACCCCAAAAATTTGCTAAAAAATCAAATATTTGGGCAGCTCGTGATACTTAAATGGAATAAATTCAGAGAGGCCATTGGTTAATGGAATAACTTTGAAGAAAGTGTGTTTTGGCTTTTGGCATGTACAACATATAGATCTGGGATTGGATTGAACTAATAAACCAAGGTACTATTCATTGTTAAACTGCAAGCTGTCTCAGTATTTAGTCATTTTCTCCAATTACCCTATCGACCAATGAAATGCGAGGATATTGAAATATCACACGATGTACGTTTTGAACATAAATTTGTTAAAATATCGAACACAAATATTGAAACTAAAAACATAATTCTGACTTCGTATATTCATCCTCAGAGCTGGGAGATCCAGGTTCAAGCCTGGGTCGAGTCAGACCAAAGACTTTAACAGTGGGAGCTGCTGCTGCTTCGCTTGGCGTTTAGCAATAGGAGTTAGAGCAGCGACTGCTTGGCCCGGTGTCAGTATAATATGACAGGGTGAGGGGGCTTGCTGACATCCGGCAAGTCGTCTCGGTCGTCTCAGTCCAGCTGAAAACTAACGGGTTCCTAGTAGCCAATAGGAGGTCTTATTCTTTGGACATTGTTCGATTACATCTACACCCTCCCGTCTGTGTCCACGAAATTGATTGGTTTATGTTTTACGCGGCATCCAAGATTATTTCACTTGGCGGCGTTGCCAGGTTCAGTTGGGGAGGAAACCGGGCTCATTGGCAGGAGGAAACCCCAGACCTCCCGCGAGTATCTGGTAACTCTTCCACATATACCGCGATCGTGTGAAAAAAACACTCATAAATATTTGAGGTTTTATTTGGAATGAGTGTGATTCGAACCCGCGCTGCACCAATGGAAGGTCTGTGTTGGACTGATTGACGATCACTCTAGCCCACTGGACCACAGAAGCACTGTGTCCATGAAATAAATATCTTTATAAAATATATTGTAGATTTCTTAACACTTACACTAAATGGTGTAGCTACGGAAACTGATGTTCCGTCTTCCAGAACTATGGTACCTTCCAATATGTTGTTGTTGTTAACTACAAGTTTTATGGAAGGTTCTTCGTCTTGGCATCCGGAATTCGATAAAATCACCGCATTGTCAAGTGGAATTTGTTGGGTTGCAAAAATCACAAAAAAGGCAAATTGGTTCTGCCATTCCTGGTTTGCATATCTTGGAATAATTAAACGGGCTGGAGCTCCCCTAAATAAACCAAGAGTCATTTCCCGACTGACGGCCACAGCTATGTTCTTGATCGAGTGACCATATTCCACGTCTTCGACCGGCACTTGAGCAAAATCTAACATCAAACTGGGAACACATCCTGGAAAAACAAGGAAACGTATGATATACATGTAATTCCAAAATAACTGCATGTTTTTTGTGCTTCTCGAAAGGTGCCGGTTTAAAAAGTGTTTATCACATAAATATATAATTGAGGAACATGATATTACATTCATATAGGTGTATGGAATATATCCTGTTACATAATTAAGAATACAGAACAAAACTGCCAAACTGCCATAGATGTCTTTGAACCAGAAGTTTCAGGTAAAAATTCCCTTTCAGTTATAAGTTGGAAAAATGCACACTATTGTATTACGGCTATATGTATGCTATTGTAATGGTCTATCACACGCAATGTCTCGAACGTTTTGCGGCTGCTTAAACACCTTCTTTAAGTGAAATCCCTATTTCGTCATGGAATCATTAGTTGTATACAACATGAACAATGGGATTGATTTTGAGTGATGGGGTGATAATCTCTTTAAGTGGCATTTAGGAGTTGATCATGATATAAGAAATGAACACAGTTTTTTATGGGTTGCAACTCCTGGATTTTTATTGTACACAACGTTTCGATGTAGAAACTAACATCGTTATCAAGTGAATGTGAAAAAACAGACAAGGACAAACATTTAAATACTAAAATTTCCTTAAAGGGTTTAAATTCATCAAATCGCCTAACAGGGGAGGGGGGATCAACAATCAATGGCTCTGCTGGCTTAGTTAGTATTAACAGTCTCATGCTGGTTAACTTTGATGGAGGATACAGTCATATGCAGAAGGGATCATGAAGCCCTGATCTCTATTCATTGCTGGCTTGTTATTTTTGATGTGTACAGCTTCTAGGAATTTCCTTTCTTTCCAATTTGTTTTGTTGATTTCGAGGGCTGTTTGCCATTTGATTCTGTGGTTGGGGTGGGCTGCGATGTGGTCAGATATGGCTGATTTTCCGTCTATCTTTTTAACTGATGCCATATGTTCTTTGACTCTGATATTTAGGGGTCTGCCTGTTTCACCTATATATGTTTCGTTGCAACTGCACTGGATTTGGTAAATTGTGCCTTTTGGCTCTGCATGGCTGGATGGCTGCTTTTTCCCGTTAGCTTTGAGAAGGGTTTTCAGTTTAGTATTTGTGCTAAATATGGTGTCTATACTAAGTTGTGATTTAAGTAACCTGGCTATATGATGACTTGTTTTGCCAATATAAGGTATGGTGACTCTGATGCCAGGTCCATCTTGTGTGACAGGTTTGTCACTTCTTGTGGTGTTCTGTCTTGACAAGTGCTTTTTCACCATTCCTTTAGGGTAGTCGTTATATTCTGTGAAGACTTTTTCTAGGTGGTCTTTTTCGCTTTGAAGGCCGGTTGTGCATATGGATTGGGCTCTGTTGAGTAAGGTGGAGATGACGGCTGACTTAATGGCGGTTGGGTGGTTAGAGTGATAATTGATGTATTGGTCAGAATGGGTAGGTTTTCGGTATACAGAGGTTTGGAGGGCTGTGGGTGATTTGCTGACGAGTACGTCTAAGAAGGGTAGCTGGTTGTTGTTTTCTTTCTCCATCGTAAACTTTATTCTTTCATTCTGTGTATTCAGGTGATTAAGCAATAGTTCAGGGTCGGTGTTCTCTTCTAGGATAACGAAAGTGTCGTCAACTTTACGATACCAGCTGATGGGAGTGATCGGGGATGTTGAGAGGGCTTGTTTTTCCATTTCAGAGAGGAAAATTTCTGAAATAATGGGAGAGAGGGGGGAACCCATGGGGAGGCCATGGATTTGTTCATAAACGGTGTCCCCCCAGGTGAAGTAGGTTGACTTCAGGCAGCTATGCAGTAGGGAGACAATGCTTTGGGGAGAAAGGGTGGTGTTGACTTGGTTGGACAGTAGTTTCTGGCTCACTATATCAAGGGTGTCAATCACAACTTAGTATAGACACCATATTTAGCACAAATACTAAACTGAAAACCCTTCTCAAAGCTAACGGGAAAAAGCAGCCATCCAGCCATGCAGAGCCAAAAGGCACAATTTACCAAATCCAGTGCAGTTGCAACGAAACATATATAGGTGAAACAGGCAGACCCCTAAATATCAGAGTCAAAGAACATATGGCATCAGTTAAAAAGATAGACGGAAAATCAGCCATATCTGACCACATCGCAGCCCACCCCAACCACAGAATCAAATGGCAAAAAATTAAAGCCCTCGAAATCAACAAAACAAATTGGAAAGAAAGGAAATTCCTAGAAGCTGTACACATCAAAAATAACAAGCCAGCAATGAATAGAGATCAGGGCTTCATGATCCCTTCTGCATATGACTGTATCCTCCATCAAAGTTAACCAGCATGAGACTGTTAATACTAACTAAGCCAGCAGAGCCATTGATTGTTGATCCCCCCTCCCCTGTTAGGCGATTTGATGAATTTAAACCCTTTAAGGAAATTTTAGTATTTAAATGTTTGTCCTTGTCTGTTTTTTCACATTCACTTGATAACGATGTTAGTTTCTACATCGAAACGTTGTGTACAATAAAAATCCAGGAGTTGCAACCCATAAAAAACTGTGTTCATTTCTTATATGATGGGGTGATAGCATCTTGCTAAATCTACGACCTTATACCGAAAACAGAATTCAGAAATTGTCTCTGTAAATTCTGTATATAAACAGATCGTCAATCGTCAAAGGATAGACCAAAAATCGGGATAGCAGGGGTTCCAGACAAAAGCAATACAAAATCAAGGCTTTTTTAGCTTTAATAACAACCTTCGTCATCCGGGTTTGAGGGCGGAGGGACAAATGGTGGACATCATTTTTAAATTCTCTGTGTGTGCTGGGTGGGGGTGGGGGGGGGGGGCTCCTAGCTTATGGTCTCATAGTAAGAAACTCGATGCACAACGGCATCTGTCTTTCCATAACTGCATGTTTTTGTGCTTCTCGGAAGGTGCCGGTTTAAAAAGTGTTTATCACATAAAGATATCATTGAGGAACATAACATTACATTACATTCATATAGGTATATCGGACATATCCTAATACATAGTTACGAATACAGAACATAACTGTCGAAACTTCATCGAAAACCTCTTGGCTTCGTTCTGTCTACATAATGAGAAACTCCATACATAACAGCCTCTGTCTGTAATCTGTTTAGACGACGAAATATCTTTTCTTAAAAACAGGAATCACCCCCAATGAAAAAAACTTTCTTTAAATTGGACCATGAACCTTAAGCTTCATTTCTAATATGACATAAAGGTTCACCTGTAGAAAACCGCGTTTCAATAGTTTTTGTACACCCACAGTTGACTTCTTCAAAAGCGGTTCCTTCCGGACATTGTCGCATTCTCGGTTCTCTGAAACCCGGAACATTTTCGTAGTAAAATCTTTCTTCCAATGGAAAAGTCTCCAGTCGACATGCTGTCAAAAAAAGGTTAACATCTGAAATACATCCCATTTTTGATAATCCATAGAAGCAAAGTCAATTGACGTGAAGCTCCAATCGACATGCTCTGAAAACCAGTAAAAATTAATAAAGTTAAGATTTAAAATACATGACCATTTTGATGATTGGTCATAAAAACAATGTCAGTTGACGTAATCGAAATGTGTGTGTGACAGGAATATAGCACTCATATTGATGTATAGACCCTTTCGGCTTGAGGATTGACGCTAGCGCAGAAGCCTCGTTGTAGGGTAAAATGACGCTCACTTTAATAAGTTTTGGGATCAATCTGACGTCAGAATTGTGTTCCTTTCGTCTGTGACGTAATGCAAAAGAGGCGTGTCACAGCGACCGCAACAGAGACATGACGTCAATGCCATACAATTCGAACAACGCCATAAACACGTCGTTCTAAGCCGAAAGGGTATATTGTGGTCAAACTGATTAACCGTAATTCTATACCAATCCTGAATCTTCATGACATCCACTAACTTAAGCAACGTACATGTAGTTGGTGTCATTTAAAGGCGAGTGCAACAGAAACGTTGCCTACACATTGGTATATTCTGACCAAACTGAGCAACCATAGTTCTAGATATAAGGTGTTTACGAGTCTCAATGGAATCTACTAGCTTAACTTTTGACAATGGTCGATCTGACCTCAGGGTCACTAGATCAATATCAAAACTAAACGCAAACACTTACATGTACGTAAAGTATCAGCCAAATCCATATTTTTTTTTTCGAGATGTGAAATTAATGAGGTTTTTGTTGATGTTATCCTTCAGACGTTGTTAGGGTGTTTATAAATAACGAAAACCCAAGATGTGAGATGTATCCTGATTATTGGATTGGTTATGAAAATTCAACACATACAGTCTTAAGACCTGACGATATGATTTGTACCTTTTAATCTATTTCATTTATGTAATAGTGTCATATCAATTGAAAGGTCCTCCGTTAAAGACGCATATGCTTTAAAAAAACTATTGAAAATCTCTAACATGACATCAAATCTTTTATATTTGCGGTTACAAAATATGATTACATTTACAGTTATAAATAGATTGTTTAAAAACCTTATATGTACATTTTAGGGCGTGTACCATTCATCCGAATGGACTCGCCAGTAAACTAAAACAACCAATCAACATACGTCCTCTTTAAGGCGTGCCCCATTCATCCGAATGGACTCGCCAATAAGCTTAAACAACCAATCAACATACGTTGTCCCTGAAGACGATGTGGTTTTGTTCTGGGGAGAAATAAGTCCATTATGTGTGACAGAGGTTAATGAGTTTTTGACAATTTACTTCCACGCCCGCCTTCTAAGAAACAGAAAAGGCTGCAATAGTCGTCACTGGTAATTGTCAAGAAAATAGGCGCAAACTTCCCTCTTCTGAGCCGGAAGTCTACTCCGGCCTTTTGATTGCTATGAGCCCTGACTCCAAAATACGGTCGTCAATATTTTAAAAAAGCATTTTGAAGTCAGAAACCCAGACTATATGTAAGTCAGCGTCTTCTGCTAATTGATAAAGACGTTAGGTTAGAGTATCAACCTAAAATGGAGGACGAATACAATGAAACAATGTCTGTTTGTTACAGATACCCCTCCACATGACATTTTTATGAGAGCAAACTGCTAACAACATTTAAAGAGCTCTATCATATAGATAGAATGAATTCAATTCGTGTCGCAGAAACTTAAATCCGAATTTTCCCTTGACAAACAGGAATAAATTGCTTTGCAAAATAGTTTAAAAACAATCTATTACGTGTTACTGCTGGGGTATTAAGATAGGGGATTTATTATAGATTCTTCTATGGAGCGGTTTTACTAAAACCAAAACACATAGGACAACTTGTACTACTTTGTACATGGTGATGTTTTATTATGAGCTTTACTCTCATCATCATTAATTAATCAGCAACATTGTTGCTGTAATTTCTGATGATGAGAGTAGTTTCTCTCGAAAGCTCATAATAAAACATCACCATGTACAAAGTAGTACAAGTTGTCCTATGGGCTTTATTATACAGCGAACTATTTTGTTTGGTTTAAAGCTTTTCTAACCCTCGCGTCAAGAAACAATGACTTTAGGGAGGGGTATCATTATAATTTTTCTTTTAGACTTTTTGAGGGGCCTCCATGGCTTAGTAGGTAGAGCGTTGGACGCTCAATCCGAACAGCCTTCCACCAATGGGTCGCGGGTTCGAATCCCACTCAGTCCAAAAAAAAATTCTGACTGGGTTTTCACCTCGAACGACCTATGTTGCCAGTTACCACCGGAAGGTCGTGGGTTTCCTCCGGGCATAGAGCCCGGTTTCCTCCCACAATAAAACTGGCAACGCCGCCATATATTAAAGTGAAATAATCTTGAGTGCGGCGTAAAACACCAAACAATCAGTCAATCAATTTAGACTTTTTGATAAATATAGATGAGAACCAATTGGACCAGACAACCTTCTTATCTAGGAAACATATGTGTCAAATAAATACCAAGTGAATTTCATTACATAAAAGGGTCAAAATGCCATTTTTCCTATATTCAAGCCTGTAATATCAAGTGGCCCAGACATCCATAAATGAAACGCTTGACTTTATACGCTCACGCATATCCAGGGGTTTGGCTAGGAAAAACCAATTAATAAATTTAAATGAATACTATAAACAATCTATTCATCTATTAGAACTTACCAAACTCTTTTTTCGGTGGACCCTTTGTGCACACATCGTTGACACATTCTCTTGTAATGTCTGTTATACAGGTCCTTGTTTCAGGTTCGTACTTTTCTCCAATCTCACAACATAACATTTCGTCGGTTAAAAAGTCAGTGCACTTGAAAAAACTCCGACAATGTCCTTCGGCTGGTCGGAAATCCATTCCCTGCTGACAAGGATCTGTAAAAATGAGTAAAAAAATAGACAATTTATATGATTCCAACTGCAAGAGAACATGATACTTTAAAGTGGCATGAACCGCCAAAGTTTACGCCTTTTCATAAATTCTGATTGTCCAGACAATAAGAGAGTTTGTAGTTCATCAAAAACAAGATGATTGGCGTTGGAATAAGCAACATCCATACATTTTATGATCTGCACGAACCAAAACAATGTTCGAAAATTGAACAAAATTTAAATAACCTGAACAAACGTCCATTCATTTAAGCACAAGTCAGTTGAAATTACTACTTTAACGTTTTAGAGACTGATATCAATAAAAAGCTTCTAATTTTGTAATAGACATTATTTTCTACTGGTCAATAATGTCCCAATTGTGTTTTAAGACTACTTGCTGCTATTTTCCTGAAGATGAAAAATATACCTTTGTCGAAATATTGAGATTGTCAATATGCGTTTCTTGAATTTATTCGGAGTTACTTCGCTATTGCATTATGCTAAGCTATTCAGTGGATCAACAAGTTATTGCTGCTATGTAAAGAGCTATCAATAAAGCTATGGCGTTCCAGCTTCTTCAAGAATACACGTTATGGCTACATGTGTACTAACTTACCATTGACACAAGGTTTGAGAAGTTCATTGGGAGTTCGACACGATGTTGAATAGGTATCCCAGAAAAGGCCCGGCGCACATTTGCGAGCTTTGCCAAACCATTCACCATTAGCACGCTGTACACATTGTAAAAACTGCGTACAGATGGTGGGATGAGAATGAAAATACCTGCCAACCATCAAGTTCTCTTGGGTACAATCATCTGAAATAAAACAATGAAACAAAGCGTAAACTATAAGTATGAAAAAATGTGGGAATAAGTCGGATAGCTGTTATTGATGGGTATGTGCCTGACACAGACCGTCTTAGCGCACGGTGGAACCAACTTTCGGGAAGAACTTGGTCTTAGCGCACGATGGAACCAACTTTGACCAGACTAGATCTTTGGCGATGGATTAAAGTTGTTTTCATTTTGATTAAGTTATATCCATGTCTACTGTTACCCTAATTATAAACAACTTCCAATTGAAGGAAAGTTGGGCTGTCAATTCATGCAGCAAAATTTTGATACAAAAAGTGTAAAGGGGCGGATGAAGCCTCAGTGGTGCAACAACAGATACCGATTTTCTGTATTGTAAATAACTAAAAAAGACAAAATGCAGAACTCCTTTTGTTTTTTCTAGCTTTCTTAGATTATGAAAAATGGCATTAGTGATTTTTGAATTCTTAGTTTACCGAACCAGTACGGCGATATCTCAGTTCAATTATTGAGCTTGGTTAAAAAACATGCTTATTCATAAAAGACGAAGGGCCATTTGCTTGGAAGCGAAGTACAATCTTGTCTGAAGTTATCATCACAATAAATTCAAATGTCAAAGCCTCACAGTACAGTCCTTTAAAACAGCGATTTTCCATTAGTTAGGTATTGTCTTTCCGAAGCTCGAGGTGGCTGCGGTCAAGGTAGCGTATCCCTATCTGTCTAATTGCAGGCGTGTGTAAGTGGATAAAATTATAATCCACTGCTTTTAGCGTTGTGTTAATTAAAAGTCGGTTGCTACATGTATATTCGTCCGTGTACATCCTGTAACATTGTACGTCCGTATATTCGTCCGTTTACATGCTGTAACACTGTACATACCGGTACAGTTCAATTGTTACTGATGAAACAAAAACTGCTTTGGACCCCATGTCCGTTTGATAATGTATTGGAATACAAATTCAATTGTGATTGATGAAACAAAAACTGTTTTGGACCCCATGTCCGTTTGATAATGTATTGGAATACAAATTCAATTGTTATTGATGAAACAAAAACTGTTTTGGACCCCATGTCCGTTTGATACATGTATTGGCATACAATGAGTGTACTCGTTCAAATCCCGTGATATGTAAGGCCATGCATATCCATAGTCCACATAAAATATTTACCACTGCATTCCGATAGTATAGACAACGAAGAAGGAGTTTGTCAAACTTACGCCACTGTAACGTGGTAAACTTTCCCTTATGCAGTCAATATTTGTGTGTCGATTAACATAAGACTTATATCAGTCCATGCTAGTATTTCGGGCTAGAGGGTGATTCACATTACCACCCAAATATAAAATAAGTCGCCTTGTTTTTGTTTTAGTGGACCCTCTGTGCACACATCGTTGGCACATTCTCTTGTAATGTATGTTAGACAGGTTATACGTTGAACGTTAATGCCCCCAAGAATAATCCTGATAACAGACACAAAGACGTTTTGTATCTTCCTGTGGGTTAATGGGCTTTTCTTGGAAAAGTTTCACCCTAAATAGCAATTATCAGCTTTAATTTACACCATGTATTTAGATAGCGCTCTGTAGAGTGAAATAATTAATCAGTCCACATGCTAAGTACTACTTGGATAAGAACTCTATTTTATGGCATCCCTGAATTATCCTTGAATGACATCGTGTATATATATTGAAAGGAAAATGTTCCAGGTCACGTTGGTTTAATTTTAATAAAACTGTGTTTTCATTTCACCCACCATTACGAAAGAGGAGGGTATCACGTCACGAATGACAGATGTTTGGAGACAACATTATATTAATATCATCTAGGTGAAATTTGAAAGCAACATTAAGCTAAGAAATAAATATATCAATTTAAACCCTCGAGTATTTTGATGAGTAAGATATATATACCTTGTGTTAATACAGTGGCCGTCAGCATGAAGAATGTGGATGCCAGTAATCCAATCCTCCGGCACTTACGACTCGGCATAATCAACCTATAATAAATTAAAAATAAATAATATGAAAAGCATGGGAGGGAAAGTTGAACCCTTGTAGCACTCAATGAAAATTAAATAATATTAAAATATCAGGGAGGGAAGTTGAACCCTGTAGCACTCCATGAAAATTAAATAATATTAAAATATAAGGGAGGGAAAGTTGAGCCCTGTAGTACTCCATGAAAATTAAATAATATTAAAATATAAGGGAGGAAAGTTGACCCTTGTAATACTCCATGAAAATTAAATAATATTAAATATAGGGGAGGAAAGTTAAACCCTGTAGTACTCCATGAAAATTAAATAATATCAAAATGTAACGGAGGGAACGCTGAACACTGTCGTACTCCAGTAACATACTTTGTAGATATATACTTTCTTGCTAGCCTGTGACATATTTCAATAAAGACTTACTAATCGGCTGGAGGCGATGATGTCCTGTCAAGCAAAGTGTGTTTTTAACATCCATCTAGGCTGAGCATATCGTTGTTAGATAAAAATGTATATGCCCGTACATCAGTCATCCGTTAAGAGCAAAGAAGCCGTCAGACATTTCAGGGATTGACCTTGAGTAACTGCGAGTGCGGGATTTTTCCTGTTTTTTTCTACATGTATTACCTAACTTCTCCTCTATCTCCATATGGGTTTCCCCTTTCCACTACAAGATAGACGAGGGTGAGCCTTCTCTACTGAGTGAATGGGAAAAGATTTAACGTATTTTTCAACATATTGAAATCTTCCCTCGCTCACTCCCGAGGGTTCATGCTCGTAGGCTCTTTCTCTAGTAAGTGAATGGGAAAAGATTCAACGTATTTTTCAACATATTGAAATCTTCCCTCCCTCACTCCCGAGGGTTCATGCTCGTAGGCTCTTTCTCTAGTAAGTGAATGGGAAAAGATTCAACGTATTTTTCAACATATTGAAATCTTCCCTCACTCACTCCCGAGGGTTCATGCTCGTAGGCTCTTTCTCTACTGAGTGAATGGGAAAAGATTTAACGTCTTTTTCAACATATTGAAATCTTCCCTCCCTCACTCCCGAGGGTTCATGCTCGTAGGCTCTTTCTCTAGTAAGTGAATGGGAAAAGATTCAACGTATTTTTCAACATATTGAAATCTTCCCTCCCTCACTCCCGAGGGTTCATGCTCGTAGGCTCTTTCTCTAGTAAGTGAATGGGAAAAGATTCAACGTATTTTTCAACATATTGAAATCTTCCCTCACTCACTCCCGAGGGTTCATGCTCGTAGGCTCTTTCTCTACTGAGTGAATGGGAAAAGATTTAACGTCTTTTTCAACATATTGAAATCTTCCCTCCCTCACTCCCGAGGGTTCATGCTCGTAGGCTCTTTCTCTAGTAAGTGAATGGGAAAAGATTCAACGTATTTTTCAACATATTGAAATCTTCCCTCCCTCACTCCCGAGGGTTCATGCTCGTAGGCTCTTTCTCTAGTAAGTGAATGGGAAAAAATTCAACGTATTTTTCAACATATTGAAATCTTCCCTCACTCACTCCCGAGGGTTCATGCTCGTAGGCTCTTTCTCTACTGAGTGAATGGGAAAAGATTTAACGTCTTTTTCAACATATTGAAATCTTCCCTCGCTCACTCCCGAGGGTTCATGCCCGTAGGCACCTTCTCTGGTAAGTAAATGGGAAAAGATTCAACGTATTTTTCAACATATTGAAATCTTCCCTCCCTCACTCCCGAGGGTTCATGCTCGTAGGCTCTTTCTCTACTGAGTGAATGGGAAAAGATTTAACGTCTTTTTCGACATATTGAAATCTTCCCTCGCTCACTCCCGAAGGTCCATGCTCGTAGGCACCTTCTCTGGTAAGTGAATGGGAAAATATTTAACGTCTTTTTCAACATATTGAAATCTTCCCTCACTCACTCCCGAGGGTCCATGCTCGTAGGCACTTTCTCTAGTAGGTGAATGGGAAAAGATTTAACGTCGTTTTCGACTTATTGAAATCTTCCCTCACTCACTCCCTAGCCAAGGGTGCCCACGATTGTGGACGGTAAGCATTAAGTGTCAAAAGTCTAAAATATTTAATCTGTGAAGCCTGTCCAGTTGGGATAAAAACTAGTGAGGTGTTGGTCGCGAAATACGTGCCGTTTCTCTGACCAACGGCTTCATTTAATCGTACATTTACATCATGAATAGTAAGTCTGGGGGCCAAATAGATAGACAAAATTCACAATACTGCATCTAACATTGGCATGCACATGTTTAATGAAAAAAGTTATCCGCCCAGGCCGATTGACTCAACTGTGTGACCGCCCTCGATTAAATTTACAGTACCCGAAGATAGTTGTGTTTTCTCTCTATGAAACAACCAAATAATGTCCATAGCTAAATTTGCAGTGTAAAAAATGGAAGACTGGTTTTATGATGAGGGGTTATCTACATAAGAACTCATATATCTAGAGGCAGTATTCAAGTCACCCAAGCGGGGTTGAGCAGGTGGAATAAACTGCCCAAAAATCGCACTTTTAGCGCACCTATTTTTCGATTGTAGGTTTCGATCGAAATTTCGTACACTTATTGGGAAGGTCATTGGTAAATTTATTTCTCCTGATATACCGTTAAATGGCGAGTTTAATACGATTTTTGAATTCATTTGCAGCTGATATGTCGGCTCGATAATGTACATTAGAAATAAACTAAAAAACGTCGGCTCTTTACAGATTATCAGATTGATGAATATAAGTAACGCTTTCACAACTCACTGCAGTAGAGTTGACCATGTCGGGCCTCTGTTTACATGAACCCGAAACCGTCTGTCAGTAAACAATGTACCACAGAAATCGCACTAATTGCTGAAAATCGACCTTCCACCTTTCATCCAAAGTCAATCAAATCACATTTAGCTATTTAGCAGAAATTTTAGAAAAAAATGTAAACAATTTTTAACAAACAGTTCCTTCAAGGTACATGTATAAGTATCGTATTTGTTGTCGAAAATTAAACACTTATCCCGCCGTGTTTGATTGTTTTCAAGTCCACGCTAGAATATTTCTTCAAAATAGCGGCGTTGCGTGGAGAGAAAAAAAAACCGGAGTCACAGCCTGAAGATAAACGTTATGCATAAGAATGCTCGCCAGACAAACATGTATGCATTCAACTCTAAATGCATTTTAAAAATAACTTTCTGGTCGGTACTAGAAATCGCATCGTGAGAACGGACCTATACTCCCAATAAATAAACACACATATCACACAAATAACATAATATCGAGTTCATAAATCATCAATCAATTCATAATCTGAAATCAGAATTACTACTTTAAATCCAACTTTATCAGGGCTTATCAATTCGAATAAGCTCAGAAATGGCATGCCCACACACACGTTTTACCTCAGGGTATTTGTTTGACTTCAGTGGAATTGAAATCAGATGGCATTGATAGTACCCATATTTTGAGGGATAGGGGAGTTGTTTTTTGTCTACTCGAACGATATTTCAACCTATCGCACACAATCACACGATAACCGTTTTTTGTGGAGTTTTTTGTCGGATAAAATAGTTAACTATGGAGTAAATCTGAAGAAAAAACCCTGAAGATCACGATCAATGGGTCGATCTATGGTAAAAGTCAAATATCTGCAGGCTTTGTTTAAGTTCTCCGAGCGGTTTGATCAGGCGAAATAATCGGCAAAAAATTATATTTTTTATACACCCTATATCCGATTGTAATCTACTAGACCATTAAATCCACTACAGCTTATCTGGGGGATTTAAGAGTTATGAGTTCCTCAGGTAAATGATGTGTAGGTAACACCATAAAGAGTGACCGACGACACCTGTGTCAGTTTGTTAATGACGCCGTGTCACGCACATTTAACTCTACACGTTTTCTTAATCAGATCAAAGTAAATATAAATAATTGGGACAACTGATAGAGATATATATAGAGATATAGATCCCTTTTCAGAGGATTATCTGACAGGAATCTGTAAAAATATGTATCGACAATCCTTACATTGTCTAAGACTGAGTTGAACGTCAAATTTATCACTTTGACGGAGGGCAAAATATGCGAATATTAACGTATTAACGTAAAAAAACAAAAAGATATAAGAATTTGGAGTACCGAAAAAAATGAATGAAAACGTGGCGTATCTTAACAGGAATAAAATATGCCTAGTTGTAAACACTAAGTAGATAGATAGATTTGTGTGAGATATATACAACATGGCTTTAGAAAAATGTATCTTAATCAAGTTTTCCCAGTTGACTTTACCATGATGACAGTATTACATATTAGCAGTAAAATGAAGAAGAGATCATGTCCAATGGCAGTTCCCTGCTGAATACCACCGCTCGGTAATAACAGCGAGAACTTTTCGTTGATAGACACAACAGAAAGTGGCTGCTCTTTGAGAAAATATTGGACTTTTGGGTCATCTGGTCATGTGACTTGGATGAAACAAAAGTTTAAGTGGCATGATATGCCAAAGTTCAGATTTTTTCATAAATTCTAGCTGCTAAGAAAAGTTGAGCGTTTGAAGTACCTTGAAAAACTATAATATTGACATTGAAATAAAAAATATTGTTAAAGTCATGTAACCGGAACTAGCCAAATGACAAAATTGAAATAGCCGAGCTGTTTTGCTGCTTATAAAAGTACCTAATTGTAAAACAGCATTTTTGATATCAACAGAAAGCTCTTATATTTTGTATTTCCTGGTAAAAATGACAAAAATTTCACTGATTTTGTCTCATTGAGAAATATTCTCTGTATTCGGTAGCTCATGTCACTTAAAGTTCACCACCCCCACCCCCACACCCACCCCACCCCCTCCCCACCCCTTTACCCATCTCTCGATAGCTAAATTAGAACAAATAATTTAGGAGTAACGAGTTTATACTTGCTCCTATTACTTTGTGTACATGACATTCACAAATGGATAGACACCAGCTATGTAGAAAGATAGGAACTTAAATCTCATCAACATGCAAATAATGTAATGGGCCTTCGTGAAAATATTCTGACGGAAAGTTGACTGGCCTAATTGCCTATTATTATCATGTCGAGATCTTTGCATAGATAGAACGAAGGCTGAATTAATGTTTGAAACACTAAACTCTCTCAAGACATTCAAGCAAGAAGAATTGGCGACGTTACCTTGTCCCACGGGTATAATTATATTTCAATAACGACTGTTTGTATAAGACTTAACACACACAAAGCAGCCTTTGTCAGTTTCGTCCGTTTAGTTCATCCGTAATTTCAAGGTTTCGTTTTAAGTATTCAATTCGTAAAAGAGCTTATCCATGAATTGATTGATTGACTGTTTGATTGATGGATTGATTGGTCAACTACCTAAATACTTTCGTGGCACACTTTCTGTAAAATCAACAAACTCTGTAAAATCAACACTTCACGCAGACGTGCAGCGTTACGTTAGAAATTTGATTAAAAAGGTGTTCATTTCGGTCTTGAGATACAGTTCATGGTGAATTTTCAATAGCTAAATTTCACATTTTTCCATTTCTCTTTACCTAAATAACAAGCACATGTGATGCATTTCTCATCCAATAAATTTCAGGGTGTAATTTGTTTTACTGGCTTTGTTTAATGGTGGGAGTACAGGGCCAGTTAGTAGCTCATGGGCATTACAGAGGAAGTAATGGCGAGGGAAGAAATATACTTAGTAAAAACAATGAGGCTTAATTAAAATACCGCTAATGACTCCATTCATTAATTTAGCCAAGAGATACAGACATACAAGTGTCACGGACTTCCGTATTTCAGGAGGAATTCGCCGTAAGATGACGACAAATGAAATCTACCATTAGAAATATGGAACGATGAGGATGAACTCAGCATGTTTTGAAAGGTGTGAGCAAGATTATTCAAAAACATGGAGTACGGAAAGAGAAGAACGCTTTACAGGACTGGCCCCACTTGCACAAAGCGTTCTTAACTTGAGGACAATTTTACGAGCCCTCTTTAGTCTCGTGTTATGGAGATACGTTACAAGTGCTATTACTTTCTGAAAGTGTTCTAGGACCAAGACGATGATAAAATGCTATGCCCGAGTATTAAAGAAGCGAAGTAAAGCCTTCAGGACAGATTTTAGACTGGACAACAGAAAGTTCTCAGGACAGATTTTAGACAAGACAACAGAAAGTTCTCAGAACAGATTTTAGACAAGACAACAGAAAGTTTTCAGTACAGATTTTTGACAAGAAAACAGAAAGTTCTCAGTACAGGATTTTAGATAAGACAACAGAAAGTTCTTAGAACATATTCTAGACTAGACAACAGAAAGTTCTCAGAATAGATTTTAGACAAGACAACAGAAAGTTCTCAGGACAGATTTTAGACAAGACAACAGAAAGTTCTCAGGACAGATTTTAGACCAGACAACAGAAAGTTCTCAGAAAAGATTTTAGACAAGACAACAGAAAGTTCTCAGGACAGATTTTAGACCAGACAACAGAAAGTTCTCAGGACAGATTTTAGACAAGACAACAGAAAGTTCTCGGGACAGATTTTAAACAAGACAACAGAAAGTTCTCGGGACAGATTTTAAACAAGACAACAAAAAGTTCTCAGGACAGATTTTAGACTAGACAACAGAAAGTTCTCAGGACAGATTTTAGACCAGACAACAGAAAGTTCTCAAGACAGATTTTAGACAAGACCACAGAAAGTTCTCAAGACAGATTTTAGACAAGACCACAGAAAGTTTTCAGGACAGATTTTAAACAAGACAACAAATAGTTGCACAAACGTTCTTAACTTGAGGACAATCAGCATATCTTTACAACATTTTACGAGCCCTCTTCAGTCCCATGTTATGGGGATACGAAAGTGCTATTACTTTGTGCAAGTGATATCTGACCAAGACGATGATAAATGCTATGCCCGAGTATTAAAGAAGCGAAGTAAAGCCTCCAGGACAGATTTTAGACAAGACAACAGAAAGTTCTCAGGACAGATTTTAGACCAGACAACAGAAAGTTCTCAGGACAGATTTTAGACCAGACAACAGAAAGTTCTCAAGACAGATTTTAGACCAGACAACAGAAAGTTCTCAGGACAGATTTTAGACAAGAAAACAGAAAGTTCTCAGAACAGATTTTAGACAAGACAACAGAAAGTTCTCAGGACAGATTTTACACAAGAAAAGAGAAAGTTCTCAGGACCGATTTTACACAAGAAAAGAGAAAGTTCTCAGGACAGATTTTACACAAGACAACAGAAAGTTCTCGGGACAGATTTTAAACAAGACAACAGAAAGTTCTCGGGACAGATTTTAAACAAGACAACAAAAAGTTCTCAGGACAGATTTTAGACTAGACAACAGAAAGTTCTCAGGACAGATTTTGGACCAGACAACAGAAAGTTCTCAAGACAGATTTTAGACAAGACCACAGAAAGTTTCCAGGACAGATTTTAGACTACACAATAGAAAGTTCTGCGTAAACTTGGCTGAAGTGAAGGATTTGTGGGTCTGTTTCTGCGAGACATTTTGAAATTGGAGCTCGAAGGCATCCAATATGAATATCTAGCATACGGCAACGATTCCCAAGTATTTTCAAATTGCAAAGCTGATGCCAACGACAATCACCAAAAAAGAGATATATTCTAAACACGCCACAAATGAATTTCTTCGTGTGTAGTATATAATTTTTACCTGAAAAGTCAACGTGTTCACGGAGTCCAGTTCCACGTGAGATGAAGTCGAGCCGTCTGTTTAAGGTAAATCGCCAACAATACAAAACATTTTTCATCCACAGATTAATTGGATTTTTGTCAAGCATACGTCTTTGTATTTTCCTTGCGTGATATAGTGCGTGAGAAAGTGTATATCCCTCGCACAGGCTGGTTTTCCCGCACTGAAAACTCCCAATATGACCTTACCCTGGGCTCAGTAAAACGCCGGGTGATCAAACAGAGTTGACTTTTTTTTTTGGCGCAAGCAGTACCTGTAGAGCGCCCTCTGTCGGTTACTGACAGGTGTATTCATAAAGCCGGCGGCTTTGAAAAGGAACAGCAATTTTAATGTTTGTCATGAACCGTTACAACCAATGGTGTAAAAGACTGGTGTGTTTTAATTTGTGGTAAATGCGGTTGGAGCATTCAAGCGAAACGTATTCACAGTTTTATTCAGGAGGCAAATAGTTTCATTTATTGAACAACTTAAGGCACCGTTGAGTGCTTTTCTGTGTTGAGATAAAAACAAGTAGTGTATGAGTTCTTTGATTATGACATTACATAATTCAAAAATAAGAATGTAGTAAACACATGCCGAAGAGCAGAAATATCAAACGTTAGGCGTCATAAAATCATTAACGTCGGACGAAACAACGTTCATTGGTGTAGGTCGTTTCTGTATAGACATCAACGTAGAAGGATCTGGTCAAATCGCCCGTTGGTATTGCTCGGACCACCATGATTGCTATGTAAACAAAAAGATGCAGTTGAAATTAATTTTACCGACAAAAAAACGATATTAATTCGTATTGATCCAGAATTTTTTGTGGCAGTATTTATATTTTTATTTACTTTTCGGCGCTGCAGGCGGGGATTACCTTCCAGCGTGTGCGTACATCGACTTTATTAAAGGGCTATTTGATTAAAAACCACTGACCATAACACCTTTTATATGTCACATTGTCACATAGAAATTTTGCTGTATAAGTCGATGGGTTGTCCAATAGATGAAACTCGATCTTCTATCTTAACTATACGGGCACGGGGAAAATCCTCTTGTCTAAAATAATCATGGAGGCAAGTTTCTAATTGTGCTATGACAAGAATGTTGATAGACTAGGATGGGACCCAATAATGGGAAAAGAAAGTAAAAATTGTGGTTCCCCGAGAAAAACCTAGATAGAAGACAAACAAATGAGTATTAACTACTTCAGAGTAAAATGGCTGGACCTCTGAGCCAACGGTCAGTCATTTCTTATAAAAAGATTTTGAAAAATTTACTGTTCACGGCTAAACTCCCTTGTCTGTCTACCTTGGAACCAAATTACATATTTTTTATTGTTTTCCCATTGTCATATTTGGTTTAATTTCAGTTTACCCGACTTCTTGCAATGGTTGAAGATATTCCAAACTAATACGTTACACCATCCATAAACAATAAGCATTCTCATCATCAATGGGCATACCAATGACGCTGCACGACCTGTGTCTCTCTTACGTTAGGAATTGAGACCACCAAGATAAACACAACTCCGCTAAAAAAATCTAGATCCAAGAATGTTCCCATTACAAAAAAACGTACTGAGCGTTTAGAATATATCTCACATTGGACTAGATGCCGACACAGTTGTCACAAGATCGGTTATGGGGGTAACAGAATAATGTGACGTCCAACATACATTGGTAGGAATCGTTAATGTGTCTATTATATTACTTTTCCTGTGTCACTGTTGAAAAGAGACCATCATTACATGGGTAACATCCATAATTGTTACGCCTGCATAGTTTTTGTAGGCCGGAGGTTTGTTTAATAATCATCTATGTTTTCGTCGTTTTTAATCACGTTTGAAACTGCAGAAGTAGGCTGTTCAGAGCGTAAAGCTCAGAAACGCGGTTTTGAAGATTGTCTTATTGTGTCCATCGCCTGCAAAATGAATCTCATGATTGACAGGTTAGGAAGAATATAACAGACTTCATCAATATTTTCTCTCATAATAACGAAGGTTTGTTTTTTCTATACATGAAAATATTTTTTTTATATATTTTACATTTGCAAAAATATTCCACATTTTTACGGCTCTATGATTTAACAACACATAGCGTACTCAATGAATTCTATACTATCTTTTGTTTTGTGTTGAATACGGTACGGGAGAATCGAGAAAATTCCACAAATTTCCTGTCACCGGCGCTCTTATTGCGCATGTGGCTAGCAGTTTTTGTTCGAGCGACGCTCATTTGTAGAGACTTCAATTTAAATGACAACGTCATCCAAACATCACCTGTAACCTAATATCACGGGATCTCTGAAGAAACTCCAAGGTCATGTTGGAACAAATTCTTTTTACAAAATGTTGATCATCATAAATTCCCAATGACCGGGTTTCATTTTGCTTCCAGTGCACTTTAACTATTCACTGTTAAGGCCATACTTTCTGACTCTTGGGTGCCTCATGCGATAAAATCACCCAATTTATTTAAGTATAATTGGCTTATCAGATAATCCTTATGATTATGTCAAATACTTGATTCATAATCTGGGATTATCTACGCCATATATCATTCCTGTTGTTTGGGTGGGTGTGGTTAGAAAAAATTGATTCATAATCTGGAAATATCTACGCTATAGACCGAGAAGTCAAAATTTATGGAAATCACTCCTGTTTTTTGGGTGGGTGTGGTTTGAAGAAAAAAGCCTGACCCAATTTTAGTACGTTAAAGAAATCCGACGTTATCCAAATGAAGGCCAGTGAAGTCAGAATGTGACAGGTTGTATAAATGCGGTATGCGCTACGATACCTTGTACAGCTTATATCCAATGGAATAAAGAATATTGAGAACAAGACCAAAGGTGATCTCCGTAATCTGTGATTATCTACGTTTCAAATCGAACAGCAAAATTTATAGAAATCATGCTTCCTGTTAATAGGTGTAAGTGTGGTTAGAAAAACCGTCAACCCTATCTTAGTACGTCAATGAAACCCGACGCAATCGACATGAAGGCCGGTGGCCCCGACAATAATACTTAAGATTACAGAAGATTACACGGACCTAAGACAAAGACAGGCCAGATAAGAAGTAGCACGGGTTTCTGACTCCAAAACTACTTTTTTATATACTGACGGTCGTATTTTTAGGCCGGTATAAAAAGGCTATTTTGGGGTCAAAAAGCAGCACATATGAAGTTGTAACGGTTACAAATAAGGATCGGCTGGGATATGGATTTGGTTATCGATTTACGACATAGATATAAAACTGAGCTGTAAATCTTGATTGGGAGGGATACTGAAAGACGAGAGATCAAATTACAGCTCATGGACCCAAGACTGAAGTGTGAAGGTCACATAAAGAGAATACGATTGTAGATAGATGTTTCAATCAAATACAAAAATATGCTTCTAAAATTTAACTGTTTAAAGGAAAAATGATGACAGCAATACCAAACTTAGGTGTAAAGAGTAATAATATAAGGTTCAGGTTGCAGATGGATTGATTGATTGGTGTTTTTCGTTACATTCCAGATTCTGTCACTTATATGGTGGCGTTGCCAGGTTTAGGGCGGAAGGAAACAGGACTCTTTGCCCAGAGGAACACTTGACCTTCGTTGAGTATATGTCAACTCTCTCACATATAGGGTGATATATTGAAAAAAATACTTAAATTTTTCAACTTTTCTTAAACTGAATGGGATTCGAATCCTTAATCGATCGTTGCATTTGCAGGGACAAGCTTGAATAATATAGATAATCCTTTTGCGCATGGAAGGACAGAAAATGTTTGAACTATGTGAACTCCTTGGTTAAAAGTGGGTAGCTGGAAAAAAAAGTTGCATATTGGAGGTCTTATAAACGTTTTCTGTTGTACAATCTTTAATTACTGTTGATCTTTGAATGTTATTGAAACAGACGGAAATTCTGAGCCAAAAAGTTGATGCTACTTGAGATATTGCGATAAATGATGATCGATCTGCTTCTACGCTATAGGTCACACAGACTTTATCACCTCTATGCGAAATCTTTTAATTTAAAGTAAGAAATAAAGTGCTATATCTTCTAACTAAAGACATGAATATAAATAGACTCATTAAATATTATCAAACTAGGTCATCGGGCTTCAATGAGTGGAGTAAAACCCGACCTTGTATTTTCTCACTGCGTTAGGTCAGGTTAAATCAATGAACTATATACGTGGAATGGACACGTCTCATTGGCTGGTATGGCTCTAACTTTGTACAAAGCGCCGCCATTGATAGTTGATGAGCGCCTGCATGAACGATCTGAGTTGATATTGGAGCATCTCTTAGTTATGGCGGCGTTCGATGCAAATCAAATACCACGTGACCTCCATTCAACGCATATAGTTCATTGGGTTAAATAGTACCGTTCAGCAATATTGCAATATTGTAATTTTGATGGTCCCATCAGAGCCGCTGCCATCATCGATTTTGTCAAATTTTCATTCTATTTTTCTAAGATGCAATCCGATAATTTAATTTGTTCTTGTACAATATAGGATAGCTGGGCTAGTATCTACACATACAATACTTTCACTTGTATTAAAGCACGGCCAGATAAGGAATGTTATAGCATATTAAGGCCTACCAAGATTTTGATACGATACATAGAATATGTATTAACTGATATTTTAGGCCGCCCTCAAGATTACATCATATATGTGACGACGTTGAGAAGTTTTAATGAGCTACGGCGAGTACCTGGCATCCCTTACACATAAAGCTACATCTCTGTACGCTATTTTCGAAATGATTTTTAACTTAAAGGTACACACGCCGCGAAAATCCAGAATACAGTTTACTTTACAAATAGTGGACGGTTTTCTGTATTTTCCCGAACAGAAGAAGTTTTTTCGTACCCTCAATAAAGTCTAAGCCTGGGCACAATCGCCCTGATTTGAACCTGGTCAGCGACCTAACAGTACAGTATAATTTTACGAACTTTATCAGAGAAATACAGACAAAGGATCTGGTTTGAGAGACACATAAAGCCTGTTGATAAATTTCAGACAGTAAGCCACTAACAAAACGGGTAATCCTATATTGATGCTAACCGGTTTCTGATCGTTGTTGCTTTAATCGAGTTTCGATTTTAGTATGCTTTACACCCTTGTTCGGACATATTAAACCTAACTGGGAATGTAGAATGTGTCCTGTTTAGAGGTCTGTGTGTAGTAAAGCTCTTGTAAGTTAACCTTCTATAAAAATGTCAGAAAGGCTACGGCGGTGAGTATGCCTTTAAAGTGGAATGTTCTGATTGTCAAGAAAAGCTCAGCGTTAGAAGTATCTTGAAAAACTTGAACTTGGAGTTAAAATAAAAAAAAATATCGATTGAAGCCGTACGAACAGAAGATATGTGCTAATCAAATAGTCACATTTTCCCATGTGTAATGCCTGGGGCTCCTTCCACAAAGCAGTCGTGTCGCAAATGAGCCCTACAGTTGTTACCATAGTGTAGAGATGAGGCGCCATGACAACTGCGAAAGATCGCATTTTGCGAAGGCTTCGTGAAACGGACCCATGTCTCACACCCCTAATAAATCTTGCAAGGCCGCCATATACCTGAGGGGAAAAAACCTTGGTTCGCGTAACATGGAACATTCTATAAGCTATTGGTAAAAACCTATTTCTTACAAAATATCGCCATGCTAGCGCTCGATTCGATATAATGTGTGGGATTTCACCTCCTTATCTGCTTAAACATCAAATCAAATGTCATTGTTGAATAAATATTCAGTGCAGGTAATACATTATAAATGCTTTTTAATGTTTGCTGATTTTTCTCATGGATTGGAATAAATTTTACCAATTGCTTTCCGAAAAAAATACCTATAATTAGGTTATGTAATTGAAACTGCTGAAACCGTTAAGTATGAGAGAGCCATAAAGTCAACGTTTAAAGTATCTTGAAAAACCAACGGGTTGACGTTGGAATACAAAATATTGGTAAACCCAGTGACCCTAAGAACTGAAGATGTTTGTTAACAACGGACAGAGTTTAAATATCCATGATTACGTTTGAGTAAATTTTTTAGCATTTTAGTTGCTTAAATAACCAATTAAGGTACATTCCAAAGAATAGTATCATCAAAAAGCTCTTATTTTTCCTTCTATACACAAAGAAAGAAAGTTGGAAAGTCTGCACCGACCGATAAAATCATTGGTGTCGGGAGATTGTTGGCAAATAAATGTTGCAGAAACGATTGTGATCAAAAGGGCAACGTTCTGGCGATAAAAAAACTCATCATTAATGGCAATAAGCTATACAATTTATTCAGGATAACGTTATTTTTAACAAAATATAAAGATGCTTGTAAGTGTGAAACTTCAGAGTCCATCTGGCTTCACAGGGAGAACATATTGAAGTAATCACTAAGTGTGTAGAACACATCCCTAGAGCAGACGGTCAATAGCGCGTATAGCCTCCATTCGCTTCCAACCTGCATTTTATCCCTCCAAGTGAGACGTCGGATCTGTTGAAGGGTTTTTTTCTTTGCGTATACATAAAAATGACGACAACTATAAACTAATTATGTTTCAACGAAACTTTCCCTATAGTTGACAGCGCATAATACTTTAAATTTGATAAACCTACTTTTATGACATAAAATGACTCTTACCTTCACTGTTAAATTTCCCCAAAATGAGCTGTTCACGTGTTATAAGTGATACTTATTTCCTTGAAATAAAAGTGTTATTTCATTTCCCATCACAGAGTATTCAAACGGGAAAACTTCTCTAAACTGATGATAGACGGTTGTTGGTCCGCTTTTAGGAACGTGTTCGATTTCATTAATAACGTTTTAAAAAAGCCAAATGACTCTGTTTGGAGAAATGTTAAGATATCTTTTTAGTATTTTAATATTTTATTCAACTCGTAAATTGACTTTGCGCGTGTTCTATTATGTAAAATGAAGACGATGAAAATAGATCATAAAAAAACATCAGCTTGTTAATTACTGACTAATTACGGGACAGAAGAAATTACAACTTTTGAAATGTTTCCAAAGAAACTGCTAGTGACATCTCTGACAGATAACACGGTCTGAGTCACTTTCACTAATTGACCTCTTTTTTCACAGCAATCGATATCTTAAAATAAAAAATGAACGCATTGACCCGGTAGCCTACTAAGCTAACAAGAGGTATAGGCTTAGAAATGTTATAAATTGAGTAGTTAAATGGCCGAACGATTCGTTGATTGATTGATTTGTTTATTTACTTTATTCTCAGTAAAGAACTTAGTATATCCATACTTACTGTGAATTCTTAAAAATCACCTGTTTAATCAGTGAAAGCTTTGTTTTGGTTAAAAGAAAACTCATACACTGGCATAAACTGCAAGTTAAAGTCACACTCGCCACCGTAGCCTGACTGATATTTGTAAGAAAGCCAATTTACACGAGCTTACTGCAGATAAACCCATTAGCATTAAACACAGGACACAGTATGCATGCACAGTTAAATTTAAAATATCGCATAAAATGCATACGAAGAATCGAAGCCCGATTACAACGACTACGATCAGAGACCGGCCAGCTTTAATGTTGGATCAATGAACTATATGCGTGGAGTGGATATCACGTGATATTTGATTTCAATTGAACGCCACCATTACAAGGTGACGGTGCAATTTCGATCCAGATCGGTTATGCACTCTCGCTTCAACTATCAATGTCGGCACTTTTTACATAGTCAGATCCAGACCAATCAATGAAACAGGTCCATTCCACGTACATAGCTCATTGTGTTGGTTAACCTCATTTCAGGCCTTTTTTGTCTGTGGGTTACACCCCAACATTTATCGACAGGCTTTTTGTATCTATCAAATCAGATCGTCTGTCTGTGTATCTCAGATAAAGTTAGTAAAATTATATTGTACTGTCAGATCCCCTACAGGATTCAAATCACCAGGGCGCTTGTGCGCATGTCCAGTTTGTTTACATTGCGGAAACGAAACAAATCAAATTTTCAATTTCAAATTAAGAATATAAAAATGATGGCAAAACTTTTTTTTTTTAAGTTCCGAACTTCTGTGTGGGAGAAATACCGAAAACCATCCCCTGTTTTGTGGATTATTGCTGAGAGTGTTCCTTTATTCATTTGTAGATGACCACATTTCGGTAGTATTTTGAGTTAATTATAGATGGGGTTCAATCAGTTTTCAGTAGTTATTATCTCTACTCCATAGTTATAATTGCTAAATGACTTTTTTATAATTCTCCTTTTTTTGCACTTTGTTTATGGTTTCGCACTTTATTGCGACGCCTTCGGTAACATGTGGTATGATCAAAGTACTCTAGATGTAGGCTTACAGTTAGGATAGGCCGACTTGTTTACAAAACATCAAAGGGCTATCAAAGCGCTATATTTTTTTATTTATATTTTAGGTGTTGACATTCAACAATAAAGTGTTGCAATTATGCATTTTTATTAAGCAAGCAGTTCCTGATAGACACAAATATATATCTATTTAAAGTTTGAAACATGCATAACCATGGGGTGAGTACGGAATGTACATGGTTCAATGTTTTACATTTATTTAGATAAACATCTCCGTCTTTTTCTTAAAGCGGCATGAGCTGCCAAAATTCACACTTTTTTCATAATTTCTGATCGGCACGACAGTAAGAGGCTTTGAAGGTCATCGAAAAACTAAGTGATTGGCGCTGGAATGAGAAAATCTATAAAGTATGTCGCCTATACGAACAGAAATAGTGTTCGAAAAGTAAACAAAATTTAAATAACCGGGACGACCATTCATTCATTCTAAGCCAAAGTTAGTTCAAAACAATACTTCATTGTTCATTCTCGAGACTAGAAGCACTAAAAAGCTTCTGAATTGTACCGTCTTGAGAAAAATAGCCAATAATTCCAACATTCTCTTTTGATGTCAAAATATCAACATTTTGGAAGTTAGTTTATACAGGCAAAAGATCCTTTGTCTTCGGAGAACCTAAATTTATGAAGAGTGTGCAGAAAAAGGACAATCTCAGTTCTATACACTATTGGCATTTCCTACGTTTTAGAAATGTGCTTAGTAAGTTCCTTGACATTCACGGAGGGATTTCCGTGTTTATTTTTGAATGTGGTTGAAACCAGAGTTCGTCTTGCAGGCAATAATCATGTCATCATACACCAATGTTCCTTGAACTTGACAAGTAAAGGTCTATCTCATGCGACCTTCTCGAACCTTCTGGATCGTGATTTGTCGATGGTACCAGTAAAATGCGTCTTCACTTGAACCCTTGAACCAGGGGCAACGCAACGCGATTATCGATATTAGCATTATAGACTGTCCTTATAATATGTAGGTGTATATACAATGAACTATATACATGGAATAGACACGTCTCATTGTCTGGTTTGGATCTGACTTTGTCAAATGTGCCGCCATTGATAGTTGAAGCGTGTGTGCATAACAGATCTGGATCGAAATTGCACCATCTCCTAGCAATGGCGGAATTCGATTAAACTCAAATACCACGTGATCTCCATTCCACGCATATAGTTAATTGTGTGTATATAATATATGTGGTAGAAAGGAGCAAATAGAAAAAAATATTCCAACCTCTTTCGAGTACAGAAATTTTGAAAAATCACAACAATGATGGCGTATGTAGTTTTGTGTCCTATTTTAGAAGAAGATCTTGTTATACACTGCCCGTAAAATGATATAGGCCAGTATGTTCTATTTTAAGCTCGTCAAATGTCAGACCTATTAAAATGCCTCTTAAACTTTAATTAACGGAGCAGGATAATTTTAAAAGCTTTGGTGCACTTCCTCGTAGCAGCTGTAAAATATCAAGTGAACAATACAGTTTTATCAAACGATCTACTAAAAGTTTTCTAAAAGGAAGAGGTAACGGAAATGGCTTACATTTTCCTAAAAGGTGTTAAAAAGGTTGTTATCAAGCCATAATAGATAAATGTCCTACAGTCATTATAACGTATCAATGCCATATAACATTTATACTTATAGCAGGTTAGAAAACATATATACGTAATTTTAAGAAAATGTCCATAAAATTTAATTCGTAGAATGAGGAAGTCTAAAGTGACGTGAGCTGCCCAATAATTTGCTGAAGTTATCTATCATTTTTAAAAACAAAAAATGCAATTTCAAGTTGTAAATGACAAGAAGTTTGAGAACCTATATTTCCATGAAGTAAGTCAGGCCAAGAATGAACGAATATGCATCCGATTTATTTTAATTCTGTTTTTATTATTCAAAGGAATTCGCTTAAAGGGAAGGCTCCATAGTTTTTGCCTGATTTCAGCATGAATTGTTTAGTTTGTCCGTGAACTCCAAAGGCTAACTTTGGCACAATTGGAATTGGGGAAAAAAAGACAATGGAAATTTTAGGTAACTGAAAGCTTGATCGATTAAATTGATTTTTTTATTGCAATCTTGTGATTTCTTCTGTTTGAACTCGGTATAATTTGGAAATAAAGTAATTAAAACCTGAGCAAAACTTGTTTACACTTGATGAGAGTGGGAAACGGCATAAATAACCTACCAATAATCAAACCATGGCTTTGACAAAAGACCATCTCTATTTCAAAAAGAGCCCAGAGAAAATTTTTGTACCGCAATTGTAAGCATTTTGAGTAGCAGTTAATATAGAATATGTGATACCTTTCTGAATAAATAATAGAATACGTGTATACCATTTTGAGTAAATAATAGAATACGTGTATACCATTTTGAGTAAATAATAGAATACGTGTATACCATTTTAAGTCAATAATGGAATACGTGTATACCATTTTGAGTAAATAATAGAATACCTGTATCCCATTTTGAGTGGGGCCTCCGTGGCTCAGTAGGTAGAGCGTTGGACGCTCAATCCAAACAGCCTTCCACCAATGGGTCGCGGGTTCGAATCCCACTCAGTCCAAAAATTGGAAAATTTTCTGACTGGGTTTTCACTCGAACGACCTATGTGGGATGGTTGCCAGTTACCAGCGGAAGGTCGTGGGTTTCCTCCGGGCACAGAGCCCGGTTTCCTCCCACAATAAAACTGGCAACGCCGCCATATAAGTGAAATAATCTTGAGCGCGGCGTAAAACACCAATCAATCAATCAATCAATCAACCCATTTTGAGTAAACATATATCATTACAGAATCTTAAAAATGGATGAATATGACTTAACGTTATAATGGGACATTGATAAACACTGTAAAAAGAATAAACAATATAATATATTTGCTTCAGTGAATTTCATCTTCTTCAATTTTTTGTCTTTTAATGTAGCACAACGCCAAATATCTAGTTAAAACTTTAGAGGTATCCTTTGCATATGATTTAACCTATCTTTGACTCAAATGAGCTTCGCAATACGAGCGAAACATTGTCAACTCTAGTGGTCTGCTTCAATTTAAAGTGGCATGAGCTGTCAAAATTCGGATTCTATTCATAATTTTTGATCGCTATGAGAAGCTGAAAGCTTGCAGTACCTTGAAAAACTAAACGATTGTCACTGCTATAAATTAAAAATGTCAGTACAGCCATGGCAGTTATTTACACGAAACGAAAATCTGTGTTAATAACGGACAAAACTCAAATAGCCGGAATGCATGCGTACATTTTCGAATTTTTGTTGTTGGTAAAAACTACCTTAGCATGTACATTAAAGATAAATATAAGAGGTAAGTTCCTATTTAGTATTTCTTGACAAAATGACTTTACTTTTTTCTGATTCAACGAAAATTTCCCTATATTTGGCAGCTCATGCCACTTTATTTGCACAAATATGCAAGTTCATTCAATGTCAGAAAATTCACTTTGCTATGAGATATATTGTACTGTGTAGTGTTTTGCTGATACCGCATAAAGTTTATCACAATGGTACACGGCTACATTGTTACATACAAAAAACAATCGCAAGACGTACAATGCTATAAAAATTAAATATGAAATTTCAAATTGTGTTTCAAGTAAACAATATTTTGAATAGATTTCAAATATAACAACTTTAATGTAAAGAGAGAAAGTCATGGAAGAAATATAAAACCTGAACAATGTAATTAAACAAAAAAATATAATTTGTAAAAAGAGCTATTTCAATTGACCCATAGTATTGTTGTTATTTAGAATAAGGCCAGCGATGTCACTAGTAAGTCACACATGTTTGTAATGTAAAGGGATTTTATTTTCTTATGACATGCAAGCCAACTTCAAGCGGAGACTTATTTGAAACTTTACTTTTCAAAAGGGGGGTTAAATTTCATTCAAACAAATTAACAAACCATATCTATGCCTAGTCTTAAATCATTGTAATTCCAGTTTTATTTCACTTTTTTATATCGTTATAAAACTATTCTTCTGTTTTTCGTTAAAACGGAATGTGTCAGCTTTTTCCCACAAAAATGCAAATGGCAAGCCTTTTAAAGTAACAGTCTTAAAATATACATAAAAGTATATAGTTATTTAAATTATGTTTATTTTTACAACACGAATTCGGCAGGCACATGCAGGTCACGTGGTCCTTCGGCGGCACCTGACAACGAATGCAATAGATTGTTTGATCGATGTTTTACGCCGCACTCAAGATTATTTCAGTTATACGCCGGCGTTGTCATGTTTAATGAGGGGAAGAAGCAGGCTTTTTGTCCAGAGGAAGTCCGTGACCTTCGGTGAGTACCTGGTAACTCTTCCACGTAGGCCTACAGCGCAAATCCATTAGAAGCCCATCAGTAAAGAATTAACACTAACCATATCTCCATTCATATATACATATATAAGTGGAATAATCTTAGGAGTGGAGTAAAACATCAATCAATCTATATACAATATATATAGATTGACGTTTCTTTTTAAGGTCAATTTTTGTTTTTCGTTTGATGCCAGTAACCGGCCACGGTCATAGTATTATTTGTCGACCATTGTTGTGAAACATTAACTTGCTATGTCTTGGAAGATGTCCGTCTCATCGATTGATTGATTGATTGTTTGGTGTTTTACGCCGCGCTCAAGATTATTTCACTTATATGGCGGCGTTGCCAGTTTTATTGTGGGAGGAAACCGGGCTCTGTGCCCGGAGGAAACCCACGACCTTCCGCTGGTAACTGGCAACCATCCAACATAGGTCGTTCGAGTGAAAACCCAGTCAGAAAATTTTCCAATTTTTCGACTGAGTGGGATTCGAACCCGCGACCCCGTCTCATCGAACACTATCCTTAATTTTATCAAATTCTATGTTTCAGTGAAATGAGCTAAAACAGTCATTCAAACTTTTGTACAGTTGAGTAAATCGAACTATAATCATAACTAATTTTAAAAAATGGGCAAAATAATTTACTATTTTTAAGGTAGCTGGAGCTGCCAATTTGATTTGATTTTTTATTCACCACTAAAGTTACATCGGCAGCAAAGCAATATTAATATACATATAGGTGGCGGGATTAAAGTTCATAGAACTTGTTCTATCCCAGTGGAAATTAAGTTAAGTTAAGTTAATTAAGACAGCGATGAACAAACTAAGAACAGGTATTGTCAGAAAGCAAAACGTAAGTTAAGACATTATTATTATGACTCTATCAACATCAGTTTTAATTTAGACTTAAATAATGACTCTGATATAATTTCTTTCAAAGTAATGGGAAGTTTGTTCCGCTCTCTCGGACAATTAACTCTATAAGTATACAAAGATAAGTAAGATTGGTAGGAAGGCCTATGATAATTGTGAGAGTGAGATCTTGTTGGATAATTATGAATCGTGTCTTGTTTATGTAACGAATTACGAAGTAAGAAAGAAACTTGATATGGACGGTAGAAACATTTGTGACCAAATATTAAGCATAAATAATTATTAAATTGATACACATTTAAATATTTTAATTGCTTAAAAATTGGGGCTGTGTGTTCTAACTTTCGTGAAAAAGTCATTATACGTAGGGCTATTTTGGAAAGTAACAAGTGGATTTAAATGGCTTATATTGGCCAATATTACTTTTTTTTAATTATAGGGTATTTCCAATTATTTCAACAAGTTCAAATTAGAATCCTTCCATTGCTACTTGTCTCGAGAAAAAACGTTAACTTATGGTAACTTTTAAATGGCATTTAGAAGTAGGGATAGATAAGCACACGGTAACTGTCTGGATTACTACTTCTTCTAACGTCGTGAACAATAATTATAAATAGAAGAAGTAATAATCCAGAAAGTTGTCTTGTGTTTAACTTATAGCGTTTAGAATTAACATGGGACTAAAACGAATGAACCTTTGTTTGCGTTATTTAAATCCGGTTTACTTTTCTAACACTAGTTCCAGTCGTACAGGGGGCTCAGTGGCTCGGCAGGTAGAGCGTTGGACGCTCAACCCGAACAGCCTGCCATCAATGGGTAGCGGGTTCAAATCCCACTCAGTCCAAAAAAAATTGGAAAATATTTTGACTGACTCGAACGACCTATATGGGTTTGTTGCCAGTCACCACCGGAAGGTCGCGGGTTTCCTCCGGGCACAGAACCCGGTTTCCTCTCACAATAAAAACGCCAACGCCGCCGTATAATTGAAATACTCTTGAGCTCGGAGTAAAACACCAATCAATCAATCAATCCCGTCTTTCATGCACTGTGTATGAAATGTTCGTATTCCAACGTCTTTTAGTTTTTTTGATGAACTTGAAAATCAGTTTTCTAGTTTGATTTGTGACAGCTGGAGGACCCAAACCACATGAAACAGTTTTTTTTAATTACCGAAATTTTTCTTGTCGATATAGATCCAACGTGTTAACTTAGGTAAGGCGCTCGTTATAGATGAAATGAAAATAGGGCCGACGGCGCATGTGTCACGTTCATCAAACAGATGGACTTACATAATGGTGTATGTACTGTGTTAACCACTTCTGTTAGACAAATACGGGTGTGGCTCAATAATTACCTTTAAATCACGGCCAACTCATTCATGAGAGCCATCACTTACCCCACACACCTCTTAAGATTCTAAGTGTCTAACCTTGAGGTAACGATTCTTGAATAAAACCCGAAGCACTCGTTTAGCAAACTAATGCGGATCAAGGGAGACGATTCTGGATGTTTCTTGTCATCGTCGGAACCCATGATTAAAACCTCAGACCTGAGGTCCAAGGGTGGCTTATTGGCTGTACAAAGGGAAAGTGTAAATAGCACATGCTCTATATCGTATTTCATCATAAATTGCCGCGAAAATCCAGAATACTTTTACATAAAAAACAGTGGACGGTTTTCTGTATTTTTCACCAAAAATAGAAAGTTTTGGCATAATTTAGTATTTTTAATTTGAAATTGTTTAAGTTTAAAAATTCCTGAGTGGAGTTTTTACTCGATCTCCGTATGTGGAAGAGTTGCCAGGTACTCGCCGAAGGTTGGGGGTTTTCTCGTGGCAATGAGCCCGGTTTCTTCACCCCACTTAGCCTTGGCAACGCCGACATATAAGTGAAATAATCGTGAGTGCGACGTGAAACATCAATCAATCAGTCAATCCGGACCAGCGCCGGCTGGTGATTACTAAAATTGACCATAGCCAGATCACAGCACTATCAAAGAAAGAAATGACCGTCAAAATACGAGGAATATTACGACGAAATATTCCTCGAACAACAAATCGCGTTTTGGGAGTTGAGCCAATACAAAAGATGAGAAAGGTTTATTTAGAAAACTACAAACTGTCTAGAGTCACGCTCGGCTATTTTCTGAATTTGATCAGGGCCTACACAAGGATGTGATTTCTTCTTAGCTTAGAGTTCGACATCTTCGATTAAAACATACAATTACGCTGAGGGTGTAAATGTAAGCATGTAGCGATTGTAACCCTTCGGTCCGAGGTTGAGATTTAGAGTAAACCAGCATTTAGAAATCGGGCAGAATTTTATATTGTTTACATATATAATGAAAATGAAAAAAAAGCATTTCTAAAAATATATTGCTTTTGCATGTAAAGATGTGTCTTGACTTCAAAAACTATTCCAAGAAATAAAACGATATGTAAAGACATTTTGTCTATATACAATGTTAGGGTGTGGAGATTTGTCCATGACAGCTGAATATTTGAACGGTTCCCCAATTCCGCAAAACAAAGCTACAACAATTATTTTATTGCATAGGATGGTTTAGTCGATCCACAGTTTATTAGCTGCAGTTTTAGTAGCTTCTCCGGTTCTCTCTTATAACACCAAAACAAATAAAACACAACCGACAAGCAATGTTAGAAGACAGCTAAAATACTGACTGTGTACAGAATGAGTTGATCCAGTTGCTTCAGTGACGTCAGCGGTTTGGGAGCCTGTTGGACGGGATTGAGACCTCGTCTGTTCTCGGTAATTCACGACAATTTCCGACCCTACACAATGGCGACAATAAAAGAAATTTTCAGGATCCCACTTCTTTTTTGTGGCCAACAAAGCATTATATTTATTGCCCCATAAATCACTTCTCCAGTTCTGTAGATGATATGGGGCGTAGTTCAGATAAATTCCAGCGGTGTTGTTAAGCAGGACTTCCTGTAGTCTCACTCCAGCCGCCATATTGATGACGTCATCTGTGTTTTCCGCCCAAATAACAGAGCAGGTGAGAGAGAAGACAGCTTTACGTAATCTAGGGTGGATGGAATCTGGTGAACTTAAAGCTAGCTTTTCTTCAGCTAAAACATGGACAAAAAAAAGAAAGTTTTATAACATGTTGGACGGACAAATTGATGAAGGGTTTACTTGATCTGTGTATGAACAAAACTGCTATATCCTCTAAAATAAACAGTTTAATCATAAATACTGTGATAAATATTTAAGATGAAATGGGGATATTTTTTCTTGGATGTTTTAGGTTACCAACCCGTTGTAGTTCACAATAGGCTTTGAGAAACCTAGTTATGCGATTCTAAGTCCCAAGCACATTCGAAAATGTCAGACAATACCTAAAAACTGGGGTCAACTCCAACTTCAAATGCAAAACTTTTGAGAAAGGTTCCGTGTTCAGCTGAGTAGTAAATGGTGAACAAGCTATTGACCTTGCTACAAGCCGAATTCAAGGGAAACAAGTTTTAAAATACATTTTTAGAGAAAAATGGTAGTTATTTGCTTTATTTTCAGAAATGCTAAACCATTTTTCACTTGTTACGAACTGGTGGAACTGCTGATGATTTGACACAATTGCAACAACAGCAAAACAAATTTGCATTTTTACCTCTATTACTGGAGAGCTACAGTGTCTAGTGCTCAACAAGTCTGAGTTTGCCTTTGTTTTGCACTCAATTATAATGGACGTTCTCAAAATGTTTTATAATCTCAATATCAGTAGAGTCTCAGTTGAGTACAAGAGAGTTTTAGGATCCCAGTCCAGGTCTTTCCAATATTAAGCAGCAGGGACGTGAAAGAAGACCCAATAACAAGGTCCCACGTACAGTGCTCCTGTTAAACAATACATGTGAAAATAAATGTACAATACATACCACCAAGTAAGTCGTAAAAGCATGTTTTAGCATTCCTGGTTCCAGTTCCACGAAGGAGCTCGTTGACAAGAGCATCGATGAGGCTAGGCGTCAATTGATCCAAATCTACCAGTCCGTTCGAGATGTAAGCTCTGTCAAAGGGGAGATCACTGACACTTTGAATATAGTCCCAGAAGGTGTTCATCAATGTATATCTACAGGACGTTTGCCACTCAGTTCGGAATTCTAGAAGGGGATCAGCGGCACGTCTAGTTGGAGAGTCGAAGGGTCCGAAATGGAGTAAATATATTCCAGCAAAAATCACATCTTCACCCAAAGGTCCAGGAGATGTTGAGACCACGAACTTCCCTCCCCATTCTTCGGGGAGGTTAGCCAAAGCCACAAGGAAGTAGTTCAGAATTTCTTTTAATGACTCCACGTTGTTTCCAGAAGGTTCAAACATACAGTTAAGTTGCACGAGCTGAGGTGGAGCATAGTGCACCATATATGTCAGACTGGAAACAATACCAAATGTTCCGCCACCACCTCCCCTCAAAGCCTGAAACAAATCGGTATCTGTCGAAATGCTTACGTTTCCCTTGACGTCGGTCAACGCTGTCCCGGAGGCAGTAAGGTTGGCGATCCTACCATCTGCCGTGACCATTTGCATAGCAATAACATGATCAGTGGCAAAACCATGGGATGGTGACAGAGGACTGAAACCACCACCCATTGTATAACCACCAACTGATACACTGAGGCAAGAAGGTCCTACAACAACTCGCCGACTCCATCTGTTTACCTAGAAATGTAGAAAGTTGAACGCTAAAGTATTCAAGTAAGTACTCTCGTAAGTAAAACAAAAAAGGTTTTCGCCTGGCGAACATTGAAAATAGCTTTGGTTATTCGATCTACAATTGCGTGTGTACGTGGGTTGTACGTTGACTACGCCTGGTAAACATTGAGTATGGTTTTGGTTTTTAGATTTGGCATCTAGAATTGTGTGTACGTAGATTACATGTATAACGGGATTTCACATGTGTAAGTTTAATAGAAATACAGATTAACGCTTATCCGGCCACATACAGCTCATGACCAGTCTTTTTTTAATTTGCTTATTTCATTGGGTGCCAAGAATTTTGTTGGTATACTGTTATCTGCATACTTTGAAAGATAAGCATTTTAAACGTTGTCTGGTTGCAGGAGACAATTCGACTTACATCCTATAAGTTTAAAGCAGTCTTGTGTAGATTATGTTTCATTTGAGTTTTTCTTATATAAGGTATTTGGCCTCTCCGCCAGCAACACGTGTACTAAAATGAATGTGAGCAGAATCGATAAATAAGACTGACTGAGTGTCTTACCGCTCTATAAATGTCGCCCCACGTCACACCGGCTTCCGCTGTTACAGACTCCACTGTAGGACTTCTAGAGTCGATTGGATCCAAGATAATTGTCTTCATTTTAGACAAGTTGATCTGCATGCTGCCGTCGGCTGTGCTCTGACCGTTGAGAGAATGTCCTGAGGAAATAACAGTTACCCGTAGGTTGTGGTCTCTGGCAAACAGAACGGCCCTTTGTATGTCAGAAACTGAGAGTGGGAAGATAATCAGGCCTGGAGATTTATTCCAAAGGCTGTTTTTAAGTTGAGAATGCTGAGTGTAGCCTTTGTCGAAGGGTTGCAAGATACTGCCATCTAGACTAGTCTCCAAAGATATAAGTTCAGCGTCTGTTGGCCAACAGGGCAATCCGGGTACACAATATCGAGTAATAAATTCATTATTTTCCACAAAATCCACTAGACTAATGGTGGGTTTGGTGTAATTTCGCGTGTATGCAGAAGTTGTTGCTTCCGGTATGCCGTAGCTCTCGTTGTAAAAGTCTTGGACCAGATTGCTCCCGACACAATTGTCACAGTTTAGCAGGAATCCGGGATCCTCTTGAACTTTGATCTCCATAAGACGTTCATAATGTTGACCCCACAATGATTCCTGCCAGTCCGTTAAATCAGGGTCTATTCCATCCATGTAGGTACCTTCCCCAAGCTCTCGAATTATGTCAGCATACGCTTGACTTAACTTACGCACTGCGTCGCTATTTGCAGCATCTCCCCAACGGAATGAACATTCCAAAGACGCATATGCCGTTCTAAAAGCGGGGTTGATGGCTGCCTTGTTTGCTGAAGCCTCTGAAACTTTGCCTGAAAAGACAGAAATATATCATAGTGTGACAAAAAATCGTCTTTTGATTCCTACAAGTATATGAACTGATTTGAAATATTAGTCTATCCTTTGATATCATTAGGAAATATAATTCGCCCAAAAGAGAGAAGAAAAAAATAAACGACCTTCCTGTATAGGGTATTTTATATATCGAAACATATTTGATTGATGTTAACAACAAGTAGTTTTCTGTCAAGATCGTTGGGATTTAAGAAGAGAATTGGCCGAGGTTGGATTTAAGTATTGGGATTTAGGTATTGAAACTAAGTCCTTTATATTCGTGTAGCTGTTTCCCACTTACCTCCAAGTATAGCTTCAACGCAAGTACCATAGTCCAAAGTGACGTTAACGATAAACTCAGCAACGTCCTTAGGGTTACTGTCATACTGCAGGAATGTGTTGAATGAATACTCGAAACTGCTGTTCTTCTCTCCGTTATTGAAATTTTTATGGTAGTCCAAATATGTAGTGTAGTTGCTACTTTGGGAAACTAGCTGGTTTGCAGGTGCAATTGCCTCCAGACGTTTGATGTCTCCGTCTGAAGCTGGGCCGAAGTTGCCAAAATAAAGTAGAGACACAGCAATGGTACCATTCAATCCGTCTTGAGGGGTTTGTGCTAGTGTCACTAACTGTCCTCCCCATGATACAGGGAGTAGGGGAAGAAGTCGATGGAAAGTTTCCAGCATTTCAACACCGACAGAAGGATCTGGACCCTGGTTCAAACGCCATATCCCCAGATAATGAACAAATCCTTGCGGGGCATCATGCAAAACACATGTTATATCTGTTACTATTCCGAAGGTGTCAATTCCACCACCTCGCACTGCCCAGAACAAATCGCTGCTTGTCGATTGCTCAACGGATCCATTTGGGTGCAAATATACAACGCCATTGGAGAAAGCTTCCGCGATTATACTATCAGCAAGTATTATACTAAAACTCAAAACGTTATCAACAGCCAGGCCGAATTTTCTTGATAAAGGGCCATAGCCTCCAGCTCCGACGAAATCGTCAACAAGAACCGTTGAACTAGCTGCACCAACAACGATTTTCTTCACTTTGTCAACCTGAAATGTTATTAAAAAATGCACTGTTAGATAATTAAAAATTAAAGTTTGTTTATTAACTTGTAGACATGCCAATAACCGATCTCGATTCTTGTGACGAAAAACTTAAAAGATTATTTTCAAAAGTGGTGAAACCCCTACTTAGATTTGTTTCACCAATCTAGTGACAATGGTTGGTCAGACTGCACGTGGTATATAAAAATAGGCTCGTCATCACTATTGGTGTTTACTACTTACCTCTTCATAAACCTGCTGCCAACTGGTTCCGCTACTAACAGATACTGAGGCGCCAGTAGGGCTAGTGACGTCATTTAAGTTAACTCTTACGTCAGTCATGTTGGAAAGATCAATGTGGAATGAACTGCTCGCTGCCGTAATGTCAGGGACATCAGATGATACAGGTGTTATTTTTAAATTTCGTTCACGACCAAATACCAGGGCTTTTTGAACGTCTGTAACACTACTCGGCTTAATAACAATGAGCGGCGGATTTCGGATGGTTTCGAAGCCTGGCATTTGGCCAAAGTCTGCTCCATTTGGAGTGAGGACTGACCCAGATATACTGTCACCCAGTCCAGTTAATTCAACTTCTAAGGGCCAGCATGGATTCCCAGGCAGACAATACCGTGAGCAAAACCCAATACCATGTTGCAGAGGCTGTGTAATTGGTAAACCCCCAAAGATTGGATTCTCATATGCTGAGCAAGTGTCTGTGTTGATTGTAGGCTTTGAGGCTCTGATATTATCGGTTTTGTTGCAGGAAAAAGTTTCCACCAAATCTGATCCTACACAGTGGTGACAGTAAAAGAAGTTGTCTTTGTCCCATTGCTGTTTGATGGTCAAAAGCCGGTCGTAGTTTTCGCCCCAGAAATCGGCTTTCCAAGTTGGAAGGTGTATGTCTGGTTCGTTATAATAAACCCCTCTGCCCTGCTTATGTAGTTTCTCGCCTAAAGCTTTACCGGCTGCAATATTGACCAAGTCGGCTCTTGGGTCAATCCAGGCAAGGCCACACGAGACAGAGTTGAGAGAAGTACGAAGATGTTTACCCACAGACGTTGATCTGACTGCAACTTCACTCACCTTCCCTGTAACAGACATATAGAGTTTGGAGATTACAAGATTGATTGATAGTTTGGTTGATTGATTGACTCGTTGATTGCTTGATTGGTTGATTGATTGATAGTTTGGCTGATTGGTTGATTGATTGTTCGATCCATTGCCGGATCGATTGTTTTGTAGGCAATATTATATGTTATATGCTTAACAGCTGCCCACTCTATGTTGTCAATCCACATTCTACAAAACGTAAACGGGGAAGTAAAATGCTTTTGCCAGTTTCTCATTCATCCAACTTTATACTGATACTGATTCGGCAAACGTCTATTAATTAGACCAGCAGTAAACATTGTACCCATCAAATAATTATTTATTTGATAATAATGTAAAATATCAATTTTCTTTAGTAAATGTTCAACTAATGGTTTCTAGACACTAGATCTACTTACCTCCTAAAAGAACTCCAGTGCATCCATAACTAGCCTCAGACGGAGTTATAAAGCCTTCTAGAAGCGTAGTCGTTAACTGGTCAGTTAAGGTGTCTTTTTGAAGTAAAGTATTGAAAATATAATTTCGGAAGTAAATTGCATCCGTAGTGTTTCCTTTATACTCCATGTATGACGAATGGTTTGCAAAAGTACACCCATACTGATATTCCTTCATGAAATCTTGAATTGGTTGAATGTCTTGTACACTGGGTTCTGACCAGCCCCCGAAATGAAGGAAGGCAAAGCTAATATACCCTACCGTACCGTTGTATTCACTGGGGGATAAAGCTCGAATCAAGTAATACCCTCCCCATTTATACGACAGCTTTGGCAAAATAGACCAAAACAGGTTTGTTACGTTCTGTCCAATGATGAGCTCCCCAACATTGACGGGGTAACTACATGTCCAACTCACCAGTTGTGGGGGAGGTGTGTGCAGCTGATAAGTAAAACTTGTTACCACACCAAATGTGCTACCTCCTCCACCGAGAACAGCCCAGAAAATATCGGTTGAAGGTGACTGGCCAACTGATCCATCCAGGCTAACAAAGACTGTCCCATTAGCGGTGGCATTGGCGATTGTGCCATCAGCTAGTACAATCTGAAACTCTACTACGTTGTCCACTGCCAACCCCAGAGCTCTGGAGAATATACTGTGGCCTCCCCCGGTAGTGTATCCACCTAACGCCACTGTCAGGGCACTCCCACCAACAACCACTCGATTATATCTATCCACCTAGAAGAAAGAAGTAATAATAAATAAGTCAGTTAATAAAGACAACAAAGAATATAGAGACCGAGGTTAAATGATGTTCTACAAATCGGCAGAACTATAGAGCATTGAACGGGAATATGAGGAAATATAACACTGCAAAATATAAAATATAATCCCATCAGTTGATTTTATGTTACAATAAATCCGGGCTCGTACGTTGTTTTGGGGAATTACTTCTAATTCTATATGAGCGTATCTTACATCAAATGGATGAGATTTGTCTAAAGTATGAGCTTTTACTTTGATTGGATATTAATCTAATTATATTTTTGTTGAACTTGATGTTGGAAGTTATATACCTCTTTATATACCCTTCCCCAGACATTGCCTGTTTCTGCATATATACTCTCTCCTGTACTGCTTCTTTCGTCGTTCATATTAACCCTTAGTCCATTCATTTTGGACAAGTTTATCTGCAGACTGCCGTCAGCCGTGGATTTCCCATTATAGTCGTGACCAGACGACAGAACAGTGAGTCGAATGTTAAACCTTTTAGCAAAGGCCATAGCTTTTTGCACATCCTGGGTCGACAAAGGAAAGACAATGACACCGGGGTATCTTGTGTAAAGTGTGTCCTTCATCACAACTGATTTCTGATAATCTGGCATGTTAGCGGTGAGTATGTAACCTGTGAGAGAACCATCCAAGCCACTTAGCTCAGCTCTGGAAGGCCAGCATGTGTGTCCAGGACTACAATACCTGCTACAGAACTTAGGATCCCCCAAGTCTAAACGCTGGCTGTACGTTGTGCCATTACTTTTTCCTTCCTCCGTTGGCGACGGGCCACTTTGAGTAATATTGCAGCCTTGAAAGCCAAGCTTATCGGATCCAACACAGCGTTTACAAAAGAATATATTGTTTGGATCCCAGTAAGTCTTGCTGGCCAAAAGTCTTCCATAGTGTCTTCCCCAGTATTCTTCTTTCCAATCGGAAATATTGAGATCTTGATCGTTCAGGTAAACACCTTGACTGTACTGTCGTAGTTTTTTGCCGAGGTCTTGGATAGCACGTGAGTTGACGTCATCGTAAGAAGCATTATTCCATGAGCCATGACACGTTACAGAAGCCAATGCTGTTCTGTAACCGACACTTGTTGGAGAAGAATCTACAGGAAAACGCTTAACAGCGCCTAAAACATAGAAAAACAATCATTAACAATAAACTATAGAAATGTGTATTTTTGAGCCCTTTTATTTTCTGGTCAGTCAGAGTTTATGAGAAAATGCGACTTTGTTCAAGTCACTTTAAACATCGAACAACACGTTTTATTAGACTAAAGCAGATACAATGAGGGTCATATAGAAATAACAGTCGAATTCATCGTTGTCAGCTGTTGCTGTTTTTTTTAAAGCCACACATCAAACTGGAGAAGAAACATAAAAGAATGCTTACCACCAAGTAACCCAACAAAGCAGTAGATTTCAGCAGTAGAAAATGGCGAAAGGAAACCGCTTGATGCATTCATTATAACATCTACCACCTCTGGTCGCAGGCTGTCATATTGTAAAAAGACATTTGTTTGATAGCTCCTGTAATAGATGTCGTCTGTGTAGTTCTTCTTCCATTCCCAAAAGGAGGTAAAGTTAGTGTACTCGCAGGAAAACTCCGCGTCCCTCAACGAAGTCGTAATAGGATCCATTGCCGACCGCGAGGGTTCATTCCAGGGGCCGTAATGAAACAGCGTGGCAAAAAGCACCGTTGAGGTGCCGGCTAAGAATGCTGGATCAGCAGAGGTTGTCAGAAGAGAGCCACTCCATTCCGAAGGTAAAGTGGGGAGATAGTTCAGATACGTTGATAAAACTCGCTTCCCGACCTCACTTCCTTCCGAGTTAATGAATGCGTAAGCACACAAGAGCGAAAACATTGAACTGGGAGGAATATGAAGTTTGAACACGAAACTTGTTACAACGCCGAATGTGTTAGAACCTCCTCCCCGAACTGCCCAAAAAATATCAGAGGTAGGAATTTCGTTTGTAGATCCGTTGCTGAACTGCTCAGAAGTCATTTCAGGAGTTGCTATTACGAGGTTTCCATTTGCGTTTACCATTTCAAACATCAGGAGGTTATCAGTGACAAGCCCCAAGGATCGACTCAGCGGTCCATAGCCACCGTTCTCTGTGAACCCAGCAACGGTCTCGAAGGGAGAATTAGCACCAACAACTACTCGATCGACGCTATCCACCTGATAATAAAATAGAGTTAGAAACCATTCCAATATGTCAGTACAATATGCTATCGCTTATTTTTCTTAAATTTAATAATACGGTATCATAACATTCAGTGGTAAAGTTCAAAGTTTGTTAGTGTCTCGTCTTCACGCTGCTTTCTCCTAAATATAAAAAAATTAAAATAGCTAAAAGATCATTATTGATTGGCAACCCTCATTTGAGGTTTGGTGAATTTGGGAATCAATATAAAACAAATACTATGTATTTGAGATGTCATGTCATTAGTACTGTGTGCTGCTCAAACAATACCAGCACAGTAACAAACGTCCATTAAATGGACAAAACGATTCCCAGGCGTACCAAGCTTTTAATTTTAACAGTTGCGGGATTACAGACATAACTACCTGTTGGTAAACTTGCGACCAGGTGGCACCGGCCTGCACACTGATAACCCCGGCTGGATTCCTGTCGTTATCAAGCTGCACGATTGACCCTTGCATCCTAGACAGGTTTATCTGCAGACTCCCATCAACCGAAGACTTTCCGGTACGATCGTGCCCCGAAGTCATGACAGTGATCAGAATATTGTGTTTGTTTGCAAACCGAATGGCCAGGCTCACGTCGTTGTTGTTTTCAGCCATAACTACAATGCCTGGTGATTTGGCTAATCGTAGATTGTCCATTTTAATGGCATCGTTGTACCCAGGGTTAAATGGTTGGAGTACTGAACCTGTAATACTGTCCTGTAGACCGGCGATACTAACGGCAGATGGCCAACACTGCAATCCTGGTAAACAATAGTCTTTGCTGCAAACAGCTGAACATCCGGCTATGGCCATTAGCAACAACAACAACAACATGATGCGTCCTGGAGAATTCATACTACCTGGAACAAAGGGGGGAAATCTTATGAATTGATCAAATCAGGCTGTGGCCAGTGAGCACTAGACTTTTATGAGCGGCCTTCAAATCAGTACCCATTCAATGGCAAGATGATATGCAGAGTTCAACAACCGATTATTTTCAAGTTGATGCATGAATGGCTATATGTCACATTATACTTAGGAAGAAAAAAAAACACCCGGAAAGCTCAGTTAGTAGAGCGTCCGCTTCAGGGCTGGGAGATCCGGGTTCAAGCCCGGGTCGAGTCAGACCAAAGACTTTAACAGTGGTAGCTGCTGCGGCTTCGCTTGGCGCTCAGCTATACGAGTTAGAGCAGCGGCTGGTTGGCCCGGTGTCAGTATAATGTGACTGGGTGAGGGGGCTTGCTGGTTGTCTTTGGCAAGTCGTCTCGGTGAGGCAGCACCTAAAAGAGCGGTAGGAATCCGCCCTGCAACAAGGAGACAACGTCTTCATATAAATGAAATACTGTCGAGCAGGACGTAAAACCCAAATCACTCACTCACTCGGAAGAAAAAAGGGTGGTTGGTCGGCTCTGATACAATCAGTCTCACGTTGGGGAAGAAGAGCAACAAAAAAGTAATCATAGTGAAACTAATGGTATAAACGTGTGTATCTTGTCTGTTGTTTGAGACATCTCAGATGAGGTTTCTCACTCTCAGGAAAACCAATCAACATTGCCATCTTCTTTTAACCTAATCAGGTAGAGTATATTTTGGATCCATAAGTTACAATCTCGGTTACAGGGGAACCCCAGTCTGTCATTTATGGCAACGCCTTTTCAATTCTACTATTAAGTCTACGCTAGACGCTGTACAAGTTGGATGGATACCAGTAGAAAGACGCAAAGCATCTGTTGGCTCACATTTGCCTGCCGTCCCAATTAAAAACTAAGACAATTTCGTCAAATTTGAACCCTCGTGCTCTTTAGACGCAATCTTGGCGTTGAAGAACTGCTAGTCTCGGTAGAATCTCTGTAGGGTTCTACATGTACATATATCATTTTCCGAACGTTCAATTTGTATGAGGGCTAGGAATCAACGATAGGTAAAAGAATTTCCTCTCCCAATATCCCTGGCTAAACCTCTTTTTAAGTGGATTAAACTCAAACTATAAAGCAAATGTCATGGAATTAAGCTGTTAGAAAGACTGGCATATAACTCACTCTTCTATTGCATAATTATAGATACAGTAAATTAATCTGAGGGGAGGGAAAATTTCTAATGACAATTATCAAATGAGTATTGAATATTTTAGACTTTAAAGATGCCATTTAGCCTTCTGAATTATTTCACTATATTGATATACGTCGTTTGGTCTATTTGAATATATAGATTCAGAAAGCCTTAATCCTCGGCTTATACCCGCCAGCAATTCAGCTTACCTTGTGCGAGGATAGGTCTATCCAATAAAAATACAGTCAGAAAATTACTAACAGATTTTGAAAACATATTGATAACGATACAACTATTGTGATCAGCACAAAGTACGCTACCGAATTTCCAATGTAACTGTTATACTGCTAAATGATAAAACGCATCTACAGCTTACCCAAAATGGCGACTTGGTACATTCGGTGTATTATTTTGCCAACACATCAAGTGTCATCTGAACTGACTGGCGTGACATATCGGCCGGGACTTAATGACACAAGAAATTTATAACGTTATAGCTAAATGATCACGATTTTTATATATAAGTAAACAGGCAATAAATAAATCCCGTTATTCTGTATATTTTCTGGTGGGTTGTCGTACAAATGCATATTTATATTAACAACGTGTTAGCTTTAATTAGCGTTCCAATTGATAGGCCTTAGGTAATCACCAACAAGTGCAAGAGGTTGACGAATCGCCGAGGGGGAAATGGAGATACAGGTGGTTGATCACAAAAATACGGAATGGGAGCTTTTCGTTGCTATGACAACCTTGTGAATGTACCTTACGGTGGCTTTTAGAAGTAACAAAAACCTTAAACTCTAACATAATACCATGTTAAAGGATGTATGTATATCTGAATGGTGTTCAAAAGTAGATATTATTATGTGCATCCCGGCTATTTATATTTCAAAATTCTACTGAATAGAGCCAAACTCCGGTCTCTCTTCAACCTAAGGAAATGTCATGGAGTTTGGTTTATAACAGCAGCCTATGATTGGGTGCAATGAGTGCCCGTGAGTTATAGTATTCATAAAATATTTTGAAAACATTTTCAGCTAGTTAAGAAACAGGCCCAATGGGAGTGATATTATGTTAATGTCAATATTAAAAAAGCTCGCGTTCTCTTGACAATAGGATTTCCTGACAAATAGTGCAAAATGTTGCAGCTTGTGCCACTCTTACTGCATAACTTAATCCACACCATGTTTATGAAGTTAGCTCCCAGTTCACAGTTCACGGTTCGATATTCAGTTGTGAAGTTAGCTCCCAGTTCACAGTTCACTATTTGAAATGAATAATGAACCGTTAAATGTGAGCCAACTTCACAGTCCAGTTTGATATTCAACGATACCGGTGTAGGGAATAACAGACCGTGAATAATGAACCAGGAACTGGGAGCCTCCAGATGGAGCGGCGAAAATCTAATATGAAACTGGCTTCCTGTGCGTTTTTTAATTTACATAATTACACAAAACTTACTAAGGATACAAACCAATACATTCTGCACATTATGACGTCATCATTTTCAAAATCCATCTCCTGGATGTGAAAATAGAATACGACACTGAATATGAAACTGGCTTCATGTGCCTTTATTATTGTACATAAAGAGACGAAACTTATTGAGCGTACACACTAAGGCATTCTGCACATTATCCACACCCCCAATCATGATCTCAACTGAATTTGAGACTCTTCTTTATCAGGTACAATGTTTACAACAAATGGCACTAGTTATTGTGTTTTTTCATTGACATCCATTGATAATTATTTTCCTGTATTTATAGGAGGCGGGTTTTTTTTTTAAAGAATTGCGTGATTTGATGTCACGTAATTTCTCATGCTAAGTAAATGACTAAAAATATGTGATTATGCAGACTTCCACAATGGCCGTTTGTTCGGAGAAATAAACATCTCACATTCCATTTCCGTTCCTATATCATCTCATTCTCACGAGATGTTAGAGTCATTAGTGAAGCAAATCTCTTGGCTGTCACAATCCGGATCACATTTCATGCACGACAAGATTTCAGGATCATAAAACAATTTGTCCGTTCTTGTTGAGAGTCGTCCCTGATTGGTCGATTCTAACCATGCCATGAATAATAATTAGTATAAGCAATGGGAAGAAAATAAATGATAATCCTTTTTTAGTTATTGTATCTTTTGATATCTTTTGACTGAATAAATGTGTCTAATTAATGCGTGTTTTCTTGAATTTCTCAATGTGTCTAATTAATGTGTCTGTATTTTTCCGAAAAGATATTTAGTTTAATGACATGCTTTTGTTTTTACGGCTCAGTTGAACCAGGTACATTTATATTTATACAAGAGTTGATGAGGCTTTTTATAACTTATAGAAAAATGAATAAATAACATCTTTCAGCTTCAAAACCTAAACTAATTAACATTTTATTCATCCCCATATTTTTCATAACTTTCATGGTCCACTCTATTAACCCAGAGAATCGAGTAAATCTGCAAGAACATCCAATAATAAGCTCAGTAAAAATCCACAGACAGAAATAATTCACTGGTATCGCATTACGCTATATCTATTTTTACTTTCTTAAGTATTACATAATTTATGTATCTTTCATTTTTTTCTTCATAATTAGCTCCCACGGACCACTGGATAGGGAGTTTTATTTGGGGATTTCTTTGTCTGCTTTGTTGTGCTAAAAACAATCGACTGTGCGGTAAGGCCCTTTTGTGGCTGCGCGTAATGTGTATTTTCGGCTGTTTGTTTATTGACTGTCAGACAGAAAACAATAGCAACATGGAATTCCCTAAATAACTCGTTAAATGTATATTTTTAGCGGAGAGTCGAGTTGCAGCCTTTCATCCAAGATTCATCACTCATTTTTCTACTAATCTAAAGATCAACCGAGATTTACAAATACTTTGGCGGTACGTCCTTTTCAGGCATTTTAATAATAAATTGATAAAAACTGTGAGCTTTACCCAGTTATTCAAGCCAGAAAAATACATTCAATGTCAATAATGTTTCAGTCTGAGTTTAAATATTCATGATATTTCACCATAGCCGCGTCATCACAATTGCACAATGTAAACATGCAGAGGAGTTAATCTTCGCACACGAGACTAGTTCTGAAGCGAAGGGGAGGTGAGCACGTGGGCACGATTGCACAAATGCATTGCCATTTGGAAACCGTCGTTCTCCATGGAAATTAACTGTCGCGGAAATTTTTAAGCCCCTGGGTGGACTAAAATTTCTTCTTCTCTGTAATTGTGACATCTCTACTCTCAAAATTAAAGTCCCTGTTTTTTACAAAGATATCCTTCTGTCCTGGTTAAAACTTAGAAAACAACCTGAGAATGACATTTTTAATAAAATTATTTGGAATAATCGTTGGATTACAAGGGGCTCTAACTCTCTTTTTAATTCATCCTGGTATAATGCCGGGATAACTTTCGTCAGAGATATCTTTGATATCAATGGTAATTTACTTTCTATGCCAGAGTTGGAAAGAAAATATTTATTGTTATGCGAACCAAACGAGTATTATAGAATTATTTCTGCTATATTAACATTCACTGGCTATTGCGCCTTTAACAAAAACGCCATAACGCGGACACTGTGTGGTCCTGTAACCTATTATGATTTCCCCCTGCATGACCCAGCGTTATCATGTAGATTTTGGAGAGGCAAAATAACAGCAACAAAGTCAGATGAATTTGACTATAATAAATGGTTAAATATTGATGACACAGTGAATAAATCTCTGGTTTGGAATTTGGTGCATAGCTTACCTGTGGATAATAAGTGTAAACAGTTACAATATAAAATACTCCATCGCATCGTTCCGTGCAATGTTTATCTACACGACCGTCTAAAAATCAAGAACAGCCCCTATTGTGAACACTGTGACATGGTAGATGATACCACTCATTATTTTTTGTAATGCTCCCGTTTTGCTGCCTTTTGGGGAAAAGTCAATAATTTCCTATGCCGGAGTATCAACTGTGATATTTCATCACAACCGTATTATGTATTGTATGGATATTTTGATAATAGTAACGATTGTAAAGCAAAAAACTATGTTTTGCTTCAAGCCAAATTTTTAGTGTATAAATGTCGTGTCACTGAGAGGTTGCCATCCATTGATGAGCTGCTAAACATTATAAAGTTTGAAACAGTTGTACTTTCTAGAATTTTAAAATACAAATCTTTATCTGAACAGTTGAACAAAATGCTAATTTGTTGTCACCTCTTGATTACAATACTGTTCTGAATGGATTTACAGTTAAGCACTATCCGTATCGCCTGTTATCATTATACTTTTATAACAACTAACTACTCTGTTCTTTGGTCGACTCCTCTTAATTTGAATCATATAGAGTATGTGTATTTTTAGCTTCTATGGGTGGGGATGGGGTGAATTTTGTGTTTGTCCTTGCATTACAAACTATATTATTAGTACAAGTTACAAGTACTGTTTATTAATATTTTTGCTCGTTAAATGCACAATGCCGTATACACCTTGATCACGTGGGCCAGTATATTTGCGGCACTCAATTGTAAAACCGTGATCTATAAAAATAAACGCCTGTGCGAGAGATCAATCAGTAAAAAAAAAAAATAGCCTTTTGTGGTCATCTTATTTTACAATCGCTGAAGATCTCTTCTCCGTCGCAGTTAAAGCTTCAGTGATACTCAATAGTCTGAAGTATTACACATAGGCTTTAAAATGACAAGAGGAACTACAGATTTATAGCAGTGTGAAGAGGTGGAAACGACCGAATTATGACAAATATATCAATAAATTTGCACCCTTACAAGCATACACTACTGTAGTTTATGGCTTTCGATCATAAGCACTTGACTGTTAAAGGCAGATCAATAGTTTTACGCAGTACACATATTAGGGCCTATGAACTCGCGTCTGAGGGCAATTAATTCCAAGGGCTCATACACTTTATAAAGCATAAAGGCAATCATTTTCAAATATCAGGGTGCTTAATCATATCGCGCGCGCATATGCATATTGTTACGTTTTCGTCGTAACAAGCGAGGTTTATTATCCATAGAAAGACAACCAGTAACAAAGACACATTTGATATGTCAGCTCATCGGCTTTATTTCCAAGTTGTAGCTGGTACTTACTTCAGCACAACCACACCTTTAGAAATCCATGAAATGTCAATTGAAAACTGAATAAACGCGTCCAACATTACAGTATTTATTTATAACTCGTTAAATGTACATTTTTAGCGGGGAGTCGAGTTGCAGCCTTTTATCCAAGTTTGATCGCTCATGTGTGTACAGATCTCAGGCAAGTTCGTCATGTAAGACAACTTCAAAACAGTATATATATGTATATATATATGATCGGCATTATATATATAGGCCTATAGATATATCTTTACGATATCAACTGACTCTCACCCATATGTATGTACGTATATGATATGTCAAATTGTTTGTGTTCTACTGTACATTGTATATGTTCAAATAAATATATATCTAAGTATATAACGCTTATAAGTGGTATCGTTTACTGTGTATCATTTGCTCGTTACTATATATATATACCCATCTTCGAATCCCCGGTCCCCATTATCCCCACTAAAGTTTTTCTGCTACCCTGTTTATATGTCTGGAATATTTTACTTATTGATGTTTTTAAATAATGTGTATCTATACATCTGACTTCGCGTCCCCAGTCCCCGTTATCCCCACAAAAATTAGTGTGTTCGTTTCTATAGTGAGTCCACTTAAATCAAATAACGCTACATGTACATGCATATATTATTTCACTGTATATATTAAATCCGCGTCCCCAGTCCCCGGTATCCCCACAGACGCTGTGTTCGTGTTAATAGTGTGTCTACTCGAAATTAAAGCTACATAGGCCTATATATATGCACGTATTAGTATATATTATAAATTCGCGTCCCCAGTCCCCGGTATCCCCACATACGCTTTCTCCTACATGTTCTGTCTATTCTCCAGTGTTGTACCACAGAGAGTAAATTGACAAGAGTGGTCACTTCCTCCAATCAGCATTGCCGGCATGTTCTTCTGGCCCCCTAGCGGAAGGGTGTTCCAACTGTACATGATTCGATCAGGGCGCCCCCTACAGGAAGGAGGTTCCTAATTGAATCGTGTCAGTTCAAATTTAACATGGCGCGCACGAAGTGACCACTCTTGTCAATCTTCTCTCTTTGGTTGTATGTCAGAATGTTTGCGGCTGTATGCATAGGGGCCTACAGTTGGAAGCTATTTAGTCATATCCAATAAGAAACTATCCCCAATATATTTGCAAGTTCACTGTGAAAGTTAACTGTAAACTCGTATCATTATAAATAATTTGTAATTATCTATTACACTGGTAAAATAGCTTTGAATTTCTTGTTCGTTGACATTTTTTAATTGATAACAACAGTTCAGCAACCAACTTTCCGTTTATCAGAAACATCAGAACTTCTGACAACTTTCAATTATTTTATATTTTTTGGCCAAAAGACATCGTTTTATCTAAAATTTCCTAACGAAGCCTAAAAGAATATTCCCCATAAAAAGATAAACTTAATACAAAAAACCCGATCATTTAGGAGCTTTTCGATTTCACATCAAATTTTCATAATAAATGCACATTCAAAGAAAAGGTGTTCGATATAATCCATTCTTCCACACGAGTTCTTCTCACAATAAAACAGGCAACGCCGCCATATAAGTGAAATAATCTTGAGCGCGGCGTAAAACACCAAACAATCAATCAATCCGCATGAGTTACATATTTTTTCGGGGGAGGGGGGGGGGGGGGGAGAAAATGTCAATAGGCATCTTCGAATAAAAGGCAAAATGTTATAAAAAGTTCTGATGCTTTGAGAGCAATGTAGAGTTCATAACTTATTCTTCAACACAAAAATACATGTACAAGATTGCTTTTATCTGCATTCGAAGACAGTCACGTTATTCTGATTTGATTCTTTAACCGTTTCTGGGCATGTTATTAACATCAGTATTTTTTTTTTCATTCTGGTATGTTCACCTGAGGGACTGCTAACGGTGTGAATCTGTTCAAGCGATTTAAAGAATCAAAGAAAAGTCGCAAATACGACAAAAAATGTTTTCTACGGGATTGAAATGATACACGATTTCGAATATCGCTGTAGGCCTACGGGTACGTTATATTGCGTTGGTCATTTTTAAAGTCATCCTCTGCTAGGATTAAATGTAATTTCAAGGAAATTCCAGGCATTTGGGATACCCTTTGTTTTATCTCGAAGTCTCGCTTCTCGGCATCGCGGTCTGGTTTCGAAAAAGACAATTTACCACGGCAACAATGATTTACTGCGGCATTTTTTTTTTATTTTTGTATCGCAGTTATCACGTGCGTTTCTCGCGGTCGATCGATCTCGCAGTATTACGATGGTTTTTGAAATGCGAGATCACTGGATGGCCTCTATCGGTGTAGACAGTATGCACGCATAATCACCCTGGTGGCTATTAAAGCTTTCATGAATCACAAAGTTATAAATGCAAATCATGGCCTGTAATTTATTTGCTGTTTTTATCCACACTTTTAATTATTTCACTTTTGTGAAGGGGTTTCCAGGGTCCTAAGGTCTCGCATATAATCATGATTTTGATCATCTATTATTCTTAATCTCATAAGACGTTTCGATTGTGATTATCAAAATCCATTTTTCTCTTACATACGCTCATTTTCGCAGGCCTTTCGATTACAGAAACATAACAAATTTAAAAGAGACATTAGGCGAGGGTTTAATTTCCGGATTTTGCTTTCCTTAATTCTTAAAAAATAACAGTGAAGTCGTTATGTTCCCCAGCTTTAAGTGAAGCATTGTGGCGCATTAAAGCATGGAGAAGGGGGTGACTATTCCGAAGCTCTGGAGTTCATGATTGTCCGAGAAGCGTTCTGAGGGTGTTCTGCAACTAAAAATGCTAATAATTTCCGAATTTTGCTTTCCTTAATTCTTAAAAAATAACAGTAAAGTTGTTATGTTCCCCAGTGTTAGGTGAAACATTGTGACGCTTTAAAGCACGGAGAAGGGGGAGGGGGTTACTATTCCAACGCATTAGGTGAGGGTCCAGGGGCCGCCTAGGCCCCGGAAGCTCTGGAGTTCTTGATTCCCCGATAAGCGTTCTGAGGGTGTTCTGCAAATAAAAATGCTAATAATTTCCGGATTTTGCTTTCCTTAATTCTTAAAAAATAACAGTAAAGTCGTTATGTTCCCCAGTTTTAAGTGAAGCATTTTGACGCTTTAAAGCATGAGAAAACGAAAGCGGAGAGAGCGGAAGTAATCTGCAGGCATGTGTATTGTGTCAGTAATATAATGAACCGATCACATCGAACAGATTACCTTCCCATCACTGACAACTAGGAGCCGTCATATTATTCAGACGTATAATTCAGAAGTATTTAAGTGCTTCTAGTCTTCAGCCTGTAGGATAAAGTATTATTTTGAACTATAACTTTGGCTTAGAATAAATGAATGGTCGTCCCGGTTATTTAAATTTTGTTTTCTTTTCGAACACTATTTTGGGTCCCCCCCCCCTTTCTTCTTAGCAAAAAAAAGTAGAGAAAAAATAAAAGAAGAGAAAAAAAGAAGAGAGAAAAAAAAGGTAGGGAGAGGAGAAAGGACCAAAACGTATCATTATATATGCAATCTAATGCAAGGCCTGCCAGTTCCATGTCATCTTTAGTTTGCCGGTAACCACTAACCACGGTAACTATGGTGATATGTTTCCTTTTGAACATTTTGAACAGGAATATGGCACTCAAGAATAGAGAACAAAACTATATACACCGTTTTTTGTTTAGACACATCTTCGGCCATGAAGAGCCATAGGGCTTCCTCAAATATGGCGGATCGTCGATCATTTATATACAAGATTTCTCTGAGAAAGTGTTTTCAGTACTGCAACTGTTACTTTCAAGAAAGTATAACGAAAGTCATGGACAGTGTTTTGCTTGATGATTGTAAGAGCCTAGGTGGCCCGTGGACCCACGTCTGTATATACATGTAGGCCTACTGGGTTTCTGTAGTCTGCCACTTTCCCACTTTCAATAAAGAAAACTATCCACGGGAGATTTTATGTAGCACAAGTATTTAGTTTTCCCATATAATTGCCCAAATCAATATAAAACAAATCGCGGGCGCTTCTCCAGAAATTATTTACTTGCAGAACAGCCTCAGAACGTTTCTCAGGCAATCTAGAACCCCTGATTTTCCGGGGCCTAAGCGGCCCCTTGGTCCTCACCTGATGTGTTGGTATAGTAATCCCCTCCCCCATGCTTCAAAAACGTTACAAGTCTTCATCTATAACTTTGGAACATGACGATTTTACTGCTATTTTTTAAGAATTAAGGAGAGGAAAATCCGGAAATTGTTAGTATTTTAAGTTGCAGAACACCCTCAGAATGCTTCTCAGGCAATCTAGCTTTCCCTGCGCTTCCGGGGCCCAGGCGGCCCCTGGACCCTCGCCTAATGCGTTGGAATAGTAACCCCCTTTTCCATGCTTTAAAGCGTCAAAATTCTTCACTTAAAACTGGGGAACATAACGACTTTACTGTTATTTTTTAAGAATTAAGAAAAGCAAAATCCGGAAATTATTAGCATTTTTATTTGCAGAACACCCACAGAACGCTTCTCGGGGAATCAAGAACTCCAGAGCTTCCGGGGCCTAGGCGGCCCCTGGACCCTCACCTAATGCGTTGGAATAGTAACCCCCTCCTCCTTCTCCGTGCTTTAAAGCGTCGCAATGTTTCACCTAACACTGGGGAACATAACGACTTTACTGTTATTTTTTAAGAATTAAGGAAAGCAAAATTCGGAAATTATTAGCATTTTTAGTTGCAGAACACCCTCAGAACGCTTCTCGGACAATCATGAACTCCAGAGCTTCGGAATAGTCACCCCCTTCTCCATGCTTTAATGCGCCACAATGCTTCACTTAAAGCTGGGGAACATAACGACTTCACTGTTATTTTTTAAGAATTAAGGAAAGCAAAATCCGGAAATTAAACCCTCGCCTAATGTCTCTTTTAAATTTGTTATGTTTCTGTAATCGAAAGGCCTGCGAAAATGAGCGTATGTAAGAGAAAATGGATTTTGATAATCACAATCGAAACGTCTTATGAGATTAAGAATAATAGATGATCAAAATCATGATTATATGCGAGACCTTAGGACCCTGGAAACCCCTTCACAAAAGTGAAATAATTAAAAGTGTGGATAAAAACAGCAAATAAATTACAGGCCATGATTTGCATTTATAACTTTGTGATTCATGAAAGCTTTAATAGCCACCAGGGTGATTATGCGTGCATACTGTCTACACCGATAGAGGCCATCCAGTGATCTCGCATTTCAAAAACCATCGTAATACTGCGAGATCGATCGACCGCGAGAAACGCACGTGATAACTGCGATACAAAAATAAAAAAAAATGCCGCAGTAAATCATTGTTGCCGTGGTAAATTGTCTTTTTCGAAACCAGACCGCGATGCCGAGAAGCGAGACTTCGAGATAAAACAAAGGGTATCCCAAATGCCTGGAATTTCCTTGAAATTACATTAATCCTAGCAGAGGATGACTTTAAAAATGACCAACGCAATATAACGTACCCGTAGGCCTACAGCGATATTCGAAATCGTGTATCATTTCAATCCCGTAGAAAACATTTTTTGTCGTATTTGCGACTTTTCTTTGATTCTTTAAATCGCTTGAACAGATTCACACCGTTAGCAGTCCCTCAGGTGAACATACCAGAATGAAAAAAAAAATACTGATGTTAATAACATGCCCAGAAACGGTTAAAGAATCAAATCAGAATAACGTGACTGTCTTCGAATGCAGATAAAAGCAATCTTGTACATGTATTTTTGTGTTGAAGAATAAGTTATGAACTCTACATTGCTCTCAAAGCATCAGAACTTTTTATAACATTTTGCCTTTTATTCGAAGATGCCTATTGACATTTTCTCCCCCCCCCCCCCCCCCCGAAAAAATATGTAACTCATGCGGATTGATTGATTGTTTGGTGTTTTACGCCGCGCTCAAGATTATTTCACTTATATGGCGGCGTTGCCTGTTTTATTGTGAGAGGAACTCGTGTGGAAGAATGGATTATATCGAACACCTTTTCTTTGAATGTGCATTTATTATGAAAATTTGATGTGAAATCGAAAAGCTCCTAAATGATCGGGTTTTTTGTATTAAGTTTATCTTTTTATGGGGAATATTCTTTTAGGCTTCGTTAGGAAATTTTAGATAAAACGATGTCTTTTGGCCAAAAAATATAAAATAATTGAAAGTTGTCAGAAGTTCTGATGTTTCTGATAAACGGAAAGTTGGTTGCTGAACTGTTGTTATCAATTAAAAAATGTCAACGAACAAGAAATTCAAAGCTATTTTACCAGTGTAATAGATAATTACAAATTATTTATAATGATACGAGTTTACAGTTAACTTTCACAGTGAACTTGCAAATATATTGGGGATAGTTTCTTATTGGATATGACTAAATAGCTTCCAACTGTAGGCCCCTATGCATACAGCCGCAAACATTCTGACATACAACCAAAGAGAGAAGATTGACAAGAGTGGTCACTTCGTGCGCGCCATGTTAAATTTGAACTGACACGATTCAATTAGGAACCTCCTTCCTGTAGGGGGCGCCCTGATCGAATCATGTACAGTTGGAACACCCTTCCGCTAGGGGGCCAGAAGAACATGCCGGCAATGCTGATTGGAGGAAGTGACCACTCTTGTCAATTTACTCTCTGTGGTACAACACTGGAGAATAGACAGAACATGTAGGAGAAAGCGTATGTGGGGATACCGGGGACTGGGGACGCGAATTTATAATATATACTAATACGTGCATATATATAGGCCTATGTAGCTTTAATTTCGAGTAGACACACTATTAACACGAACACAGCGTCTGTGGGGATACCGGGGACTGGGGACGCGGATTTAATATATACAGTGAAATAATATATGCATGTACATGTAGCGTTATTTGATTTAAGTGGACTCACTATAGAAACGAACACACTAATTTTTGTGGGGATAACGGGGACTGGGGACGCGAAGTCAGATGTATAGATACACATTATTTAAAAACATCAATAAGTAAAATATTCCAGACATATAAACAGGGTAGCAGAAAAACTTTAGTGGGGATAATGGGGACCGGGGATTCGAAGATGGGTATATATATATAGTAACGAGCAAATGATACACAGTAAACGATACCACTTATAAGCGTTATATACTTAGATATATATTTATTTGAACATATACAATGTACAGTAGAACACAAACAATTTGACATATCATATACGTACATACATATGGGTGAGAGTCAGTTGATATCGTAAAGATATATCTATAGGCCTATATATATAATGCCGATCATATATATATACATATATATACTGTTTTGAAGTTGTCTTACATGACGAACTTGCCAGATCTCAAGGTCAACAAAGATTTACATCATACTTTGGCGGTGTGCTCTTTTCGGGCATTTTAATAATAAACTGATGAAGACTGTGAGACTTATCCAGTTAGTCAAGCCATAAAAGACATTCAATGTCAATAATGTTTCAGTCTGAGTCATGATATTTCACAACAGCGTTGCCTTTTGCGGTCATCTTATTTCACAATCGCTGAAGATCTCTTGTCTGCAAATCGTAATGGTGTCGCCGTTAAAGGCTTGTCAACCCACAATAGTCTGAAGTATTACACATAGGCTTTTTTTTAACTGAGTGGGATTCGAACCCGCGACCCATCACATTTTAGAGCCTATGATCTCGCGTCTGAGAGCAAATAATTCTAAGGACCCGCGACCCATCACATTTTAGAGCCTATGATCTCGCGTCTGAGAGCAAATAATTCGAAGGACCCGCGACCCATCACATTTTAGAGCCCTATGATCTCGCGTCTGAGAGCAAATAATTCTAAGGACCCGCGACCCATCACGTTTTAGAGCCTATGATCTCGCGTCTGAGAGCAAATAATTCCAAGGGTTTATACACTTTATAAAGTATAAAGGCAATTATTTTCAAACATCAGGGTGCCCAATCTTATATCGCGTGCAAATACAATTTATTTATATCACAATATGTAATTCATGTTTGTATTACCAGAAGTCTATGAATGGTATAACTTTCATGGGGATCGCAAGTAGACAATCATAGAAAACGTAATGGAGAAACCCATAGAGATCAATCATCGCTTCATGGACAATCAGTGGAAGGCTTCTACAGTGCTTACGAATGTCACAGTCAGTCACTACTAGCTGTATATAAGGTTTACGAATGTCACTGTCAGTCACTACTAGCTGTATATAAGGCTTACGAATGTCACTGTCAGTCACTACTAGCTGTATATAAGGCTTACGAATGTCACTGTCAGTCACTACTAGCTGTATGTAAGGCTTACGAATGTCACTGTCAGTCACTACTAGCTGTATATAAGGCTTGCGAATATCACGGACAGTCATTGGTAGTTTTATACAGGGCTTACGATTGTCACTGTCAGTCATTGGTAGCGTTATACAGGGCTTACGAATGTCACGGACAGTCATTGGTAGTTTTATATAGGGCTTACGAATGTCACGGACAGTCATTGGTAGTTTTATATAGGGCTTACGAATGTCACGGACAGTCATTCGTAGCTTTATACAGGGCTTACGAATGTCACGAACAGTCATTGGTAGCTTTATACAGGGCTTACGAATGTCACTGTCAGTCACTACTAGCTGTATATAGGGCTTACGAATATCACAAACAATCATTGGTAGCTTTATACAGGGCTTACGAATGTCACGGACAGTCATTGGTAGCTTTATACAGGGCTTACGAATGTCACGAACAGTCATTGGTAGCTTTATACAGGGCTTACGAATGTCACTGTCAGTCACTACTAGCTGTATATAGGGCTAACGAATATCACAAACAATCATTGGTAGCTTTATACAGGGCTTACGAATATCACGGACAGTCATTGGTAGCTTTATACAAGGCTTCCGAATGTCACGAACAATCATTGGTAGCTTTATACAGAGCTTACGAGTGTCACGAACAGTCAGTGGTAGCTTTATACAGCGCTTACGAATGTCACGGACAGTCAGTGATAGCTTTATACAGTGCTTACGAATGTCACGAACAGTAATTGGTAGCTTTATACAGCGCTTACGAATGTCACGGACAGTCAGTGATAGCTTTATACAGTGCTTATACGAATGTCACGTACAGTCAGTAATAGCTTTATATAGGGCTTACGAATATCACGGACAGTCATTGGTAACTTTATATAGGGCTTACGAATATCACGGACAGTCATTGGTAGCTTTATACAGGGCTTACGAATGTCACGGAGAGTCATTGGTAGTTTATACAGGGCTTACGAATGTCACGAACCGGGGGCCTCTGTGGCTCAGTAGGTAGAGCGTTGGACGCTCAATCCGAACAGCCTTCCACCAATGGGTCGCGGGTTCGAATCCCACTCAGTCCAAAAAAATTGGAAAAATTCTCTGACTGGGTTTTCACTCGAACGACCAATATGGGATGGTTGCCAGTTACCAACGGAAGGTCGTGGGTTTCCTCCGGGCATAGAGCCCGGTTTTCTCCCACAATAAAACTGGCAACGCCGCCATATAAGTGAAATAATCTTGAGCGCGGCGTAAAACGCCAAACAATCAATCAATCGAATGTCAACAGTCAGTGGTAGCTTTATACAGGGCTTACGAATGTCACAGACAGTCATTGGTAGCTTTATACAGTGCTTACGAATGTCACGGACAGTCATTGGTAGCTTTATACAGGGCTTACGAATGTCACGGACAGTCATTGGTAGCTTTATACAGGGCTTACGAATGTCACGGACAGTCATTGGTAGCTTTATACAGTGCTTACGAATGTCACGGACAGTCATTGGTAGCTTTATACAGGGCTTACGAATGTCACGGACAGTCATTGGTAGCTTTATACAGGGCTTACGAATGTCACGAACAGTCATTGGTAGCTTTATACAGGGCTTACGATTGTCACAGACAGTCATTGGTAGCTTTCTACAGGGCTAACAAATGTCACAGACAGTCATTGGTAGTTTTATACTACCAAATGTCTTACAAATGCTTACAAATGGGCTTACAAATGTCACGGACAGTCGTTGGTAGCTTTATACAGGGCTTACAAATGTCACGGACAGTCATTGGTAGCCTTATACAGGGCTTACTAATGCCACGGACAGTCATTGGTAGCTTTATACAGGGCTTACGATTGTCACAGACAGTCGTTGGTAGCTTTATATAGGGCTAACGAATGTCACGGACAGTCGGTGGTAGCTTTTTACACAGCTTACGGTTGTCACAGACAGTCATTCATACAGTAAAAAGCTTACGGATGTCAGTGACAGTCAGTAGTAGCTTAAAACAGAGCTTGTGAATCTCACTGACAGTGATTTGTTGAATGCATCGCTTATGAATGTCACTGAAAGTCATACTGTACATGACACTGGCAGTCATGAGTAGTACCGAGGTTGGGGATGTCATTTAAAACCATTCATTGAATACATGGCTTTCAAACGTCACGGACAATCATTGGTAGCTTCATACGGGGCTTACGACTTACGAATGCCATTCATTGTTCATTATTTCGAGTGAACATGGGTAACGAATGTCAGAGACAGGGCTTATGAATTCCACCAATAGGCATTCTTACTTACAGACCAATTGATAACCAAATGAAACAAGCGGGCTTACGAATGGCGCATACAGGCAATCATATAGACTTACGAATGACACAGAGAGTTATTTTATATCTTACGAGTGACACAGAGGGCCTACAGTAGATCAAAGCTTACCCGACTTACACATTACACAAACATCTGATAAAATGCCCTCTTATAACCTAGGAATTCCAGGCTACATAATATATATTCTGTTTTAAAGTGGCATGAGCTGCTAAATATATGACAATTGAACTTCTTTTGACAATCAGAATTTATGAAAAAATCCGAATTTTGGCAGCTCATGGCATGAGCACATTTTGGCGTTAAAACAGAATGTTGAAATTATTGGCTATTTTTCTCAAGACGTATAATTCAGAAGCTTTTTAGTGCATCTAGTCTCGAAAATGTACGATAAAGTAATGTTTTGAACAAACTTTGACTCAGAATGAATGAATGGTCGTCCTGGTTATTTAAATTTTGTTACTTTTCAAACACGTTTTCGGTTCGTACAGGCCACATACTGTATGGATTTGCCTCATTCCAACGCCAATCATTTAGTTTTTCGATGGCCTTCAAAGCCCCGTACTGTCGTGACGATCAGAAATTATGAAAAAGCGTGAATTTTGGCAGCTCATGGCATAAGCACATTTTGGCGTTAAAACAGAATGTTGAAATTATTGGCTATTTTTCTCAAGACGTATAATTCAGAAGCTTTTTAGTGCATCTAGTCTCGAAAATGTACGATAAAGTAATGTTTTGAACAAACTTTGACTCAGAATGAATGAATGGTCGTCCTGGTTATTTAAATTTTGTTACTTTTCAAACACGTTTTCGGTTCGTACAGGCCACATACTGTATGGATTTGCCTCATTCCAACGCCAATCATTTAGTTTTTCGATGGCCTTCAAAGCCCCGTACTGTCGTGACGATCAGAAATTATGAAAAAGCGTGAATTTGGGCAGCTCATGCCTCTTTAATGTCTATAAATTTATAGTGGATTTAATTGATGTATTTTATAAGATAAGGCCAGGAATTCGTCTTCTACTTACCATGTTGATTGGCGAATCTCTCCTTCAACCGAAGGTACACGCATGTGTTGATACAGACTATGGCCTAAGTAAACGCTTCAAGTTTTTTGGCCTCGTACGTATTTATATCTACCGCAGTACCCTGTTTAATCACTGTAAACATTGCTCGGGTGGCCTAGTTCAATGTGACCTAATTTAACCCATGCACGCGCAGCTATATGTTAGATATCGCCATAGATCTATTGCCACCGTTGTATTCTAAAATTGATTCCAAAACTATATACATCTCTCTTTGTTGGGAATTTTGCTGTTAAACACTTGCCATGTTATCCTTGTGCAGTCTTTGTGCCTTTTTGTTTAAAGTGTTATCAGCTGCTACTTTGGATATCTTTCATAATTTCGATCGTCGAAGAACTTTTGAAGTACCTTGAAAAACTAAATGATCAGACCCCTCGCTAGGCGTTTTTAGAGGGGCGCAGCGCCCTGCCCCTTATTTCTCCCGCCCCTGTGCCCTTTCATTGCGCCCTTTGTGCCCCAAAGACCAAGTATGACTACCCACTGTCTCCACATCAGTCCTTCCCTGACCAAAATTTATTTAACTGCTGTCAAAAACGTGTACAACACCAACACATTACACACTTCCATTCAGGTCAATTATTCCGGAAATTCAGCTTCCCACAATGCCTCAGTCATTGATGCTCTCCTTGCAGACATACGTGTTATGAAACCTTAGAGAAAAACAGACATATGCTACGGAGAGTCAACCTCATTCCCATGGGCCACTTGTTGTGGCGGGTATTGCATCACTTCAACATGTCTGAAAATAGTGACCTCGTTCACCGTAATAATTTACCAGGGGAAAGTGCCTAACATCAAGCACTGCACAGTCTTCAAATGGTGGATAGAATTCACTCAAATAAAATAAGTTAATAATAGAATTTAGCCCCCTGCCTGGACACAGAAAGCTGCCATTGCCAAAGGTATTCAGTTGAATCGATTGTACAGCAACAACAACAACAACACGATCCTCTTTATCAAATGAAATTGTGTTACAGTTGGAGTTTAAGGCAAACGAAAAAGAGACACACAAACACATTAGAAATTGTACAAAATACTAGAAATAGAGGATAGTTTGGGACATTTTGAAAGAAATTTGACAGTTTCATAGCAATTTGTTTTGGATTTTTTTTATTGGATTGTTAACACCTCCAAGTTCAGCAAACACTGTCTACAGCCAGTCAATGTCACATTCGCAGTGTCAAACTTCATTTCTGATAAAAACACCCCAAGGCAACTTAGCATTAATGATACATTGCAAAAAACCCTACTAGAATTATGCCTATAAAAATTAAATAGATTTAAAAAATGGACTTTCCCTGCATTTTTAATTTCATAAAGTGGATTACACAATGTTCCTATTGCCATTCCCTACTCTTGTTATTATCCCAGCAGAAATGGCTTAAAAAGTTTAAGGTATCATAGTTAGACCAAAACATTGAACCTAATGAAAAAACTACCAACGTATTTTTTTTTTCTTTCCTAAAAGTAAAATTGAATAAGAATCAATCTGCATGTAAGTGGCTATCAGTTTTGCAATTTCACTACCATATAAATTAAGACGTTCAGTGAGACGCTCAGACCAAATGAAGTAATCGACGATCAGGTGCCCCTTTTTCTCTTAAAGTGCCCTTTTTTTTTGGACAGCACCCTGCCCCTCCCAAATCCTAGCTAGGGGTCTGATGATTAAAGTTCAGATAAAAAAAATATCGGTAAAGTCAGCTTCCCCTACGAAACGATGATCACGGGTAATTTCGGGGTTTACATGTACGTAAACATCTTCTCTAGACAATCTGTTAAAACAGATTTTAACTTGGCTTGCAAAGATGGTACGTAGGGGCCTACGTGATGTCAAAGCCGACCCGCAAGGATCAAAGACAGCCGAGATCAGTCTGATAACTTCGGGGATTTACGTGCAGTATGATAACTCACTCTGAAACTTTGGGGATTTACGTGCGTGAAATACGTGCGTCACTCGGAACATCCTTCGGCTATCTTCGCTCGCTACCGGTCGGCTTTGACACGCCTCGGGCAGTCTGCGCTTTTTATACGGCAAATCACCGTATTTTTGGGCTGAAGAAAAATGGCGTCGAAAGTAAATATCAAAATGTTTCACTGCAGACGAAAAAAGAAAAGAAAAATAATTATAAATTTATTAAATTCTAATATCATTTAGAAAGATATTTGATTATATATTTTATTTAGCCCGGAAAACCACATGTTGTAGACAGACGCAGTTTCGGTACATATCAGGAATCCTCAAATGCTTCAATTATATAACTGATCGAGGCTGAAAGTTAACAAACCGAGTGTTTCGGTCCCTTACATTATCACTGGGACACTTTTGTGGGGTCCTCAAGAAGATTTGGATTGATTGATTGATTGATTGATTGATTGGGGCTTAACGTCGCACTCAACAGCTAAGGTTATATGGCGACAAAAGTACCAAAAGACCAGAAGACAAGAAGATTTGGAAATTGTACGCTTCACGGCTACCTATTTGGTCGCCATATTCAAAATGACCTGCATTCTATCAGAGGGTATTTCACGCACGTAAATCCCCGAAGTTTCAGAGTGATACGTGCGTGTCAAAGTCGACCGGGGATTTACCAATCTCATTCTCGCGAGATCCCCTGCTACTACGTGAACGCGACGGACCTCTCAGGCCGTTCCAAGCCATTTTACCCAAAATTTGGGTAATCAAACTTACTTCCAAAATTGATTTGTACATGATCTGTACCTGATTCTATATGTTAGCTTGTATTTCGTTTCTGGTACACGCCCTGAAGTTTTGAATTATCGTTGATGAAATACAGGGACTATATTTCTATCCTCCGCCATTGTGAACAGGCCAGCGTCCAACATGCTATTTTGTATGTCTACGTCATGCGATTGTAGTGAGAGTATTCCTCCGCAGCACTGGCAAAAGGGGATTCCCCTTAGCAGACGAAGGCAAATGGCTTGGAACGGCCTGAGAGGTCCGTCGCGTTCACGTAGTAGCAGGGGATCTCGCGAGAATGAGATTGGGGATTTACCAGTCGGAACATACTTCGGCTATCTTCGCTCGCTACCGGTCGGCTTTGACACGCCTCGGGCAGTCTGCGCCTTTTATGCGATAAATCACCGTATTTTGGGGCTGAATACAATATATTTTATTACCGACAAAAAAATAAAATAAAAATAGTTATAAATTAATTAAATGCTAATATCATTTTAAAAAGATATTTGTTTAAATTTATTATTTAGCCCAGTAAATAAAAAGAATTGTAACACAAAGTAGACAGACGCATTTTCGGTACACCAATTTTCCTCCAGTGTTTCAATTATAACTGATCGAGGCTGAAAGTTAACAGACCGAGTGTTTCGGTCCCTTACATTATCACGGAAAGTATTTTGTGGTGCCCTCCAGAGGAAATGAAAATTGTATGTTTCACGGCTACCTTTTTGGTCGCCACATTCAAAATGACCTGAAAGTTAACAAACCCAGTGTTTCAGTCCCTTTAATTATCTCACAGACACTGTTGTTGGGACCTCAAGAGGATATGGGAATTGTTCGTTTTGCGGCTACAATTTTGGTTGGAGGGCATTTCACCAGTTTGAAACGTACGTGAAATACCCAGTCGGAGCTCCCTTCGGCTATCTTCGCTCGCTACCGGTCGGCTTTGACACGCCTCGGACAGTCTGCGCTTTTTATACGGTAAATCACCGTATTTTGGGGCTGAATAAAAATGGGTTCGAAAGTAAATATCAAAATGTTTTACTACAGAAGAAAAAATAAAATAAAAATAATTATAAATTTATAATATTATTTAGAAAGATATTTGTTTATATTTATTTAGCCCGGTAAACCACATCATGACATGTTGTAAACAGACGCAGTTTCGGTACATATCAGGAATCCTCCAATGCTTCAATTATATAACTGATCGAGGCTCAAAGTTAACAAACCGAGTGTTTCAGTCCCTTACATTATCATGGGGACACTTCTGTGGGGCCATCAAGAGGATTTGGGAATTGTACGGCTTCACGGCTACCTATTTGGTCGCCATATTCAAAATGACCTGCAGTCTATCAGAGGGTATTTCACGCACGTAAATCCCCGAAGTTATCAGAGTGGTGAAATACCATCAATCTCATTCTCGCGAGATCCCCTGCTACTACGTGAACGCGACGGACCTCTCAGGCCGTTCCAAGCCATTTTACCCAAAATTTGGGTAATCAAACTTACTTCCAAAATTGATTTGTACGTGATCTTAACCTGATTCTATATGTTGGCTTGTATTTCGTTTTTTGTACACGCCCTTAAGTTTTGAATTATCGTTGAGGAAATACAGGGACTATATTTCTACCCTCCACGATTGTGAACAGGCCAGCCTACAACATGCTATTTTGTATGTCTACGTCATGTGATTGTAGTGAGAGTATTTCTCCGCAGCTCTGGCAAAAGGGGATTCCCCTTAGCAGACTAAGGCAAATGGCTTGGAACGGCCTGAGAGGTCCGTCGCGTTCACGTAGTAGCAGGGGATCTCGCGAGAATGAGATTGAAATACCATCAGAGCCGACCGGTAGCGACCGAAGACAGCCGAAGTTTTTTTTCCGAATGCCTCGATTTGCTCCAAATGCGAAGATATGGAGCCTACTAATTATAAATAACGATCGGGATGTATAAGTATATTTTAGGGTTTTTCTTGCTTATAAAACCTTAACGTACATCTGCAAGGCTGGTATGAGCAGATGGCTCTCATGGTGTACTTTTTTTTCATAAAAATGATGAACGATTTGTTAGAACTGTTTCTATTTTTTGATAGCGTTTGCCGTGTAGCCTATCTCAAATATTGACATAAAAAGAAAGCTCCTATTTCGTACTTTATGATGCTTACAACTAGATCATCTATTTTATGTAATATAAGTTTCCCTCTATTTGCTTTTATGGTTTATGGCAATACTTTGTTTAAAAAAAAAAAAAAAGACCCAAGGCTGTTGTATCATGTTAACTTAAGGCCTACTTAGCTTAAGTTGTATACCAATATAGGTTTAATTCCCTAATCCTAGGTCATGTGGGAAAGAGGGATTGCTATTAAAGCAGCTGTAAATTCATGACGTTCCATCATGTAATAAAATTGCCTTCGGGTTCAAAAAAAAAAAAAAAAAATTTCCCTATATTTGGTACCTCATGCAACATTAATTTTAAAAAGATCACTTCCTGTAGCACTCTGAAACTTCGGGGATTTACGTGCGTGTCAAAGCCGACCGGTAGCGAGCGAATATAGCCGAAGGGAGTTCATAGTGATCCTGTAGTTGATTTCACCACAACCTGGTACAAAGTTAACCATCAGCTTGGTATATGGCAATGCTTGCAATGCTATCTCCACACTTGCGACTAAGTTAGACCAACGCCTAACGTTCATTTGTGACACACGCAATTTACAGCAGGCGTATTTTACAGCAGGTGTATTTTTGCGACAGGCGTATTTTACAGCAGGTGTATTTTTGCGACAGGCGTATTTTACAGCAGGTGTATTTTTCACCAGCTAAGTAGAGCAAGCTTCTGTTTTATATGAAGAGGGATGTCTTTGTTAAAGTTCATACAATATAAAACAATAGTCATCAGAAGATGACATATCCCCCCGGCCCTACATTATCCTAATTCATGCCCTTAGATGTGAAGAAACACTGTTATTTGGTGCTTACCCATCCTCACTTGGTAACAAACACATCAACCAAGTTTCGTGGAAATCCGATAAAACTGTAGGAGGAGATGCGTTGACAAGATTACGGTCAGACAACCCTATCGCTACATTCCCCCCACATTATATGCGAGGGGAGATAACAACTTAATTGCATGAAAATCAACACTGAAAGATGTTGCATTAAGAAACAACTAATTGGGCATTTTTACGGAGGTCTATTAGAGCCATGCGTTGAAATTTTGGTGTTTTTGTTGGGGTTTTTTTACCGTTGTACGAACTTCATTTTGAAACGTTGTTTGTATGTTACAGGCCCACTTGCCGCCGTAGCATGTTGAACATTTGTTAAAAGGAAAGAAAATCTAAACTTTAGACTAGTTTAGATGGGAAGAGTAGAGTTCATTTAGTCCAAAACAACTGACCAATGTATGTTTTATCCCCACGTAAGCGAATAATTGAAGTTTGAAGGTGGCGTTACAATAGAGAATAAGCTCCATAGGCCATTCACAAGGCCGCCGCCATTTTTACATTAGTTTTATCCAATTATTGTTGAATAAAAATTTAAGTGCGTTATAGGGTGCGTGATGAACTGTGATGCAATTTAGCCAATGGATTGGCTAAGAAATGACGAGCGGTTGCGTACTGAACTATATATTTGGAGACAATCTTCCCACTTCAAGTTTGTCGCCATGTTTTTTTGGACCTAAATCTACCATCATACACTAGAGAGCGGTAAAAATACGTCATTATTGATCTAAAAATAGCTACTACAACATCACGTCATCCTAAAACGAAAATAATGGCTACACAGATAAGCCACTGAAAGGACATACTTCTGTCTGTTTTTATTAGTTTGAGGGTGACTGGCGTGACATGTTTTCAGTACTTGAAGGTTGTTATAGACGATAATCCCTATATATGTATTTCTAGAGATTTCCCATCCTTTAAAAAAATCAATTTACATAAGCTTACTACCACTAAAATTAAACATAGGACACATAAAACAAGTCCAGTTAGGTTTAGAATGTAGAAATGGGGGTGAAAAACAAACGAAGAATCGAAGCCTGATTACAACAACAACGATCAGTGTCGGTTTAACTTAGTGGTTGGATTACCCTCATTTCGGGCCTTTTTATCTGCGGTGTACACTCAAAGAATTATCGGCAGGCTTTTCGAGTCACTCTTACCCGATCGTCAGTCTGTATTACTCAGAAAAAGTACGTAAAATAGTACTATGCCGCTAGATCGCTCACACGACTCAAACATTAGGCTGCTTGTGTGCATGTTCAGGTTCTGTGTTTGTTTACATTGCGGGTACTTGATAAATCTAATTTTCAATTTCAAATTAGAAATACTAAATGATGCCAAAACTTTCTATTTTTGGTAAAAATAGAAAGTTCCTAACTCGGTCTGTCTGGGAAAAATACAGAAAACCACCCACTGTTTTTTATGTAAACAGTATTCTGGATTTTCGCGGCAAGTGTGCCCTTACAGAAAATCAAGCGTGCGTCATACAAACCGTATATTTAACTAAAAAGATTTACACAGGAAGTGTTCACGTGTGATTTAGCGGTTTTCTCGCGTTTTTCCGAATATATTTTTTTTATGATACAATCTTTTTCGAGATGCAGAATCTCAATTTTCTTCCTGTGTAAAATTCTGCATAGGACTAAAAAAAACACTGGAAATATCAAATTTCCACCCATGGCGCTGATAGACTTCTGTCAATTTTCCACTTCTGGGGGCTGTTTCTCAACACCGACGTAACTTTGCGCCTGGTCGTAACATCATGGCAACATATACCTTCAACATTACGTTACGACCAAGCGCAAAGTTACGACGGGCGTACATGTGTTGAGAAACAGCCCCCTGGCCTAGATGTCCTTCATAGAAAACCACCAACCGTGAAACCCTATAGACTTTTCAAGTGAGTCTTTGAGCGGTCATCCACATCGGTTCCCTCCAGGTATGCTTATACCTGTAAACACGCATGGCATTAGACCAGCGCTTAACAGAAGTCATATATATATATCTATATATTTAAGAACACTAAAACACACATACACAGTAAAAATCTTCTTGAATACAAGTGTCTAATTGTGTTAAAAAATGATATAGGACTATCATCTAGACCTTTAAAGCCCATCTTAAATTGTTGTAATAAACCAAACCTATGATATTTGATTAGATTGACGACTGACAGGAGTTTGGCCTTCGTCAGTAGAATTTTCTGAAGCACTTATTTTAAAACCTATACTTTTATCTTGTTCAACATATACCCACCAAACGCACCAATACATGAAAGCTGTTGGCTTATATTGCTGTAATATTCTGGTTAAATGTGATTATTATTCTGTTTAACCCATATAAAGCATTTTCTTTAATGAACATAAGTCACCGATCGTATTCCTTGTACACGAGCAAGATCTAGACGCATCGCTGAAAATCCAGCCGATTGTTTTTTGGATTTTCATGCTGTAAAAGGGGTCCATTTTTTGCCCATCCGATATTAATGACAGTCGGTTTGAACCAAGGATTTAACCCCGCTAGTTGAAGATTGTTGTTTTGATCCGACAACAAAACTACATATATACATATCCTCTTTTTAACACAACTAGAAACTTGTCTCCATGGTTATTTTAGTCGAGAAGATTTCCCCTGTGCCTGTGTGTTTTAGTGTCTACATATATATATGTTTAGGAACGCTAAAACACACGGGCACAGGGAAAATCTTCTTGTCTAAAATAACCATGGAGACAAGTTTCGAATTGTGTTAAGAAGAGGTAAATACATTACAAAGTTAGACGCTTTAACTCACACTTTAACTGTATCACGACAATTTAAGTCCAGCTAAATTCTACCGAAGCTATTATTGAAATGTTACAATTTGTTTTTTAGGAAAAGTATCTAAATAGCAGAAAACAAAACACAAAAAAGCAGTATAGTTACTATGGTTACGGTTATGATATTTTGATATTTAAATGACTCATTTGTTCTACGATTATGTATTTAAATCGAAGTATAAGACAATTCACCAGAGACAAGCATATAGGCCTACTAGTATCTCAAAAAACAAAACTACGCTATTAGGTGGCTGTAAATCAAAGAGGAAAATTCGAAACAGCTGATTGAATTCGGTTCGCCTGCAGGTCCATTAAAGTAGCATTAACACTTTTTCATAATTTCTAATCGTCACGACAGTAAGAGGCTTTGAAGGCCACCAAAAAACGAAATGATTAGAGTTGGAATGAGGAAAATCCATACAGTATGTGGGCTGTACAAACCGAAAACCTGTTCGAAAAGGAACCATTCATTCACTCTAAGCCAAAGTTAGTTCAAAACAATACTTTATCGTACATTTTTGAGACTAGAAGCAGTAAAAAGCCTCTGAATTACACGTCTTGCGAAAAATAGCCAATAATTTCAGTATTCTGTTTTAACGGCAAAATATCAACATTTTGGCAGCTCATGCCACTTTAACATGAAACAGCCGTCTAGATCTAAAGACGAACTGATGTCCTCTACAAGACTTTGGTCATACATAAGTATACGTAAGTGTGGCGTAAAACACCAAATAACTAACTAGTCCGGGTTTCTGACTCCAAAATTACTATTTTTTACACTGACGGTCGTATTTTACCGTCAGTACGAAAAAAGTCATTTTGGGGTCCGAAACCCGGACTTATAACTAACCAAAACCCGATAGTTTCTCCTGAAGATCTCAATAAAATGAACCAGATTTAACTCTTCTTGGAAGGAATAGTTTTTTGGGCTGTTCACAATCATAAGATATAGATCTAACCCCAGAGGTCAGAGACCCAGGATGTCAGAGGTCAGGTCAAGGGTCAGCGAATACCTTAAGATATATCACCACTTACCACGTTCACAAAGCTGTTCCAATCAAGGTGTATTACTCGTCTAAATTATGAGTTAGTTGCACGAAAACTCTTTTCGGATGATACAATATTTTGCATTTCATATCATCGAAAAATCCGTTTGCCGTGTGGACTTTTACATGCATTCCTAATGATGAAACAGTAACAGAAAACCAAGATCTTTAGGGGATTTAAGCATCAACATTGTTCAGTGAGATGCGGTGTTACTTTGGAAAACAGTTTATGATAAATTTCCATTAACAGGGATAACTCGCAAATAATGTAAGTGGTTGTTGTTTTTACTGAGGGTTTTTTTTGTCATACCATTGATACGAAACAAAATACTAACTTTGATAAAAACAAAATTAAAAGATTTCTGGAATTCGATAACACAATCAACCGGAAGAAATTTTCGAAATGTAAAGTTGAATAACCATTTGCTTCAAATTTTGGATCCTTTAATAACATTAAAGTGACTGGAGCTGTCAAATATAAGACAATTTCGTTGAAACAGAATTGGCAAATTATTAGTCATTTTTATCAAGAAGATCGAAATTGGAGCTTTTTTATATATCCATTTTGGATATATAAATAAAGCTATAGTTTTTATAAACAACAAAGACTCGAAAATGTACCCATACATCCCGATTATTCAAATTTTAGCCGTTATTAGCACACCTTTTCGTTTCGTACCAGTAACTGGCTTAAAGTGGATTCACCAATATGTTTTGTCTCAATGTCAATCTTTTAGTTCTTCAAGGTACAATGTACTTCAAAAGCCAAACTTCTCGCGACGATAAAATAAATGGAAAAAAACGTATTTTTGACAGCTCATGGCCCTCTAAGCAAAAGCATCCATATATCGTGATTGTATGAATTTGTATTGCATTGTGAGTCTGGAAACAATTTATAATCCGTCGAAATGTGAGTTCATCAAACTGACAGTTCGTCGAAAGTAAAGGTCTAATATTTTAAATGTTTTTATTATTATCTTTTTTGATATAGTTTAACTGAGTGCATAGGTATACTAGAAATGGATATTCCTCGTTACTTGCTCGTTATAGTACTGACATTTAAACCACTCTTATGTCAAGACCTTCCCTCCGGCAGTGGGAGCGGCAGTGGAGAAGAAAACCTCAACCTACTGGACACACCAGGTAAACATATTAAAGCCTGATAGAGACTGAACTCGAACGTAAGCACTTTATATGAAAAAAATGATTTTCTTTTGAAAAAAAATTCCTCCTGGTTTTAAGGCAGATTTTGTTTATTCCTTTTTTTCGTATTTTGACAATGATTTGTTCTAAAATAGGTATTAATGGTTTCTTCAAGTAAAATTTAGGCCTTTAGCATTTCCAAATACGGGTGTTATAAATTTTGTGTTGGTATATGCAATAAATTGGGTTTAATTGGTGGTTTAAATTTTTACTAAAAGTCATTTTTGTCTTTTGTCATTCAGCGATTTGAATACAGGTAGTCATCTATTATTGCAGGCTTATTTTATTATCAATTGAGTTGTCGATTACCTATAAAGCGGCAGTGACTGTCTCTATAAAATAGCATTTGATGTTTACTGGAAAGCTAAGTCATAAATATTGTAAAAAGTCGATTGAGATTTAGTTACCTGCACTAAGGGAAGCGCCCTTCGATCAACAGAATGCAAAATCTATTTTCTTTCCAGTACTGCCAAAAATAGCATCGTATATTATACTGAGTGTGCTATCACTGAGATGCCTAGTTTAATTTACCGAACTTGTGGTGATATTACATATACCAACGTTCAGTCTACGAATTTTGAAATGCTGGTCGGTAAAGTCCGACGCACTTTTGTCGGAAATTACAAGCCATGAAAATAATATTGTAACTGCTCTGTATGGACAAGTCCTACCCCAAACTTCTATAGAACCCATAAAAGATTATTCTTGTCCTCTTTTATTTATTTTATTTATTTGGCATGCACCGTTTGACCCAGTTCGAACGTCACGCAAAATGGCGGCAAAGTCTCTAAGAAATGGCAGTTTGTTGTTGTTTAAGACCAGGTGTGCGCCCTTTGGGATAGCTACATGTAATAAAAGCGGACAAGAATAATCTTTTATGAGTTTTAAAGAAGTCTGAGGTAGGAATCGAGTTACAATAATATTTTCATGACTTGTAATTTAAGCATCATTTCCACCTTGTATTTCAAATTCGTATACCGAACGTTGGTATATGCGATATCACCATAAGGTCGGTAAATTGAACTATGAGATGTCCTTTAGAACTAAAGCCTAAAACTTTCTTAACCTGTCTTAATGAAAACTTTGCACCACTTTTGTAGGCTATGCAATTATCTTTTGGACCATATTGTTTTTCTATATTTCAGTTTGTGGAGCTGAGGTTGATGTTGTTTTTCTTGTACAAGGTTCCATTTCTATGGGAGATGGGGACAAAGAATATTTAAGGAATGCTTTAGAGCAAGTTATGTCTTATTTCGCTTTCCAAAGCTCCGCGGGTTTTTGTATGTCTCTGGTGGTGTACGGCGAGGATAGCGAGACCGCCATACAGACATGTTCCCGAGATACGGCAATGAGTCAAAGCAAATTGCTAACGTTTACGCAAGAGCCTGGTGCTTCTGTCGGTAAAGCTTGTGGCGCCATGAGGGCAATCTTCCAATCGTCTGTTAGACCGTCCGCGGCTAAACTCGGTGTAATAATTGCATCGACTCCACCTAGCGACTTACAAGATTTTCAAGAGGAGTTAACTCTTCTTAAGAACGCAGATGTGCGCTTAGTTTGTATAGGGGTTGGTGGACTATCAGTCAACTTGTTCCCAAATATTGACGCAGACAAATTTGTTCAAATTGAGAGCTACCAGCAGTTCGAAGCGAGTCCAACAGAAGTACAAGACGCTATCTGTGACACATTTGGTAGGTACCATTTAAATATCATTTCTTCATTTATAACACTTAATGTTTAATGTGGACGGCTAATATGGGATGTGCGGGTACGTGTATTGGAGGGGGAGATTAATTGTCGACTGTTTCTATCAAAACGTATAACTGAACACTTTTCCTATCTAAATTGAATTCTACAATTGAATTCTACTAATTATAAATTAGTTCCTTGGTAATACGAAATAAGGACTTCTGTAAATGCAATATCTAGGCAAACAAAATGTGTAAAGAGCTGGTAGATACATAGGTAAGAACATGGGTAGTTTAAATATGCCGATGATCAGTTTTTGTTCATATGATTGTCATGTATACATTATAAAATAGTGTACAAAACTACATTCATCATTCTGTGTTGAGAGCCTAACTCTGAATGACCGCAAATGTCACAAACTATCTTTCATTTACCTTCGGTATCTGGGTGATAATTTTATCATATGGCAACATAGGTTGGAAGAGCTTTATATTTTCATTGACACTCTTAATTGCGATGACCCCACTATTAAACTACAACGTACTATTGGCCCCGCTTCTGTGGATTTTTTGGATGTAACTATCTACAAGGATCATATATATCATAATACTGGGTATCTAGAGTACAAAACAGTCGTCAAACCTACTGACACACATCAGCTGCTACACGCTGGGTCAAACCATCCTCCCCACACTTCCAAGGAGCCATTAAGGATTTACTAATATTTTTATATTCCAACGTCAATCCTTTAGTTTTCAAGGTACTTCAAACGCTCAACCTCTCTTGGCTGTCGGAATTTATTTTCTTTTTTATTTTTAATTTTAGATATGTGTAAGCCATCGACTTTTGTGCTCAATCCTCGGTCTTGTACAAGTTTCCTTTGGTGCACAGGATTTCCTCCTCCTCTTGCTAAAACTTTTGAAATCACTTGTCCAGTTGGGCTCTTTTACAACCCTGCAAATAACGTCTGTGACTATCCTGAAAATACGCGTTGCCTTATTGGTAAGTCAAAGATAATTTTTTGTTTAAAAGTTTTTTCGCCTGTGATCGAGCATGCTAAATTCATTTGATCATACGCTTTTTAAAATTTAACATGTCCGAAATAAGCCCACGGAACAAAAACTCGTCGCTAATTTTGAACAAAAACATGTCGATTTATTGGCCTTAATCACAAACACAGTCATATATGGCGACAATCAATTTCATTTCAATAAGATCTCGTTTCATAAGTTCGATAATATTTAAACAAACACATTTACCGCTAAGCCTATATTTCTAAAGCAAAATGAATATTTTGTAGACCCTTGTCAGGGTAACAGATTTGGACAAACAGGTTCGGACTCCGCGTGTTTTATGTCGTGGACATGTCGAGACGGACGGTCCTTCTCGTGGCAGTGCTGTCCTGCAGATTACAGGTTCGACGAGGAACAAGGGTGTGTCTTTGATTCTACCTGTGTGATAGAGTCTCCATGTACAGCTGGGACAGAACCACAGCGGATAGAAGATAAGCCTAAAGGTACGTGCTTTCTAAAATATCAGATAAAAAAGTCAACAGCGACAAAAATTGTCGCAATATGTTTTGATCATAGAATGGATATTGTTTTAAAGGGGCATGGGCTGCCAAAATTCACACTTTTTAATACTTTCTGATCGTCACGACAGTAAGAGGCTTTAAAGGCCATCGAAAAACTAAATGATTGGCGTTGGAATGAGGAAAATCCATAGCGTATGTGGCCTGTACGAACCGAAAACGTGTTCGAAAAGTAAACAAAATTTAAATAACCGGGACGACCATTCATTCATTCTAAGCCAACTTTAGTTCAAAACAATACTTTATCGTACATTTTCGAGACTAGAAGCACTAAAAAGCTTTTGAATTATAAGTCTTGAGAAAAATAGCCAGTAATTTCAACATTCTCTTTTAACGTCCAAATGTCAACATTTTGGCAGCTCATTCCTCTTTAAACGGAACAAATTAACCTGTAATCAGAACAAATTATCCTGTAATCAGAATCTATGTTAAGCTAAATCATTGACGAAGGGTCTTCTTAGTTATGTCGACCCACAAGGTGTAAACCCTTAAATCGGGGGTTACCGTTAAGGCCCGTTCTCACTGTGCGATTTGTTGTACCGACATGTAGGATGCGATTAAAATCCATGCGTTTAATTGGTCGATATGATTTGTCAACCGATCAAATGCATCCATTTGAATCGCATGCTACAAGTCGGTGCAAGAAATCGCACAGTGAGAACGGGCCTTTAGGTACATATTCAGATTAAAACTTGCATTTGGTTCTTGTGGTTGAAGAGGATGAATCGGTCACCAACAATAAGTCCTTTTCCTTCCAGGCATCCTCGCAGTCCCGAGCAATGCCACCATAAAACCGTCCTTTCCAATGCCCCATTCTTGCGTAAAACTTGAATTTCGCATGGCGCCTAACGCTATAGGAAAACGGTCGAATAATGGAGTGGCACTGTCACCGCTTGTGAAACTCGCAGAATCAGTTTTTTTTTATTGTAAAAAGAGTTTGTTTTTTGGGGTTTTTTCACCACATGTTGAAAACAAACGCTTTCCATTGCAATAGATGCGTGCAACCGTATTCACGTAATTCCTGCCATGAAATGTAAATATAAAAAAAATATCCACAGCCTCATCTGGATGTAATAATAGCATCCAAACAATTAGCTTAAAACTATAGATTTTACATGTATGATCCTTCGTGGTATTTTACATTTTACATGCATTCATTATATCTCTTCACTTTTTCAGTATCTGTGTGCGATAAATCGTCCCTTGGTCCCTTCTCGGATTGGTATACGGAGAACGGAGAAATCTTTTCATGTGATTATAACGAGGTTTTCGACGAATCCATTTGTGAATGCACTCCTGGAAGAACAAGGTGAGGTTTTACTTCTGGTCCTTGTCGGTTCAATCATTGCGACTTTGTTTTCTGATCTTTTGACCGACTTATGTTTTAATCCCCGCTCAGATCGACTTAAAGTGGCATGAGCTGCCAAAATTATGATATTTTCATGAATTCAGCTTTTCAGCAGAAAGAGGTAATTTGCAGCTCATCGAAAAACTAAACCAGTCACACAGAATCAAAAATTATTCCATGAGTTTATACTTTGGATTAGCTATAAGAAAGTTATCGCTGTTTGTTTTGAAATTGATAGTAGGCGGGCCATTTTGCGTCGTAAGTACTAGGCGATATGGCTGATCTGTCCCAAGCAATTTCGGCTGCCGGTCCCTTGTCCCACACTCAAAGTGACATTTTTACTTCAATATGTTCGCCCTGTGAAGCCAGATGGACTCTGAAGTTTCATACTTACAAACATCTTTTTATGTGGATAAAACACACTTTTGATTTGGCTAACGATATCCTGAATAAATTGTATAGCTTATTGCCATTAATGGTGATTTCTTATCGCCAGAATGTTGCCCTTTATGACCACAATCGTTTCTGCAACATCAGTTTGCCAACAATCTACCTACACCAATGAGTTTATCGGTCGGTGCAGACTTTCCAGGGGAGGTGCTTAATTTTTTTCTTTGTGTATATATAGAGACTCTGTCCTCTCTTAAAATTGATTGATTGATTGTTTGGTGTTTTACGTCGCGCTCAAGATTATTTCACATATATGGCGGCGTTGCCAGTTTTATTGTGGGAGGAAACCGGGCTCTATGCCCGGAGGAAACTCACGACCTTCCGGTGGTAACTGGCAACCATCCCACATAGGTCGTTAAAAAAACTGACTGGGATTCGAACCCGTGATACATTGATGGAAGGCTGTTCGGATTGAGTGTCCAGCGCTCTACCTGCTGAGCCACGGAGGCCCCTTCTTCTCTTTAAAAACACACAGCGAAAAACGCGCCTAATGGGTTGGGCAGTGGCTGTTGAAACATGCGCACAGCTACAATCCTTGGCTGTATATGTAAGTTCTATTATTCTTAAAATATATTTTATACCTAACCGTTTTTATCTTTTCCAACAGGTCTGGCATACATGGGTCTAGATCATGGCGATAATTTCCACAACATTGTGATACAAGGAGAGGGATATCTCGGGTTATATAATGTGATCTATTATGAATAACAAATATTAATTTTATCAATAACTAACGTCTGTTCCGGTGAATAAACTATTGCAAATATTAATTAATCGAGTGATTTGGAATGTGTTATGGATTTGATAGATTTTGGATTTAAATTCATATTTTTGGGTCTAGTAGCATTGTCTTCACTCACCGACTTGTATCACGCCATTCAAATGGATGAATTTGATTGGTTAACAAATCGTATAGACCAATTAAAAGCATCTATTTTAATCATACCCTGCAAGTCGGTACGACAAATCGCACAGTGAGAACGGACCTTTGTCAGGACTTTAATACAGCTTGACACATGTTAACTACATGACAATCACAACAGTTTGTTTAGTGTATGTTAGATTCTCAGCACCACAGAGGCTGATTACTCGGGCTACTGTTTGACATGGTATAGTGTACAACTGAAGTAGACAACCTATGATTTAACAGATCCGACGTCTCACTGGAGGGATGAAACGCAGGTTGGAAGCTAATGGAGGCGATACGCGCTATTGACCGTTGGAAACTAATGGAAACTTCACGATCGTTTCTGCAACATCAGTTTGCCAACAATCTCCCCACACCAATGATTTTATCGGTCGGTATAGACTTTCCAGGGGCCGGGGTGGACCTGGCGACCACTTTTCTATGAATAGCTATGAATGATTCTTTTTTTACTGACATTAAATAGTTGTCGTCCAACGACTTGTGAGGTCCTACAACAGCATTGCATAGAATTAAATAAATATGAAATAACATTTTTATATCCGAAATCGGTTCGCTTGGAAAACCGATTGTTGATATTGAGTTTAAGCCATATATTAACCAGAGATCAATTTGTTTCTGGAAATAATAAACAAAATGGATAAATGTCCATGCCTGTAAAGGCTAAAAATCACCTAGCGATGTAAGTTCGACAGTCCATAAATACAATTTAGTCAACCCCTAGAGACACAACACAAATCCATGTTCTTTTCAATACATTAGAATGTAATATAAAATGCCCGGTTTAAACAAAAACAATCTATCACTGACTAAAAATTGTAAAATTTCTGAGTGGATTTTTCAATCCGTCGCCGTGTATGGAAAAATTGCCAGGTACTCGCCGAAGGTTGTGAATTTCCTCCGGGCAACGAGTCCGATTTCCTCTTCCACTAAACCTAGCTACGTCATCATATTAGTAAAATAATCTTGAATGCGACGTACAACACCAATGAATCAATGGCTAAAGCACGTAAAGGAATGTTTTGTTTTTTGTAATGGGTATTTACGTCACACCAAAGATTATTTCACTTGCACCAAGGCGTTATCTGATAAGGCTGTGGATATTCATGTATGTTCGCGGATGAAACCCCCAATCAACCATATACATTCATTGACTATGTGAGATTCAAATCCGCTCCTCATCGATGGAACGCCTTTGCTTGCAAACGCGTTAAATGGTTAAAGGGTCCGTAATTGTCCCTAAAAACGATAGAATTTAACGTCAAAACCTGTCTTTCACGCGTCGATCGCCGGCTCAAAAATCTGGGTTTTCCTACATCATCCTGTGAATTGGTTGCAAGATACTGTTGAAAAGCCGGGGATCCTAATCCACCAGGAGTAAAACATCAACCAATCAATGAATCCAATGCCTTAACCACCAACAACGATTTAATAAGGTGGTCTGCATTCTCGTATAAGATTCATCATCGTGGAAATTGTCTCGGCTTGGCTGGCGTTGGAATTAAACAAGAGTTGATCATACTGAGGTCGTGTCAGCTCAGATTGATTGGAAACAATTGATGCTCCACTTTGTAAGCATGGCAATACAGCCAAAACATCACCTGGGGCCACGGATAATTGATCGTACAATATATGCTCTTGGGACAAAGTTCGAAGGTCATTGAGGTCATCAGAACCTCCAGATGGAACAGCTTCTAGGGCCTTTTCCACGGCTGGTATTAAATCCACCTCAGGAGAAGATAAAGCGCTTTGACTTGTCTCATTATGGCTATGTGTCAACAACAACAATTCACTTCCAGTATGCTTGGAAGTAGTTAAGAAGTCGATTGAGTTTTGCTTATTTTCAGGAGTGTTTTCTAGCGGAGAGTCCTCGTTCAAGGATTTAGGTTTGCACTTAACATGCTTCCTCATATGACTGTTCAAACTTTGACTGCTTGCAGCTTTGAAATCACATACCTTACAGCAATAAGTAAGATCGGTTGCATTGTGAGCCTTTTCCAAATGTTTTTTCATGTACTTATCGGTTCGGAAATGTTTCCCACATTGCTCACATATAAATAATTTCATGTTTGAATGTGAGTTCAAATGAGATTTAAGTGTTGATTTCCGCTTACAAGTATATTTACACAGGGTACAGGAGAAAGGCTTATGGTCCTTGTGCACTGTCTGATGGTTTCTCAAGAGACGTGCTGCACGAAATTTTCGTCCGCAAACCTCGCACATGAAGTTTTTTTCTGTTAAATGAGTCGTTCGATGAGCTCGTAAATTATGTGGGTCCTTAGACGAAAATCCGCAAATCTCACAAACAAAAGGCTTTACATCTAAATGTATTAACATGTGGTCCTTTAGGTTTTTCCTCCAAGCACTAGTAAACTGGCACTGATCGCATTTAAACTGCTTCACACCTGTATGTATTTGGATATGTTGCTGTAGATCCCATGGCGATGCCGTCTTATAGAGACAATCTGCGCATCTAAATGGTTTAGCAGGATTCCCACTACAAGGATGGTCACTTAGCAACTCCTCGGACTCAAACCGTACTTTACACGCGTCACATTGGAATGGCAGTCGTAAAACTTTACAAGATAACCCTTCATGGTACATAAGAAGAAGCGGCGACTTAACGCTTTTCCCACAACCTTTACAAGCGTATTGACTTCCCCCATCATGCATCCGTTCAACATGTCTTGTGAGATGAAATCGGCGATGGAAACTCGCCTGACATTTATTACATTGAAACTGCTTCCGATCTGGTAAAGGAAAAAAAAGATCTATTAATAAAAGAATGGTGGAAATTTGTGCAAGCTTTTTCTGATTATAGTTGGGGATAAGGGCCTTATGTTCTACAAACTCGGAAGAAGTAGACTTACAAACAGTGGGATACGCCAATTTCCTTTTCGAAGTTATTCCTGACAGTGTTCAAAAGAATTTGTTTTTATATCTTTACAATATTTCACAAATGGACTCCTTGGCTATAAGAAGGGGGATTAAATGACAAACAAACAAACAATAATTGGAATAAATGGGTGGTTCTTCAATCTCTGGCATTATCAGCATATCTAATGTAAGGGCCCTTTGCTACGGAGACAGAATGGACGAATCTAAAGAAGGGAGATGGCTTCAACTTCCATGCAATAAAGCTTCCAGCCTTGCTTATGTCGTAGCCTGTATATTTGCCTTGATCTTTAACATGACCTTGACAGAAGTCCCCGATTGATACCAACAGATTCTAATAAAGGAGTATTGCGCGTGTTCGAATCATCGAAACGAAATACACCCTAATAAATATTTATATCTATGAACGCTAAAACACACAGACAAAGAGCACATCTTCTTGGCTAAAATAACCATGGAGACAAATTTCTAATATCCAGTAGTTCTACTGATAAGTTTAACGTAGTACACAAGTAGTGTTATCCCGAAAAACGAAAACTTAAACCGACTCAATATTTCGACTTTTATTCAGTCATCATCGCTCCTGTCGAAATATTGAGTCAGTATGAAGTTTTCGTTTTTCGGAATAACACTACTTGTGTACTAAGTTTCTAATTGTGTTATAAAGGGTGTAGGTCATTTAGACATTTATACCCAATCATAAATTCATTGGTGTGATAAACCAAAAACCCCTGATATGTCAATATGCTGAAGAAAGACAGGAGTTTGAATTTAGTCAGTAGAATCTTCTGGAACACTTTGTAACAAGGTTTTACGGATCTTCAGCTATGGCAAAAACATCGGAGCTTAACCCAAATATTAGTAGATTTCAAAACAATGACTTACTTTTTGACTTGCTGTGGACTTCCTGCTTGACAACGTCGATTGGCTTTGCCATATGGGTACCTGCCTTGAACTTGTTTCCCGGGTATTGAGGGTCCATTTCAGTATCGACCATTACAGAAGAAACGTCCATCCACTCTGAGTGCACAATCATTTGACCCTTCCGTTTAGACTTATTGAGGGATGTTAAGTTACATTTCTCATAACCCGATGTTCTCTCATTTTGCGGAATTTGAGTATGTTGATTTTCGTGAGAATGAGCTTGTTCCGCATGCTTGAACAAATTGGTTCTGGATTGAAATACTTCCTCACACAGGCCACACACAAACTGCTTACATGCATCTGGAGAGAGAAAGCAGAGGTAGACAATTTATGCCTTTTATGTGTGTCTTTAATACGATTTGATCAAGATTATATAAAGTTTCTGTAGGCGCTACCAGAAATATTGGCAGATATCAATCAAGAACTAGAAATCCCTCACGTACAGATGCTTCCAGTTGTTGGCAAAATAGTCCAACCAGAAGACTTAGGGGGACTCATTGCCCAGTATTGTTTATATTTTCATAATACTTCTGATAAATAGAAGAATATGAGTAGATTGACTTAGGATGAAAGGTGACGGACTCGGGAACCAAACCCGAGCACCAGAGTATGGCACCTATTGCCAACACTAAATGCCGGCTGTTTCATCTATTCAGCCAATCGGCCTGCTCATAAACGTGAGCTGAATCAATTATATAACCGGACACCGAAGTTAAAAGGATTCTGGCCAATCTGTTGACGTTCACAACTGGATGTATTGTCTTTGTCCAATGTTTGATTTTAGGGACTTAACTAGAATTAAGCTCATATAAAGTTGCTGTGAAGATGTAGTTTTCTGATAACGTCTCACAACGTTCTTTCAGCACATATTGGGGAACAAAAATTGTAGTTACCTACACTAAACAATTCAGCCACAAATGAGATGTAACAATAACAATAAAGTCAGATCAAACAGTTTGTGAAACAAGAAATGAATGAGTTGTTTGAGAGGCATTTAGAAGTCGGTAATAGTAACATAAAAGAAGAGATTTCTGGATAACAACTTCTTATTTATTAATGTTGGTACGTTTCGGTATAGATACTAATACCGTTTGTTTAGAACGAACTCAAAAGGACAATGATCCCATGAAGGTAACATTGTATACCGAGGGTAGTATACCGCTTACCTGACTCCTGAGTCTCCGTAGTGTCTTCAAGGGTATTATATTCCAATATTGTCCAAGCGGCCTGTGGGACATAACTCCTTTCGGTTTCTCCTTCATTGGCAACATTATCTAGTACTAATGTTGCATTGCCTTGATGTCCATCAAGGTTAGGTGGTAAACCATTATCTTCTTCCTCATGCTGGGGTCTAACGGGACCAACCGGAGATGTGAAATCTTCTTCATGACCCTTTTTACTAAGAACATTTTCAGCTATTTCAGATATAACCGCTTTGGCTTTAGTCTTGGAGCGGCGTTCTCTGCTCAAGGTTTTCCATTCCAGCCCTAATGCTTCTTGTCCACAGGGTTCAAGGAATGTGGATGCATCCAAGTGTTCCTCGCTATCACTACCCAATTCCCCATCAGCCGCTTCAGATTGCACCAGCTTATGGGGTCTGTTTTTTCGCCGACTCTTTGGAGTCGCTGGCATGGTTTGATCGGAACTTCCATCCACCAAACAAACAATATCAGTACTAGAGTTTTTGTCATTGTGTTCTATCGATCTTTCTAACTGTTTTCTTTTGGGTGAACTTGGTTTCCTGGATGACCTTCGGGAGATCATGACGTCCGAATCAGGAGGGGTAACGGGAGTTTGCAAACTTATATCCCCTGAGTTTGGAAAAGTAGTTATCCCTTCTGTGTTTGATAATTCATCAACAGACCTGTCTTGTTTAGGATTTTTCAAACTTGCTGCAACCTTCTTTGTTTTTCTAGATCCTTGTCTTGTTTTCCTTAGGTGCTGATCAGCGTCTAGCTCTTGTACTTGTTTTTCATTCTGGTGTTTCAACATGGCGCCTGTTGTGATTGTCTCACTTGAAGTGTCCAACCCATTGACTGCTGATATCGTACATTCAGTAACTACTTTCGTCGTATTCTCCGATGTGTATGTAGACCTAGGTTAAATTAAGACCAAAATCCAATAATTTATAAACTATTTTCTAATCAAGAATGACATGATACGGTCAGGTATAATACAATTATTGGAAGACAATCACTTTGGTAAATTGTGGCAACCAAAAATGACAACAAAATAAGTACAGTGTATCTATCTCCATAAAGATTGGGGGGGGGGGGGGGGGCGGAGGGGGGTGTTCGTTGGCTTAGTTCGCAGAGTGATGATCCCTCCTTTCGAAACATGCCTTCAAACGATGCGACGCAGGTTCGGTCGCCATATGTGGAAGTGTTGCCAGATACACGCCGAAGGTCATGGCTTTCCTCGGGGCAAATGAAGAGCCCGTTTTCCTCCCCAACTAAACCTGGCATATAAGTGAAATAGCATTGTGTGCGAGTACAACGTCAATCACAAAGACATTTAAATGGAAGGATTAGTCCCACTTCAAGATTAAATAATAAAACGGAGATAATGTAAACCATTGACTGGTTCGTAAGTAGATCGGTGGCCAGCAATCTATTATCTGGCTGTTTGATTTACGCATTCAAAACTATGCTGTTTCACTTATAAGGACCGTTTTTTGTGTGTGAGCAGGAAACCGGACCCAAAAGAAATCTTATATTCGTTCCGCTACGACACATTTATGAAATTATGATTATTATTCACTCAATTATTTCATCGATGAAACCGGCCTCTCTGTCCAGATTGACCTCATGCATCTGTTAGTAACCGAAAAACAAATACTAGAATAATTGGAAAATATGTAGTTCAACTGTACGCTTAATTGAAAGGCTGTTTAGTTTGAAGGAGAGTCTTTTATGGCATTATGGGTCGGTTGTTCAAGAGAAAAAGTGGCATGAGCTGCCAAAATGTTGATATTTTTACGTTAAAACAGAATGTTGAAATTATTGGCTATTTTTCTAAAGACGTATAATTCAGAAGCTTTTTAGTGCTTCTAGTCTCGAAAATGTACGATAAAGTATTGTTTTGAACTGACTTAGAATGAATGAATGGTCGTCCCTGTTATTTAAATTTTGTTTACGTTTTGAACACGTTTTCGGTTCGTACAGCCACATACTGTATGGATTTTCCTCATTCCAACGCCAATCATCTAGTTTTTCGATGGCCTTCAAAGCCTCGTACTGTTGTGACGATCAGAAATAATGGGAAAAAGTGTGAATTTTAGCAGCTCATGCCGCTTTAACGTTAGGTTAAATAACGTAAGAAAGTAATTCTTCTTTTGAACAACCAGCCCCTGGTTGACTGATTTAATTGGGATTCATTGTGTGGTCAATATTATAGACCAAATGAGTCTTTAAATTTAGCTGTATAACATACCTTTCATGGAGGCCCATAAGATACTCCAGTAAACGGTTGAAATTCAGCTTCGTCTTCAAAGATAGGGCTTGAAATTTGACAAAAACATCACAGCGAAGGACAAGGGAACACGTTCCATTTTCTGTTCCCGACATTCTCACTCCTTTTAAGCAGGCCTAAGCCTCTATGTGAAGATAAAAAAGTTCATGAGTGTACTTCTAAAATGTCCCGAAACGACTCTGATATTCTCCAACCACTTGAAGTAACCATCACCTCCAATATTAAGGATTAGACCTATAATTTCGCCAAGATATTTTGCCAAATGTTTAACGTGAATTGAATAGTAAAACGAGAAGTTAAACTAAATAGACAAACTAACTTACTAAACCATTGCCGTACACTATAAAAGCTTTTGGAATTCTTTGGACAAATTAAAACTTTGGAATTCTTTATCAAAATAGGCAACAATTCTGTTATTAGCCAAATTTTATGTACAGGCCTATATTGGAAAAATAGACATTTTTGACAGTACATTTGATTGATTGTTTGGTGTTTTGCGCCGCGCTCAAGATTATTTCACTTATAATTATATGGCGGCGTTGCCAGTTTTATTGTGGGAGGAAACCGGGTTCTATGCCCGGAGGAAACCCACGACCTTTCGTTGGTAACTGGCAACCATCCCACATAGGTCGTTCGAGTGCAAACCCAGTCAGAAAATTTTCCAATTTTTGTTTTGGACTGAGTGAGTGGGATTCGAACCCGCGACTTGGTGGAAGGCTGACAGTACATTTGACAAGCGTTGAATGTAGCCTATATAGGGCTGATAGAGCAGTTTTCCTTATTAAATTTGGCCTAAATGTTTTTCTTTCCAGTTCTCAAATTCCAAAATAGATATTTACAGATATCGCCCACGGCTTGGGAGAGTGGAGTGAAATTATGATACTACGCATGCGCACTGAATGTTATTTTTCTCGCAGCGACGGATACCTTCAGTATTTTGATAGCACTTACGAAAGCAAATAGATTCAAGTTACTACAATAATATACCATTTAATTCTCCTTGGCCGAGGGGTAATTACATTGGATCGACACGCCCTACTGGATCTTAGTTGAGCTATGAGTATGCAGTCTGAGAGGTCAGCGAACGGGGTGTTGCAACAACGAATGTTGAAACTGTTAGTGATAGTGTCAGACACACTAATCAGCCGAACTCGTCCATCATAAAGCAACTATCTAAACACAGGTCTGGTAAACGGCTTACTATAACTGTGAAAACATCGTTAGTAAAAGCGTTAAACCCCACGATAGGCCTACCTTTATCTCGTTGAAGAAGAGTAGACATCGTTCGATTTGATTAAACGATAATTTCCAGGAGAGATAACTCTCGTTGGAAAAGTCCGAATCTAACAGAAATATGTTATGCGCAAAGGTAAGACAGAAGATCTACGCACTGGCCACAATTACATGATAAGTGAGGAAGTCGGTTGTTTTAGATTAAGAGGGTTGTATTTGGAACTTACATAAAAGATTTGTGTAAAATTTGCCTTCACTGGAATATGTACAATAAAGGGAGATAATCGTTGTAGTCATATGCCTTTGTACTCTCTACATTACATTACTTCAAGAGATAGCTCTGACCCGGAGTTCGAATCCCCGTCTCAATGGCTATTTAATGGGTAAAATAGCCACGAACCATCTCACACACAAATGCTATGACTGGCTCCAGGGGGTAAGTCAGGGTAAGATTTATAAAATAAAGCAGAACCCCAAAAAGTATTATTTTTTGTTACCAATGTACTGTATGCCAGGTCATCTCAGTAAGTTGAAAAACAAAATTCATTAAAATACACACACTAAATCGATGCATTTTTGCCGCCACATAAAGAGCCCGTAGTTACAAAAAAGCCGTTAGGGGCTGCTCCTAATAAGTCCGAATACTGCCATCGGTTAGGCCCTAAGGTACTTTCTGGTGATAAATCAACCGTTACCAAATATTGTTTTATCTAAATAACTCCATGGCAATGCGTACTTCTTACTCCGTTATTTAATAATTTCTGACATTTATTACCGACCAATAAATGTCCAAATATAAACAAAGAGGTACCGGTAGGCATTTAATATTATTGAATTAGGTAATGCGGCGATGCCACCTTCTCTTTTTAGATATTCAAGTGACCTAAGTGTTCATACATGACGGAAGAACTATGTTTTAGACCTAGATTATATATCTACGGACAGTGATCGAGAAGTTACCGTTGTAGCCTTTCTGACATATGAGAAGAAAGCGATTTTATACAAGCTTACAGTATACTGCTACTAAAATTACTGAAAATAAACGTGGAACACCTAAAATACGCCCAGTTATGCTGTTGTGAATGTATACCTAGAAAATATATGACGGCATTACAAAAAGTCAATTTGATAGGGACCTTTATATACGTAGGGGTATTACTGATAATTTTCGGGATTATATGTTCGTGCGACTTCGGACATCGGATAGGGGAAAACATATATATTGGAGATAGTTTAGGCTCTAATTAACTCGTAATAAAATAAAATAAAACCAATCACACAGAAGCCCAAAGTTTCCATGAATAATTTTTTAATCTTTTTATTTCACAAAACAGCCTCACAAAAATATATACGAAACATTGTCGACTATAGCTGTAGTTGTATCACATGTAGTTCTGTTGCACACTGTATCTTAAAAGATGTCTCAGAAAAATGGCCAACGAGCTAAAACCTAAACCAGACTTGTGGGCCATACAACCATCTGTAAACAAATACATGTAATAGCATTAGAAAAAATAGTATTCTGCACTTTTGAAAAATGTGTTTATATCTCGCAATATAAATGATTGATAATACAGAAATAAACAATACAACGTAGGCCTACTATGTAACCAAGCAAAATTAATTCCCAACGGGAAACTATAACGTTGTTTTTAGAGTTCTGAGTCCATCTAAGTGAATTCAGGAGCCTGTTTCACAAAGCGGCGTAGCCTAAGTTTTTACGTAACTGCCATAGCAAACCATACTGTAGAAATACGTTAGTATGAAAGTTACGCAAAAAATACATCTACGCCGCTTTGTGAAACAGGTCCCAGGTATTTAGGTCGCACTCAAGGTGATATATGTTTGGTTGACGTTGTCAGGTTTATTGGGGAGATCGACCATTGATCAGAGGAACCAATCGATATACCGTGTGTACTAAATGCAGACAACCATCTGACGTCAGAGTAGGCCTACCATTGATTGACCTTCTGCACAACACTCTTAGATTGTCTCATTCGCATGGTGTTGTCAGATTATGGGAGGAGAAAGCCGAAACAGGCTGTCTGTCGTTGAATAATTCAAAACTACATGTATAAGTAGCCTTGATTGATATAGTGTTAAATATTTCACCTATGTACACGTCGGACATTCTACTGTTGAGAATTTTAACCGAACATTCAACTCTTTCAGAATTTTAATTCTTCCTATTTACCAAACGGTCGTCGGTTTAATGGGCTTTGTTTTACATATGTGTAAATTACAGGGGCGAAACCAAAAGCGATAAGGTCGCCGGAAGTCTCTTGGCGTCATGACGTTGTCAAAAGTTGTAAGTAGCCACCCATCATCAATATACTTTGGCTACAGGGTTTGGAGATCTTCAACTACACGAGAGCTTGCATGAATTAAAAGGCTGAATAAATCTGATTTTGAACAAAATGAGCACGAAACCAATAGGGGGCCTCGGAGTTTCCGTTGGCAAAGTGATAGTCCCTCAGTACGACACAGGCCTTCCATCGATGCAAAACAGGTTTGACCAAGACCAAATAAAATATAAAAATTCTCTAGTGGATTTTTCACTCGAACGCCGTATGTGGAAAAGTTGGCAGGTAGGCCTTCTTGCGGAAGGTCTGGGGTTTCCTCTGGGCCGAGTCCGTTTTCCTTCCACCCCTAAACTTTGCAACGTATACATGAAATTACCTTGAGTGCGGCGTAATACATCGATCAATCGTCCTTCAACAAGGTGGCACTATAACGAGTAGCCTTTCAGCTGATGCGTGCCGTTGATGATATCGATCTAAGCTAAGCATTTCTCAGCGGCGAACTCTTCCCATTTGGGTCATTAGATCTAAAGCATTAGATGGTTTAATAGAACTGATGACAGGCCAGGTGAAGATACCCTAATACTCTTGATCAATAACTGCTTCATTTGATACGTCATTAGGCCGATCAGTCTAAATAGTCGAGGCCTATACTTAACTGCCTCGGTTATTTAGACTGACAGGCTAACTTCATTTGTTATGAAATGGACAATAACCAAAAAAAGCCAATTTAATTGATGGAAGAAGAAAAAACGTTTTCCACACTCCAAGGACAGAAGTTGTCACATTTGGATCACATTCGGGCATTTTCGAATATACGTCAAATACTCCGGGCCATGTTGCACGCCAAAGGGTTTTTTTTCTATTCGTTTCCGCCGAAAAAAAGGGCAACTAAACTAGTATATTTCATAAACACTTGCGATCCCCAAAAAGTCGATCGGAAAAACATAAAGTTTGTTCTAATTAGAATTGACTTCAACATGTCTCACCGTGAAACTATTGATAGCAAATCACACTTAGATAACCTCGGGGATTTACGTACGGCAAATGTCAAAGCCGGACCAGGGGCGAGCAAAGACAGCCGAGGTTTCCACCGAATGCGGGAATCAGCAGGATCGTGGGATTACGGTCAGCTTAAATTTAAAATACGGATATCCCCGAATGTGTTCCGACTTATTGAATATGTCACCTCTCATTGGGAACTCTCTCAGTAATTTACGTCCACCAGGGGCTGAGGGTTGAGAACCGAGCTCAATGGCCTCTCTCCTTTCTCGGTCTACTTTCTCCGTTAACCGTTTCATTACGCCTCTTAAATCTCTGAAATTGTAAAACGAGAATTTCACATGAGTGATAATGAGCAAGATTGTTCCGAGAAAAGCCAAACACGTTTGTTTTTGTGCTGATCTCGCCGACCAATTGTAGAGGCTTGACGTCGGGCATGAAGGACAGAACGTAACATTGAAGGGATTAATACGGCTTTGAATAATCTAATTGTAATGACACTGAACAAACAGTAAGTCGAATGAACTTATTTTGTTTGTTTGTTTGAAGTCAATGACAACATGTATAGAAGGAAATGTTTAATATTTCTGTGTTTTAGTGTTCATAAATAATAAATTCTCTGTACCCGTGTGTTTTAGTGTTCAAAATATATATTCCGTACTGAGCATTTTTTAGTATTGTATGCACTAGTATGAAGTAACAAAAACGCTTATAAAACTACAGTAAATCTACTTAAGAAGGCTAGTTAAAGTTTGAACATACTTTGCCATTTTTTTCTCTCTCTCGTCCATGTCCAAAGTGAAACAGCCTTCTGCATTTGGCCATCGCAGTACTAACTGTATCCAATCGGTTCGCATAAAGTTTTGATAGCCCAAAACACCACATAAAGATACTGCGAAAAGAAACACCAGATTTATTCAAGATTATCCGGAAGATAATCTCCGAATTGATCTTTTTCTTTAGAATTTAAATTTTAATTTCGTGGAAAAGTATTATTGGCTGTTGGTGTCATCTAAGAATACATGTTTATTACAATGACAAATATGTTGTTTTTAAAAGGATTTTTACAATAGGTAACATCAACTTTGCAATATTGCCTTGAGAAAATTGGAACTTCTTCTTAAATTTCTTAAAGGATCGATTGGCACCTCACAGAAGGCAATTATTGAGAAAAACATCCAAAAATTTATTTTTCGTTTTTAGTAAAAATTGTCCCATTTTGGCAGCTCGAGTCCCTGTAGAGAGCCACTTGGTATCTATGAGTCTATACGAGCATCCAACAAGCACTGCACAAAAAAGTAATTTTACGCCTTTTAATTAAAAACAGAACAGGGTGGTAAGTTTTTGTTACTTTTGGAAAATAACCATTTTTGTTTTGAGTGGCTCAAGAAAGAAAATGAAAGTTGTTAGCCTACTTTGTTCCATAAAAAGATCTTGACTCGAATCTGGAACGTCGCCATCTTCAATCAATGACAATCCGTCTTTGTATATCTCTGTACACATTCGCGCTTCTATAGCAGAAATATTAACCTTTGATCCAGCCACTGTCTGCAATTCTTCGCGACATTGCATCTGTAGTTAACAACAACAATTGGCTGTATTATATGTCAGTGTGGTTTACATCAGTATATTTGTTATTTCAAAAACAGCATAGAACTTAGGCATATACGCGTCGACTCGAATATAGACCTTTAAAGGAGGAGAAAACAAATAAAACAGGCATATACACTAAACGGACGGCGAATTTCCCTTTCCAATGGTACCATAGACATATTTTTACGATTTTTCCCCACCGCACAGTCCTAAAGTGAAGTTATATAAAACCGTTGGATTTCGACTGAGACCGACTTGCTTACTTGGCCGCCATCATCACAACAGTGCTTAGGGGTGTGTCTCTTTCGGCCAATCAGTAGACGCATACCCAGCAATTCAAAGCGCACGTGCGAGTGAAATTGGTCAACTTTCTTAGTCTGCCATTTAAGCCTAGGTTAATTGCTAGGCACATCTGTTTCCGGTCAATTTCTCGCTTTACAAATGGCGGTCCCCATCGTTTTTGTGACCCAATTTAAACATGTGCAATTTTCTGCATCACCATAAAACGCAGGTAAGATTTACAGCTTAAAAATTGATACTCTAAGGGTGATTGTTCGTTACAATTTCATGTTGTTTTTTTGTTTTCTCCCCCTTTAAATGGAAACTCACGGTCACATGTATGCATGTCGATACGGATTCAAACCGCTCACTCAAGGCACGGACAGGGACGGAAAATATGTGTTCCCTGCAAAAGCCAAATAAATCCAAGACTTTTGTGCTCTTAAAAATCCCCCAAAAGTGTCCTGAAAAGATTTCCACGAGAACATCTTTGGGCCTGTATGAATGGGACAACTGCTTACGACGTTGCTTGACAAACGGCTCTTTTACTCACCCCTAAAGTGGCATGAGCTGCAAAATTCCCACTTTTTTGATAATTTCTGATCGTCACGACAGTAAGAGGCTTTGAAAGCCATCGATAAACTATAAGATTGGCTTTGGAATGAGGAAAATCCATACAGTATGTGGCCTGTACGAACCCAATCTGACTAAAGCTCTTTTCAATGAGCATCTCGACTTTAGTCAGATTGGTACGAACCGAAAACGTGTTCGAAATGTAAACCCTGCATTCATTCATTTTAAGCCAAAGTTAGTTCAAAACAATACTTTATCGTACATTTTCGAGACTAGAAGCAAAATAAAAAGCTTCTGAATTATACGTCTTGAGAAAAATAGCCAATAATTTCAACATTCTGTTTTAACGTCAAAATATCAACATTTTAACAGCTCATGCCACTTTAAGCTACGTTGAGTTTGAGGCCAACTGGGGACATATACCTATGTTGAGACAGCTCTTTTATTGGTCGCTTCAGCAGAGTTGAGTTTGAGACCCAAGTTTACGGATGTACATAGATTACCTTATCTACGAGGATGAAGTAAAGAAGTTGATGAGTGATGGTGTATCCAGAAGTGCCCGGGGAAGTCATCATATTAAAACAATCCTCGTCACTGGTACACTGTGGAACAGGGCTGGAAAATAACCGTATAAATTTAGTTACCTGGTCACCTAGCCGAGAAATCTGGGCTCTGCCGAATTTTTTTTCTCTCCGTGTTCGACAAGACACATTAGCAGCCATATAATATCAGTCGTCGTAAGACCGACAATCCGGGCTACCTGGTCACCTAAAGCAATCACCCGAGCAATGGTCAATCGAAAGGCTTCAGGGAAATTTATAGGTGGCATGAGCTGCCAAAATGTTGATATTTTGACGTTAAAGCAGAATGTTGAAATTATTGGCTATTTTTCTCAAGACCTATTATTCTGAAGCTTTTTAGTGCTTCTTAGTCTAGAAAATGTACGATAAAGTATTGTTTTGAACTAACTTTGGCTTAGAATGAATAAATGGTCGTCCCGGTAATTTAAATTTTGTTTACTTTTTGAACACGTTTTCGGTTCGCAGAGGCCACATACTGTATGGATTTTCCTCATTCCAACGCCAACCATTTAGTTTTTCGATGACCTTCAAACCCTCTTACTGACGTGACGATCAGAAATTATGAAAAAAGTGTGAATTTTGGCAGCTCATGCCACTTTAAGCTTTAAGCTAAGCTATATATCCCAAAATTGTAGCTTTTTAAAAATACCCTAAGATACCCTATCATCAAAGCTTACAGCGTAGAACAACCCCCAAACACTCAATCGACAAATGTAACATGATTTTGTAAGAAGCAAATTCTCTAATTATACAATTGTTTTTATTACCTGCCATCATGTTCAAAAGTACCCATGATTTTGGACAGGCACACGTCGCCGGCCTCCTCGTCATACGGACTGAGATCGGTGATCTCTCTCTCAGCTGACTGTATGATTAACATTTGTGGGTCATACGGGAGAATGTAAGGGTCTTCGACCGTTGGACGAAACCTGTTCAAGTAAATAATATTCATCAACACACAATGTCAGAATTTATCAGAATAAGTAAGTTATGTAAATGAAAGAACCCGTGCTGTTTATTTGAAGTCACGATGGGGGCTGGTGCAGAAACGAAGAAGGGAGAGAAAGATGTGTTAAAAACGCCATTTCTGGTGCTATTGAAGTGCAGGGAGTCACATTATCTATTCCAATACTCTAAAAACAATGTGTGCGCTTAAAAAACGACATATATGGAACGTTTTATCAATTTATGATCTGGACTGGTGTTCAGGCTTATGATCCATCGGACAACCTGGCTTCGTGTCTGGGCTGATTTGTGTTTTTTTTTCGGGATGGTGTGTTGTTCGACGTGATGAACTTTTTATGATTAATAGATTCAAATTTTGAGAAGTTGTTCGTGAAACCAACAGAACAATAGCCATATGATCTTACGTCTAAAACATTTTATGAACAACCCTTCTACAAACCAAAATATGTGGTTTATTTGAATATAATCAAACTTTTTAAGAAGAAATTAAATAATTTACCTGTCAAAATATTCTGGGTCCCTGGCTTCCACATAAGGTATTATCTGTGAACAGGTATAGTCCACCTTCTCTTCCAACGCTTCCACGCGATCAATAAGATTGAGGTCGGCTCCAGTTCCCTCTAAATCCTTAATGGCGGAAATAAGCTGCCCTGTCATTTGATGAAAAAAATATATATAAATATATTTATTGAAGCACGGTTGTAGACCTATCTATATGCCAACAGATTATCTGAAACCAAACTTGAATATGGTTTGTAAATCATTCTCGCGAGAAATCGATTAGGCGTGACGAAGATTTGGGCGATAGGAACTTGGACCATTTCTATTTCAGAGTTTTAGAAACGTCACCAGTTTACAATAAACAGAATTTGGCCTTAGTTCGTTTTACTGATTTGTCCCATGTATAGCCTACTGTATTCAAGTTGTCCACACACCACGCATGTCACAAGAAATTAGGTGTGAAACCATGAACTAAAACAAAGAATAATATTTTTTTTGCTAATATTGCTTTCTTTATTGGCGAGAACGTTCATATTACATAAGGTATATCTGAAAAAAATAACTATAAACTTGTCTCGGCTATAAAACGTGTTCTCACCTTGGCCTAGTCTCAATCCAAAAAGACCGTCCACGTTCACTTGGCTGTAATCACTGGCGAAAAATTCTGCCAATTTCTCGATGGTCACGAACACGCGTTCTAAGAGGTCATTACTTGACTTGCTTTCTGGCAGCTCGTCTCTTAAAACGGGTTCTTCGGCTCCCGTCAGGCGCAGCAGAGCTAAACAAAGTAACAACGATTTTGGGAAAACCATTTTCTTTGACATTTGAAGATATGTTCACTCCTAGCGCAAACGTAACACTTATCACTAAGGAACGTCGCCAATAAGGTTATCTGATAAGTACTAGCGATATGAGATATACCAGGTGACGATATCATAGGGCTTATTGGATACACGGGGATTTTCTTATACCTAAATTGGAAGCGAGTAGATTACAGGTGGCTAACCATTGATTTGGAGAGTTGAATCATTACTCGTTCTATAGGTAGTAATTATATTTACACATGCACTTCATAATATCCGTCTTACTATGGAATGGAACGATTGACGTAATCATTTATTATTGTACCATTCCAGTAGTTTATGGGTCAACATATATTCAGCCCATGCGCAAACCACATGACCAAAGTGAAAGTAAATATCGTATACGACATATGATAGAACGTGTTTTAGCTCTATGCATAGGCCCCTAGAACTTTTTATCTATGTGATATGGGCCCCTGGCATTTAGTTGTTATGTCATGCAAAATTAGTAGTATAATTGAGAAATCTTGATTGTGTAAATACCTTTAGCTATTTTCGATGCCTCTTTCAATGCGCATACACGGTCATCAGTCGCTACTTAATTGCATTAACTTCATCATTTTGAAATACGCCCCCCCCCCCCCTCCCCTCAAGAAAGTGTAATAAACGACAGTGACTGCTTATAACGATTAAGATTGCGTATGTGTTGGGTAGGGGGGAGGGGGCAATCTTCTAAATAAATTAAAAAGCTGGACAGCGAAAGTCGTTGTTGATAATGCCGGTGTGAAAATGATAACAAATTACCCCGTGGAATAGCCCATACCATCCATGGCCGAGATCGTTCGCAGTGCAATTCCGGAGGAAAATGGACAAGACAATTATTAGACCCAAGATGGAGCCATACATATGATAGGACATCTCGATCCTATCATGCATTCCACATATTCCACATATGTGGAATTCAATTCCCGATATGTACATATCAGGAAATGAATTCAAGATATGTGGAATTGAATTGCACATATCTACAATTCCACGAAAAATTCAACTGATGGCCATTTTTTCATTGATCAAAGAGATGTACATGGCAAATATTATTTTTGTCAGCGAAGATCAAACTTCTCGATTTGAATAATGTTTATGAATAAAGTGCATCTATTTGTCCCAAATCACGCGCGAGCAAACGTTACAATTTGGCGCGGAAATGCAAACAGAAACATAACATTTCTGACGGTTTGTTATCATGACTAAAACTGAACCCGTTACCGCGACAATTCCAAGTCATATGTTATTTTAAGGCTCACTCCTTGTCGCTGTAGGGGTATTCTGTCTCCCGTTTTGAACATGAAAATAAAAAGCCCAAGACGTTAGTTAGGCCAACTAGTGCTATTAAGATGACTCATGTAATTCCGTAACAAAATATACCGTTTTTTCTGGCACAATTTTATGTGTTGTTTTCCGAGTGTTAATTGTCATTTACTTAGTTGTCCAATTTTTTTTGGCAAAAATCGATAATTCTGGTAATTTTTTTACCGTTACGGAACTACGGCTGCTTGTAATTCCATAACGGTTTATTCATTTACATCAAACATTTTAATTCAATTGATACCGAACGCATATATGAAACGTTGGATATGTAGAATCTAGGCCTATATAAACTTATGTCTGTCTTTAACCCTAGTGAAATATCAGAGGTTTTGGTTTATTACAAAAACATATATACGATTGAATATAAAGGTCTGAATGACATACCCCCGTTTTTAACACAATTATAGGAACTTGTCTGAACTTGTTATTTTAGTCAAGAAGATTTTAGCTGTGTCCATGTGTTTTAGTGTTCAAAAGTATAGTATGTTGCACATATATACCTAATTACAAATCAAACAGGCCTATGTAGAATACTTCAGTTATTTCTGAAAATAATAATAATTTGAATTAAATGCACAATAACGTCTACACATGTTTTACTAGAGAACTCAGAGATAACTTCAGAGAGACAAAATGGTCGCTCACGTGCGTATCAATACCAAAACAAAATACTGCGTTGCTTTTGTAGTTGAACGTAAAATACAGGCTTTGATAGAACTCTGTAAGAGGCAAACGGTCAAAATTGCATGCAGAACTTCATATAGATATTCTGAAAGCTAGGTAGAACTTATGTCCGGATTCGTATAGGTAAATGTAAATGTCCTAGGCAACCACTAACCCAGCACAGTCGAAACCTAATAAGACTACTGAGGTGATTGTTTGTATGTGAAGTTATTGAGAATAAGATACAAAAATAACTTCTTTCAAACGGATATTTGCATAGGTATTTTATTCGAAACGCTGAATGAGAAATGTAAATGTGGACCTATATAGGCCTACATAAGCGGGGTGTTTAGATGGCCTGCGTGACTTAAACTTGAATTTTTTGGAACTGAAATGGCAAATCTTTTTATACTATTGTTAAGGTTCTGCACACGAGAGGGTTTGGTAAAGCTTGCGCAGGCTTTTGTTCCCAGATTGTTCAGTATTGATGTGAATTTGAAATATGTCAAGTTGTGTGGACTCTGTTGCCTCTGTGGCATGACTTAAAACAATGCACGAAAAGGCTATACTCATAAGTTCTAGAAACTATCGAAATACAATTAAAGGTAGGCCTAAATGCCCGTCGACTGGATTAAAAAAATAGATATAAGTTGACATCGAGCGGACAACTCCTGAGGATTCTGAGATGATAGTTTTGATGAAGAGCCTCCTCGATTTTGTAAGTCGTTGTGAACCACCATGTTCTCAATTAGCATGCATGATCGTATGTATTTAAATTCTTGAGTTCCAAAACATCCCGCATACCAATATGCAGCATTTGTTCCTGTCTATATGAACTTTCATGAGATCCTAACTGGAAATTTGTGTCGCAACTTTGTTTCATAGGCCTATGTGTCAACATTTACGTTTTGTTAAAGAACATGGTATCATTTACACGGTTAGTCAGATAGAGAAAGTTGTTGTTGAATTTTATAATTGTTGCTTGCTTGTAAATATTTACCGAACGAAAATTGAATAATCGGGTTAAGGCTTAGTCTGCAATAAATACAGGTGTATATATATATATATATATATATATATATATATATGTATACTTCCATTTCAGTCGTTTATGGGGCATATTTCGATTTAAGACCTTTCTTGTGGGGCATATAAAATTTTACGGGGCATATATAATACCCCACAAGCATTTGCCTACAGATCGCCTGCAAATGTCACAATGATGAATTTTCTTATCATGACGCGTTATCATGTCTCATATCGATATCTATATATGACTTATCCCCCTTACCTCAAGTCATCAACAATGAAGCATTTTAGAGCTGACATGGCTGTGGAGGCTGCTGAGGTGTTGACCTGGTTGAAAGTCAACAGATAAGATGCTAGGTGTACAAACATTAGGGCTATTCTATTACCGGTACTGTAACATATGTGACCCAGTTTAAGAGATTAATAAGTTGGCCTAACTCCTAATGGATGTAATACTCTACTATTCACCTGTATAAGATGTAGAGGATTAAATTTTAACATGTAAGATATCTCAACCACGAAATAGCCCATATCATTATGGTGAGACTTAAGGGATTGAAACTGTACTTGTATTTAAAATAAAGTAATGGAGGGGCTTTGATTATTAGACTATTTTCCACATACAGCTCATGTCGAATTGCGCGGGTGTTGTGGTGGTGGGGGGGGGGGAGTGTCTTGAAACTTCTGTTCATCCATTTATTATTTATCTGTTTTGATTTTAGTTTTTTGATATTTTAGATACATATAAAATGTAATTTGCGTATGTCATAGCATCTACCACTTACTCCAATATTTAAAAATTGCAAAATTCTTCGGGCACAAAAACAAAAATGGTACGTAACTTATATAAAAGAAGAAAAATTACGAGTAAGTAAGTGATCGTCAATCAATCTGTCAAAAGTATTCCTTCTTAATGTGATTTTTTAGGTAGCTTGCTTGTTATTAATTGGTGTTTACCGCTTAACTACGTATTATTTCAACTATATGACGACATTGTCGGTTTAGATAGACAAGTCTTATCTTAAGCAGTTCTCAAAAAAAGGTTGGAAAAACACAGTAATGTAGAATTTTGCCATTCAAGTAGGTTGCTTTTATATGGCTACCCCTAATTAATTTATACAATTTCTAAAGCTTAAAGTGGCATGAGCTGTCGAAATTCACACTTTTTTCATAATTTCTGATCGACACGACAGTAAGAGGCTTTGAAGGCCACCGAAAGAGTAAATGATTGGCGTTGGAATGAGGAAAATCCATACAGTATGTGGCCTGTACGAACCGAAAACGTGTTCGAAAAGTAAAAAAATTGAAATAACCGGGACGACCATTCATTCATTCTAAGTCAAAGTTTGTTCAAAACAATACTTTATCGTACATTTTCGAGAATAGAAGCACTAAAAAGCTTCTGAATTATACGTCTTGAGAAAAATAGCCGATAATTTCAACATTCTGTTTTAACGTCAAAATATCAACATTTTGGCAGCTCATGCCACTTTAAGGGAATGAATTTCATTGGAAACTAAATATGTGTGGCGGCTACGATAATGTGTGTACCAGTACATACATAAATTCATAAATGCTTTGTATTGGAACATTACTCTTCCACTTATAAGCGCAGGTGGGAAATATTTAGATTCTTTATAATTGTTTTCTTTGATATCAAAAGTAACATGAGCTGCCAAATATAAGGAAACTTTGTTGAAACAGAATAAGCTAATTGTTTGCATTTTTTTTTATTAAGAAGAACAAATGCACTCATACATTCCGGCTATTTGATTTTTTCTGTTATTAGCACTCTGGTCTTCGGTTTGTATGTGTAACTGACTTTTAGATATCTTTTCAACCCCAGCTTTGCAAAGTACCGTACTTGGAATTTCTCTTGACAATAGGAATGTATGAAAACAGTCCGAAGTTTTGCATCACATTTAAAACTTGAACGGTGCCTTGAGCTTCCAAAATGTTGATATCTTTCCGTTCAAACAAAGTTTGAAATTATCTGCTATTTTTTTCAGAACAGATTACAAGCTTTTTAGTGCGACTAGTCTGAAGCGTGCGCGTTAGAATGGTGTTTTGAACTAACTTATGACAAAAATGAATGAAGGTTCGTCTCAATTATATAAAATTTGATATTGCACATCTTGTCAAAATTATTTGAAGTCCAACCTCCCATTAGCCGAGCCAAATCAATGATATTTAGCACATTTATTTAACTTATTCCACATTATAGTGCCAAGATACATCACCAACCAAGTTTTTATTAAGTTTTATGTAGATTTAGGGAAATTATTGTGGTTACACATGTCAAATTTTACCATTTTCAGGAAAACTTAGAGGGCGCTTGGCTAATAACTTTGCAACCAAACTATCAATCTCAATAAAATTACAGTATTTTGTTGCCTTGTCCAATAGCTACATGCATGAGAAGTTTCAATAAAATTCATTTAGACCTAAAGAAGATATTTGGAAAACACGACATCTACCCCATCTGTAAATAAATCTCCCAAAAATTGTCATCGCCATTTTGCTTAGAACTCCGTAAAAACTTAACAAAACAGCATGAGACTTGGCGAATACTTAGTCCATACCCAACTCTAGAGGCTTCTAATTTTTCAAAGGAATCTGTTAAGAAAACAGAATACTATGAGCGAAATTTTAAACACATTGTATTCTGAGTTGGGCACAACTTCACTCCATATAATTTTCCTTAAAATAAAGAAACCTTACATTTCACAGATTTCTCTGTTACTTTGCTTCTTTACTTTTTTGGATACGCTGATTCTAAATCTGCAATCATTTTTTTTCTAGCTGTCTTAGTTCCGAAAATAGAATTTTGCGCCAAAACAGCGTAATTGGCGGAAACGCCCTTGACGCCAAACCACGCTAAGTAGACAAAGTCTGTTAGTGTCATTTAAAAGCACATTAAATGCACTTTAGAAAACTGATCTAAGTTTATTCGTAGGCCTACCTTCAAAAGTATTCCAGTTAGGCCTATTTGCCATTTACAGGTTTCCTGAAGTTTTGTTATAATGGCGTTGCCATAGAGTGTATCATCTTAAAACGTATCACGTTTGAAAGTCCAACACAAGCCATTGCTAAATAAGTTTATTTGGTTAAAACTTGAGCAGAAACAGCTGAGTTATTTAACTTTAAAGTGGCATGAGCTGCCAAAATTCGCAGTTTTTTCATAACTTCTGATCGTCACGACAGTAAGAGGCTTTGAAGGCTATCGAAAAACTAAATGATTGACGTTGGAATGAGAAAAATCCATACAGTATGTGGCCTGGATGAACCGAAAACGTGTTCAAAAGTAAACAAAATTTAAATAACCGGGACGACCATTCATTCATTCTAAGCCAAAGTTAGTTCAAAACAGTACTTCATCGTACATTTTCGAGACTAGAAGCATTAAAAAGCCTCTGAATTCTACTTTTTGAGAAAAATAGCCAATAATTTCAGCATTCTGTTTTAACGTCAAAATATCAACATTTTGGCAGCTCATGCCCCTTTAAAAACCTGTTTACCGCTGTTTTTAAGTGTTGTTGTTGTACGATGTCCAACGAAAGTTTGAGGGCCTTTACGAACCCTGGGTCAAAATTTTTATCCTTGCATTTGTGTTCCTCGACCCCAAATTAGTCAGAATGTATACTTTACTTTTGATGGCCGGTTGATTATACCCTATTAATTTACATTTCAAAATTAACATTGAATCAGATGGGAAATTCCACCGATCTCAATAGGGGCGTGACCGGGCACGGTAGTGTATTCTAATGTAAACGAGCATGTTCCCCGACCACTAATTAGGCAGAATACATGTAACACACTTGTCGTTGGATGGAATTGAGCCCCCAAGAAATTAGTATCCTCCAAAATACATTTATGTTTTTTGAAAAATCCCCCCAAAAAGGTCAAGGTTATCAGATATAAGTTGGTTTTATTTAATGTTCATTTGTAGACTGAATATTTAACATAATAAATTGTTTCGGTCTATGTGGAAGCAACTAATTTCGCTTCGCGGCCCAGTTTCGAAATCCGTTCACCTTTAAATAGCTGATGAACCATAGCAAAAAGCCTTTAACTTGGAGGAAACATTTTCTTTCTGGCTAAAATTCATTCTTCTTAATCATTGACAGTTACCAACGACTTCCTTTTAAGAAGATATATGGGTTGGTTTTATTGATTTGGATGTGTTTTTGATGCCTACTGACTAAGTACGCATAGGAGAATAATAATTTCCTCCACTTCCCCTCCAATAATAAACTTAAAAATCGACATCAAGTAAGTTCATAAACTGTACAACTACGATAACCAAGCTTAAAAACCACCAGTTTATAAAATCTTTAGAAATAAATAATTTGGAATTGGTCAAATTTGGTGAAAATGCCTATCTTTTAACATTATGGCATTAAAAACAAAATGCTTTTTTGGCATAATTTTCTTGATTTTTAACATAAGAAGACAAATGAGAGCTCATATGATAGCTAATTTTGTCCTCTAACAGGAAATATAAACTATTGTTAGGTTCAATTGTTATTCTAAAAGAAAGAACTTAGTTTCCTCCAATAGAATTAATGTTTTTTTTAAATCCCCCCAAAAAGGTCAAGATCATCAGATATAAGTTGGGTTTTCTTCATGGTCTTTCTTAGACTGAATATATAACATAATAAATTGTTTTGGTCTATGTCGTAGCAAGTTATTCCAATCCCAGCCCAGTTTTGAATTCCGTCAACTTTTAACTAGGTGATGTAACATAGCCAAAAGCCTTTAACTTGGAGGAAAGACTTTATTTCTGGCTCAAACTGATTTTTCTTAATCATGGAGATTGACAGTTACCAATTACTTCATTTTAAGAAGATCTATGGCTCTCTTTTATTGATTTTGATGTGTTTTTGGAGCTTTAAATAAATCGACTAAGTACGCATAGGAGAATTACAATTTCTTCCACTTCCCCTCCACCAATAAACTTAAAAATCAACTTCAAGTAAGTTCATAAACTGTACTACTAGAATGACCAAGCTACAAACTATCAGTTTAGAAAGTCTTTAGAAATAATTAATTTGAATTTGGTCAAATTTGGTGAAAATGCCAATCTTTTAACATTACCACGTTAAAAACAAAATGCTTTTTTGGCATAATTCCCTTGATTTTTAACATAAGAAGACAAATGAGAGCTCATATGATAGCTAATCTTGTGCTCTAACAGGAAATATAAACCGATTTGGTGTACAATTTTTTGTTGATAAGGGTTTGAAAACTGATTGATATTGCAGAATTTGTCCACATTATCTCCCCTAAGCTAAACCAGATCTAAAACATTTAGCACTTTTATTTTAATTTATTCTATATTATACATTACCAAGCAATTTTTCATTAATTTTCATTAAGATCTAGAGAAGTTACTACGGTTCAAAGTCAACCTAGAGAGCGCTCTGTTAATAACTTTGTAACTAATCAACCAATCTCAGTGCAATCATAGTGTGTGCTTGTCTTATCCAATAGCTACTTTCATAAGCAGTTTCAGTGAAATTCCATAAGAAACAGCTGAGTTATTTTGTTTTAAAATCATGTTTACCGATTTTTATTCAACTTTTTTCATTTGTATGGGTCTGTATGGTATGCGAAGCCTATATACCACCAAAGGTTGAAGATTGATATTAAAATCTCTATGATAAATTGGGTATTCACTACAGTTTTCTGACAATGACTTTCTTCTAAACCCATTTTATCTTATGCCGGTCCCCAGACTTTTTTTCAAACTTGAATAACTTTGCTAAAAAAAAATGTAACATAGCTCTAAAATAGCTCATTCTTTCCGTCTTCAAAAGTAGGCCTACTATCCAATGGGTACATCAAGTTTTGGTTTCTAATCATCCACCCAAATTTCTGTTTAAATAATACATTATTTGATGTAGATTCCTGGTGGTAACTATGTTTTATTTTCAATGTAAACGATATCTGAGGCAATGGTTGAAATGACCGATCGCAAGAACCTTAGAACGTTTTTCGGTTGTAAGAAATGCTTAGAAGATTCAAAGAGTTTGACTTGAAATATTTTGCGACGGGAGCCGTCGTTTTCTATTAACACGTGGTCATGTGTCCATTTTGAATGGCCTTAGGCCGTAGTTATGGTACCAGCGGCCGAAGGTATAGTGGCCCTGACCTCTAAGCTCTAAGCCAAATTCTGAGATCGTGGCCGTCATTATAATGGCAATCACTCCAAACCCCAAATTCGGCCACCGTTATAGCTAATGATGGCCGTGACTAGGGTGCGCAGATAATTAGGGTTATATAGTTCCTTGGTCTAGGTTTAGTTTGATGCCTGATATTGGAGTATTTGTATCGACAGTAAGCCTTTTCAGTGAGTTTGGTTCAAGGCAAGGCTTAAGATAAAACACATACTTTATTTCAAAGACAAAATCTGTTACGCTTCAACACATGTTTCCGTGCAATCTGACTAAAGTTGAGATGCTTATTGAAAATATCTATCTTTACGTGAGACTATATATATATATATATATATATACGGCAGCTACCAAACTTTACTTGTTCATGTTAACATATTAATTCCTCAACGAAGACAAAATGTAATTCCGTTACTAACACGTGATTTAGGTCAGTTTGGAATATATGAAGGTGATACCTGGAAGTGTATGTTAGATAATGTTACAAAAGTTACAAAGCATTAAAATATAATCATTTATTCCACCGTTCCTGTTATAGGGTCGTTGGATTTTCAAATGAATAACACTCAACGAAAAGTAAGGTTGACTTACTGTAATTCCGTAACGCAATATTTTGAGGTCACGTGACTAATACATTTGCGCACTAAAACGTTCCAATTAAACTGCATGGATTTCCTTCGGGTCTGTTTATATGATGGGCGTCAGTCGATACCGTGATATAACAATTTTAGTTTCAAACAAACTTTCAGCCTGTGTCTAGGGCTGTCGTTTAATTCCGTAACGCTGGAATTGTTGATATGTGCAAATGAATTGCACATATAAATTCAATTCCTGATATGTACATATCGGGAATTGAATTGCACATATGTGGAAATGAATTCAAGATATGTTAAATAGGCCGAAACGACTTGCCATACTGGGCCCATAGGGACGGGGCCTCGAGCCTCACCTTGTGTGATAGAGCTTGAATAGCCGAATAATCCAAATCTCAAATATCTTCATCAGCGGCGGTGACACTTCCCCGTGCAGATCTATCAAATACGCAGTTTTATCGTCACAAAAATACTAGAACGACAAAGCCGTCTCTATGGTGCTGGGAATATAACACATTCCAACAGTGCAGATTTCTCGTCTAAATATACAACCTACAACCTCCCTTGCACGATAACTGGGGAGGCCAACAATTATGCAAGGAGGCACGTAGGCCTACTGTTTGACTATGCCTATCTGGGATACATCTAAATCGGGCCAGATTTTCACACATCGGAACGTCTGAAATTCATATTATTTTAAAAAAAAAAAAAAAAATTTTCCCTAAGCTGCTATTCGTTTTTGGGATCAAAGTATACAATGGATATTCATACTCAGCTTCATTCACCCAGACCAAAGGTATATAACTCATTTGACTGGTGATTAAACAGAGTAATCTTGTCAGAGTTACTGCCCTTGAATCGGTAACCTGGCAACAACTAGCGCCATCTTCAAACATTTTATGCGATAAGTTCTTTTGTCAAATGTATAGATATCATATGAATTTATTCTGAACAGACAAAAGTTCAATCATGGTTCTTGTTCAGGAAGAAAGGCCAGAAACGCACGAAGCGCCCAAACTAATCCAGGTAATTTATGAATTTATTTCTTGACTGACTTGTTAAGCGCGTCACGATGACAGGTGCCTCTCTGTCAATGTTGCAACAACAACATTGCAACCTATTACCTACTCCTAAATACTTGTCTTCTAGCCTTACCAAATCAATTCGATCGATTTTTGCCCCTTTTATTAACACTGACTAATGCAATAAATGACGCAGAAATATATGTAAACATTTTCTCTCCAATCTCATGCACAGTTAGAAGTGCGAGATTTGAAATATATATTGCTTATTATAGTTTATTGATTTCTGTAAAGCCAGGATTACTAAATTAATCACGCAAAGAATCCTGTAAATGTAAATGCTATAAGTAACTTAAGTAATCCCCTCTGCAAAATGTTAACTACAGTGCTTGGGCTGGTCGGCTTCCATATTTTTCGTTAGCCCGGGTTTCTGACTCCAAAATAACTATTTTTTCATACTGACGGTCGTATTTTGGAGTAGACCGCTCAGCTTGTGGTCAGATTTAGACAGCAAATAACAATATAGTGTCATTACAACATTCATGAATACTTGAGCCTTTTGTAAAGTGAATTTAAGTTTTAACATTTAAAAACTGAAAAACCGCTAACCAGTGTTACGTCATCAATGGCCGACAGTTTGAAACTGGAGAAGGCAAAAGTGAATTCAGGGGGAAAATAATGTTTACTGGCCGATCCTGCTCGTCCATATCAGACACTGGTACGTAGTGAAATTATCTATGAACACGATTATGACCGTTTAGGCACGATTTGAGTAAGTTATATTGTTATTTCATTATCTTTAATCGTCTACTCTGGCTTTTTGATTGCAATGAACCCTGACTCCCAAATATGTTTGTCAGTATAAAAAAAATAGTAATTTTGGAGTCAGAAGCCCGGAATAATTTTTCGTTTGCTGTCCACTCTTTTGATCGCAACTCACCATGAATCTATGACCACCATTTCTTTCCCTACACCAACAATACTGAGGCATTTCGAGAAAATAAGCTAGACAGGGTTGACATTTATTTTTTCTGCTTTTTTGTTGAATTACAATGTAACAGGACACTTTTTTCCAATTTTAATCCGCAATAACATAACCTTTACAAGTAGAAACTTGTAATAATGTAAATTTGTCAAATTTAACTAATATCATAGCAAAAAGTATATGAATTTGTAAGGGTCTGGACTATTAGTGACAACTTTTTTTATATGCAAAACATTATGACTTCATTTGTCATTTTAATATGATTATCATACTTGAGATATAAATTTATATGTACAGTATATCACATGGCTTTTTTTTTTTGATCTGTTTACAGCCTCGACATCACACAGCCAAGATTTCAGTATGGTGAGCTAGAAAATATTAAATTTCTTTTATTTATTTATTTTTTTGTCTTTTTATCTGCAGAATAATTAACCTGATAACCCCAAATTACAGAAAACTGCCTTTTCAAAAATATGTGATCTGCCTTAATTGTGTAGATGTAAATTAAATACATTTAAAGTGGCATGAGCTGCCAAAATGTTTATATTTTGACGTAAAAACTGAATGTAGAAATTATCAGGTATTTTTCACAATATAATTCGTAAGTTTTTTAGTGCTTTTAGTGTCGAAAATGTACGATAAAGTATTGTTTCGAACTAACTTTGGCTTAGAATGAATGAGTTATTTAAATTTTCTTTACTTTCCGAACACTATTCCGGTTCGTATTTAGGCCACTTACTGTATGGATTTTCCCCCATTCCAACGCTAATCATTTAGTTTTTTGATAGCCTTCAAAGCCTCTTACTGTTGTGACGAACAGAAATTATGAAAAAAGTGTGAATTTTGGCAGCTCACGTCAGACTTGAACTTTCATTTTTCTTGATGGTGACAAATAACATGGGCTCAGTTAGGAGAAATTTCATTGTTCAGGCTACATATATTTAGCATTAATGTTGCTGTATAAATATTTGTATAAACCAAATTATTATCCATAGGCTTAACCTTAATAAAGGGAATTAAACAAGTTAACAGTACTTCAGTAATAGTTATATTCCCAGAAACAAATTTAGCTTTTCAAATTTTAAATTTATGTTCAGCTGGTATATTTAAAGTGGCATGAGCTGCCAAAATTCACACTTTTTTCATAAGTTCTGATCGTCACGACAGTAAAAGGCTTTGAAGGCCACCGAAAAACTAAATGATTAGCGCTGGAATGAGGAAAATCCATACAATATGTGGCCTGTGCGAACCGAAAACGTGATCGAAAAGTAAACAAAATTTAAATAACCGGGACGACCATTTATTCATTCTAAGCCAAAGTTAGGGTAGAACAATACTTTATCGTACATTTTCGAGACTAGAAGCACTAAAAAGCCACTAAATTATACTTATTGAGAAAAATAGCCAATACTTTCAACATTCTGTTTTACCGTCAAAATATCACCATTTTTGGCAGCTCTTGCCACTATCATACTGATGTTATCATGCTATTGTAGTAAGAACGGTTGAACATAATTTTTGTTTACATTTATTGTATAATAAAAAGGTGTGTGACCCGTGTATTGTGAGCCTTGACTAGAACATCTCTTTTTTTTTTTTTTTTTTTTTTTTTTTTTTTTTTTTTTTTTTTCAGTTTAAGCCTATACAAATGCATATAGGCGTTTATTGAAGATAGTCACGAATTTACAAAATGCCGCAAATGTACTCCCTACGTGACCAGGTTGCACTATACGGCTTGTACTAATGTTTACACTAGGACTGATACATATACAATACAATGTACATTGAAATATAAAAAAAGGCTACACAAACATTGTTACAATAAAACATTTTGTTTGTGTTCGTCTTCACCTTTATGTTACATTTTGCTGTTTACTATTAAAATTGTCGATGAGAAACATTTGTCAACATTGTAAGTTATTTGTTGATACAATACAGTGAGTTCATAGAAAGTAACATATTTAAAACGAATAAAATAAAAATGACCGAGATGAAACTAATGAGATGAACAAACATTTTTTTTTTTTTTACACTTTGAAGAACATATAGTTATTCCCCTACATATAAAAATTAAAAAACATTAAAAATTAAAAAAACAAAAAATTGTAACATATTTGATCCGCTTTACTCGACAAACACAGATAAAAACACACACACACGCAAGAAGATGAAAGTTTTAAATTGTTAGTTTTAACGACTGTTATCGTGCCTTTTTAAAAAGAGACTTACAACATTTGCTGAAAATATAGGGAGTTCATGCCAACACACTTTGATCTCACTGAAATTACATTTTGTAGATATGATCTAAAATTTATGAAGTAACAAGGGGTGCCAGCAATATGACAACTGTATAGAAAATATTTGGCGTACAATAGACAAAAATTTATCAGATTATATTCATTTCCATTGGAATCTAAGTAGCCATAAATAATCTGATCAACCGACAATGACACATCGTTCTCAAGAACGTCTGCTAACCAGCTCACAAATAATGTCCAAAATTTTGACTTTGACATACACCGTATTAAATTGTGTTCTAAAGAGTCCAAACAATTGCATTTCGTGCAATTCGCAGAGGATTTGATTTTTAGCTTATGCAGAAAACTATTGCTTGGATAAATGTTATGCAGAATTTTGAACTGTAAAACGCGGACTTTATTTTCCACGTTAAGTTCATGGGGTAGAGACCACATTTTCTTTTGCTTTGATACCAATTCATCGGAGTCAAAATTTAGCTCTTTTTTGACAGCTGTCAAAGCGATAAACTTTTTGTAGAAGTAATTACATTTGACGTTTGGATGATTTATCAAGTCAATTAGGTAATAGGAGTAGTCTCCCCTTACTGAATATACATGAAGCACTAAACATATCTTGGCTAAACCAATTATTGTTTTAGTCTACTCTATGTATCACAGTCTTTCATAATCCCGAGTGTCACATTAAACCCTGATCAAACATTCAATCTAACGTTTGAATCAAGAATCTTACATACATCTTACTGTAGAAGTATAATCATTTCTGAATTTGTTTGTTTCTTTTTGTTTCAGGGCTGACTTAACTGTTGATGATGTGGACAGATTAAATGAATCCATGAATGCTGACCATGTGAAAAAGTAAGTCAGAAACCATCAAAGACTCATCGCTAAAATACAGAAAACTGTTTTCATTTAAAAAGATGATTTTCTGTTTTTTTCCCAAAATTTATGTAGAATAATGTAGAAACATTCCATTCTTTCCCACATTCAAAATTTTTGTCATTTTTTATTTTTATTTGAAATCGAAGTTTTTATTTGTTAGGGACCCAACATGTGAACAGAAATTGAGCCTTGGCAGGCAATGAATAAAATGACAACCAGTTAAGTTGTCCAATCAAACATGTGACATAATCTGAGAAATACCGACTATAGTATGAGAGACACAAAAAGTTTGAAATTATAGACTAACAAAAAAACAAAAACAGAAATGTGTGTTATCAAAAAAAGACTTTTAACTGGGCATAATTATTGTGCTCTATGTTTAATTTTACTTATCATAAGCTTGTGTATATTTTCTTCACAAATTTTTAAATATCTATGGCGTACAGTGTGCTTTTAACTATTATTAAGATACATTAATTGAATGCTGGCTGTGTGAAAAAGTATTAAGCGGAAACATTTACAATTATTAGACCAGTATCATCGACCATTAAATCAGAACCATCAACTGTCAAATCAAAATCACGGAATATTAAATCAAAATTATCAAGAATTAAATCAGAACCATTAACTATTCAATCTGAACCATCAGCTATTATCAGCTATTGAATCAGAACCAACAATTTAAAATCAGAACCATCAACTATTGAATCAGAACCATCAACTGCCAAATCAAAATTATCAAGAATTAAATCAGAACCATCAACTACATGTATTCAATCCGAACCATCATCTATTATCAACTATTGAATCAGAACCATCAACTATTGAATCAGAACCATCAAATTTTAAATCAGAACCATCAAATTTGAAATCAGAACCATCAACTTTTAAATCAGAACCATCAACTTCTAAATCAGAACCATCCACTTTTAAATCAGAACCATCGGCTATTGAATCAGAACCACCAACTTTTAAATCAGAATCATCGACTATTGAATCAGAACCATCAACTTTTAAATCAGAACCATCGGCTATTGAATCAGAACCACCAACTTTTAAATCAGAATCATCAACTATTGAATCAGAACCATCAACTTTTAAATCAGAACCATCAACTATTGCATCAGAACCATCAACTATTAAATCAGAACTATCAACTATTGCATCAGAACTATCAACTATTGCATCAGAACCATCAACTATTAAATCAGAACCATCAACTATCAATCTCGGCCATCACCTTATAACAAAGAATGCAACAAAATGACTTTGAGACAAAAGGACATTTGTAAGGTCACAAAGCAACCATTCTTTGTTTTGTGGGATCTTTTTGTACATGTATGTATCGTCGAATGCCATTTGTCACTATAGCGTGCTTTGATCGAACGTTGTTATCACAAATGTAGGTTATCTGGACCGACGGGACACCATAAACATATTCCCCTATCAACGTTCTGTGGAAAAGGCTTTCCACGATTTTTGGCTGAGATGTCAACCCACACGATTAATTGGCCTAAAAATATATGAACAAGTTTCTAGTTTTGCTCAAAAAATTATTTCAGGACTTGGTACAGAGATGTATATGTCAATTTATATAGTGTTTTCAGCTGTATTACAATTTGTGCCGACTTTCACTTTAAATTATTCTTTTGCGCTAAATCACATATTGTTTTGTCTTCTGTTACAGAGTCCTTTCAGAAATCTTTAACCTGACTGACTACACGGAGAGTTTAAAGACCGGTGTTCTGATAGACCTCTATTACTACACTATCCAGTATGCCAGGGATCACAAATTCTCCAAAGAACAAACTGCTGCATTGTTTTCTATCGTCAAACAAACTCATGAAGTCTGCATTGGTGAGTTTTTGACAGAAATAAAGTTGTTTTTTTTTAATTCAAGTAAACGTCCGTTCACTCTCTCCGATTTGTTGTACCGTCTAGTAGCATGCGATTAAAATGAATGCTTTTCGATACCATTTGTCAACCAATCAAATACACCCATTTTAATTGCATACAACAAAGCCCGTTCACACTCTCCGATTTGTCGTACAGTCTAGTAGCATGCGATTAAAATGAATGCTTTTAATTGGTCGATACCATTTGTCAACCAATCCAATACATCCATTTTAATTGCATACAACAAATCGCTCCGTGAGAACAGGCCTTTAGGGGAAAAAAAATGAAATGTCAAGTTACAATTATGGGTTGTATCTTGAGCAGAGCAAAGTCTCTGAAGATCAACAGTTACAAAATTACACGTCACATCATGAAACATGCCTCTTATGGATTAGATACGAGTTTCAGTCCCACTCAGTACTTTAACAACCTATGTGGGATGGTTGCCAGTTACTTCCAGAAGGTCATAGGTTTCCTCTGGGCATAGAGTCTGGTTTCCTCCCACCATAAAACTTAATTTTAAGTGCGGTGTAAAACATCAATCAATCAATCAAATAGTATTGAGCAAGGGACTGTTAGGATGTCAGATTTATGCGACGAGGGAAATTCTCGTTATTTAAGAGATCTTTTCTGCTCAAAATTTTAATTCATTTTCCTATGGCAAACACTTTTTATGCTGCATGTATTTATAAGGTACTATTGTATGACAAGCTGTATATTAAGAGCGCTTATAGAGTTATGCTTAAATACGGTAAGATCTCCGCTAATTCAAGGACCAGTGATGTGAAAATAATGAATTATTACATGGCTATTTGCCACATTTGGTCTATAAAAACAACAACAGCGATCGTTCAATAGGATTATCTGATTGCTCACTCCAGGAGGTAAGACTCTCAACGAAAAAAGTTGAATTTTAAGTGTACTTTTGTTAATGTTTTTCTGGCCCTTGAATTTTTTAGAGTACTTGAATTAGCGGAGATCTTACCGTAGTATCAAAGCAAGACAGTATTCAAATTACACTCTATAATGAATTCTTCAAGAAATAGCCGAATATCGAGAATGACCATGAATCTACAATTATACTTATACTTTTTCTTGCAGAAACGCCTTTTGGAAACGTTGACCACACTTTCACATTTTTTAAGGAGCTCATTTTACGACACGCTGTCAATGTAAGTACACAGATACTTTTATCTCGTAGATATTCAGAGGGGCCTCCGTGGCTCAGTAGGTAGAGCGTTGGACGTTCAATCTGAACAGCCTTCCACCAATGGGTCACTGGTTCAAATCCCACACAGTCCAAACATTTTTGAAAATTTCCTGACTGGGTTTTCACTCGAACGACCTACATGTATGTGGGGTGGTTGGTAGTTGTCACTGGAAGGTCATGGGTTTCCTCAAGGCATAGAGCCCGGTTTCCTCCCACAATAAAACACCAAACAATCAATCACTTTAGATATTCTGAAAATCAGAATGGGCCTTGACGGCTTAATCGGCAGAGTTATGTCAGTTTGAGACAGGCCTCCCATCAATGTGTCACAGGTTCAAATCCTACTCAGACTAAATGAAATGGATAAATTTCTGTGTGCTTTTTCACTTATACGGCTTACGAAGTGGTGCCAGATACACACAGGTCAGAGGTTACCTCCAGGCGAAGGGCCCGGTTTCCTCCCCAAGGAAACCTGGCAACACTGTCATGTAAGTGAAATAATCTTGAGCGCTGCGCAAAACACCAAACAATCCATCAATCAATCCAGGCGAAGGGTCCAGTTTCCTCCCCAAGGAAACCTGGCAACGCTGCCATGTAAGTGAAATACTATTGAGTACGACAGAAAAAATCAATCAAATAACCAGAATGATTTATGGGTTAACTGCTTTCTGTTCCAGAGACCCCCTCACAGTCTGGAGATGTTTAATGCTGATGAAGTCAAATCTATCTCTGAATATATGGTCAATACGTACTTCAGACATTTCAAGATGTACAAATATGTCTTTACACCTCTGGTAAGCTAATCCTTGATAATAATTCAATGTTGAGTGCAGTGTTAAAGGAGACAGCACGTTTATTGTGATTCTTCACTGACCTTCAGATTTGTAGAAAAATAAGAAGTGATCAATCTCGGATGAAAAACTGTTCCGCCAAAAATATACATTAAAAGAGTTATTTAGGCAATTCCCTGTTGCTTTGTTTTCTGTCTGACAGTCAGTAAACAAACAGCCTAAAATGTACAAATTTTGTCTTTTATTAGCACACATTTGCATTTTCTACAGGTTACATGCTTTACTAAAATGTTTTATTTCAACGTTGGCATGAGCATTTCAACAGCTCATGCCACTTTAACGGATCAACTAATTGTTGACTGTTGCTTTAGTATTGTCAGAAGTCTATGAACAGGGAAGTGTGAAATGTCGCATTACCCCATATTCAGGGCACTGGCGCTTTCAGCCTGCTTATACTACATTATGTGACGTTTATGCGCGGTAGATTTTGAAATTGTCAACGGTTGCGCAATTTCAAATCAGAAAATAAATTCATTCTCCACTTACTGCATCTATCGGCAATTCCAGTAACCGCAGTTTCGGAGAATGCATTGGTTTTTATAAAAGCTTTACCGAACATGCGACTCTGATATCTCCATTTCGACTCAAATCGTTCCAAACAAGTCTTCTTGTCTCATTTTCAACTTTATGAAGTTCTTCGGAAACTTTAACTTTTGCTCCATCAAGTACTGTTATCATAAATAAAATGTTCGCCATGTTTTTTCTTATGCATCCCATAATAGTTCATATGAGAAAGTGAAGAAAAGCCACGCTATCTGACTAACCGAGAGAGGGCTCTGTGTATGGTGACCTCTGGGTCAAACGGCGCCAATGCCCTCAACACTATGTAATGGAACGCTTCACACTTCCACATTCATAGACTTCTGGTATTGTTTAATCTCAGCCATTACATGGATTTAGTGAGTGGATTTAGTGAGTGGATTTTTCACTCCATCGCTGTATGTATAGAAGAGTCGCCAGGTACTGCCGAAGGTCAGGGTTTCCTGGCTCACTGTAGCGCGGCCATTTAAGTGAAATAATATTGTTTGTGGCGTACAACATTAATCAATCAATCGATTTAGTCGAATAATATATTTATGATCACTAAAACACATGGGGACAGGGAAAATCTTCTTGTCTAAAATAACCATGCAGACAAGTTTTTAATTGTAAACGGTAATATATTTGTGTTTCCAATTGTAGGTGAGATTAGATTTATCCATATCCTATATTGGTATGCCAGATCCACCCCCAGAACCTGAAGGTAAACATTTCATTGATGTCACATGCTCGTTATCAACCTTATTTTATAAACTGTGCCTCCGTGGCTCAGTCAGCAGAGCACTAGTCTCTCAGTCTAGCACACTCCTTCAATAGATGTTTTGCGGGTTGCATTCCCACTCAGTCCAAAAGACAAAAAAATGGGGGTTTTCACTCATCGCCTTATGTGGGCGAGTTGCCATGAATGTCATTGGTTGGCACTTCAATGAAATAATCTTGAGTAGAGCATAAAACATCAATTAAATAAGCGTTTTATAAAATGTACATGTATGCTATAATCTGAAATTCACAAAAAGCTAATGGGACGGATTCATTTTCATTCATGCAGTTTTATTTTTGTGGAGTTATCTTTTTATCAATTTGAATTAAGTGGATTGATGCAGAATTAATTGAAATTTATCCAGGTTTCCTTTCAACACCAGCATATAAGTGACATAATCTTGAGTGCAGTGTAAAACACCAATTAATGAATGTATCAAATCATTATTAGTCCAACCTGAGTCTTCATTATTGTAGAGTTGAGTGAAGCGACCCCAGAATGTGAGGCAGTCAAAGAGGATGAAGGAGCTGATGGCACGCCCACACCAGAGGCAGGGGAGACAGAGGAGGATATAGGTCAGTTCATATACAAACAACCCTATCCTCAAAGGAACACTTGCCTTTAAAACGCAGAAATATGTTTGCAATAATAAAAGTTCACGCTTCTGTGTATTTTTTTCCAGTTACATTTTTTTTCTTCTTATAAAATTCAAGTTTTGACATCAATGTGTATTTTACTTTGAAATTGATTTTTAAGAAACTGGCAATGTGTCAACAACAACCAGCATAACCACAGTTATGTCCTCTAAACAAGCATTTAGTACATTTATTTAAAGTTTAACTGCATGCACAGAATTTACTTTAAGGGATACAAAAAAAAAATTGCTGTTAAATTTGAGATTGTAAACTGGAAACAAAATTTCTAAGACCTGAAGTTTGTGTAATTCTATTTAGAACTAGACATACCGATATTTAATATGCCCCATGTTAAATTTTAGTGAATTTTCTTATTTGAAACTTGCCTAAATGCGTCATCTTTATAAATGATGATGTCTGTAAGGCTACGACAGCAACGGTAACAAAGGGGCAGGAGATGAATAGGTTTTATGCCTGACAAAATACAAATAAAAAGTTTCTCTTATGGAATTATTTTCTTTTTATCACCAGCTGAAGAATCTGCAGCGAAGAAAGAGTTGAGGTCCATGATCAAGAATTATTTAAGTGAAGAAATGAAAAAGATGAAGATGACAGTGGATGAGCAGTTGAAAACAACTGAAGAAGTTCTTAATAAAAAACTGGAGACTGTTGAGACTACCCCAGGTAAAAAGGGAGGCAGAGGCTCACCGAAGGGCAAGAAGAAGTAGAAGACTCCAGTATCACTCACTAAAAATATATTTTAATTACGGACTCAAAACCAAACAGAAGCCAGTGTTCAAACGTTCGTTGGTCCGTTACCAGTGCAGGTTATCCCAGTCTCTTCTTTTTTTCAACTGGTTTGGGGGAGGAATTTAGTTATAGCCCAAAAAACATTGTTGCGTTACTGATAGAAGAATTTTTGAAGAAGAAAAAAAATCTTCAAATACTTTTATGCTGTTAAATACTATAATCTGGAAATTTTATTGAATTCAACTGCCTGAATATCTAAGATTTGACCCAAGGTTTATTCAACAATTTGTGCAAATTTAAGAAGCAGAACGTTTCATATTTTATTGTGGCACTATGCTGTGTGAAGAAATACCGAATCCTCTTTGTGCCCCGCAGACCATCGCCAGCATAATATTTGACTAACCAAGGATGTAGTGTAAAAACATCAAACAATCCACTTCATTATTATCATAAGCGTATTTAATTTTTATGACCAAGGGGTTTGTGTCGACAAACTTACAAAACTAATTCTTACCAATGTTCATGTGAATTATATCAGGACTGTTACTTATATTAACCTTGTATATATGTGTATATTTGTCAACAATAAATTATAACTTCAACATAACTGTTTTGATTTTAAATTTATTAACTGTCTGGAGCATTTGTTTGCTTCATAAGCACATAACATTACTTCCATAAACAAACTTAAAAAAATGTCACTTCCGATGAAAGTATTATTCCCGTCAAACAATATCACTCAACTTAGCTCGTTTTGGCGACAACAATCAGCAAAAGCTATCAGGTGGACGTTTCACGAAGCCGTCGCACAGTGTGATCAATCGCAGTTACCATGACGTCGTATCTCTTCAATATGGTATCCATTGGCAACTAGGCTTCGTTTGAGATGTGAAGGCTTTGTGAAACGAGCCCCTGTATATTATTGAAGTTCTTGTCACAAATGTTTGGGTTTTTTAGTAGGTGGTTCATTAAGACTGGAATCTTCAGGCTCATCGTATGAAGCTCTGTGGTTGTTAGAATCTAAACAAATATCTCGGATACCACCCGTCTGTAAAGACAAAAGTTTCCAATTCAAATATTGATTGATTCGTGTTTTACGCGCACTCAAGATTATTTCACTTATATGGCGCGTTGTCAGTTTTATTGTGGGAGGAAACCGGGCTCTATGCCCAGAGGAAACCCACGACCTTCCGTTGGTAACTGGCAACCATCCCACATAGGTCATTCGAGTGAAAACCAAGTCAGAAAAGTTTGATCAAACCTCTGATATTCAGTTGTTATCTGGCGACAGTTCAACAAAGGTCAATCATATGAAAAGCCAATCAGAAAACATTACACACTAAGTGGGATAGCCCCTTGTGGAAGGTGGATTCAATTTTCTACCTACCAAGCCACGAGAAAGTTCCCATTGTTGAATTGAGATCTTCTGAAATATCTATCCAATATAACAAGAAGTTACAAAAAAAAAGTTTCTGGCTAACACTTGAATACTAAATACTAGCTGTACTTGGCATCACATTCTGATTGATGGATGTTTTATGCAGCAGCAGCACTCAAAATTTGACTTGTATAACAACCTAGCGAGATTTAATAGAAGAGGAAACGAAGCTTTCAGTCAGAGAAAACCCCTTTAACCTTCGGCAGGTACCTGGCAACCCCTCTCCCCCACATTGATTGATGTTTAACGTCACATTTCACTCATATGATGGGGTTGCCGGAATAAGTGGATATGAAAACTGAGCTCTTTGCTTGGAGGAGCACTGTGGCCTTAGTCTGGCAACCCTCCTACATGGAGAAATTAAGGGGAAACCCCATTTAGAATATTTCCGATTAGTCTTTGGACGGAGTAGAATTTGAATTTGAACCATCAATGGAAGGCCTATATCACAGTCTGAGTAACTATTGCTCTGTCAACTTTCACTTATAATAAAAATGTTTTTATAAAAAAAAATCACTGATCTCCACAAATGATCAGTCTCCCTGAAATACCATCAACTACATGTATAAAACAGACAAAATTTGTAAGCAGGGCTTCAGTTCAAATAACTGCTTTCCAATAAAATGTTGAGAATTTATCAGTGGTTCATATTCAGATTGTAAATAAACTCACCGTTATTTGATACTGTATAACTGCTTCTTGTTTGAATGGTGATTTATAAAGTAGAGCATGTCGATGTTGTCCCTCCCAGTATAATATCACTCTGATTGTACTGGCATGACCCCAACTCTCCCCCAAGGCAGGGATTAACTGAGACCCCTGCTTACCCATAATCTTAGTGGTCATCTGATTGGTCAATACCACCTACAACATAGATACATGTAAATAAAACATAAATAACTAGAGATTAAGTGATTGCACGCAATCACTGGAGATGGCTCCGCGAAGGAGGGGAACTGATTGACAAGGGTATTAGAACCGGCAGTGTGGTTTGAGAGGTGACATAAAGAAGAAATGAAACAATAAAGATGATGTATGATATTCTTGGCATTAATTACTTTAAAAGATGGCTGCCAGAAAAGAAGGCTGAAAACTTATAACAAATAATGCCTTATCACAAGTTTACTCCAGATAAAATATTGCTCATAATCTAATATGCTTCATGGCAGCCATATTGTGTTGGGTACATGGCTGAAAATTGATCCCAATCGCCCTTTCCTCAATGTCAAAGCACACCTCAGGTTTGATATTGTATTGCGCAGATTGCTGAAAACCAATCCCAACCGTCCTCTGCCCGATGTCAAGGCACAGCCCAAGTTTGAACTTCATCGGATGAATCATCCACAAGTTATTGCCCGGACAAGAAAATCATGCTCATAATCCAATATGATGGATAGCGGCCATATTGGATTGCGCACATGGCTGAAAATCAATCCCAACCGTCCTCTGCCTGATGTCAAGGCACAATCCAAGTTTGAAGTTGATCGGATTAATCATTCATGAGCTATTGTACAGACAAGGATGGAAAGACGAACAGCCATATTGGATTGTGCGCATTGCTGAAAATCAATCCCATCCATCCTCTCACCAATGTCAAGGCACACCCCAAGTTTGAAGTTCATCGGATGAATCATCCACAAGTTATTGCCCGGACAAGAAAATCATGCTCATAATCCAATATGATGGATAGCGGCCATATTGGATTGCGCACATGGCTGAAAATCAATCCCAACCGTCCTCTGCCTGATGTCAAGGCACAATCCAAGTTTGAAGTTGATCGGATGAATCATTCATGAGCTATTGTACGGACAAGGATGGAAAGACGGACGGGCGGACGAACGGCCATATTGGATTGCGCACATTGCTGAAAATCAATCCCATCCATCCTCTCACCAATGTCAAGGCACACCCCAAGTTTGAAGTTCATCGGATGAATCATCCACAAGTTATTGCCCGGACAAGAAAATCATGCTCATAATCCAATATGCCGGATAGCGGCCATATTGGATTGCGCACATTGCTGAAAATCAATCCCAACCGTCCTCTGCCCGATGTCAAGGCACACCCCAAGTTTGAAGTTGATCAGATGAATCATTCATGAGTTATTTTACGGACAAGGATGGAAGGACGGACGAACAGACGAACGGCCATATTGGATTGCGCGCATTGCTGAAAATCAATCCCATTCATCCTCTCACCAATGTCAAGGCACACCCCAAGTTTGAAGTTCATCGGATGAATCATCCACAAGTTATTGCCCGGACAAGAAAATCATGCTCATAATCCAATATGACGGAGAGCGGCCATATTGGATTGCGCACATTGCTGAAAATCAATCCCGACCGTCCTCTGCCCGATGTCAAGGCACACCCCAAGTTTGAAGTTCATCGGATGAATCATCCACAAGTTTTTGCCCGGACAAGAAAATCATGCTCATAATCCAATATGCCGGATAGCGGCCATATTGGATTGCGCACATTGCTGAAAATCAATCCCAACCGTCCTCTGCCCGATGTCAAGGCACACCCCAAGTTTGAAGTTGATCAGATGAATCATTCATGAGTTATTTTACGGACAAGGATGGAAGGACGGACGAACAGACGAACGGCCATATTGGATTGCGCGCATTGCTGAAAATCAATCCCATTCATCCTCTCACCAATGTCAAGGCACACCCCAAGTTTGAAGTTCATCGGATGAATCATCCACAAGTTATTGCCCGGACAAGAAAATCATGCTCATAATCCAATATGACGGAGAGCGGCCATATTGGATTGCGCACATTGCTGAAAATCAATCCCGACCGTCCTCTGCCCGATGTCAAGGCACACCCCAAGTTTGAAGTTCATCGGATGAATCATCCACAAGTTTTTGCCCGGACAAGAAAATCATGCTCATAATCCAATATGCCGGATAGCAGCCATATTGGATTGCGCACATTGCTAAAAATCAGTCCCAACCGTCCTCTGCCCGATGTCAAGGCACACCCCAAGTTTGAAGTTGACCGGATGAATCCTTCATGAATTATTGTACGGACAAGGATGGAAAGGCGGACGGACGGACGGAAGACCCGAAAACATGATGGCTCCGCTTTCGCTTTGCAGAGCCATAAAAATTCCAGACGTCATATAGACATTTTTAAACTTTTTGGGATGTGATCTACACTTCAACTTATAATTTTGAATAGGTTTTTTTTGCCGTTAAGATTGTTTCCCTTATTTGGCGACTTTGCCAGGTTAACTTAAAATGGGAGAGAAATCTAGACTTTTTGCCCGCAGGAAATCGTAGCCCCCTCCCACACAGGGCAATTAAGTATGAAACTGGCCCTGCAAGGAACCAAAATCCTGGACCTTTCAGGAGTACATGTACATTGTACCGTTATCCTTACCATCCCGTGTGCCAAGATTAAAAACCACCCAAACAGGTAACTTTTACTTTCTAGAAGGGACAATGACCAATGTGGGATTTGAACCTGGGATACGGTGGTGGGAGGCACTTTGTATTGAGGATCCAGTACCAAATGCACAACAAAGTTCCCTCCAAGTTAGCAAAAAAGGCTCATTGTTTTAATACGTCATTAAAGTATGACAAGAGTTGCACAAAATTAAAGCTTCCTATGCCGTTAGTGTTTTTACATTTGAATATGATGCTTAGTTTTGATTGATTGATGTACAATGTATTATGCAGTACTCAAGATTATTTCACCTACATGGCGGTATTACTAGAGGAAACCCCCAACATAAAGCGAGTGCCTGGCAACTCTACCACGTACAGAACTCAGTTTTGAAGTTGTTTATGGTAATACCGTATACAGAATGACAACTTCAGCGAGACATTCTGGATTTCTACAAAATTTACAGTTCATATAAATTCCATGTATGCTAATGAACACACAGCCATAGGGAAAATCTTATAGACTAAAAACCGATGTGGAATTTTTTACCATACTCTCACCCCCTACATGTATATTGCTTTAAGAAAATCTTGCTGTTAGCCATACCCCTACTCCTATTCGATACAGGCAATGATAGATTGATTGATGTTTTTTGTCCTTATACATGGATAGCGACCTTGACAGGTTTGGTGAGTGAGGAAACTGGTATCTTTTTCCCAAGGTGAACCTCGGACCTTCAACAAAACCTGGCAACTCTCAGAATTTTACCAGTTCTGTCTTTGGACTGAATGATTCAAACCTGACCCATTGACGAAATTCCGGTGTCAGACAGTGAGACTATCGCTCTGTCGACTGCCCCACCTCACATTTTATATCTATGAACACTTTGTTTTGATAAGTATAATATCACTCTGATTGTACTGGCATGGGCCCAACTCTCCCCCAATACTCTTGAGTAGGGCGTCAAACATGAATTAATCAAGCGTTTTATTAATCATACATGCTAAAATCTTTGATTCACTAACACTTTATGAACAAGTATGGCTTACCGCCAGTTTATGTGAAGTTGCCAGTTTGATGAAAATCTGTGCCATTCCCATCAGGAGGCGTGTCCTTAACGCCATATCATCAAAATCATGACGGAATGGGAACGCTATGCTGTCAATCACTATCAGTTTCACCTGAGTGGAAAAGTAAATCAATGCATAAAGAAAAGTAAATCAATGCATAAAGAAAAGTAAATCAATGCATAAAGAAAAGTAAATCAATGCATAAAGAAAAGTAAATCAATGCACAAAGAAAAGTAAATCAATGCATAAAGAAAAGTAAATCAATGCATAAAGAAAAGTAAATCAATGCATAAAGAAAAGTAAATCACTGCATAAAGAAAAGTAAATCAATGCACAAAGAAAAGTAAATCAATGCACAAAGAAAAGTAAATCAATGCACAAAGAAAAGTAAATCAATGCATAAAGAAAAGTAAATCAATGCATAAAGAAAAGTAAATCAATGCATAAAGAAAAGTAAATCACTGCATAAAGAAAAGTAAATCAATGCACAAAGAAAAGTAAATCAATGCACAAAGAAAAGTAAATCAATGCATAAAGAAAAGTAAATCAATGCATAAAGAAAAGTAAATCAATGCATTAAGATTGATTGATTGGTGTTTTACGCCGATCTCAAGATTATTTCACTTATATGGCGGTGTTGCCAGTTTTTTTATGGGCGGAAACCGGGCTCTATGCCCGGAGGAAACCCACCACCTTTCTTTGGTAACTTGCAACCATCCCACATAGGTTATTCGAGTGAAAACCCAGTCAGAAAATTTCCCAACAGCATCAAGAAAAGGAAATCACTGCATAAAGAAAAGTAAATCACAGCATAATGAAAAGCAAATCTATTTTATTTTATAGTATGAATGCATTAAGAAAACTTCTTTTATTTTATAGTATTAATCCAGGGTGATATACTAAACTCTCACCTTGGGATGCTTGGTTGTTTAAAGTGGGTGGAGTTCTCAAATATTGGTTGGTTGATTGATTGATGTTTTTTTTACTTCATGCTCGATTATTTTACTTAAATAGTACTGTAAGCTACAAATATTTTTCGGAGCTTTCAAGAGAGTTTTAAATTCAGCTTTACAAGTATAAAATGAAAGTAGGTCATCCATGTTGATTTTGATGAGCTGGTCAATAAAAGCTTCAATCGCGTGTCGCTCTTCAGTCAACAGACTAGAAATTAGAATAATAAACTATACCTCAAGCGCGCAATTTGTAGTCGTAAGAATGGCGCCACCCCTTCTGATTATCTGTTATACTTTCAGTTGCTATCAAAATCTTTATGGGTACAAATATCACTTTTTAAATGATATAGAACTAAAGCACTTTACCAGATATTTATTATTAACTTCAATCACTGCATGGGTTTTATTTCCTTTTAATGTTCCTCCTTGCAAGGTGATTGATTGATTGATTGACGTTTTAAGCTACACTCAAGATTATTCCACTTATGGCAGTTGGACTGAGGGAGTATCTTTCTAACTGACTGAGCCCCCCAATTCCTTGCTAGTTGAGCAATGCAATAATGGGTAAAGCAGACAACGCCCCCAGCCTGAGGGTTCCACATATGGGAACCTTTGACGAAATGATGGAAGGACTTTAAACATTTGTCAACATTTAGAGTCTTTCACTCTACCACTTGAGACATGGATGCCCTTTATCGCATTCAATTGATGGATTGAGGTTTTATGCTGCAATCAAGATTATTTCCCAAGTATACCAGGACTAGTGGGAAGGAAACCTGTTTTTGCCCGAAGGAAATATTAACCTCCATTGAGCAGCCATTCTACATAAGGCTGATGTAAAAATTGGGCCCTGTTTTAAATTGGGGTTCAATGCTTGACCTACAGAGTCAGAGAGGCCAGGGTTCGAATTTAAGAAAAAAAGTTACCTGCACACTGTGCACCCAGCTTCTAAAATCTATTTCTACATGCACCAATCCTCTTAATTCAAAATTTCTATAAAAAAATGCTGCAGAAAAGTTTCTCAGGTCCCCATCATAGTGCCATGAAAAAGCATTACATAGAATGTTACAAAGTAAGTTGTAAGATACCACTACCTTTGGGTGCTTGGATATGAACTCAGATAGGAGATGGACAGTGGCCAGTAGCTGAATGTAATCATGACACCTGTAATAATGAACACCTGAGAGTATCGCCTCCAAGGTAAAGCCTTCCATAGCCTCTAACTGTTCTGTAAACATACAGAAATAGAAGAAAATTACCCCATCCAGTAAAACATACAACTGCTCTGTAAACATACAACTGCTCTGTAAACATACAACTGTTCTGTAAACATACAACTGTTCTGTAAACATACAACTGTTCTGTAAACATACAGAAATAGAAGAAAATTACCCCATCAAGTGAAGCATACAACTGTTCTGTAAACATACAGAAATAGAACAAAATTACCCCATCCAGTAAAACATACAACTGTTCTGTAAACATACAACTGTTCTGTAAACATACAACTGTTCTGTAAACATACAACTGTTCTGCAAACATACAGAAATAGAAGAAAATTACCCTCATCAAGTGAAACATACAACTGTTCTGTAAACATACAACTGTTCTGTAAACATACAGAAATAGAAGAAAATTACCCCATCCAGTAAAACATACAACTGCTCTGTAAACATACAACTGCTCTGTAAATATACAACTGTTCTGTAAACATACAACTGTTCTGTAAACATACAGAAATAGAAGAAAATTACCCCATTAAGTGAAGCATACAACTGTTCTGTAAACATACAGAAATAGAACAAAATTACCCCATCCAGTAAAACATACAACTGTTCTGTAAACATACAACTGTTCTGTAAACATACAACTGTTCTGTAAACATACAACTGTTCTGCAAACATACAGAAATAGAAGAAAATTACCCTCATCAAGTGAAACATACAACTGTTCTGTAAACATACAACTGTTCTGTAAACATACAACTGTTCTGTAAACATACAGAAATAGAAGAAAATTACTCCATCAAGTGAAACATACAACTGTTCTGTAAACATACAGAAATAGAACAAAATTACCCCCATCAAGTGAAGCATACAACTGTTCTGTAAACATACAACTGCTCTGTAAACATACAGAAATAGAAGAAAATTACTCCATCAAGTGAAACACACAACTGTTCTGTAAACATACAGAAATAGAACAAAATTACCCCCATCAAGTGAAGCATACAACTGTTCTGTAAACATACAACTGCTCTGTAAACATACAACTGTTCTGTAAACATACAACTGTTCTGTAAACATACAACTGTTCTATAAACATACAACTGTTCTATAAACATACAACTGTTCTGTAAACATACAACTGTTCTGTAAACATACAACTGCTCTGTAAACATACAGAAATAGAAGAAAATTACTCCATCAAGTGAAACACACAACTGTTCTGTAAACATACAGAAATAGAACAAAATTACCCCCATCAAGTGAAGCATACAACTGTTCTGTAAACATACAACTGCTCTGTAAACATACAACTGTTCTGTAAACATACAACTGTTCTGTAAACATACAACTGTTCTATAAACATACAACTGCTCTGTAAACATACAACTGTTCTATAAACATACAACTGTTCTGTAAACATACAACTGTTCTGTAAACATACAACTGCTCTGTAAACATACAGAAATAGAAGAAAATTACCCCATCAAGTGAAACATACAACTGTTCTGTAAACATACAGAAATAGGAGAAAATTTAATTACCCCATCGAGTGAAGCATACAACTGATCTGTAAACATACAGAAATAGAACAAAATTACCCCATCAAGTGAAACATACAACTGTTCTGTAAACATACAGAAATAGAACAAAATTACCCCATCAACTCAAGTGAAACATACAACTGATCTGTAAACATACAGAAATAGAACAAAATTACCCCACCAAGTGAAGCATACAACTGTTCTGTAAACATACATGTTGTACAACTGCTCTGTAAACATACAACTGTTCTGTAAACATACAACTGTTCTGTAAACATACAACTGTTCTGTAAACATACAACTGTTCTATAAACATACAACTGCTCTGTAAACATACAACTGTTCTATAAACATACAACTGTTCTGTAAACATACAACTGCTCTGTAAACATACAGAAATAAAAGAAAATTACCCCATCAAGTTAAGCATACAATTGTTCTGTAAACATACAACTGCTCTGTAAACATACAACTGTTCTGTAAACATACAGAAATAAAAGAAAATTACCCCATCAAGTGAAGCATACAATTGTTCTGTAAACACACAGAAATAGAAGAAAATTACCCCCATTAAGAGAAGTCCACTAACCTTGGTTATTATCCATGTTTGTAATTTGTTGACAATGTTCTATGGTTGCCTTGGCGATATCCACTAATCTCTCAACCAAAAAGCTTCCCTCCGTATCCACATATACAGCTTCCCCGCCAGTTCCACCAAACACTTCAGGAATTTGTACATCTACTGCTAGCTGTAAACTAAAATAGATGAGAAAATGTTAATCTAAAGGCACACTTGCTGCAAAAATCTAGAATACTGTTTACAATAAAGTGGGATGAGCTGTCAAAATGTTAACATTTTGACGTTAAAACAGAACGAGTATGTATGGCCTTCTAAGCCTCTTGCTGTCGTGACGATCAGAAATAATGAAAAACGTGCGAGTTTTGGCAGCTCATGCCCCTTTAAAAATGGTTAGGAACTTTCTATTATTACGTTTTGTATTTGTATGAAATTGACACAATCTAAACAAACACAATGTTAACATCCTACAAACACCGATTACCTACGGGACTATCAGAAAATTATTTTGTGTGGTATTATTTAAAGCGAGTGGAAAAAAAATTTTGATAATGGTTTTACATTGTACTTACTTCAATGATGAAAGGGAGAACCCTGTGAACATTACTTACCAGACTTGAGTTTTGCCCACACCTGGGGCGCCACAGATTTCCGTGGTTTTACAAAGTGGCACTCCGCCACCGAGCATGTCATCCAACTGCTGAGAAAAAGTGATGATATTGTTAAGGGCGTCTTCCTGGCGTAATATATCCAAAGCCGATCGGGCCTCGCCATGTTGACCTCGTCTAGATCCGCCTTCTCCGCGGACCAGGTTCAAAATCTCTACTGCTTCCTCAGCCGAAATTTGCAACTCTATAGAATATAAGGTGTATAATATTCATGAACACTAAAACACACAGGCACAGAAAAAAATCTTCTTGTCTAAAATAACCGTGCAGAGAAGTTTCGGATTGTGTTAACAAGGGGTATATCATTTAGACCTTTATACCCAATCATAAGTTGTTGCAATAAACTAAACTAAACTAAAAGGGAGGCTGGTTGGCTGAATGGATAAGATCGATTGATGGATTATTTGGTGTTTTACGTCGAGCTCAAGATTATTTCACTTATATGGCGGCATTGCCAGTTTTATTGTGGGAGGAAACTGGGCTACTGTATATGCCCAGAAGAAACCCACGACCTTCCGGTGGTAACTGGCAACCATCCCACATAGGTCGTTTGAGTGAAAACCCAGTCAAAAATTTTCAAATTTTTTTGGGGACTGAGTGGGATTCGAAACCGCGACCCATTGGTGGAAGGCTGATTGGATTAAGCGTACAACGCTCTAGCTACTACCCTGAATGGATAAGGCGGCCGGCATTTAGGGCTGGTGATAGGTGCCATACTCTGAGTGTGCCTTTTATAAACAATCTTTGTTGGAAATTCCGCCTTACTCTTGAAACTAATGTGCAGATTAATGCAAATATAACTATTCTTCTAAGAGAGCCTCGTTTTCATCATGCTTCCGTCACTCTTGTCACAACAAAACGGGACCCCTCTCTTTTTGCCAATAGTGAAGACATTTTCTCAACGAAACCCCTCATAAACTATAGATATTCAGAATCGTTAGGACAAGCAGATTGTAATTATTGTACAAAATATTCATTTAAACGAATTTGTATTACGAGTTATATTTAAGTTTATAACTTTTCCAAAGTTTGGAGTATGTATTAAAAGAGTTTATTCCCAGTAGACCGTTCAACTTAAAGTCAAAAGTTTGAGTTTGGAGGATCAAGATATACTACTTAAAAAAGCATTATACAGTTTTTTGATATTCGTTTTTGTTCATTTATAACATTAAATTGAATAATAAAAAATCCATTTAGTACTTTGATAAATGACATAAACCTTGATTATTTTTAAATCAGTGAAATCGTATTAAAAAAATTAAGCTGGACTTACAGCCTATAGTTAATAGATGTTTTACGGTGCACATTTCACTAATATGGGGACCTTGTCAGGTTTAGTTGGGAAGGAAACTGGGCTGGACCAGAAGGAAAGAAACACATGATCTCCAGCAAGTACCTGCAAATGCTTCTACGTTGGCCTGTAATTGATTGATTGATTGTTTGGTGTTTTATGCCGCTCTCAAGATTATTTCACTTATATGGCGGCGTTGCCAGTTTTATTGTGGGAGGAAACCAGGCTCTGTGCCCGGAGGAAAGCCACGAACTTCCGTTGGTAACTGGCAACCATCCCACATAGGTCGTTTGAGTTAAAACCCAGTCAGAAAATTTTTCCAATTTTTTTTTTCTTGACTGAGTAGGAATCAAACCGCGACCCATTGGTGGAAGGCTGTTTGGATTGAGCGTAAATACCTACTGAGCCACGGGCCTGTAATTGAACATGGAGAGAAATAGCCGCACTCATGTGTCTCTTTCCTGTGTTACTTACTTGCCGGTCAGGAAGATAGGAGAGAACTTACCTTTTGAAAGCTCACTTGGCCGGACATCTTTTAAATCCTCAACAGTCAGAAATCCTGCAGCCGTTAACTTGACCTTGTGATTTGGTGCGAGAGGAAAGGTACTTAGCTCTCTCTGACTCTGCATTCCTACATGATCATGGAGAACACTGGTGTACACAGTAAGCTAAAACGAAAAAATTGTCAACAATGGGTTAATCTAGTAGAAGAAGCATGCCCATACGAAAATGGACCAATTTGGACATCCGTCTTAAAAGAGTCAAAGTATTACGCGACAGATAAATAATATATTCTTGTGTGGTTTTCACTGAGGAGAAAAGGTTCTTGCTACGGTTCAAACATGGTGATTAAACACATGATGTCTAGAAATAATTTGAATTTCAACCGGGGTGGGAACTGGGAACCTTTAAGTGTTTTCTTCGCGGTGGAAATGTTTCCCTTGTGATTTGACAGTTACATGCATTTTTCGACTTTCTTTGCAAATCGTTTTACTTAAAGGTATGATTTTTATGATACACAAATGATTTTCTTCCAGATACAGAATCTCTTGTCTAAAACCAAGTTTCCACTTGTGCAAAATGCTGTTATTTGTTAAAGACGAAAAAAAACACTGGAAACGTCAAAATTCCACCCATGGCATAGCCGCACACATGTGTCTCATCCAGGATCCTGTTTTATTTACTTGACGGTCATTGCTTCGTTCTACTAAGGTGGCGTAAGTTAGCATGTCGAATGATAGTAACTTATGCAACTCCACGCTGTAAGCTTATGTGTTAATTGACGTCAGCTTAGTAGAACAAAGCTCTGTCATGTATCTACCTGACCGGCAAAGTAAGTAAAACCAGGATAGAGACACACAAGTGCGGCTACCATGTATCGTTAATGTGAACTCTGAGAATACAAAACATGGCCACTGTGACCGCAGGAAAGACAACTTCTTTATCTTACTCTTCGTACCTATGGCACTATGAAATAGGCCTCCGTATGTTTCTCCTTATTTTGCAAATAGCATCATATTATTATCAATATTACTAAAGATTATATATAAATTATAATATACATTATTTTACATGTATGATGTAGTATAATGTATACAGAATTTTCTTACATTTTATAACAGATGTGTATTAAAGTTACATGTATATCATGACCAGAAGTCCATTCATCGAGTTCTGTTGGTGTTATATTATAATATAAATCTTAGTTATATTGAATTTGAACAGTGAAACTGCATGTGGTTGGCAAACGACATCTACCATGATAAACAACTTACATTATAGCCGCACTCGTGTGTCTCTATCCTGGTTTACTTACTTTGCCGGTCAGGTAGAGCCACACATTAAACCGCCATTATAAGGGCGAGATAACTCATGTAACCTCATTAGGCCAATTTTTATGCTATGCTTTACAAAGAGCGATTTACCAGTTTAACAACGGATTTCGAAGAAATCAACTGGTTCAGTGAAAAGAGGAATGTTTCAAAGATATAATAGGCGGTAATAGCTGAAAGGTAGTTGAGATTAAGGATAGTAAAGACTTAGCTTAAATCTGAAATCCGTAGTCCTTCCAAATAATTAATTTAAAAGCCGTAACTACTAGCTCCGGTATGTAGGCCTAGAGGAGTGTTTATTACAATTAACATACAACATGCTTATTTCTTTAATAAAAAAAATGTTTCTCTACATTGCTTAGGGTTAATAGGTGAGACGGTTTCCTTGATATTCGTTTGGCCGACTGCCTAAAGTCGTCTTTCCCGCGCCAATCTTCCTGTTCGAGATAAGTAGCTCGTCTGTCAAATCAACGCCGGAGTTGATGACGTCAATGAAACATGTGTTATAAACTGTAATGTTAGTGTCGTGATGGGGGACTCGCACAAAAATGATATTCCTTCGTTCCAGCGGTTTTTAGAGAAATTTTGCGCACAGATTGAAAAACGGACAGACACAGACGACGATGTACCTATCAGGCTAGCCTCGTCATTTTTGGTCGAATCGGAAATCGAAGGAGAATGTTTAGACTGGGTATTGCAATATCTGTCCACAAAGTGAGTATACTAGTTTACAACAACAACACAAGGTTTACGTTACCAGCGTCAGAGCATTATGCGACTACATAAGTAGGTTGGTTTGTTTACCTATTCTAATCAGCTGTTCTCCCTGTCTAAATGATATGACAGATAGGCATACACATTTTATTGGCTCTTGTTTTTTGACATCCCTCTTTTTCTTTATTTTTGTAAATCAAAAAGTGAACCCTCATAGGAGCAAATTTAATATTATTATTTTAATATTTATTATGTGTAAATGTAACTCTGACCCTGTCAGTTTTAATTTTTTTTTATAATTCACCAAAGACAACTTCAGAAAGTATAAGGCAATATCCCCCCTTGTAATCTGATATACATTACGTGATGTCAAGAGAGAGAAAAGCTCTCAAGACATAATGAAAAACAGATTATAAAACAATTTTCAAATGAATTTTATCGATTATGATGAATTTTGGTGAAGCTAGTATGTCCACTCTCTTTCTGAATGAATTTGGTTGTGATGCTATTTGGCCACATAAGACTGAGACTGGAAGAGTTACATATATATAAGATAGAAATATCGGACAGGATATAGAACTGGTCCGTCACTTTCCAAAACATTCTAAAAGAGGGATTTTTTTTGATGGGGCCTGAATAAAAAAATGGGGCTTGGTATTTTTTGGGGGTAAAAGAAAAGAAAGGAAGGAAAAAAAAAAACGAAAAATGAAAAATATATTTTGATTTGTGTATTACACCTGGTTTCGAACTCGCGTTCGCTCGATTTCTGCCATCACTATTTTCTCACCTGAACATCTTCCGTTATCTCTTCACACCGTGTGAAACTTCTTCGATTTCTTCGTTTGGATATCCCTCATCGCCCTAGCGGACACCATCCAACACCTGAAATGAGAAGAGAACATATTATAACATTAGTAATCATTAATTTACAGCATTATGTACTTACGGTAAAATGCACGTCGCCATCTTGTTTTCATACCATAGCATGTTTTGGAACTTCCTGAGTTTAATGTTAGAATTTTTTTGTCTGCAAAAAAACTGTAAAGTAGATAAATGGATTTAAAAACTTGAAAATTTACAGGCCCGTACTTTATTTTATTGAAAAATGCCTTAAAAGACGGTACCAATAGCTATTTTTAATGTTTAAGGGATAAAGGGAGATAATTACATGATCATTTCCTGTACCCGGTAAAAAAAATAGTGAAAAGGCGCGGTGTTTTTGAATGCAGCGAAGCTATCTAGATTGAAGTAAAAATGAGCGATTCCAGCGATTTTGAAGATTTTCATGTTCCCCAGAAGAGGAGTCGGCCTAGCCACCCAAAGGAAGGGAAGAAAAAAAGAAAGACTGATGAGGGAAGAGCGTGTACATCTACAGCCACCAGTGTTACCAGTGTAGGTGTACAAGTATCAAACGACAGGGCCGTGAGCTATGGAAAAGTAGCACAGCATCTAACCTTCACTGCGTTGCTGTCGATGTTTTTCTTGAAAGAAGCTACGCTGGATTTTTGTTTCCGCCATAGGCTTTTGCCGAAATCCAGAAAATGCCCAGAATGCGGAGAAGCTATGTCCATGATAAACTCAACATTGATAAGTGATGGCAAAAAGTGGTATTGTCGAAGTAAGAAGTCCGGGAAACGTCATGAAAAACGCCTTAGTATAAGGACACTCACAGGGACTTTCTTTGAGAAGAGCCACATGACGATCGAGGAAATTTTAAAGTTCGTCTATCTCTGGGTACACGGGTCGCCTTTGAAAACCATCCACCATGAACTGGGCCTCAGCTCCATCACTGACGTGGACTGGGCCAGCTTTTGCAGAGAGGTGACAGAGATGGCAGTGAGCTCATCGAGTAGGAAGATAGGGGGACCTGGCATCGTAGTAGAGATAGATGAATCAAAATTCGCCAAAAGAAAGTACCACCGGGGACATCCAGTAAAAGCCGGCTGGGTGTTTGGCGGCCGTGAAAGAGACGATAAAACGAAAGTGTTCATGGAGTGCGTGGAAGACAGGACGGCAGCAACGTTACTTGGCTTGATCCAGAAATGGATTGAGCCTGGTTCGATTATCTGGAGTGATTGTTGGAAAGCTTACGGGACCATCCCTACATTACCAGAAGGATATATCCATGGCACTGTGAACCATACGGAGAGTTTTGTCGACCCTGACACCGGTGTCTGCACTAACCGGATAGAGAGTGACTGGGGCAAAGCAAAGGCAACTTTACCGAGGTTTGGAGTGAAGGAGGCTCATCTTCCAGGCTATCTGTCAACTTTTATGTGGAAACGGATGCACACCGGGAAAGACCTTTTCTTACAGCTCCTTGCAGACATCAGTTCCTGTTATCCTGGCATGCAGTGATAAAAGTCCTTTTCAGGACTATTTCCAAAGGCCCTTTTCAGGGCCAACCAATTTTACGAAAAAGTTCCATATAACCGAGCACGTGTGTGTTTTAATTTTAGCCGAAATGCAGCTAAATCTAACCTGCATCCGTCACTAAAAAACGTCCCTAACCCTAAAGTCCATCGGTGGGCGTAATTTTAGCCGAAATGCAGCTAAATCTAACCTGCATCTGTCAATAAAAAAGGTCCCTAACCCTAAAGTCCATCGGGGGGCGTAATTTTAGCCGAAATGCAGCTAAATCTAACCTGCATCTGTCACTAAAAAACGTCCCTAACCCTAAAGTCCATCGGCAGGCGTAATTTTAGCCGAAATGCGGCTAAATCTAACCTGCATCTGTCAATAAAAAAGGTCCCTAACCCTAAAGTCCATCGGGGGGGGGGGGGGGGGGGCGTAATTTTAGCCGAAATGCAGCTAAATCTAACTTGCATCTGTCACTAAAAAACTTCCCTAACCCTAAAGTCCATCGGTGGGCGTAATTTTAGCCGAAATGCAGCTAGACTGTATAATTGGTCCGTCAGTCTCAAACCGCTATAATCGTCAGGGGGGCAAGCCCCCCCTGAAACCCCCCGTTTTATCCATTTCTTCTATAAGTTATGACTAATCTAATAATACAAGCTTAAAACTCGGGTAGTGACGGAGGGACTCGTATTTAGACGAGCTCGTACATTGCTCTGTCTTATATACAAGACAATCCAAAATGGCGAAGCGACGGTTGTGAAGTGTATCAGTACAGTGTAAAACCGAGTCATACGGTAAATATAGAGGACCATTTCTTCAAGTGAGGACGGAGTTTTCGTAAACAAAGTACCATAAGGTAATTCACAGCAAATTTTAACGAAAACTAAGGTTTTGAATAGAAGTTCTAGGTGACGGACCAGTTCTATATTCGCACCGAAATATCTAAGCACTGTGGCCAAAGGGGACCTGCCCAAAACGTCCCCATGTAAACCCAATATAATCCCGACATCATGACCAATACATCCCCACCCGCACAAAATGTTCTCAAGTAAGACCTTCATTTACATTGCAGTCGAATAGCAATATCAATCTCATTGACACATACATAAAAGTTGAACCAGCTTGCTGGTTTATTCGATGGTGCCAAAACGTAGATGTTATTTTTTGCCCTCACACTTATCCCACACAGACCAACTTAAATGAAGCTCTCAAATTTACCAACTTTTATTTATCACATTTTTTAAATTATTATCACTGCACAAAAAAATAATCAAAATAAAATCAAAGAATAAATCGGGTATATTATCATATAGCAAACTAAAGACATACTAATTAAAGAAAAACAAAGATATATTAAAAAGTAGGTGCTTTATTTCCTTTTTGGGGGGGGGGGGGGGGGGGGGGGGTGCATATTATTAAACAGAAACTTATAATAAAAAAATCCTATTAAGCCTGTATGTCAAATAATCAGAGTTGTTAGAGTGGTTTCTCTCTGTGAATAAACGCCCTAAATGGCGTGAATCCCACAAACGTCTTTAACCCATTCGGAACTGCTGTCGCCATTTGACATCAGTGTGCTAGCCTGCTTGAGTAATGAAGACGTCGTATGGCGACAGTGAAAAAGTCAGCCAAAACCCTGCTGACGTGGTTTGGCGACAAAATGCATTCGCATACAGTTTATTTTTGTCACAACTTCAGCTAATTTTGAGTATGAACGAAATAAAATCACATGTTGCATATGTTTGGTGCTTTGAGTTTTGTTTTTTTAACCATCAAATACGATAAAACGGGGTTGAAAGTACGCGTAATTCACTGATAATTTCTAACTTTATCAAAGCTAGAACGGACATTGCAGGCATCATCGCATGCAGTCACGACTTTATTGAATTGGACCATAAAAGCTTGTGGGATTCCTTATATTTACAGCTTCAGACCATGATATTTTATTTTCCCTGTCTTCAATCTACTGGCAATGAGTGAGGTATTAAAATATCTATGATTAAAAAGCGCTAAAATCACGTCCCGGCCCCTACATATGTATTTGAATAGACTTCTCAGGCATGACGCAGTTAAAGACAGGTATGTTCTTTTGGCACTGAGGATCATATTAAGAGTTTCGGAGTCCAGATTGAGTACCGGTAGTGAAAAAAGACACTTAAATATCAATATTATTAGAGTGAAATCGCTATCCTCAGGCCATTTACAGTCATTTCGGATAGTTTTGCTTTTATTTTTTAACACTAAAACACAAGAGCACAGGGAAAATCTTCTTGTCTAAAATAACCATGGAGACAAGTTGCTTTTATTCAATGTTCATTGATTTATTGACAGGAATTTTCTTTGTTCTTCAAAATTCAATTAATCCTTTGCTTGTACATTGTATGTTATTGATGCAATTCTCCAATTCTCGATTTTCTTGTAATTAAAAAGAAAAAAATAAATAATTGAACTGGTTCAACCAGAACTTTTACTTGTAACAAATATGTTTTAGCTTTGTTTCTTTTTCTTTTCAATTGGACGGCTTTATTTTGACCAATTTTCAACTACAGGGCACATTTGTTCCTCAACTCAACTAGAATTACACCACATTGTATTTATGAACACTAAAGCACACAGGCACATAATATTTATGAACACTAAAACTCATGGGCACATAATATTTATAAACACTAAAGCACATGGGCACAGGGAAAATCTTCTTGTCTAAAATAACCATGGAGACAAGTTTCTAACTGTGTTAAAAAGAGGTATAGCATTTAGACCTTTATACCCAATCATAAGTTGTTGTCCCTTGATATTTATGAACACTAAACCACACAGGCACAGCCGCACAGGGAAAATCTTCTTGTCTAAAATAACCATGGAGACAATTGTCTAATTGTGTTATAAAGAGGTATATCATTTAGACCTTTATACCCAATCATAAGTTGTCGTATTTATAAACGCTAAACCACACAGGCACAGGGAAAATCTTCTTGTCTAAAATAACCATGGAGACAGGTGTCTAATTGTGTTAAAAAGAGGTATATCATTTAGACCTTTATACCCAATCATAAGTTGTCGTATTTATAAACGCTAAACCACACAGGCACAGGGAAAATCTTCTTGTCTAAAATACATGTAACCATGGAGACAAGTTTCCAATTGTGTTATAAAGAGGTATACCATTTAGACGTTTATACCCCATCATAAATTGTTGTAATAAACTAAAACCCATGATATTTTATTAGGATGCTGACAAACAGGAGCTTGGCCTTAGTAGAATTTTCTGGAACACTTCTAATACATTGACAATGCTTACATAACATATATCTTATTGGCGTTTTTATATATTGGACAGTATACATTATTGATTCACGTTTATTACTATGTAGATGTAATAGAAATCTGTTACCGTTTATTATGGTAATTAATGAGGTAATGTAATTACATGTACTTCAGTATTATGAGGCTCATTTCGTGTTAATTCCAATTTATTTCCATCCTGAATATCCGTTTTAGCAGAAGGCTAAAAGAGGCTCAATCCTCATCTGTCACATGCTTATTTAAATCAGCCAATAAAAAGCAGACTTTGACTTTGACTGTCTAAAGCGACAGCCATTCCAAATAAAAAATGTGTTTTTATTTATATTTCACACTGTGAAACAATGGCTTGGTATATAGTACTTTTTTTTTACATTCTTTTAGATCTTTTTTAACATTATTGACATGACAGACAGGGTGTAACATATCTGAGGGAAGCAAAAATTATATATTATGTACTTACTTACATGTACTATAATTGTTATAGAAAATAGTGCTGCCAAAACGTTACAGGCTACAGACTGAATAATTCCATTTTCCAATGCCAATCCTTTAATTTTTTTCAAAGAACTTCATAAGCTCTTCTTGTCTTCACATTCAGAATTTATAAAAAAAGTTTGAATTTTAACAGCTCATGCCACTTTTGAGCAATTTTTGTACATGTAAATCCTACTGTATCTCTAATTTCTCGCATGCTATATTATATCATATTCATAAACACTAATACACACAGGCACAAGGAAAATCTTCTTTAAGTACCGGTACCGGTATATAATATATTTTTTTGATAATACATGTACATACTAAAAACTGCCCGTTGGAATGAATTGATCATTTAATACCTAAATTGTCCATCCACATGGATGGGCTGGGTACACAGTATGTGATGACCTGCCATGCGATCAAAGTGATAGTTAAATATTTCTTTTTAAATTGAAGGTTTTTGACTGACATTTACTAGTTCTAAGAAATTTATATGGACTCTTGTCTGGAATAAAATTATTATTATTATTATTAATAATAATAATTCTGAAAATAAACATTACCCTTTTATAAGCTATTTGATAAGTTTTATATGCAGATGAATATTTTCTGACCGGACAACTTTTTTTTCGGTCTGGTATGTTGACAAAATATGTAATGTGTTAACCAATGTTGAAATAAGAGCCTGCTCTATTGCATACTGTAACAAGGGTCGCTATTTTATTTGTAAATCTGAGACAGTTTAAGTGCTCTTGTCGCCATATTTTACCTCCCTCTTCTTAATCACTCACTGAAAGCATCCTGGTAAAAAAAAAATGTTCACCAAGTCTTTAAATAGATGGTTAACCACACGTAAAGAGCGCCTTGCAAAGACAGAGTTTCAATAATAAATGAAAAGACAGGGAGTGAATGTGAATGAGTGGCCTACTCAGAAACTATTCATGTCCATAGGCAGCTGATTCCAAGAATAGAGGCTTCAGGCAAATGTCCTGATATTAAAGCCATGTGATGAAATAGCTGGGGGAAAGCTCTACAGAGCGTCACATGCACTACTCTACACGATCTGACATTCGATTTGCTCGTTATCTACAACCTGACTGTTAAAATAACATGAGCTGCCAATTTTTTGTAGATTTTTACGCATTTTAAAACAAGTAATTTTTCATGAAGTTAAAAAAAAATTAGCCATTTCTGTTGAAAACATTTTTAGGATATCGAAATATTAATGCATGTATGTTTCCTTTATTTACGCAAAATGTTAAACTAACAGCATTCTTTTGAAATAGCTTTTAAGGTCGTAAGTAAATGAATGTTAATGCCAATTTATATTTTGATATTTATACTTCTCAAAAAAAAAATTTAAATTATTTTAAATCATGACGTAGAAGACTACATTGTCATACAGTACTGTATAGATATTCCTCAATTGGTTTAATCTTCAGCTGAATTCAAAGTCTTTTATTGCCTCGACTCTCAGAATTTACGAAAAAAAGGGAGAATTTTGACAGCTCATGCAATTTAAAACCAATAAAAAGGAACACAATTAATATATTTAATACTGGTACTAAATTTCCCTATTCTGTTTGACTGCATTGATCTAGAATCTATGTTAATCAATACCTCTGATTATCATTAGGGATTGACAGTCATTTCTAATCAATATTATTAAAAGTCAATTAAGCTGGACGCGTGGTATTGATCAATGGTTTCTGGTTAAAATCTGATAATGACCCTAACACTTTGCTGCCTGTCTCTATAACTGAATAAGAGAATCATCAGGGAGCCGTTTCACGAAGCCGTCGCAAAGTGCGATCAATCACAGTTGCCATGACTCCGTATCTCTTCACTATGGTATCCATTGGCAACTGCACTTCGTTTGCGAAGCGATTGCTTTATGAAACGAGCCCCTTGTTCGCAATTATTATTTATTTCACTGTCAGTCCATGTGCCCCTGTACAGAAATGACAAACATGTATAGTACCTTTAGAATGCTTTGTTTCTCTAACAGGCTTACTTTGGGTTTGATTTAGCGGGAATCTTAATGGATTCTTGCAAGTTCTTATAGCAGGATCTATATCGTCATAATATGGGGGCCTCGATAACTCAGTTGTCTTAGTGCTTCAGTCTGACACAGGCCTTTCATGGATGCGGCGTGGGATCGAATCCAACTCAGACTATATAAAAATGGAAACATTTCTGTGTGGATTTTTGCCTTATGTGGAAGATTTGACGGGTACTCGAGAAGGTCCTGAGTTCCTCTAGGTTAAAAGTTTGGTTGTCTACTCCACTGTTAAACCTGGCAACGCCCCCATATTGATAATCCTGAAATAATCCTGAGTGCGGTGTTAAACATCAATACAGATTACAGTAATGGTATATACATGGGGCAAGGTGTAAGAACCAGCGATGTTTAAATGTGAAGTTATTGGTAAAAAAACACAGACATAATTAAAGTGGCATGAGCTGCCAAAATTCACACTTTTTTCATAATTTCTGATCGTCACGACAGTAAGAGGTTTTGAAGGCTATCGAAAAACTAAATGATTGGCGTTGGAATGAGGAAAATCCGTACAGTACAAACCGAAAACGTGTTCAAAAAGTAAACGAAATTTAGATAACCGGGATGACCATTCATTCATTGTAAGCCAAAGTTAGTTCAAAACAATACTTTATCTTTCATTCTCGAGACTAGAAGCACTAAAAAGCCTCTGAATTACACGTCTAGAGAAAAATAGCTGATAATTTGAACAATCTGTTGCAACGTCAAAATATCAACGTTTCGGCATCTCATGCAACATTAAATAAGCAATTAGAATTAACAATTTCTGACTTGATTTTGACGTTCTCAGTCTGATGTAAAACCACAGAGGGCAGTGCAGTGCTACAGCCTACCTCACTCAGACTATTATCGTCTGTCATACAATAGAAAAAAATGTGTGGTATGTTATATGATAATAAATAAATAGAATGAAAAGGAAATGTGCATTTAAAGCAATGTGCAATGGGGACAAAAGAAAGAATTTCGTCTTTTCCGTTTGGTTGGACATGACTGTTTTAATCAAGTAAATTTATTCTGTTTGGCATTTTTTTCTTCCAACAGCAAATGCCCAAGTGCATTGGCGACTGTTTTGGCACGTAGCGTATGTGATGAACTTCTCAAAGCTGACCTGTCAGAGCTATTTGAAGAGGGGGAGAGTTTTCATTCTACCGACACTGATTTGCATGTGGAGAAAACAGTCCCACGTAAGTGCATATTTTTGTTCCACTCAGACGGAGTTCGGACTAGTTTTTGTCACCATTGAACTATAGATGCATTTACAGCGGCATTTACATTTGTAGTCTCCTTATCAAACATTCATTATTCTCGTTATTTTGAGATTACACTTTCTTGAAAAATGGCAGATATTCTTCTACCGATTTTGGGTGAGGGCTGAAATGGGAATCGAACACAGGTCCCAGAGTATGGCACCTATCGCCAGCACTAAATGTCGGCGGCCTTATTCATTCAGCCAAACGGCCTCCTCATTGTAGTGTTTTCATATTTACAGAGATTGACTGTCATCAGCTAGCCAAGGTAATATTTCGTCATCTGTATTCAATATGTGAGAGATGGAACAGAGAACTCCCTGAAATAGCTGTACCAAAAAGACAATATGAAGTCTACTCCCACGCCATTAAAAACACTCGGAGAAAGATGGAGGATCGTCACGTCATCTTTCCTGATCTCAATACACTCTTTAACCTAAAGGTATTTAATCTTTGCTCTTCTTTTAACAAAGTGGGGGGGGGGGGGGGCTCCGTGGTCCAGTCGGTACTCAGTTCCACATAGACCTTCCATCGATGGGGCGCGGGTTTGAAACACATCCAGATCAAATACAAATTGAAAAATTTCTGAGTGGATTTTTCATGTTCCTTTATATGAACTTTTATTTCTATTTTCTCTTTAGAATGACCAAAACCAGTCATATTATGCTGTATTTGATGGTCACGGAGGCGTTGAAGCGGCCATCTATGCCGCCAGTCATCTCCACTGTCATATGGTGAAACATGCAGACTTTGACAAGGACCCAACATCAGCAATAAAACATGCCTACAATAACACTGACAATATGTTCCTGGAGAAGGCACAAAGGGAGGTAAGTCATTCTTAATATGGTGTGAGGGGGGGGGGGGGGGGGGGGGTGCATTATTGCCACATTCCACAGCACACTAAGCAATTTGTTTAGCAACCGATATTTTAATCTTTTGAAATCTTTTTTATCTTTTGAAATAAAAACGGATCTTGTATCATGGTTGCAGCGTTTTTATTTTGATGAGCTGTGCTCGACAAATCCGATACCGAGTGAACAGAGAGTGGGCGGGGCTTAAGCGTTGAATAACTTCCCTATTTTGGAAGTTGTTGTAGGTCTCTCTTCACTGGGTATCAGCGAGTAAACACGTGCTAGTTGATTGACAATGTCAATCGCTAATACCATGATACAAAAATGTTATTGAATGACTTCCTCGAGTATGGAAGAAATTCTGAGAGGTGTGGCTAGCTCGTGCATTCGCACTCGAGTCCATCTTCTCAGATATCTTCCATACCCTCGGGAAGCCATTCAATAACTCTAACATGGATAATCAGATTAAATCTATTAATGTCACAGACCAACAAACCCTATTCGTTTATTTTTATACATTTTTTGCATGGAGTATTGTCTATTTTCCACGGACAGTTAAGAAAGTTATCTTCTTGAGAAACTATCGTTAGAAAATTGAGAACATGTGTTTTCTTAGGTTGTCATATGCCAGGTCTATACTTATAAGATCTATGGCATTGTTTTGTTGAAGGGATAACAATTGCCACTGATAATAGGCCCCTGTTACAAACCCAATAAAATCATACCAGCAACTTATAGACATTGCTAGTTACCTCAAAGATTTTGTGATATCTGGTGATAGATGGCGCTATTAATTCCATTTGACATAACATGTAAACGTCATGTTGGATCAAAAAATGTTCAGCAACATGCACAATGACAGCGCCAGTGACAGGAAATATGTGTTCTCGTTATACCCACTTAATTTACTAAAAACAAGACAGTGGTGACCAATATTAAATGTCTGTTTCTTTCACAGGGTTTACGGAGTGGAAGTACGTGTGTGACAGCGTTGATCAGGGGAGACCAGTTACACTTAGCTTGGCTTGGCGATTCACAGGCTGTTCTAGTGAAAGGGGGACAACTCTATGATGTCATGAACCCTCACAAACCAGAAAGAGCTGTAAGAAATATTTTCACTTATATTTTTTGTATCTTCTTTTCAGGTCAGCTACCAATAGTTTAAATTGGTGAGTGGCCTGTAGGAACCGAAAACTTGTTTGAAAAGCAAACAAAATCTGAATTATACGTCTTGAGAAAAATAGCCAATAATTTCAACAATCTGTTTTAACGTCAAAATATCAACATTTTGGCAGCTCATGCCACTTTAACATTCTGATTCAGCTCGTGACCTTTTCTGATCGATATTGTTTGATTATCTACAAGCACTGTGACCGTCTGGTAATTATAGACCTGGTATTTTTTTAATGACAAATATACCTTTGTCGAAATATTGAGATTGTCAGTATGTGTGTGTTGAATTTATTCGGAGTTACTTTGCTAATACATCATGCTAAGCTATTCAGTGGATCAACAAGCAGGGTGCTAATACAATATGGCTGCCATGAAGCATATTGTTTCCAAACCAGGGCCGGATCTGGGCTGATATATGTGAACTATGGGCGTCTGCAGGTTGGCCGCCCAAACTAGTAATGTTTGAAATATTAAAGGTCAGACAAAAATCATTTCTTAAAGCATGAGTTCCTTTCATGCTGCTTTCAGGGGCACCGGACGTTATTCTCTGGGATAGTCGAGCCCTACAATGGGTGCCCAAATTAAATAAGATAAAGCCAGGTGTTTGATCATTAAAATATTTATAGGACATAATTCATTTTTATATGTACCTATGTTTGACCATATATTTTCTTGTAGGATGAGAAGAAGCGGATCGAGGATTTAGGCGGGGTGGTTGTATGGTTTGGTACATGGAGAGTCAACGGTAATATCGCTGTGTCCAGAGCAATAGGTAAGCAGATAAGAACCATTCTATGTGTACATGCCTGGCATGGTAATGGGTAAAAGGGTTCAGCAGGGGCGAGTTGAGGGATTCAATGGGTTTAGTCCAGTGGGTAAGAGTGATAGTCCCTCAGTCCCTGCGGCGTGGGTTTGAATCACGCTAAAACCAAATAAAAATTGTGGATTTTTTCACTCGGTCGCCGTATGTGGAAGGGTTACCAGGTACGTGCCGAAGGCAGGAGTTTTCCTCCGGGCTATGAGCCTGGTTTCCTCCCCCGCTAAACCCGGAAAACTTGTCTCCGGGCCTTTTTGAATTGCTAATTCAATTTTGACCATATGGTGTCAAAAACATACATGGACCCCTTTGTAGCTTCCCTGGGCTTCTTGTTTTTATGTTATATTTCATTTCATTTACCAATTCGCTGTATGCCCCATACCCAGCAGGTCAAGGATTTTTATCAGGAATAGAACTCTGTTTCTTTCCATCAGACTGATTGGATATTGGATCCATATTATCATGTCATCAATATCATAATAGTCTGCACATGCTCATGAGATCGTTATTGTGGAATTAAAATTCTTCTTTCACTGGCCTATAGGTTCTGAAATCAATGATAATGTGAGTGTGTGTTTGATATTTTCAGGTGACATTGAACACAAGCCGTATATTTCTGGTGAGCCGGATTTATTAACTATGGAATTAGACGGAACAGAGGATTATCTCATCTTAGGCTGTGATGGAGTCTGGGATACCATTCCAAAAGACGAACTGCCGGAAATCATGTATACATACCTTCAAGAATGTGAGGGTGACCGAACTATGGTCGCACAACGACTAGTCAGTATTGCCCGAGACAACGGCTCTACAGATAACATTTCTGTTGTCATTATATTTTTCAAAGACGAAATCTCAGAGCCTAAACCTACTGAAGAATCAGTAGAAGAAACCAGTCAACCAGAGGCAAAAGATGAGGGTAAGGGGGATAACTGTGATGGAAAAGAGAATAGCTCTGCAGAGTTACCTCCCCATGACCCATCCTCAAGTAATGGCAGTTTGGGTAATGGGAATGGGATGGAGAAAAAATGTAGTTTCCTGTCAACAGGCAAGCAAAAAAATGGTACTAAACTAATCACAAGCAAAAAAGTAAAAACCAAATCAACATTTAAACCAAAAAAGAGGAAGAAAACAAAACCTCAAATACAAAAAGAACCTGGTTTAGACCATGAAATGATAAGAAAACCGTTAAGGTCTGATACACAAACCCTCAACAAATCTGGGGAAATTAAAAATAAACGAAACGAATCCACCCAAAAGGAGACCATTTGGGCTTTTACGGGTAAATCTATCCCTCGAGTTAGAAATCACCGCTTAGAGCTGCACACCGCTAACAAGAAATCCATTGTTAATTGTTCATACATGACTAACGACTGGTTGACTCCAAAAGTCGCCAATATTCTAGACAAGCCTGTGAAGGAAGAGGATCGTAAAGTCCCCACTTGGTATGAAGAGGAAGACCTGAATCGTGATTACCGATCACTACCACAAGGTTATAGCTCTACAGTGTGTGGGCAACAGAGCATGCTCTTTCCTAACCAAGGGAGAGAATGCATGTCAGGTTTACAATATCAGAAGTCGAAATAGATCCTAAATACGTACAGTCTAAATCAAATTGATGACACAATTACAACAACACGAAAACAGACTGCCACAAATGGGGCAGCCTTGTTTAGAAAATCTTCAGGATTTAGCGGGTTGACTCCTTTTCTCGGAGCATTCCTTGCCCACCTGCTATAGTTTAAGAAAATCTTTAAAGCAATTTCCCTGATGAATTAACATGCTCAAATGTAACCCATTGCACGGAGCTTGTTTTCTTAGTAATAAAGGCCGCTAAAATACATTTACAGAGTCTGTCAAGCGTTCTCATAAACCTGTATGTGAAAGCATCAAAATTTAGGGCATATTGGCTAAAGTATTATAGTCAGGTGGGATTTTGGCCGCCATATTACTTTGCCGTTTGAGGCCCCAATCAGTCTATCACTGAGGTATAAAAAACAAGGTTGTAGCCAAGGTGTTGTTGTAGTTGTGTAATGGTTTGACGTTGGACTGTATAATGATGTTATGACGGTTGTTTTACTTATCTAGTTATTTGTTTGTTTATATGTGTCTCTTGAATGGAAAGAGAATAGAATGATTGTTGTTTATCACATGTTGTTATTATTTGTACATCACTATCTGTCAGTGTTATATAAAGCATGGATATAGCCCCACCAACCCATCCCCGTCCCCTATAGCCATAAAAAAAGCCCATCTCCCCCCTTTCCCAGTATAAATAAACCTTTTTCTTGTAATTACAATCTCAGCTTTCTGTTACATACATTTTACCCTTACTTTTAAAGTTATCTCGTTCTAAGCTTCTGTCAGTTACCTCCCCTTTTTCTGATCTCCTCTCGTACCATAAAACTACACTGTGTCAGACTCTCATCAAACTGATATACTTGTCCTCTGTAACATATTTAACCCACCATTATAAGATATTATTATGTATGCTAGGACCAAGTATGTCCTGGTAAAGACAGTGTCGGTACATAAAATGTGGACATTTATGAAACAGATGCGAGTATTTCCAATATTTCAATTTGTTCACAGAAAACTGACTCTCAGCCATTGAAATCAAATTTGAATGTTAACATAGATAGCCATTTTAACCGTTATTACATAACTTGATATGCCATACCCCCACTAGCCCTAAACGCCCAACTCCCCACCCGTTCCCCATTTTACCCAATACCATGCCAGGCAGCATATTTCTGGTCATACTTTGTTACCCATATTTTACTTTTTTATACTCAGATCTAAAATTATATTTAATCTCATATTGTTTTTTATTGTTGTCCTTGTCCTTGTTTTTTATCAAGGGTTACATTTGCCATTATTTTGCCTGTTTTGTTTTAACGATAAGAATTCTTTTAATTAGTCGCTAGTAATTAGTTAATAGTGCATGTCTGTTTTAGTAGTATATATACATCTGAAGAACGTTATACTTATAAATTTTCATTTATTCAAGTTTTATTTTAGGTTTATTAGTGCTTTTGTTAGATTTATTTTACCGTCATATAATGTTTGCTAAAGTAGTAAGATTTAAGTTTTTTAAGTTTTTTTATTACATACCCTTTTCTTTAAACTGGCCGGGTCCAAAGTAAAAACTTTGATACGTATGATATTAAAAGAGAAGTTATTCAACACTCTTGGTTTATGCAGCCTAAGGAAATTGGATTTCTATTTTTCATTTTAATTTAAATATAGATATTTCTTAATTTTAAGTAACCCAACTGGATAACAACTTAATTTAGTAGAAAATTAGTATTGCAGGCAATAAGGCTTGTCTTAAAAATTCTTATTTTTATTGTTTCGATGGCGATTTTTTTCTTCAGTTTGAACATGATTTTAAGAATTGAATTTCAAATAATTAAAAATGAATTAGTAAATTACAGTTAAAAGTCATTTAAATCCATGTTTAGCATATTAGTTAGATATTGGCTGAGTGGAGTGTATATTTTTATTGTAATGTATACAAAGCTGGTTAAAATCCTCTATGATAAAAGATATTTTGTGTATGAAGTACTTCACTATAGGTCTTTATAAATGTTTATTCATTATTTAAATATGTCATTAGGAAAACTGGACCCAAAATTAAAACCTGATTCCCCTCATAAAGATATTGACGTCGTCATAGACATGTTTTATAAGTCCCTGTTATGTACATTGCCTTTAGAATGTATTTGACTTCTAATGTTCTATAACTTGATTGGTTATGATAAATGTTTGAAACTGTCCTTAAATGTGGGTTCCATACTAATGGGAAATGATTACGGCATCACCATGAAGTTAGTTGTTTTTTAACAATCCATGCCAGTGTTTATATCATTGCGCTTGATAACGACACCGTCATGGGTGTCAAAAGCTTGTGTTGTTCACAAACAACTTACTGCGTGGTGATCCCTTATAGTGGCATGAGCTTAAAACAGAATGTGGAAATTATCGGCTATTTTTCTCAAAATGTATAATTCAGAAGCTTTTTACGCTTCTAGTCTCGAAAATGTACACTAAAGTATTGTTTTGAATTAACTTTGGCTTAGAATGAATGAATGGTCGTCCCGGTTATTTAAATTTTGTTTACCTTTCGAACACGTTTTCGGTTCGTACGGGCCATATGCTCTATGGATTTTTCCCATTCCAACTCCAAACATTTAGTTTTTTGATGGCCTTCAAAACCTTTTTCTGTCGTGACGATCAGAAATTATGAAAAAAGTGTGTATTTTGGCAGCTCATGCCACTTTAATCATTTCTCACTGATTGGTTATGTTGAATGGATGTTTTGTTACATGGAGATATCAGGGGTCTCCCCCGGGCACAGAGGTCTATTACCATGGCAACTCCCCTATATAATGAAATAATCTTGAGTATGGTAAACACCAATGAATAAAATTTTATATTATATACATTTAAGACGTACGGTACTCTTCATATAGTTATACATGTATGTAAGTAATGGTGTTTCATTTTAATATTTATGTCAATAATTCCCAATGTCAATAGTTCTGCAATATTTTACAGAGGTTTATTATTAATATTTAACCCTTGTGAACAAATTCCCTCCACCCTCACCCGTTAGCTGAGAAGAACAACGATAGCCACACTTTCCTGGCAAACACATACACGAACAACGACAACAACTCTTGGACAAATCAAGTAACATACTCCTATAACCTTTTTCTATAAAGTTATTTCAAGCTCCAGGGGCCTCAATGGCTCAGGCAGTTAGTGATAGTCCCTCAGTCCGATACAGGCCTTCCGTCGATGCAGTGCGGGTTCAAATCCCACTCAGACCAAATAAAAATTTTAATATTTCTGAGTGGATTTTTCACTCGTGCGCTGTATGTGGAAGAGTTGTCAGCTGCTCACCCATGCTCGTTGTTTTCCTCTTGCAAACAACCCGGATTCCTACCCCTCTGAACCTGGCAACGCGCCATATAAATTAAATAATCTTGAGTGTGGCGTTAAACATTAATCAATCAATCATTTCAAGTTCCTTGGAGTGTGGCATAAAACATCAATCAACCAATTTCATATAAAATTAATGTAAAGCTTCTCTTAACCCTTCAGCCATTGGGCTGTACTGACAGTTTTTAATACAAAAAACGCTGTGCATAAAAACACCAATCTTAGTTTCAAAGAACAAAGCATTAATTTATTTTTTGTAATATGACCTTTTGACCAAAAAAGACCATCTTTTTTTTCAAAGCAATGGTGGACCAATATTTTTACCTCTGCAGCCAAATGTTGTCTTTTTTTTAAAGATTGTGAACCATTTTGACCAAGGTGTTATTGTTAGATAATATATTTTATACATATGTTATCACCAAGTTTTGTAAATTTCATGTACATGTACACTGCACTAAAACGTTTTTACCTCACTATTTATAAATTTTATATTTAGATTTAACATCTTTTCTTAATGATATGGTTTAACTAGCTTTTGTAGTAAATTTTATCATCCGTTTTTTTATAAGGATCTCTCTGACACAATTGACGGGCAGAGAGTCCAAATCCTCTTTCCTTATAAGGATCTCTCTGACACAATTGACGGGCAGAGAGTCCAAATCCTCTTTCCTTATAAGGATCTCTCTGACACAATTGACGGGCGGAGAGTCCAAATCCTCTTTCCTTATAAGGATCTCTCTGACACAATTGACGGGCAGAGAGTTAATATCCCACTTACTCCAAAAACTCCAACAAATTCTGAGTGGGTTTTCACTGTATTACTCTTATGTGGCTGAAAGTCGGGAAGGGCGGGGGATTCCTCCAGGCACTTGGCCTGGTTTCCTTCCCTCTTAAACCAGACTTCGCCATCATATTAATGAAATAATCTCAGAAGATACAGTCCCGAGAAGCCTTTTGCTCAATGGGTCGCAGGTTTTAATCACATCCAGTTCACAGAATTTGTGCAAATAGTCTAAGTGAATTCTCGTCTAATCAACCATTGTATGTGAAATCGCTGACAAGTACCTTCACGTTGTTTTTGTGACCAATCTTTATCGAGGAAGACTTTCTTTTTAGCGAATTTAATATTGAAATCCGTAGACCAAAGATTTTTTTACAACCACAGCCTTTATATTCAAGTCACATTTGATTCCACTTGTTAATGTCTTTTTAAAAGTGGACCTCTGTAGTTGAAGTGGTAACTGGCAAGAACGGTTAAAAATTTTATATGAGATATAAGGAAAACCACTACCAATGTCTAGGCTCTTGATATTTTGTATACGTTTTTTCACATGTCACAAATATTGTCCACTCACAATTATTTATGCGCCCTTACTTATTAATGGACTGTTACATAAGTGGATAAATAATTATGTATGCGGAAATAAATAATATATTATTTACAGTATTTACAACCCCATATTGTAAACCTACCAGCTTAAATGATTGTATATGTTGCAGAACTGCAACTGTTATGTTGAAGTATGACTGTACCCATATTGTAAACATCCCTGCTAAACCGATTTTATACCGGGCAAAATGGCAACTATAATGTCAAACTACTATAACCCCCATATTTTAGGCATAGCTGCTAAAATGACTGTATCCCTTGCATAGTTGCAACCGTTATGTCAAATTATATAGCCCCGTATATTTATATATGCTCATTAGTTGAAATGATGACGTTATGTCAGAAATGTTTTTTTGCATACAACATTCTGCCCCGTTATGTATACACATCCATATATATATTAACTAGAGAATATAAGTATATTATATTACATGTATATACAAATATTTGCACATAGATCCTAATATTTTCTGTCAAAAATGTATATTCAAAGTTCTATGTTCCCATATCCAGACCAGTTTAACTAACATCATTACACACTGCTTTGTCAAGTTATTTAATTAACTGGTATGATTTGACAAATTTAGTACTCTTGTTTTGTTTTTTATGAATTTCATTTTCAATGAAACCTAAATATTTAACGTTAAAATTAAAAGAAGTAATTCATTTTTTTTTTTTTATATTGAGGAAACTCTTACAACTGTTATTGTATAGCTTTGTTTCCTTCTGGCCTACATGTACCATATCTCTTCTAAAGATTCAGCCACTTTCCTTATAGTAATTCAACCATTAGAAAAGAAATATGCTAAATGGGACTAGACAAATTTGCCCTTTAGAGGGAATTTGAGGCAATACGACCTGCTGAGCAGTGTGTTAAAATGGTTATCCTTAATCACTACTCCGTGTCTCTGTTTTTGTTTGACTCGGAAAATTTCTAATGGCTTTTACCCCAGTATTCTCCCTGGTAAAGTTGTCTATGTTATCATTTGTAAATTAAATGATTTTGTAAATTAAATAATTTCAAGTGTGGCAGAAAACACCAAACAATGAAGATTCAAGAAAGCGATCTTTTCTTACAAATTGAATTTTCTGCCCAATATTCCTGTTAGTAAATTAGATAAACTTTGTATTACTGTATTCCTAAATGATGAAGCCCCATAAATTATTTGTATGCACATTAGTTTAACAAAATAATCACGATTGCATTTATCGATTTGTATAATCAGGGTGATTGTTTCGGTGTTTTTAAAAGCAATAATATCTTAAATTTCTTCGTTTAGATATCTATGTTGTTTGAATGGTTAGTTTCTCGTCTTATTATAAAATAGATTTAATCTCGTTTTAATTCTGCAATGTTCAGTACTTAATAATAATGTATTTGATGAAGTATAGTGAAATATTGTATTGCTGGGGTGTTCTGCTAATCGTTATTTCTAAGCTTGTACCAAACTGATCTCAAAAAGATCTATAAGGATCCAGATTCTCATTAGATTCGAAACTTAATTTCAGTTTGATCACAGAAGCTAGCGAAAAACGTCATTGTCTTTTGCCTATTATTTTTCCTTTGGACAAAAAGCCTGGTTTCCATTTAGCAAACAAACTTGTTTCCCCTAAGCAAAAAGTCGGGTTTCCCTTGAGCAAAAAAGCCTGGTCTCTCTTTTAATCATGGGGTTGGTTTCTTTTGAGCAAAATACCAAGTTTGATATGAGCAAAAAGCCAGGGGGCCGTTTCATGAAGCCATCGCACAGTGCGACCAATCGCAGATGCCACGACGACGTATCTCTTCACTATTGTATCCATTGGCAACTGAGCTTCGTTTGCGATGCGAATGTTTTGTGAAACGAGCCCCTGTTTTTTTTTAACTATTTGCCAAGTTTCCCTTGAGCAAAAAGCCTGGTCTCAACTTTTAATCATGGGGCTGGCTTCCCTTGATCAAAATACCATGTTGATAAGAGCAAAAAGCCTGGTTTCTTTTTACCAGCAATTTGCCCAGGTTTCATCCCCCACTAAACCTGGCAATTTCCGCCATATAAGTGAAATAATCTTGAGTGCGGCGTAAAACAATCAATCAATCTTTTTAGCAGTTTACTCCTGAAGTGAAGGCCTGGGCCTAGTTTCACAAAGCCCTCTTAGCTAAGCCTGATCTTAACTACCATGACAACCAATGCTTAAGGTATACGTTACCATTGGTAATTAAGATCACCTTAAGCTAAGATCGCTTTGTGAAACTGGGCCCTGGTTTTCCTATGAGCAAAAATGCCAGGTGCCTTTTCAAACACGGGGGTTAAAATCATTTTGAGAAGAAGCACAGTTTCCTATTGAGTAGGGAGCCCATGTTTATATTCTGCATGATTGGCCCTGGTATAATATACACAACTGGTGGAATAACATTAATTTATGAACACTAAAACATACAGGCACAAGGAAAACCTCTCGTCTAAAATAGCATTAATGATGTTAATGAAATTGTGTATCAAATTAAAAGTTTGGTTAAACTGTGATAATTAAGTCTTCTTTTGTGATACTGTATTTCTTTGAAAGATTCAGCCACTTTTTTCCTCATAAGGATTCGATCATTAGAAAAGAAATCTGCTAAATGAGGCCAGACAAATTTGCCCAATAGAGGGAATTTAAGGCAAAATGACCCGCTGAGCAGTGTGTGAAAATGGTTATCCTTAAAGACAACTCCTCGTCTCCATTTTTGTCCGACTCAATGGAAAATTTAGGCCATTAGAATGGCTGAATATTTAGAAGAAATACGGTATCACAATTTTCTGGGTTACCTGATTTTCAATATTAAAGTAAAACCAACAACTTTTAAATAAATTTTTTTAATAACTTCCTTACTTAATGCATCTTTGAAATATCTTTTCGCTGATACGTAGGATTAATGCTGGTTTCCGTAACGATAGACAAATTTGTTACCACAAAACCAAAGTCGCTGTTGTATATGTATATGAGTGTTTTAAGTGTTAATAGAATATTTCACTTGTTAATGAATGTAATTTTACAATAGAATGTATGAAAGGACCATACAGTGTATTTAGATCACAAAGTCTATTTTACTGTTTAAGAGTTATTGCCCCTGTTTTGTGGGTGCCGTTTAGATTTTTCTCGCCCCAAATTGTTAATGGATAGTTATGTAAATGTTACAGCCCCCTAAAACTAAAGTCAATAAAAAATTTAAAATTCCAATTTTGTTTTTCTTTTTTGACAATATATACAAAAGGAAAAAAGTCACTGTAATGCCAGTTATGATGATGATAAGAATGATTGTGGCAATTCATGTGTGACAGTAACACAAAAACCGCATAATATGCGACATGTAATGTTTTTTTCGTACAATTACGCAAATTTAGTATGCTTCCCCTTGAATGTTTCTGTGAACATGGTACGAAGGAGGATATCAGAGGGACCACGCTCGGGTCCACCACTTGTAACATCACAGCGTGAAGATAGGGCACTGATCCAACTAGTACGACGTCATCCATTCCATCAAGTCCATCTTTGAAGCGGCAAAGGCTACCCAACTGACGTCTGTACACAAGAACTAAGAAATGGATTGAAAGCTGCAGGCCTGAGGGAAAGGAGAGTCATCAAACGCCCCCTATTGTCAGATCGCCATCAACGGATACATTTGACTTGGTGTTTAGCAAGACGAGGTTGGAATTTGAGGACCTGGCGAAGAATCCATTGACGTTTCTTGCTGAACGTCACAGAATGGCGAACAAGGGTTTGGAGGCACAATAACACAGCGTATACATCCAAGAACATCCATCCATATGTTCCTTATGGAGGGGGCTCTGTAATGGTTTGGAGGTGCATCTCTCATGACTGCAAACTGGACTTGGTCACTATACGAGGAAACCTCACAGGTGACCGGTACATTCGGGAGGTCCTGTAACTAGTTGTCGTGCCTCATTTTGAGAACCACACATTAGGCTCAAGACCTGTGTACATGGATGGCAACGCCAGACCTCATTGTTCCCCGGGCAGTAAGAGCCTACTTCAAAAACGAAGCGTTACCAACTGAACAGAAGGTCGTGGGTTTCCTCCGGGCATAAAGCGTGGTTTCCTCCCACAATAAAACTGGCAATGCCGCCACATAAGTGAAATAATCTTGAACGCAGCGTAAAACATCAACCAAAACGAAGCTGTTACAACTCTGCCTTGGCCCTCTGTGAGATTTGAATCCTTTAGAGCACATAAAATGGGCAAAACCATTAAAGCCCTAGAGCCTCCTGTACAAAATCTTCAGGAATCGGATGCCGCATTACATCGGTATTGGCAGCAGTTACCCGTTCAACAGATCCGTCTGACTGGAAGGATGAGACGCAAGTTGGAAGCTGTAATTCAGACTAATGGAGGCTATACGCGCTATTGACTTTCTGCTCAAGGGATGTGTTCTGCACACTCAAAGTGACACTTTTACTTCAATATGTTCGCCCTGTGAAGCCAGATGGATGAAGTTTCATTTTATTTTGTTAAAATACACTTTTGATTTGGCTGACGATATCCTCAATAAATTGTATAGCTTATTGCCATTGATCTTGCCCTTTATGATCACACTCGCTTCTGCAACATCAGTTTGCCAACAATCTCCCATCACCAATGATTTTATCGGTCGGTGCCGACTTTCCAGGGGGTTGCTTAACTTTTGTTCTTTGTGTATAATAGAAGCTTTTGTATCAATTATTCAAATTCCCGGATAAAGTGGAGATTCGTATTAGTTGAACAAATTCCACCATCTTCGTGACACGGCAAGTAAATAAAACAGGATGAGACAAATGAGTAGCCTACGCCTACCATTGTCTTTGTTGTGTCGCATGGAGTTTTTGTTGAATGTAGCACTTTGTTCTGAGAGTTTGGAAGGACTCCAGTTGGCCTAAGAGAGTAATTCAATTGCCGCACACCAATCTTCTGTGACTTTGTATAACATTAATCATATGAAGTGAGTTTACACTGTCTGCATAACATGTGACATTGAGTTACCTTTTGATTATATCGACAAAATTAGATCCTAGACAATTAGCCGCTTAGTAGTGACAGTGGCCGACTTGTCTTGTGAAAGTGAAACGTACCACATTAAGATGGCAAGGTGAATGCCCCCTAATCGAATGTCTTACCCACCACTCAGAATCCCCATTCCCCTATGTGCATATAAGAGGATTTCACTTATGACACCATTGCCAAGTGATACCATCGACCTTGGAATACATGTCCTTTTCTGTGTGGATACAACCAGGTTCCAGGCTTCAACCAAAATGGACCAGACCATGTGAAATATCAATTTGCTTCATGAATTTTTATGTCAAAATCTTTATACAGTACAAACTATATCTGTTCTGCAACAATGAATACCCTCACTACATTGTTACATTGTTCACACAGGGTTTAATTTGGAAGGACCTTACATATCCTTTTCTACGGTAGTGCAAGCTCCCGGAAGCCTGTTGACCTCTTTGCTTCATCCAAAATGAACTAGACTGTCAATCCAATTTAGAGAGGTTGAAACCTATCTTCGATTGATCTCTGTGTGGCAGTTGTCATGTTCAACATCAGGGGTTGGGCAGAGAGTCAGTTTTCCTTGTCCACTGAACTAACAACATTGCTATATACGTGAAACAATCTGGAAAAGCAATCAACCAATACGTGTTTTACCGTAGCGGAATAGGAGGGCTCAACCCGTCTTGACCATCAGCACTCGATTACAAAAGCTCAAGATGCACTTGAGCGTTAATAGGCGCCATTACATTATTTCTCAGTTGGTGAAAGTGCCGGGTGTTTTGATTTGCTGCAGCGGTTTTACTTGCATCCAATCAAAAGTGGCTGTTCAATTTACAGGTTGAACCCTCATATTCTGGCAAGGTAAAACATGGAATGGCTATGGAGATTTTATCTTGGCTCGAGTAGATGGAGGCCTTGTAGTGCCCAGGGCCAAGTTCCACAAAGCGATCTTAGCTTAAGGTGATCTTAATTACCAATGGCAACGTATACCTTTAGCATTGGTTGTCATGGTAGTTTGGATCACACTTAGCTAAGATCGCTTTGTGAAACTAGGCCCAGGGCCCAGTTTCACAAAGCGATCTTAGCTTAAGGTGATCTTAACTACACTGTACCAATGGCAACGTATACCTTTAGCATTGGTTGCCATGGTAGTTAAGATAATACTTAGCTAAGATCGCGTTGTGAAACTAGGCCCAGGACCCAGTTTCACAAAGCGATCTTAGCTTAAGGTGATCTTAACTACCAATGGCAACGTATACCTTTAGCATTGGTTGTCATGGTAGTTAAGATTACACTTAGCTAAGATCGCTTTGTGAAACTAGGCCCAGGGCATTTTAAGCAATGAATGAAGAAAGAAAGAATATTTTTATGTACAACTTTTTTTTTCTTTTCAAACAAGTGTTGTGGATTAAATAATAACAATTCAAATAATACATTATCACAAACAGCAGCACAGAGATGGATTTTTGAGCACAAAGTTATACTGATTGTTATTACTGAATAAAAGGGATAGGAATAAATCCTGTCCATTTTGTTGGTCCCTTGAAGTAGGATATCAGTGCCCAATCTCCGGAAATAAGGATAGGGGGGAAAAACTTGTAAATTTAGTAAAAGCGGGATAGTTTTCCAATGTTTTTACACACCCTGAAAAACAGTGAATTATTTGGGTCAACTGTCAGAATTTCCATTTAAGAAAGGGGTGAACATTTTTTTCCACATAAAACTGAAATTATTTAAAATGTTTTGTCATGAACAGAAAATAATCTTGAATTTTCATGAATCTTCTTGTTTGACCAATTTTTTTTTTTTTTTTTCACAGTGTGGTATTTCATAAACTTTACCATCAGTTGTAAAACGAGAAAAGTATCAGTAAAACTGATGGATGCTCCCCAGTTCCCCATCACAGATATACGCTCAGCAAATTTGACCAAATAATGACAAAAGGGCAATAACTCTAAAATTATTCTTGTCACGGAGAGAAAAGCGTATAACTGCACAAGGTCTTGGTAATGACTATATACCAACCAAGTTTCAAAACAATCCTGACAATATTAATTAAGATATGGCCCGGACAAGCAGTCTGGGTAAAATTTGACAAATTGGAGAAACCAAGGTCAATAACTCTAAAAATTATTCTCGTCACGGAGAGAAAAGCTTAACACTGCACAAGGTTTTGGTAATGAGGATATACCAGCCAAGTTTCAAACCAATCCTGACAATATTACCAGAAGGATGCCCCGGACAAGAAATCCGGACGGACGGACAAAGTGGCGACTATATGCTCCCCCGAAAGTTTTCGGGGAGCATAAAAAGTCTGATTGGAAAACTTGAATTATTATTCAATTCAGCAATTGTTCTGTAGAGTATAAACATGTGATTAAAATCTTTTCCATACTTTTCATTTGTCTTATGGGATGCAGAGTTTGTCGACCAAACACTGGTGTGGCATAAATTTTGTTCACCAAAACCCACAAAAATCCTTAGTTTTAGTCTGATGAGGGGCATTATATCATATGAAAACAGGTAAACATTCGGACACAAAATAAAGCACTACAACATGTGACATTAAAAAAGTGTTTATCACAAAAACTCCTTCTATCACAGAAAACATACCACATATATACAAATAAATAAATATAAACTTGGAACACTAAAATTGGTTGCTTGCTTTATGGCAAACATTTTCAGTTAGAAAATATTTCCTGCATGAGATTGATTAATATTTACACCACAGTGATGATTACTTTATGATGCCAGTGTGTGTGTGTGTGTGTGTGTGGGGGGGGGGGGAGGACTTAATAAGCAAAACACTTTAACCAAAGGCGTCTTAGCTTCACGAATCACAATCAATCCCAGCTTCAAGGGCGAATCTTGTCACTGGTACTTTTTAACAACTGGGCTTCGTTTAGGTGTAACTGCTTAGTGAAACAGAAAACTCCCCCCACTCAACCTTTCATTTTCCTTTACCTAACCACTTTCAATGCTAGAAATATTAAACTTGGTCAGTTAGACTGCTGTGATGTCACGAATACCATGACATCATAGCCCCGCCTTTATGGATGTTTTAAACCTTTCCAATGATGGACATGGCTATCTGACACAGGAAAAGAGGTAAATTTAAATCAAAGCCTTAAAAAGAAATAAGAAATTTCTATACAAACATCGTACAAAAAATCTATCATATGTCCTAAAAAAAACTCAATGTATTTATGGGTGAGAATGATTAAGCCCACTAAAGGAACATGTAAATACAACTAGATGAATACTTAATAAAATGGGTCATCAAGCAAAGTTAAAAAGTTGTTGCTGAAAACTTTATGAATCACAGAGAGATGAATGAAGTTAAAGTCTAAACTCAATCTTTTTTATCGTTATCTTCTGATCTGAAAGCAAAAAAACGCACTTGTTAATTGCATTAAAATTCCTTACAACTCCCTTGTGATTTTCAATTGTCAAACATGTTTAAACGGCATATGGATTGATTGATTGATGGATAGATATTTGACGAGTACCTGGCAACTCTTCCACATAGAGAAGCATACGTCGAAATAGTTGAAGCATGACACAAAAACTATCATAAATCCCTTGTAGCATGGTTTGTTTGGTGTTTTACGCCATACTCAAGATTATTTCACTTATATGGTGGCGTTGCCAGGTTTTGTAGAGGAGGAAACCCCAACCCTCGTCGAATACATGGCAACTCTGCCAGTGAAAACAAAGGCAGACATTTTTCTTGTTTCCTGGATAACTTCATATCGCTACACTCAACATTTCTTCTTATGTGTACAAGCAATCAATCAATCAATCCAGCTAAGATTATAGTTTATTTAGTTATCAGTCCTAAAAGATCTTTATATAATTCGTAAGCAAAATTGTCAATACCTCTCTTCAGGGTCTCCTAAAGAATCTTTAACTTGAGAAGTGAGTTCGTCCACTGATTTTGGTGAAGACCTCCGCTGTGGTGTGGATTGGCCGGAGTCGTCCGATGAGTTCGCTTCCGTTGTCAAGATAGGGGACTTCACTCCAGCATTATGTAAACTTTTGGTATATGTAAATGAACGAGGTAAATCTGCAATCAAAATTTAATAGGTTTAAGAGACAGAAAATACATAAAAATCAGGGAGTTCTATTATGGTAACACACATACATAACGAAAAAGTAATATAAAAACCCATGGTTAATTGATTGATCAGTGTTTCAAGTTGCCAGATGCAAAATTATGTGGTTGAGATGTTAGGTTAATAGGGATAGGAATGATCATGGATAGTCCATAACTAAAAAATGCTTTGCATAATGCTGATAAACGGTACCTGAGCATACATTCCCGATATTGGTATCAGTGGAAAGCTGTTATTTTATACTTCTTTATAAAATGAGGAACAATTTTGTTTCAAATTTTGTTCTATGCCTCTTTTAAATAAAAAAGTTGAAAGGCCGTATAGCAATTGACCCCTCTGTCAAAACTATCTTTATACAATTGACATTGATTGATTGTTTGGTGTTTTACGCCGCACTCAAGATTATTTCTATATGGCGGCGTTGCCAGTTTTATTGTGGGAGGAAACCCACAACCTTCCGTTGGTAACTGGCAACCATCCAACATAGACCGTTCGAGTGAAAACTCAGTCAGAAAACAATTGGCATTGAAACAGCTTTGTCACAAAGCAGTCACGCTGAATTTGTGGGATTTTTTTTTTAACGTTGGGCCTGGCCCCTTTGCACTGGCAACAAACAGTTTTATAATGAAAATAACTTACTTGTATCTCTTGTAAAACTATAGGATGGCTTTGGATGGGGTGGAATAGGTTTAAAAGCTGTTAGACTCTTTGACCTGGATATAAACAAATATAGTAGGATTAGTTGATGGATGTTTTATGCCAAACTCCCTTGTATGGCAAAGTTGCCAGGTGAAGTAGGGGGAAGAAAGCAGACTCTTTGCTCGTAGCAAGCCTCAGATGTAAGACAGGTACTTGGCAAACCCTTCCCGGGGGATGGAGTGAAAAACTGATAAATTTTTCAAAATTTCTTTGGACTGACTGGTCTGTGACCTTTCCATGGAATGCCAAAGCATGGTGTGATTGAGGTATAGGACAGCCAGAAGGCAAAAAATATATTTATCTTCTCAAAAAACCAAACTAATTGATAAATTTTTCTATTAAAGGACAATTGCATACTTTTTACATCAAGTAACAGCACTTGGAAGAGGAAGGGGGGGGGGGGGGGGGGGGGGGGGTCCTGGGTTATAGTTGACATCCCTGGCTGGGGATTCATTTCAAAGATAGCCAAGCCCAATAATATATGTTTATTTCAGACACAAAAAACGTCCATACAAATAATACACAGGATTTGTTAGTTGTACAAGATTTCCAATAAGGAATATGATTTATTTTATTCATTTGATTTTCTATTAATGTGCTTAAAGGATTTATGAACAACCTTTGGAAATATTTTCTAATTTGCTTGTGTTGTAGAACATGTACTTCAAAAGTCTGACCCAAAAGAAAATTAAATTTCGGTCGCAGCACATACAAAATTCAAGCTACGTTTGCCGATCTACAATGCTTACGAAAGTTAATTATCTCAGAGACTTATGACGTCAAACACAACCTCCATTGTGTACATACCCTCACAGCGATGAAGTAATAAACGATTTCTGCTGTCTCAGTATGTCTTCGTGGCAGTTTGTACACATCAAAGGTCGTGTATGACATTTTTCCGAGTTGTTAAGGAAAATATGCATATTTCCTCCCCATTCTTTTTTTGACCACCTGGGAATTAACGCGAAGGTTGTTTCGCTTCAACTGATGTTTTTCAAATATACATTTAGTCCATAAACAAACACAAACCAACTTTAAATCCTGTTCATAAATCCTTTAAAGTACAAATCAGCCCAACTTGACAGTAGAATTTTTGTCACTTTCTAAGAAGTTGTTAAATACTAATGTGAACATTAACAGAATATTATCATTATTTTCAAAATTTTAAACACGAAATATTTACCCGGTGAGTTTTATAGGAGGAGTAGGAGTTTCCGTAGATGACGGTAATGAAATAGACGAGAGATCCGAACAGGGGAATTGAGTTAACTCTTCACCCGCCTCAACTTCAGGTACAGACGCTGAAATCGGCAAAACATAGATTGATTGATTGCTTGGTGTTGGTAACTGGCAACCATCCCACATAGTTCGTTCGAGTGAAAACCCAGTCAGAAAATTTTCCAATTTTTTGGACTGAGTGGGAATCGAACCTGCGACCCATTGGTGGAAGCAAAACATAGATGTCAACTTTTACATATACTACTTTAAAGCAGTAAAACTATTAAAAGTAAGATTTCAGGTATGTTGTTGGCAAAAAAAAAAGTGGTCCATAGTGGTTGGTTGGGCTATGAACAAAATCAGATTGACCAATCAAATTGCAGTATTTGCTGTAAAGACACTTGAAATTACATTTTAATGTATATTTTTAATATCGATTATAAAAAATCTTTAAAAAGGAAATAGGACCATTTGTTTGGAGACGTGGCAATAAGTGTTTGAAAAGGTATAGCAAAAATGAAGAGGAACGTGAACCAGGTTTCAAGCTTACTTCCATCACTGGCATCTTTCTGTGATCTTGATACATCAGAATTTGGGGATCTGAAAAAAGATGGAGAAGCATTATGATTGATTGATTGATTGTTTGGTGTTTTACGCCGCGCTCAAGACTATTTCACTTATATGGCGGCGTTGCCAGTTTTATTGTGGGAGGAACCAGGGCTCTATGCCTGGAGGAAATCCACCACCTTCCTGTGGTAACTGGCAACCATCCCACATAGGGAGTGGGATTCGAACCCGCGACCCACTGGTGGAAGGCTGTTCGGATTGAGCGTCCAACGCTCTACCTACTGACCGACAGAGGCCCCGCAGAAGCAATATGAAAATTGAAGCTGACAGGTTTAACAGTAAGAGATTGTCAGATAATTGCAATGATGCCTTACTCAATATTGGTTCAGTTATAATACACACACAGAAAGTGACTGGATGACTTCGCCTGAGTTATTGAATGATTGATAATGATGTTTTATCTTGCACTAAAGATCAAAAGAAAACCTGAACCTTCTTCAAGTACCTCATAACTTTTTCACATAGGGAGACCGAGTGAAAAACCACCACAGAAGTTGATTTGATTTGATTAGGTCTCTGTGAGATCCAAACCTTTGTTGATCGATTGATTGATGTTCACACCGCACTCAAGATTATTTGCCCGGAGGAAACCGCCGACCTTCGGCGAATATCTAGCAACCTTTCCCCAATCAAGTGAAAATCCAATCAAAAATTTTTGTATTTTAATTAATTTGAGTTGAATTCGAGTCCACGCCGCATCTATGGAAGGCCTGTAATGGGGATTTTAAGATATTTTCCCCGTCACCAGTGATACCAACGCGCATGTGGCTGAGCATTGTTTGCCTTTAGCGTGATGCTTACATCGGACATTATGGAACAAAATAATTGAATTGCAATGTCACCGTCATCTGGCATTGGATATCACAAAATGCGAGGTCATGTATGATGTGCAAGTCCCATACTGAATAGTAGATTTGGAACAATCTGCTGTGTCTATCACTTACTTTCTATGTTGGGGACTAGAGGGCAATGATAAAAAGGAGGATGATAAATCAGAGATTGGGAACTGTTCAACTTCTTCTACTTCTGTGTCGTCATCTGAAATGTAAAACCAGCAATATGCTTTATCATTTTAAGTGGCATCAGCTGCCAAAATTCACACTTTTTTCATAATTTCTGATCGTCACGACAGTAAGAGGATTTGAAGGCCATCGAAAAACTAAATGATTGGCGTTGGAATGAGGAAAATCCATACATTATGTGTCTTGTACGAACCGAAAACGTGTTCGAAAAGTTAACAAAAGTTTAATAACCAGGACGAGCATTCATTCATTCTAAGGCAAAGTTAGTTCAAAACAATACTTTATCGTACATTTTCAAGATGAGGAGCACAAAAATGCTTCTGAATTATAGGTCTTGAGAAAGATAGGCAATAATTTCTAAGTTCTGTTTTAACTTCAAAATATCAACATTTTGGCAGCTCATGCCACTTTAATCAAAACTAAATCCTTCAGCCTGTTATACTAGAATTTGTAATTACAAAAAGTTATCAAGAAGAAAAATGCCCGTCACGGGATTAGAATATACTATGATGAACTTCATAAATACATATCAGTTGATTAGTTAGTGTTTTACAGACATTCAAGAATAGATCACTTTGGTTGCTTTCCATTAACCAGCAATGCAGGTGATGCTCAACTAAATATTATGTAATAACTTAAAAGTTCTAAGCAATAATGTATTGTTAATTTACTTTTGAAATATGTTGTAATATGGGAGTGATGCAGTTTTGAACAGTGGTGTAAAATAGAATTTAAAATCCATGCTTAAAAATTTCAAAGTGTTCACTTAATTCCCTTACATGATCCCCTCGGGGCAATTAGTTAATAACTCTTATTTAACATTGAGATAACTCAGATATAAAAATTCTTAAGTGGAGTTTGGAACTTTGAATTCTAGACTAGTTCTAACTCCAAATCACTGCTTAGTAACTCTGAATTAGCTGATAATTTCCATAGATGAGAGAAAACGCTGTTGATATTATCAGATTGATTGATTGATTGTTTCGTGTTTTAAGCCGCATTCAAGATTATTTCACTTATATGGCGGCGTTGCCAGATTTATTGTGGGAGGCTGTGCCCGGAGGAAACCCACGACCTTCCGCTGGTAACTGTCAACCATCCCACATGATATTATCAGAAATGAATATTATCAAATTATAATTTTCGTAATGTGGTTATTACCTGATGAAGTCCCAGCATCAATATTGTCATATTTTGGTACAGCTTGTTTCTTTCTTCTTGGCGATGGATTACTTTTCTCATCAAGGGAACTTCGCAGCGGTTGAACAATAGCACTAATAGCAGACTTACGCCCTGAAACACGGAGGATAAATAATGGCCTAGCATAAAACAACATGTTGGAATAAAACTACTTCAAACAAAGGTATAGGATCTACCTTAATGGAACATAATGTTAAGGCCTGTTGTGGTTTTCCAATCTGAAATAAAGGACCCTATTAATCAACCCAAAAGATTATAATTAGGGAATTCTCTGTTGTTGTCGGACATACCGATGGAATAAAAAGCTGTGAATGCATCAAACGCTTAGGGAGGAAAGTGTATGCAGCTAAACGAGGTCAACCCACATAACAATAACAAAGATGATGAATTCCGAATTAAATCTCAAACTACAGCACCCTATTTTGAATTAGAAAAACTATCACTGGTGATCGATAAACCTCATCTTTATATAAACAACAGTGGATATTTGGGAAACGTTATAACAAACAAAATATGAAAAAAAAATTCTTTGGACTGAAATTTTTTTCACTCTTAACGTCGTATGTGGAAGAGTTGCCAGGAACTCGCCGAATGTTGAAGTTTCCTCCCGCACTAAACCTGACAACGCTATCATATAAGTGAAATAATCTTCAATGTGGCATAAAAATTCAATCAACCTTAGGACTGTAACTCATGAATGGAAAGCTTGTGTGGGATTGAGAGACTATATTGCTTTGCTGAACTACATTTATCGGCTGGAGCCGTTTTTGAACTGAAACTGCTTAAAAACGTCCACGGATAGAAAAATGCAGCGACACTCACCTGATTTCTTTCTGGAGGGCTTTACCTTGGTCCTTGCGTCAGTTTCGCTTGTCACTGCTGCTTCAGCGGTTGCTATGGTAGTGGCAGTTAATTCACTGAATCGAGCGTGGATTTGTTCTAGCACGTCTCCCGTAGAAAGGAATTGTTGCACCAATGCTTGTCTGTCTGCTGTAGAGTTTGGTTTCTCCTTCGTCCCTGTCCCTTCACGATGTTTGTTAGGCTCTTTACGATTGGCTAACTGTTTCTCAGCCATCGCAATATTCACCAACCAGTTTGAGGTGGTTTTTGACGAACTTGACGTGGCAGCAGAGGCTTCTAAATAAAAACAATTTCAGATACACTCATATAATTAGAGAAGCCAAACTACTGTTTGAAAACACAATTATTTAAAAGCCAGTGATTTTGCTTCATGTTTATTATTGCAGCCAGGATATTTTTTTTGACAGGCATACGTCTGAATTAATTAATTGTTTAACTGTGGTTTTAGGATGCACACAAAATTTTTTCTCAATTATATAGCGGGGCTGCCAGGTTTAGTGGGATGGAAGAAACCCAGCTCTTTAAAGTGTGGCATAAGCTGTCAAAATTCACACTTTTTTCATAATTTCTGATCGTCACGACAGTAAGAGGCTTTGAAGACCATCGAAAAACTAAATGATTGGCGTTGGAATGAGAAAAATACATACAGTATGTGGCCTGTACTAACCAAAAACGTGTTCGAAAAGTAAACAAAATTTAAAAAACCGAGACGTCCATTCATTCATTCATTCGTCCAAAGTTAGTTCAAAACAATACTTTATTGTACATTTTCAAGACTAGAAGCACTAAAAAGCCTCTGAATTATACGCCTTGAAAAAAATGGCCAATAATTTCAACATTTTGGCAACTCATGCCACTTTAACAGAAGGAAATCCCGAATCTTCAGAAAACCGATGCAAAAACCCTTTCAAAAGTTTTGTGAACATGGGAAGTAACTCTTAACATTTTTTACTCTGTATCCACAGATGTGTTGTCAGTGTTCAAGGAGATACAATTTCCCCCCAAAAAGTTATGTACCTGCTAGTAGGTCTGCACTTGAAGGAAGAGTCCATCTTCTCTCAGGGGTATCAGTTCTCTCTTTTAAAAACTGTAATAATTCGGTTTCGTCGTCTGTCCCAGTGGTTTCAGAACTACAATAAGAGGAACTGATTACAGCAACAACCACCACAAGTTACAAGTATTAAGATTACAGATAACAGCTTCTTGGTTTATTGGGTTGTGATGTAGCTATTCCATCATTGACTCATCATCTAGGATTTTAACACGTTGACTGCCGACTACGAGATATCTCGCAATGGAAGGCTCACCGGATTCTGCTGGTACGAATTATCTCGTGGCTTAACATAGATATCTTTCAGAATAACCATACTTCTTGGCATACTGTGTGTAACGGTTAAATCTCACTGCCAGATACGACATATCTCGTACGGGGGTTTTCTCACAAAGCATCAAGGGAAACCACTCTGTGTGTTGCTAAAAATAGCATATTAAACAGACATTGGCCATACGTGTAACAAGCTTCAATGGCAAATGGGAGAGCCCTCACACTTTCGAGTTATCTCGTAGTCAGCAGTCAACGTGTTAAAACAAAATTTCAAATATTTTTGCACTCTTACGCCTGCTACTAACCATGAAGCTGGTGGAGCCTTGTTGGACAAATGTGTTGTATTAATCCCATAATTGGTTTATTCTGGAGTTTAATTGATATCTAATCAGCGTATGATTGATTAATTGCTGTTTTTCATCGAATCCAGACTATATGATGGCCTTCCCATAGGATGGGAGGCTTGCGTCAAACTGAGAAACTATTGCTCTGCGGATTGAACCACCGAGGCCCCTCAATCAGAAGCAAAATAGGTATATTGAATAATTTTATGATGGGGGTTTTACAGCCTTACACTAAAAATATTCTAAACCAATTCAAGGATCTCTGATTGTGGACTCTGAAGGCATTGATTGTCATGGATTACATTTTACCTTCTGAATTGTTCAGTTGATGAAAATTGTTGCAATGTACATGTAAAAAATATGAAAGACTGCCAGTTCAAATTGCTTTTATTTCTAAACTGCCCATTTACTTGGATTGATTGATTGATTGTTTGGTGTTTTACGCCGCGCTCAAGATTATTTCACTTATATGGCGGCGTTGCCAGTTTTATTGTGGGAGGAAACTGGGCTCTGTGCCCGCAGGAAACCCACGACCTTCCGCTGGTAACTGGCAACCATCCCACATAGGTCGCCATTTACTTGGACAAGTAGCTGTCTAAAAGCAAAGAGAGTAGATTGACAAGAGTGGTCACTTCGTCCGCGCCATGTTGAATTTGAAAAATTTCAATTTAATTCAATTCTATTGTACTTGGCACTTGAACAAAGCAGAATACAAACAACAAAAAGTGTAACAATCATAACTTGGACATATTTACAATGGTAACTAAAGTACCCGCTGACACGGACGCGATTTGATTATTAGGAACCTCCTTTCTCTAGGGGGCGCTTTACAGTCGAATCGTGTACAGTCGGAACACCCTTCCGCTAGGGGGCCGAAAAACATGCCGGCAATGCTGATTGGACGAAGTGACCACTCTTGTCAATCTACTCTCTTTGCTAAAAGCATGCATGAACTGAGGGGCAGGCATCATACAGTTATCATATAAAACACTCAATGCCATATATTAATACCCTGCTACAAATCTCACCTTTCATTTCGAGGCGAACTTGACGGATGAGGATTACTGGAGCCAGTGCCATCTTCTGCGTTGTGCCAATTTTCTACATCATTATCAACTGACCTGGATAAAACAAAACTCAAAACATTATTTTAAATAAAGGAATATGGCAATGCCTGTTGTTTAGATAGCTGCTGAATAATAAATTGATTGATATATGTTTTTCTGCCATTCAAGATTATTTATGGACATGTTTTGCCTGGAATATACAACTTACATTCAGCAGGTAAATAACGCTACAGTGGGAGAAACCACTCGGATTACTTTAAAATTTTCTTTTAGGTTGAGTGAGATTCAAACCTGCGACCCAAGGATGGAAGACCACAGAGGCCCTTAGGAATAGAATACTTTGCTAACTGGGTCACTCTGGCCCTTAGAAAGGGATGAACAATCTGCTAACTGAGCTACAGAGGCCCTTAGAAAGGGATGGGCGCCTCTGCTAACTGAGCCACAGAGGCCCTTAGAAAGAGATGGAAGACTCTGCTTACTGAGCCACAGAGGCCCTTAGAAAGGGATGGAAGACTCTGCTGAGCCACAGAGGCTCTTAGAAAGGGATGGAAGACTCTGCTAACTGAGCCACAGAGGCCCTTAGGGAGCGTCCCCAGTTATCGTTTGCTCTTTCGGGCGGTCGTTTTTTAAAAAACGACCGCTAGCAGTCAACACCCATCGTTTTTTTGCTAGCCCGAATAAACAACTGCTGAGCGGTTCAATGCTAGTCCTCGGTCGAGTTCGGCTCTCGTCGGTAAAACAGCGTGTCTTACAGTTTTGCCTCTGCCATATAGCTAGGACTTCAAGCCTGAGTACATGTGCTGTGTTGTTGGAAGGCAGACGGCCGTCAAACAGATACATGATATATTGTATATATTCTTTGTTACGATCTTTTTCATAAACATTTAATATATTACCAAACTGTTTGTCCTCCAATTAAAATATTTCCATATGTAACTGTTTTTCTTCTATTTTCTTTTCGTTTTTCCAGTTTTACTCAGTGGCTAGTTTCTCACTCAAGTTTACTCGATATGTTTCGCGGTGGGTTATTGTTAGACTAATCATCGGATAGTTGTTACTTAGTCTAGTTATTGATAACACGTTTTTGAAAGAAAGAGAATTTTAATAAATCACTAACAAATACAGGTTGACCGTCTCTAATAGCCCTTTGACTTTGTTTTTGGACAACCTCATGTTGAGCTATAAACGCCGTGAAGTTACAAATAATTCCTATGTAGGCCAGGTGGCGGATGTCCCTATGACAACTGTCAGTTAGGTCTTATCAAGCAAAGTCCACAAATTAAAATAGGGGTGATAGTGATACTGTTATAATGCTGATGTAACTGTTACCGTCGAAACAGTCGAGTGTATATATTTGGAAAATAATTGCAAAACTGCTAAAGTCGATTCTTACTCAATAATGAATATATTTCTTGTTGATGACAGATGTATAGTAGGCTTGAGTAGATCCAAAATAAAAAAAACGTTCAAAACTCTTCACCCTACAGAATGGTTACAGATGGACTCAAGCAGATTTGTTGATCACGTGGCAAGTGTGCATGGAATTGCGAGGGTTTAAACTATACTGTATCACATAAATGGCGAGTCAAGCCGTTAGATTACCATTTAAAGACCTATATAAATGCTTTACTGAAAGAATGGACTAACCATCAGATATAAATTTAACAACGCAAGGCAGTTCATGTGGATTTAATAAAGAAAAACTGGGAAGATGAATTCACTGGATTTATCGGCATGTCAATTTCCCGTGTCAGACGGTACCGGGTAGACAAACATACATACACTCATTGTTCAAGGTTGGTTTCTCATGTGGCAATCAGAAAAAATATTGAAAAAGTTTCTTTGACAGTGTCTGACATTTTTTTTCTCTTATGTCGTGCACATTTTACACGTTCGCTATCTATCACATTTTTAGTAGATCTACCGCTGAAAGAAAAGTACGTAAGAATTTGGATGAAAAAAATATTGTTAAAATTAAAAAAAATACTGAGGAAAATCAATTTTGTCATAGAAGATGGGCGTTTTGGTGGGACAAATCTGAATAAATGCACACAGACAATTAATGAAAAGTCAACGGTTTCATTTTTATTTTTCCGACATTTGTAACTTCAGTAGCAAAAACTTCCGGTATATCACAACCCGTTTCATCGCATTCGATATATACTCGGTGATGAAGAAGATACTATGACTATAGTTAGGAACTGCCCTGAAACAAAATATAATACTTTGATAGTTCTTTAATTCAGTAAATATAAAAATGACAGATAAACAGATAAAGTTAGGTTTGGAACTCGAAGCTTAAAAACGTTTAGTGTGTTGTGATCTAAATACATCAGAATACTTTCGACAATTTTTTTATTTGACAAAATAACTTTGAAAGTTTATCCGAGACAACAAACTTTAATTGTTTTTAAAAAAAGAACACTTTAAATATTTGCCTACATTGGTCACTAGAACAATACTCATACAAAACCAGTTGGTCAACTGTAGTCAGGTCAGCCGAAAGTTGATTAGAGCTTGGCTGGTTGTTGTCAAACTGGGCCTTTAATCCAGACCTGCTGCAGAGGTTATGTTATTGAGATTTGCTCACGGGCAGTAAGCGTTTTCACCACATGGGGCAGCTATCGATCGACTGGACATAAAACGACCGCTGGCAACACCTACCGTTTTTTCTAGCGTGCGTTTTTTCTAAATCAAACGGTAAGCAAACGAACGATAACTGGGGACAGTCCCTTAGAAAGGGATGGAAGACTCTGCTAACTGAGCTACAGAGGCCCTTAGAAAGGGATGGAAGACTCTGCTAACTGAGCCACAGAGGCCCTTAGAGGGATGGAGGACTCTGCTAACTGAGCCACAGAGGCCCTTAGAAAGGGATGGAAGACTGCTAACTGAGCCACAGAGGCCCTTAGAAAGGGATGGAAGACTGCTAACTGAGCCACAGAGGCCCTTAGAAAGGGATGGAAGACTGCTACGTCATATTTTATAGGAGCCCTTACATGGTTTCCTCATCAATATCATTCTCCTCATTGGTGTTATCCTGAATCCCACTGCTGCCACCAGTCACTAAATCAGGAGTTGTTGCCCTTGTTGCATCTGCAGGTAGATCAACACCTTCCTCCAACTCCATATCACTGGATTCCTGTTCAATTAATAAAAAGTACTTGTCATATTCAGCATAATTAATGAAGCCAGTCAACCTTAGGCCAATGTATGCCTTTAAAGGTCCCTCAACTTGTGTCATAAATTTTAATTGTGTGAAAGCAAGTTCGTGCTCTTCATGTCACAAACTAATGACATGTGAAAGCATACCCATGCCCTATGAAGCACAAATTTACACCATGTGAAAGTAAACTTATAATCTTTGTGTCACAAACTTATGACGTGAAGGTCATGTCCAATGAATCAAAAGTTTACACCATGTGAAAGCAATCTTGTGATCTTTGTATGTCAAACTTACGTCATGAGAAAGTGAATCTGTGCTCTCGGAATCACCAACCAATATCATGAAAAACCATATCCATGCACTATGAATCACAAAGTTTACACCATATGAAAGCAAACTTATGATATTTGTGTGTCAAACTTACGTCATGAGAAAGAGAATCTGTGCTTCCTGAACTTTCATCTTCCTCCTCTTCCACATCGCCAGACTCCACTTCCAGTTCCGCCGTGCGAACTGGACGAGCTGGTTTTTCATCCACCGCTATGGGACACAGAGATGGGTCATCTCCGCTTTGGGGTTCCAAGCAAGGCAGTGGAGACTCTACAGTACCCAAAACACAAGGAAAGGGTTATTTTCATGTCTAAAGTTTCATATTGAAAATCAAGTCTTTTCATATGAACTTACTATTAGCCAGAGGCAGAAGGTCAAGGGGTCAATACAGTCAAGGCCAATTGGGCCTCCATCAACCTGCATGAATGACCAAAATAACTGGCCATTAATTAGACAGCTATCTATAACAGGGTTATAACTGATTGATTGAAGTGATTTTCTCCCTTGCCAGTTAAGGTACCGCGAATAAACATTCAAACTTTGTGGCCAAAGAGTGATTGATAGGTTGCTATTTTCTGTCACAATCAAGATTGTTTCACTTATATTGCGGTGTTGCCAGGTTTAATGGGGGAGGAGACAAAGCTCTTTGCCCTCAGGAAGCTCTGACCTTTGACAAGTACCTGGTGGTCAAGTGAAAAACCCCTGTGGCCTAAAGCTATCTGTGATGGGTTTGTTGGTTTATTGATTGATGTTTTACGCCGCATTGTATTTCATTTATATGGCAGTATTTAATGAATTTATAAACCCATGTGGCATTAAGCTATCTTAGATTGAAACAGGTTATCTTTTGATAACAGACAAAACAATTGATTGATAGAAGGGACTGATTGGTAGCCATCAGATAAAGTCACAGAAAGAAAAGCAGCAAAAAACCATGATAAGAGATTTTGAAATTTAAAACAGTGGTGCAAGAAATATCTTCAGGGGCCTGTCTTACAAAGCTGGCGTAAATATGCCCCTACAACATGGACCAGTTGCGTCCAAGATGTAAGTTGCTGTAGTTTTAACACTGATTTACGTTCGACGTAACCTAGGCCAGCTTTGTAAGACAGGGCCCAGGACAAAAATAACTATTGAGATCAATAAAGTTGAAAAAAATATAAACACTGACCTGCAGGTGATATAGTCCCTCGAGTACCCGGTTGATTTCGAGACAGCTCCAATGTCAGCCTCTGGGAAAATGAGAAAGTATTAAGAATGTTGTGAGGTGATATCTAATTGAATGTGTTGGGGTGTCAAAAAGCCAATGATCCCAAATCTCCAGAATCTCTAGTAGGATTCAAACCCACAACGCATCGATGGAAGGCCTGTTTCGAACTGAGGGACTATCACTCTGGCGACTGAACCACGGAGCCCGCTGTTGAATGCCAAGTTTCTTCCCTCAGTTTTAGACTCTGGGTTCATTCTCCTCTTAGTGGACAGTATTTGTTCGGATTAAGACAGTCAAATAAAAATATAACCAACTTAAATTGTGTCAAAACACCCATAATCGCATTCAGGATTAGTTTAGCTACCTGGTGTAGACGAAAGAAAGTTCAATTATTCTTGACATCATTTTGACACTATCTAAGTCAGTTATATTGCTTTTTCCAGAAGTGGACTGTCTACTCCGGCTTTTTAATTACAATGAACCCGGACTCCAAAATACAGCCGTCAGTATTAAAAAAATAGTTACCATTTGCACATTATAAATCCTGTCAACTCACCTCTTTGAGTTCGTTGACTTTTGACACCAGTCGATTTTGTGCCCCTTCTAGTTGAGTCACATACCTATAAAAGAAAGAATAATTTTAAAGTCCATGTTTTTACCCTATTAGCCCTCAAAAATTCATAGAAGCTCACCATTTTAATTAGTAATGAAGAAAAATAGTGCTGTGCCAGCAGTGTGACTTATTTCAGAAGGGTTTATTCAAATAGATAAATAGGTATGCGGACATACATATCACACAAATAAAGGTAAAGTTGAATAATAAAAATTATCAAATTACATACAACTACATGTACATGTAGTTTATGTAAAATAACTTGCCATTGCTGGTCTCTACATTTCTGAAAGAAGGTGGGTGGTCGAACTTGAAATCTCAGAATAAGTGTATCATTTTCTGTACTGAGGTAACCCTCACTGGCTAAAAGGTCGAGGCGGAAAAACCTGTTGTAGCCCCAGCATTCGCCTACTTCAAAGTCAGAAGCAAATTCTCGAACAATGTTTTTACTTGAGTCTCTGGAAGCCTGATGGACCATTTCAACTCTGTACTCATACCTGTAAACAGAATCAGCAATTTCTAATGAATATCAAAACAATTTTCAACGATTTACATCTAGGTTTCAATTTTACAATATGGGCCTCAGTGTGTAGTGCAATGTAATGAGTCCCTCTGTCTGACCCAGGCTTTCCATCTAGATTTGGATTATTGTTTTACCTCAAACTCAAGATTATTTCACAATAAGGCGGCGCTGCCAGGTTTACTGGGGGAGGAAACCGGGTTTGGAGTTTGAAACCCTCACCTTCTGAGGGCACATAAATTGCTGATTGAAGTTTTATCCAACATTATTTTTTTATATAGCGGCGTTGCCAGGGTTACAAGGGATGCATATGCCCTTAGTTGTCTAATTGATTGATCTGTTTTGGTGCGAAAAAGATTATTTAACTTAAAGATCAAAATTGGCAGTTTAAGGGGGAGGAAACGATGGCCTTTCACTGATACATACACAACCCCTCCTTAAGGATACATGTAACCTCTTTGGGCACAGTTAATAAAGTGGGTGACTTAACGCATCAGATGGCAATCACATTTAGCTATTCAAGTCGAAATGGGGAACTATATCACACGACACAGTGTTCTATAAAGTAAGGTCAGAATTAAATAGTATGGAATTTCAATATTTCGACTTTGTCATCGTCAGGAGAATTATGAGTACATCAAAGGACAATGTGCATTTAAACAGAAAAGACAGTGTACAAGGATGGTTGACACTAAGGAGGCATTGGAGATTCAAAATTTCTGTGACAATAGATGTAAGATGTAGCAGTGATTTCAGTGACAGATGTTTGCTTGATTTATTAGCCTGACTAGGTATTACGTCAGCCCTTCAGGACCCTTACTACTTTGATTATGTTACGTTGTTCGGTGGATCAAATAGAGTAAGGTCATATATAAGTGACTAAGGTCAAGCTCCTGTCAGTCGTCAACCTAATGAAATATCATAGGTTTACTTTATTACAACAATTTATGATGGGGTATAAAGGTCTAAATGATATACCTCTTTTTAACACAATTAGAAACTTGTCTCCGTGGTTATTTTAGACAAGAAGATTTTCCCTGTGCCCGTGTGTTTTAGTGATCATAAATATATAAGTAAGCTCTTGGTCAATGGGTAACTTACTTCGAGGTTTCTAGCAATCCATTTGAGAGTTCCAAGAAGACACTGAGGTAGTTTCCTCGCACAACGCCGTTACCATCCTGTAAAAACACAACATGTACCAATGAACTATATGCGTGGAAGGGAGATCACATGACGTTTTAGTTGTAGCGAGTGCCGCCATTATTATGAGATGGCAATACTTATCTGACGTTACAGAGGAAGCGAAAGAACGACCTCACTCGTCCTGATCAAACGACTAATTTATTTACGTCATAACACGATGACAAATCACTCTTGTGACGTCAATTTTGACCGTTGATTCGTGATGTCATAAATTTGCAGAAGAACGTTATTTGCGTTTCGCGAGAGACCGTATCTCTTAGCTATGACGGCGATTTTAGCTCGCCAGATTTAATCTTCCCAATGTAACGTGACCATTCCACACATATAGTTCATTGATATGTACAGCTTATTATTTGAGGAATACATTTTTATTCTAATTCAGATTGTTACACCTTTTGACACCTTCAATTGAATGGCTTTGAAATATAGATATCTCTGAATGTCGCAAATTGGTCACATTGAATTTTTAGACCATTGATTGATTGATTGATGTTTTATGCCACACTCAAGATTATTTCACTTATATGGTGGCGTTGTCAGGCTTAGCAGACTCATTGCCCGGAGGAAGCCTACAACCTTCAACCAGTACCTGGGAATTCTTCAACGGCGAACGAGGGAAAAATCCACTCAGAAAGTTTCACATTTTATTTTGGTCTGAGTGGAATTCGAGTCCAAGCCGCATGAATGGAAGGCCTGTGTCAGACTGAGGAACGGTCACTCTAACCAACTGAGCCATCGAGGCCCCTCCGAGACCTTTAGACAAACATTTTTGCACTTCTAGCCAGGGCATATGACACTGACAGAGAGGGAAATAAACTTACAGGGTAGACCTTGAGTCTCCAGCTCAGACCAGACACACTAAGTAGTTGACTGTACACAGGATCGGCTCTCTGCTGTAATAAGCTGAAGTTGTTCATCACAAATGTACTGGAGTCATATGTAGGCACAATCTCACTGTCAACATGCAAAATAAAATAAACAATGTAGTATTCGCCCAAAACAGCTGTCAGAACAACGCTGTTTGTCACTGAGTCTAAGTACTCAGTGAGCACAGCAATTTGTGAGTGAGTACTCAGTGAGCACAGCAATTTGTGAGTGAGTACTCAGTGAGCACAGCGATTTGTGAGTGAGTACTCAGTGAGCCCAGCAATTTGTGAGTGAGTACTCAGTGAGCACAGCAATTTGTGAGTGAGTACTCAGTGAGCACAGCAAATTGTGAGTGAGTATTCAGTGAGCATAGCAATTTATGAGTGAGTACTCAGTGAGCACAGCAATTTGTGAGTGAGTACTCAGTAAGCACAGCAATTTGTGAGTGAGTACTCAGTGAGCACAGCAATTTGTGAGTGAGTACTCAGTAAGCACAGCAATTTGTGAGTGAGTACTCCGTGCCCACAGCAATTTGTGAGTGAGTACTCAGTAAGCACAGCAATTTGTGAGTGAGTACTCAGTGAGCACAGCAATTTGTGAGTGAGTACTCAGTAAGCACAGCAATTTGTGAGTCTGAAGTTACCTTTGCAAAGTGAAATAACGTGGATGCACCTTTGTTTAATTCTCAGGGGTGTGAGAGCCGACCCGAAAAAAAAGAGGAAACTTTTGTTTGTCAAGAATACCCCCAAAGGGTTTGGTTAAGAGCTAAATCAAATCACGATCAATTTGAACTACTACTACATTGAGTTTGAGAAAAAAAAAAAAAAAATAATAAATCAGCAAAAATCAAAAATTTAAAAAAAAATTAAATTACTGGACCTAAAGTTAGCCGAGAAATCTTGGCTCTGCCGAATTTTTTTTTTCCGTGTTCGTCATAGCCAAGATCACTTCCATAGTAAACAAGAGTTTCGGGAAACCCAAAATACGCCCGGAAAGGCACAGTCACTGCAGCCATACCAAAACAAATCATTCCATATATATATTTTTGAATATATGCAACGGGTCCTTCAAATATTAAATCTCATCTGGTGTTAAATGTCCAGGTCTTCAGCTTGGAGTCCAACTAATGGAGTCCAGCTAATTCTGACTGGTCAGTGGGTTCAATCACTTACTCAAGACATCACTGGTCAGGATGTTTGCTACATTTTATATAGGTATATTTGAACAGAGCCTAATCTCTGAGATGGTCAATGGTGTGTAAATATACAAGTCTTATCTGTTTACATGTACAACCAGGTTTATGAATATTGTCAAAGCAGCTATATTTGCTTTACCATATGGGTAATAAAACTGAATTGAAGAGCCTTTAAAACAGAGAAATAATTATAATTCTAAACTTTTTAGGTTTTGGCCACCATACATGTAGCTATCACTAAATTATCCAAGGACACACCTTCTACCCATAAGCTGTATCCTCAGAAAAAATTGTCCAGATGGAATCAAAACTTTGAAAGTTATGGAGCAGAAGGGAATATTACATAATCCAATATAACTCCCATATTATGTAACTAGTGATGTTAAAAATAGTTCGCGACACACCTTCTACCCATAAGGTATATACTCAGAAAAAATTGTGCAGATGGAATCAAAACTTTAGAAGTTATGGAGCAGAAGGGAATATTACATAATCCAATATAACTCCCATATTATGTAACCAGTGATGTTAAAAATAGTTCGCGACACACCTTCTACCCATAAGGTATATCCTCAGAAAAAATTGTCCAGATGGAATCAAAACTTTGAAAGTTATGGAGCAGAAGGGAATATTACATAATCCAATATAACTCCCATATTATGTAACCAGTGATGTTAAAAATAGTTCGCGACAAACCTTCTACCCATAAGGTATATACTCAGTAAAAATTGTGCAGATGGGATCAAAACTGTAGAAGTTATGGAGCAGAAGGGAATATTATATAATCCAATATAACTCCCATATTATGTAACCAGTGATGATAAAAATAGTTTGCGACATACCTTCTTCCCATAAGGTATATCCTAAGAAAAAATTGTCCAGATGGCATCAAAACTTTGAAAGTTATGGAGCGGAAGGGAATATTACATAATCCAATATAACTCCCATATTATGTAACCAGTGATGTTAAAAATAGTTAGCGACACACCTTCTACCCATAAGGTATATACTCAGAAAAAATTGTGCAGATGGAATCAAAACTTTAGAAGTTATGGAGCAGAAGGGAATATTACATAATCCAATATAACTCCCATATTATGTAACCAGTGATGTTTAACATAGTTCGCGACTCACCTTCTACCCATTAGGTATATCCTCAGAAAAAATTGTCCAGATGGAATCAAAACTTTGAAAGTTATGGAGCGGAAGGGAATATTACATAATCCAATATAACTCCCATATTATGTAACCAGTGATGTTAAAAATAGTTCGCGACACACCTTCTACCCATAAGGTATATACTCAGAAAAAATTGTGCAGATGGAATCAAAACTTTAAAAGTTATGGAGCGGAAGGGAAAGCGGACGCCGGACAGCCGGACAGCCGGACTGCCGGACGGACGGAGATGATACCATAATACAGCCCGCTTTTCAAGCCGGGCGTATAAAAAAGGATATATGTTAAGGAGATTCACAACAATTAAGCAAAGAATTTTTACCACTGCATTCCGATAGCATAGACCATGAAGAAGGAGTTTGTCAAACTTATGCCGCTGTAAAGTGACTAAAGATATATGATTGAAGTATTTCTATGACGCCCCGCACAGTTTAACTGGTCGTTTAAATGTTTTACTATGGCGGTTACGTCAGGTTGAAAGCCAGTGGACTTCGACACAAATATTGACTGCATAAGGGAAAGTTTACCACTTTACAGCGGCGTAAGTTTGACAAACTCCTTCTTCGTGGTCTATGCTATCGGAATGCAGTGGTAAATATTTTATTCTTTGCTTAATTGTTGTGAAATTTGCGCCGCCGATTTTTTCGGCGGGTCTCCTTAACATATATCCTATTTTTACTATGGAAGTGATCTTGGCTATGAAGAACACGGAAAAAAAAAATTAGGCAGAGCCAAGATTTCTGGGCTAGACCTAAAGTAAATTGTACGTGAAAATGGTGCCATTTAACTTGTCCCTAATAGATGGTGAACTGAATTCTTTGAGCTTTTAAACTTTCCATTTGTTTCATTTAGGCTACCGTCTGTTTCGCAACGGCCGAAACGTGCGTCAGCAGCGAAGACGTATTATTAGGGTTGTATCGGCGAGGGTCCAATTATCGTGACTTGTCATCACTGCGGAAAAATAGCAGAGGCCGTGCATTCCAGACTAAATTCAATATTATGGCAGAATGTTTGATAAACAACGCTTAATTGTGGTCTTTGGATTGCTTTTGATATCCAGTAGACAAAACGACACGTTCATTTCAAACACGCATTAAATTCAAAGCACGAGTTGGTCTAGGAATTTTATGTTTGGATGCGCTCATGCCGTCATGGTCTTTCACATCGTAGTCAGCGTTTATAGAATTAGGCAAATCACTGGAAAAACAACCTACGCTGACCAATGTAGTAATACTAATAGGCCTATTAAAAGTATTATAAATAAACTACCACACAGCGGCGTTAAGGCTAAGCCTTCGAACAAACATTCACCAGACCTTCAGGCGGAACTCTACGGGAGTTTATTACGTAGGCCTACACCTCCAAATTCCAATCACTATCAGTTAAATACTAATACTACATGTACATAAATAAAATTGACACTTCACCCTTGAACAAAAACGCGGAATTCAGAAAAATGACGCGGACAGCCATTTTAAAAAACGTGATTTTCCGCGTTTCCGATTTTAAAAAACGTGATTTTCCGCGTTTCCGCGTAAGTCTCACACCCCTGAATTCTATACTAAATTACTACGGTCTAGGCCTTAAAGGGAAAGAAAATCTAAGCTTTAGACTAGTTTAGATTGAAAGAGTAGAGTTCATTTAGTCCAAAACAACTCTCCAATGTATGTTTTAACCCCTCGTAAGTGAATAATTGAAATTTGAAGGTGGCGTTACAATAGAGAATAAGCTCCATAGGCCATTCACAAGGCCCCCACCATTTTTTCATTAGTTTCATCCAATTATTGTTGAATAAAAATTTAAGTGCGTTATAGAGTAGTCATGTGATGCAATTTAGCCAATGGCTGGCTAAGTAATGGCGCGCGGTTGCATACTGACCTATATTTTCGGAGACAATCTTGCCACTTCAAGTTTGTCGCCATGTTTTTTTGGACCTAAATCTGATGGAAGTTTTCTACCACAGATAATTTCTTTCTGTTATGTGGTTGCGTTGTCCCGTTTAATAGGGGGGAGGAAACCGAGCTCTTTGCCCAGTGGAAATATCAACATGGCAAGCCTTTCTAACGAAAATCTACTCAAAATTATTTAATTTGTTTATTGGTAAACAGGGTTTGAGCCCACTGACAATCCATGAAAGGCCCGTGAACGGCTTGCTGGATTGGTGTTTTATACCAACTTCGCCACCAGTCTTTGCAGACCTGGTTATGGTGTGTTAACATAATAATGAAGATAAACAAAGTTACCTTGTAAAATCTGCTGGAATAGGTGCAGTGACAAATGATGCCATGGGTTTACGGTGGACTTGATGAAACATTTGTAATAACTCTCCACTTTTATTGATCAGCTCACTTTTACCACAAATACTCATCTGATGTTGGACTTCATCTATCAGAGATTCCAACAACTGTAACTCCTGGGTCTGCTGACCTTTCTGGGCTACAAACACGTCGAATAATCATAGTATTGAGTTAATTGATTGATTGATTGATTGACTGATGTCTCAAGTCACACTCAAGATTATTTCCTTTATATTATTTAAGTTGCCAGGCAGGTGCGACCCTTTCCTGTACGGGCAATTGAGTAAAAAAACCCAATCAGAAATTGTAAGAATGCACTGAGTGGGATTCGAGCCCCCAACACCTATAGAATACCTTAGTAGGGCCTGTAGAGTATCGGCCTGTCAACTGAATCACAGAGGACCCTATATTTATACTTTAGTTAATCTTGAGGAATAAGTGTTTGCAATTCAATTAATTGTTTAGCGCCTTGAGTCACATTCAAAAGGCTTATTAGAAGAAGCAGGGGTGTGTGTCTAATGAAAACGGTTTGTTTCTACAGTAAACGGGGAAACAGGAGGTTTGGTTCTAGAGGAAACAGAGGTTTGGTTCTAGAGGAAACAGAGGTTTGGTTCTCGAGGAAACAGAGGTTTGGTTCTCGATGAAACAGGGGTTTGGTTCTAGAGGAAACAGGGGTTTGGTTCTAGAGGAAACAGAGGTTTGGTTCTAGAGGAAACAGGGATCTGTTTCTAGAGAAATTGTGGGTCTGTGTCTATAGGAAATGGAGGTCTCTAGAGGAAATGGAGGTCTGTTTCTAGAGGAAATGGAGGTCTGTGTCTAGAGAAAACGGGTGTCTGTGTCTAGAGAAAACGGGTGTCTGTGTCTAGAGAAAACTTCAGTCTATACCTAGAGGCACTTTCTGTTGCTACACTTCACTGGAGAACACAATACAACAATACCCTTCTGTAAACTACAGCTGAAGGTAACAAATACTTGGGTTTCAATCGTGCAACTCACCCATCAATGTTATCACTTTACTCTTCAGTTGTGTCTCCAATCTGGCTATCATTAACTCTACAGCATTTCGTATTTCTCGAACTCTCTCGTCCTTGGCTATTTTCACACTTTCTACATTTCTTTCCTGAAAACCAAAATACAATCCTGTCGCAATACAAAAACACATCTTAACTCAATTATAAACCTGAAATAAGCATACAATGATAAAACAAATCTAAAATCCATATATTACCTTAAGATCCCAACAGCGCCTAGCTCTGTTTTAATACAAAATATTTTCTCCTTAATTACTTCAGCCTACAGATTGAAAAAATTCTGTGCACCAGTGGTTCTAAACTAAGTAAATGAATTTAAATATTATATGTGTATTAAATAGGCGTTTTAAGCCGCACTGAAGATTATTTAACTTTTATCACGGCATTGCCAGGTTTAGTTGGGGAAGAAACCGGGCTCTTTGCAAAGAGGAAACACTACCTTCAGCGAGTACCTGGCAACTCTTCCACATACTACGATCAAGTTGAAAATCCAGTCGGATATTTTTCAGTTCTAATTGGTCTGAGTGGGATTTGAACCCGCGTCACATCGATGGAAGGCCTTTGATAGAAGGGCTGAGGAACAATCACTCCAAGCGACTGAGCCACGAGGTTGCTCGTACATAGGGCAAACACACCCAGAAAAGTCGCAATTTTTTTTCTTTGGAGATTACTTGGCAGCGGGTCAAGTATTCCCTTTTGTTGCCCACTTAAGTATAAAAAACCTACCACATCTTGAGTCAAACTAATCAATTCTGCATGTCTCCTCTTCAATTGGTTAAGCTCATCTTTCAGTTTGGTCACATGTTCCCCATACACCCCATCCAATGGTTTGAATGTGTGACCAGAGTGCTGAAATACACAGAGGGTAACAAGCTTAACCGGGATCTCAAACAAATTCATACAATTAGCATTTGTCACAGCACAAACTTTAGAAGACTTAGTTTGTCCTATGTTCGTGCTGCACAAAAATAACTTTTTAGGTTTCACAGAGAGTGTACTAAAATATAAATTGCTACAATTTTCAACATAGCTATGTAAATAACTAATAATTATACCCACTACAGGTAAAAACAAATTAGCAAAATTGAGAGATTGATTGCTTTTTATGCCCTGAGTTTAATGTTAGAGGGAACCTGTGTCTTTGCCATGTGTTTGTAGTACATACATAAATTGAAAGAGATACCTAATCAGAAATATTCCTGATTAGAGCCCACACTATGACGGAAATGATGCCAAAGGTCTAATTTTTGAGCCATGAAAGAAGGCTGCACATTTAAAGGGGCATGAGCTGCCAAAATGTTGATATTTTGACGTTGAAACAGAATGTTGAAATTATTGGCTATTTTTCCCAAGACGTATGAATCAAAAGCATTTTAGTACTTCAAGTCTCGAGAATATACGAAAAAGTATTGTTTTGAAATAACTTTGAAAAATGAATGAATGGTCGTCCCGGTTATTTAAATTTTGTTTACTTTTCGAACACATTTTCGGTTCGTACAGGCCACATACTGTATGGATTTTCCTCATTCCAACGCCAATCATTTAGTTTTTCGATGGCCTTGTGACGATCAGAAATTATGAAAAAAGTGTTAATTTCGGCAGCTCATGCCACTTTAAGTGAATGTTAGTGAAGACAGTCATACTCTGCTTGTTCCTATACAGCAAAATGAAAGAACTTACCGTCCCACCCCATAGGGCACATTGATGACATATACAGGTTTTACACGTCCAACAAAATACGGTCAGTTTATCTTTGTGGATATCACACCTAGCGAAAAAATAAATCACAAAAATTTAATCAATCATCCAAGCCAAAAATGTTTCTTAAGTATGAGAATAAAACCAACGAAAATCATCAATTGACTCTTCTTTAATATTCTGTTTTTCACAAAACAATGAGCTTTACTACGACCAGGTGCAAACTCTGAGTTGGACGAGTTTAGTGAATGTGAGGTGGAGAGGCTGGGATCTGTGCCCGGGCGAAATAGATACCCGGCAACCGTTACCCATAGGGGGATAGACTAAAAACTGAGTCATCTTTTTGAGGGATGGAGTGGCAATCCCCTAGAAGATAGTGTTAGAACCAGTATTTATAGGCCCTTGTCAGAGCCGTATCAGACATTTTTTCGCCTTTTCGGGGGGAATGAATGGGATTACATCGCCAGATTCGCCACAGCCCTCTGATTGGACGACTGAGTCAGGCACTAGCATCTATGGCTTAAGGCAACAGAAATATTCAATTAGTAATAGCCTCTCATTCGAACACAAGCCTTCCATCGATAATCTTGGGTTTGAATCCCACAAGGACCAAATAAAATTGAGAAATTTTTGATTGAGTTTTTTACTCGGGCGCCTTTTTAGGAAGAGCTAGACACAAAGTAAGTGATATAATTTCAAGTGCTGCGTTGAACATCAATCAATTAATCCTTAGTTATAAGTTACAACTACAGATATTATCGACCAAGTGAACTTTCAAGCACTTACATGTCTTTGGCAGGTACATCTGTTTTGTTTTTTGGTGGGCATTGCTGCAGAGTATCAAGTTGTTGTGTGACCTCTTCTGCCCATCGACAATTCACCAACTCATGCATGTGTAACGAAGCTCTGAAGAAAAAAGCAAGGCACACTGATGTAATCATACAGGTTTTCCTCTATTCCTTATACATCTTAAACTGGCATGAGCTGCCAAAATGTGGATATCTTGCCGTTAAAACTAAATGTTGAAATTTTTGGCTTTTTTCTCAAGACGCACAACTTAGACGCTTTTTGTGCTTCTAGTCTCGATTATGTACTATGACATATAAGAATTACAACTAAAAACAGCATGAAGAAGATGCCAACCAGCATGTCTCATGTAAAAATGTTTGAATTTATGTGAATTGAGAGTTTAGAATTGAGAGAACAAACACTTTGACAAACCTGCAATGTGGACAGTTGGGTCTTTGCTCCGTTAGCCATCTCTACAATATAATTTTGATATTTTCAATTTGTGCTCAATTTGTGCTCTGCACATATATGTACAGAACTTTGGTTGATTGATTGCTATTTTACGCTGCACTCAAGATTATTTCATCTATATGGCAGCATTGCCAGGTTTAGTGGGGGTTCATGGATTGGAGGAAACCTCCGGTCTTCGGCAAGTACCTGGCAATTTTCTACATACGGCGACCGAGTGAAAAGTCCACTCAGAAATTTTTCAATTTTTTATTTGGTCTGAGTGTGATTTGAACCCATGCTGCATCGATGGAAGGTCTGTGTGGGATCACTCTAACCCACTGGACCACCAAGGCCCCACCGAACTTTGGTAATTTGCACTTAATAACTAATTTGATAACACACCTTATTTTCACGCAGTTTGATAATGCCCCTAGCAATTTGACAACGAACTTAGATTAGATCTTCTTGAAAACGCACTTAAGTTTTCACTAAGTAATTAGATAATCCACTTTATTTTCACTTACCAATTTGATAATGCACTTAAGGTTTTTCATAAAAACATGTAATTTGTCAAAGCATTTAGAAATTTAATAATGTACTTAGCTGCCCCTTTCTGATTAGATTAAATACTTACACGTATACAGTTGAAACAGCACAGCTTAGAACAATGGGGACACAAACGAGCATCATGAAGTTTTTCCATACAAATAAAACATCTGAAGACCTCAGCCAGGCTCTGTAACAACAATATATATTTACAGACAGTAAAACACACGGGCACAGGGAAACCTTCCTGACTAACGACGACATAGATGCAGATTCAGTGATTGGCTGATTGGCTTTCGATTCTTTTTACACTTAAGGATTATAAACTTCTGACGGTCCAGGATAAAATAGATATTTCACAAAAATTCTACCTATTTAAAGCCAAAGCTTAAAGTGGCATGAACTGGCAAAATGTTGATATTTTGACGTTGAAACAGAATGTTGAAATTATCGGCTATTTTTCCCAAGTTCAGAAGCTTTTAAGTGCTTCAAATCTCGAGAATGTAGGATAAAGCATTATTTTGAACTAACTTTGGCTTAGAATGAATGAATGGTCGTTCCGGTTATTTAAATTTTGTTTACTTTTCGGACACTATTTCGGTTCGTATAGGCCGTAGACTTTATGGATTACCCTCATTCCAACACCAATCGTTTAGTTTTTCGATGACCTTCAAAGTCTCCTACTGTTGTGACGATCAGAAATTATGAAAAAAGTGTGAATTTCGGCAGCTCATGCCACTTTAATCATGTTTTTGTCACCAGGACAGTCAAGTTATTTATTGTTTTGATTGGTTGTTGCATGTGATAATCATATGTTTCATGCAAATGTCAAGCAGCATGTTGAATTTTTTTCTCTGAATTTGTTAGAATCCAGATTACCTGCATTATGAAATAACGATATTCTGGAATCCATCAAGCCGAAAAAAAAGGTGGTGCAAAAATCTCAACAAATAAGCGAAAAAGAGATTATTTCACCACTACAGTCTGATAAAATGGGCTAAAAAGAAAATTTTTGACAGCGTTATCGGACTAAAGTATGCTTATTCTCGCTGTGTGCAGTCAAAATCCAAAGGATGATTTACTGACTTTTTGTTTGCCATTTTGGGGATGGACTTGGCTCCACGCTTCCGATCGGGCAGTTTGCAGTCAAATTTTAACAGTAAATAACAACATAACTCAAATAGTGTCATTACGACATTCATGAATAATTTAGCCTTTTGTAAAGAATTTAACGTCTAAAAAACTGAAAAAATACTAAACAGTGTTATGTCATCAATGGCGGAGAATGGCGGAAAATTTCGAAGGAAAATAGGGGCCGGAGCTGCAAAGGCTTCGTAATGTAACTGCGACAAAATGGCGTCTCCACTACAATGGTCACCGCTCCCACCGGGTTAGACCATTGTTTTCTACAATTAATTAGGGAAGAATAATGTTTACTGGCCGATCCTGCTCGTCCATATCAGGCACTGGTAGGTAGCGAAATTATCGATGAACGCGATTATGACTGTTTAGACACGATTGAGTAGGTTATATTGTTATTTCTTTGTCTAAATTGGACCACATACTGCCCGCTTCTGTCCTGAGCTTTTTTCACAACCTGATCAGGCATAAGTTATAACACTTTATTTTGTTTCAAACCTCAAAACATAACAGCTTGCAGGGATTTCTTCACAGTTTCAGAAGAAAAATCCCTGTAACACGTGCGACGTCTTCTGACTAAGCTGTATATGTGTAAAGTTATATAGTTTGTCAAATTTAATAATTTACGACTGAACGGATTTTGTGATGTTTGACAGAAGTCAGAAGTGATACAAGTTGTGACAACTGAATTTACTGTTGTGCTTCGCTTAGTAACACATTACAGTTACCTCAACAGTGTCCTCTTCTGTTCGCTTTTCCCTTTGACTTCCACCCGAAGCCATTTTGAAGAGTAATGCGATTATATGAAATAACAGAACATCGAAAAAGGGGATTCCAGGATAGAAAACGAATCTGATTTCTCAACAAGGCTGAACAGGAAGATTTAGAGGAGACCAGAGAATAGACCAATGCGATTGGATAAAAATGCCCTGTTTTGGAATGTAGGAAATACGCTCGTGGAATTTCAGCCAATCAAAAGCTCAGCATATCTTCTATCCGGTCTTACTTTGCTTGCCTGTGACTCGTATTTCCCGCGAAAATGTTGATCTGATCCTTCAGGCACTAAAGACACTTTATTGTCTCACAAAAAAAACAGAAAACTGTTTACATTAAAAAAGGTTCCCTATTTTCTGTATTTTTTCCAGTTTGAAGAAGACAAGGACTTTCATTTTTTGCCATCATTCAAAAGTTTTGACATAGTATTTGTAGTTTGAAAATTCAATCGGTTGACCATGGTTGGCCATCCCTGTCATAAATCGGTATTTTGTAAGATATACTACAAAATAATATGTACCATGGTATAAATTCGCCGAACCTGTCGAATTATAAGATGCCTATAATTATTTTGTACCATACTACCAAATAATATGTACCATACTACAAAATTATAATATATGTAGGCCTACCACACTAGTAGGCTACTACCGTAGGCTATATGTTATTAATCGAGTGTTTTCGTATTGCCTTGGTATTGGCCTGAGGGTGGCCGTATTGGCCCGAGGCCGCAGGCCGAGGGTCAACGCAACCACCCGAAGGCAATACGAAAACACTCGATTCATAATATTTTTATTAATAGACTGTAGAAGTTAATTTAATGCAAGCTGTCAAGTTGAACAGGAGGTCGCCCACTGAACATTTAATCCATACCCTAAACAAAATGACGTCCGATCTTTTTTACGCTCTGTGTATTTTTGTTCCTGGATCAGTAGAGAAGTTTCTGCCTCTTCCGATGTCCGAAAACGGCAATCGAATTCACTTACAGTAGTTTTTTCTTCGCACTATAATATCCTGTAAATAAAACCTTGTACAACGGGCTATGGTATAGGCATTTTGATATCAACATCTGTCGTCTGCTTCTGCCAAACTCTGGGACGTCACTAGCTGCACTCACGAGTATGTCTCTATCCTGGTTTACTTACTTTGCCGTTCAGGTAGAAGGGCGTCACATGTTAATTGCGTCTTTCAGCCGCACTCCGTGAACTCGGCCAATATGACTTGAACTCGGCCAATATGACTTGAACTCGGCCAATATGACTTGAACTCGGCTAATACAGCCCTACCAGTAGCGTAGCCAGGGGGGGGGGGCATGGTGCCATGGCCCCCCCCCCCTCAGCCACACCCCAAAAAAAATGTGTGTCAGAGCACAGCACAGAGCACTGTTTGATTGCAACAACAAAGTTGCACTTTGTAATAATTGTTACAAATTTGAATTTCAAACATTCAGAGAGACTTGGTGAGGGGTACCTAACCAAAGTGTAGTTCTAGGTGGATGTTAGTCTCTTCGAGTTCGAATGTATGAAAATCGGAAGTTTGGGTCTCCAAACAGACAAATTTCCAGGGAAGTGTCTTCCGGTACCTCCAGTTTGGGATTAGCGCTCTATGGCGCTTTAGCAGGGCCCATTGGCGGATCTATATATATATAGAAAAAAAATGAAAAACAGGCTCATGGAGAGATCCGGAGACCATGATTGGCTTGCAGCGCTGCATTTAGAATGATAACAAAATAAACGAATATTGATTATGAAATAGTAGATCTTCCTGTTTTTGAAAAATAAGTCGGAAATAGAAAAATAAATCTTCACAAATTAAGTTCAGATTTATTCCCTGGAAAACGCTCAGAACGCATCTCTGGCGATCTAGGACCCCAGAGCTTCCGGGGCCTGGGCGGCCCCTGGGCCCTCGCCTTGTTGACCTGTGATAATTGGCCCCCCCTTCAGCCAATTTCTGGCTACGCTACTGAGCCCTACGGGTTATACGAATTTGATTCGTCTGCTGATATTACCCGGCCGCGAAGGTCGTATTCGGGTAATAACTTGCACAGTCAATTAATAAAAATTAATATGTATAGGCCTATATACGGAGTCGCGGAAGTGACATTGGAATTTTCTTTTTGGCTTCTCGCTATCTCGTTTGAAAGACTTATTATCACGTTTATTATCTTATTATCTCGTTCAAACGACTTAATCGACCAATTAAAAACAGGTAGGTTTTAAAACATGTGAAAAAGGCATACAACAAGCACCAACAAGCCGTCGAAGATGATCACAGTTGACTGTCCATAGGCCTATCTGCCCTTAAAAGGACATCCATTGGACGTCGGTCATAGTATGGGTTCCCGACGTCTAGCGCACATGGTCATGCATAGGTGGCTCACTGATAACTGATGTATACAAAGGCAAATTGAGGGTTTAAGAAGGTTTAACTGTAGACCTATCATACATGTAGCGCAATAGCAAACCTAGCGCACACGAGAGGCGCCGGCTGAGCTGCCGGCCTCGCATGGCTGAGAGCTAAGCTGTTTCCCCCGTGTGCCTGTAACTTTTGGTGAGACTTTCGCCTCTTGAGGCGGTGAGGAAAGTATCTAGCATGTTTGATATTTTCTGCCTCTCGTGGCAATGAATCTCACAGTGTGCGTACAACGTGAGCTGCCAGCTGAGCTGAGAGGAGGGATAGTCCAATCGCGTGGGCCTGTTAAATCATGTGACCACTTAGAATATTACGTAACACAGGTAGTGATATTTATGTAGCTTAAGCCTAGCGCACACGAGAGGCGCCGGCTGAGCTACCGGTCACTCGTGGCTGGGAGCTAAGCTGTTTCCCCCGTATGCGCGTACATTTTGGTGAGATTTTCGCCTCTCGAGGCGGTGAGGAAAGTATATAGCATGTTTGATATTTTCTGCCTCTCGTGGCAAAAATCTCACCGTGTGCGCGCAACGTGAGCTGCCAGCTGAGCTGAGAGGAGGGATAGTCCAATCGCGTGTGCCTATTAAATCATGTGACCACTTAGAATATTACGTAACACGGGTAGTGACACTTGTGTAGGTCAGTGAACTTGGGTGACAAGGAACTGGCCTCAGCCGAGAGCTCATCGTCTGCGCTGAAATTTGTAGCTGCTCCCTTGGCCACGCGTGCCTTGTAGCTCAGCCGGCGCCTCTCGTCTGCGCTAGGCTTTAGTATCGAACTTGGTTGACCAGGAACTTGCCTTAGCCGAGAGCTGATCGTCTGCGCTGAAATCTGTAGACTACTCCCTGGGCCACGCGTGCCTTGTAGTTCAGCCGGCGCCTCTCGTGTGCGCTAGGCTTAATTTGATTGATTGATGTTCTACGCCACAGTCTAGATTATATGTCACTTATATTGTGTTGTCAGGTTCAGAGGGAATTGAATCGGGGCTTCTCACGGTGGATGTCAATCAGACTTAAGCCGGGATGTTCACCAAAAAGAACATGTTGACTTCAGTCCGAATGGGTGGATGTACCAGGCCTACAGTTTCTGGCAATAGTATTGAACTTTTGAACCAGTCTTATGGGCCTTTATGCTGATAATCGTACTCGAGTAACAGCCATTCGAGCTTTACTGTCATTAAAGTCACTAAAGCCCGGTATACACTGAGAGTTTTGCTGCGACCCGACCCGGCCCGACCCGACTGGAAAATCGCGTCGCGTCGCATAGAAAAAGTGTAGTGTAGGCCTATACCAGTCCACGACGCAAATCGATGTCAGTCGGCTTCAGATGCGTCGGGTCGGGAGTGATCTAGACGTGCTAGATATTTGTTCAAGAATCGGGTTGAGTCGGGTCTGGTCAGACAGTGTAGGCCTATCGATCCATTCTTACGACGATCGTCGTAGAGAGTCTGAATCCGTAGGCCAATCAGAAACTTTACTCAGTCACGTGACGTCGAATAAGCGTCTGGAGGCTGTTTCTCAACACAACTTACGCCCGTCGTAACGTTGTGCCTGGTCGTAACGTAATGTTGAAGGTATATGTTGCCATGACGTTACGACTAGGCGCAAAGTTACGACGGTGTTGAGAAACAGTCCCCAGTTGTGTACACTTTTCTGCTAGAGAGTTCCGAACGTCATGTCTCCCAATGACTGTTGTGTGCAGTGTACATACCGGTCTACGACGCGACGCAACTCAAGCCGACTGAACCCGACTCGAGTCGGGTACAGTCGCGTCGGGTCGGGTCGCAGCAAAACTCTCAGTGTATACCGGGCTTAAGTCGTTTGAACGAGTTACTAAGTCGTAAATTTGAATGGGTTACTAAGTCGTTTGAACGAGTTATTAAGTCGTTTGGACGAGTTATTAAGTCATTTGAACGAGTTAGCGAGAAGCCAAAAAATATTTTCCAATGTCACTTCTACGGTTCCGTAAATAGGCCCTATGTACCATACTGCAAAATAATTTGAACCATGGGCCTACTACAAATTGGCCGAACTTGTCACAATTCGAATGATATTATTTTGCACCATACTACAAAATAATATGTAGGCTTACCATACTACAAAATAATATGTACCATAGTACAAATTCGTATAATTTGACCAATGAAGAAACATGTAACAAACTGACCAAGGATTTCATCCTTTCACGTGGGAAAATGAGATTTTTGCAGGAGACTCCAAATATTTTTCTTCGCCATGTCACGGAGGAGATTCCATAATGAAGATCCCGGGGATTTACATACATTTACAGCGAGATGCAGGGCCATCATCAATGATGCTACAGTATAGGCTAATCAGTTAGGGGTTGGGTTTTATCAAGGCAAGGATTAAACATTTAGCACCACAACAACAACATCTATATACAAGGTCATTTTTTAGTCAAATTGTGCACAAATTTATGTATTTTTCCCAACGTCAAATTTCAGTTCACCAAAGAGAATAAAAAACTCCAATTTGGCAGGTCAGGTCAATTTGAATTGTACATTGTTTGTTTCTAAAACCTATACCAAACTAAAACCACAGCAATTGATACTACTCGACACCAGCAATTTGTAGTATGGTATAAATTATTCTGTAGTGGTGTACAAATTATTTGTAGTATGGTACAAAATAATTATAGGCACCCTATAATGCGAATGGCTCTTCAGTTTAAGCACCCACTACTATATGTAGGTTTGAAGCAGATTATTGGATTATAGAATCCATGCGTACATTTTATGAATCATTATGATTGATTGATTGTTTGGTGTTTACGCCGCGCTCAAGATTATTTCACTTATATGGTGGCGATGCCAGTTATAGTCGTGGGAGGAAACCGGGCTCTATGCCCGGAGGAAACCCACGACCTTCGTTGGTAACTGGCAACCATCCCACATAGGTCGTTCGAGTGAAAACCCAGTTAGAAAATTTTCCAATTTTTTTTGGACTGAGTGGGATTCCAACCCGCGACCCATTGGTGGAAGGCTGTTCGGATTGAGCGTCCAACGCTCTACCTACTGAGCGGAGGCGCCGCCTACATTTTAGATCTTGTTCATAATGGATCAATTTGTACCTTTAAACTCCTCGGTATCAGTGAAAGATGTTATGTTGTAGAACAAGAATTAGATAAGAGGGTGTAATCCCAAAGAGCATCTTCGCAAACCAAGTTAAAATCTTCATGTCCCCATTCCGCACGGAATGGGTTACATGAAGATTTTAACTTGGTTAGAGAAGATGCCCAAATAGTAGACAGTGCATGCTAATTATAGTGAGCTTTTTAAAATTAAAACCTTTTTTATAAAGACTATCTCACCTCTCTTTCTGAGAAAGATCATTTTCTATGGCGCCCTATTTAATGATCCAGCATTAGACGGATAGCCAACTTCATGCAAAGTAACAATAAAGACGGGTGTCACTTGGACATCGGAACGACGGAGCTGTTTTTGTAAAGCCTACAATATTATATTCCTTGGCAGGTCTTCATTTCTTCCAATGTTATGGTGCTGATTGATTCAGACAAATGAAACTTAAGCGGAAATGCATAGCATTTACATGTTGAAATACATGTTTGTCAATATGCTGCTTGCTAAAATTACGTTTAAAAGATTAATGAAAACTGCTTGCGTCTGCCAAACTTGGTATTTTTTCTGATATAATTCAGTGATTAACTAGCGTTTGTGAAGACATCTTAATAGCTGTAACGGCTCCAAAAAATCAGACACTCAGGCTGGTCTCATGTCAGAGATGCCTTTTGGTTTATATACCCCTCCGAGTGCGTTTGAATGACATATGGAAACTGTTTTTCGTGTTGAGTTGAAATTCATCTGAAGTTTCTGAATGCCATACGAATTAAATTAATAGCAAAACGTGGCAACGTTTGATACCGTATATTTAAAGTTTGACAAATGCAGCCAAATGATATTTGAACATTTACCATGACCTATACTTCATGTTGAAATGTTTCGAAATTCGAACTAGCGAAGAATCTCCGTTTAGGTGCCGCCATATTAGTGAATCAATCGCTGGGAGGGTCTAACGAAAGAGAGACCAATTCATTTTGTGTCAGATGCTCAATAGATGGCCAGGCTTTTATTAAAGTAGTAAACAGATTTCAGCAGAGGCATGCATATACAGTGTATATAGAGAGGACACTCTAAAAAAGTGCCACTCACTTTCTATCTTCCCACAGTGGCACTAGCTGACGACATAATGTTTCAGCCAAAGACTAAAGGGCATTTGGTATAACGGCCGGTCTATAGCTTTCCTGTAGTGAAGGTTATTTTTTTTTTTTTTTTTTTTTACCGATTTTGATATTGTTTTATAGGCATTATAGCAATTTTTATACCGGTAATTTATTTTAGCATACCGCGTATGTCCTCAGTTCGACAGAGTGTTCTAAATAACAAGAGTTTAGAGATAGATCGCAGAATTTTTTTTCGGTCATAAAAGATTAACATGATCAGTGTAAGACTGAAAGTGCGATGGATATAGAGTTCGACCACCCAAGGTGTTTAAAGTGGCATGAGCTGCCGAAATTCCCACTTTTTTCATAATTTCTGATCGTCACGACAGCAAGAGGCTTTGAAGGCCTTCGAAAAACTAAATGATTGGCGTTGGAATGAGGAAAATCCATAGAACATGTGGCCTATACGAACTGAAAACGTGTTCGAAAAGTAAACAAAATTTAAATAACAGGGACGACCATTCATTCATTCTCAGCCAAAGTTAGTTCAAAACAATACTTTATCGTACATTTTCGAGACTAGAAGCACTAAAAAGCTTCTGAATTATACGTCTTGAGAAAAATAGCCAATAATTTCAACATTCTGTTTTTACGTCAAAATATCAACATTTTGGCAGCTCATGCCACTTTAACCGTAAATTTAAGAGGAGATGGGCGGATTTTTTTTTTCAAGTCTTTGCCAGTACCTAAACATATTACTGCAGATGTACACGACCAGTATTAGTAGATCAAGATGACATGAGCAAACTTGTATGGTATAAAGTTTTCACAGAAATAAGCAATCAAAGAGAACCATGCAGTTTCCACTATTTATATCATGGAGAAGGTGTCCATAATTCTGAACATAATACATTTTCATTGGCTAAAAATGTAATATTTAGGAAAAGTGGGCGTATCCAATGGGAATTTTAACCAATCGAAGTCAATAATTTTCTTTTGTGCCTGAACCTTGGATTTCCGGTGACTCGAATTTGGCGCTGCTGGCTATGACTACATGTATATTTACTCGGAATGTTTTTAGACGATTAGCCCCATATGTGGCTAAACAGCGGGCCACAAAGATGTCTCAGCACGTGGGGAAGAACAACAATTTAGTATACAAATTGGTTCTTACTGGAGGTAAGCCCCAGATCTCAGTACATCTGGCATACGAAACTGACATTAATTTATGTGGATTGTTGACATTGAACGATGTCTCGCATGTGTTTCGCGAACATCTTTTTTTGCTTTTGTTTATTTTTTATCTTGACCCATTTAATTGATATACTCAGCTGATACTGACCTAATTCCTCCCAAGTCAGGCATACTGGTATCTGACAATCATTATAACAGCAAAACAACTTTAATTGAATACATTATTTTCATCTTAGGCCCCTATTTACACTGTACTGCATTTTTGTTTTACTTTTAAACCTGAGTGAACATATAAATAATGATATACATCATTTTACAAATTACATGTACCAATATTACTCAGCTGATTACTATCTTAGCTCAGCTGGAGATATCGAAACTCTGTGACCAAACTCCAAAGTATATCCTGACAGGGTGGTAACAGAGTAACACTCCCGAACAGACCGGCAAGTAAGTAAAAGTCAAAGAGACACATGAGTGCGGCTATCCCGAACGTAGTTCAATTTACCGAACTTATGAAGTTATGGTGATATTACATATACCAACGTTCAGTCTGTGAATTCTGAAATGCTGCTCGGAAAACTCCGACGCACTTTTGTCGGAAATTACAAGCCATGAAAATAATATTGTAACTGCTCTGTATGGACAATTCCTACCCCAGACTTCTTTAGAACTCATAAAAGATTATTCTTTCCTCTTTTATTTATTTTTATTTATTTTATTTATTTGACATGCACCGTTTGACCCAGTTCGAACGTCGCACAAAATGGCGGCAAAGTCTCCAAGAAATGACAGTTTGTTGTTGTTTAAGACCAGGTGTACGCCCTTTGGAATAGCTACATGTAATAAAAGCGGACAAGAATAATCTTTTATGAGTTTTAAAGAAGTCTGAGGTAGGAATCGTCCATACCGAGGAGTTACAATAATATTTTCATGGCTTGCAATTTAAGCATCATTTCCACCTTGTATTTCTAATTCACAGACTGAACGTTGGTATATGTAATATCACCATAAGTTCGGTAAATTGAACTATCCCGAACGTAGCCACACTCATGTGTCTCTTTCTTGTGTTACTTACTTGCCGGTCAGGAACAAACCATAGACCACACTCAGACTCTTGATCGGGAGTTGAGTGGGTGAAAAAAGCAAAACACGCCTTCGTTCTCCTCAACCCGTACAGTACTGTATTGTAATGCACACCTGGCAGTGCAACAACAACGCAGTAGTATCTGTGTGTTTTTTTCTTTAAAATTATCTATCGTCGTTTGCGCTGGCCGCTTCAAAGAAATTCACACAAACTGCATTTGCAAAGTGAATTCGCCATCTTCAACAAGCCATAGCAGCGTCAGAATAAATGCTTCCCAGGCAATGACAGTCCGGTGTTCACCCAAGCTACTGACTTTCAGGTCTTTAAGTATCATTTGTATTCAAGACACATCATTATGACTAATTTTAAAACTCTTTGATAAGGATATTTGTTCTTTACTTCATGCACAATAACGGTTTAATTTTTAAAGGTGTATTCAATTCAAACTGTAACTTGTAGATGGTTATTAGTACATTGTTTTTTTGATTTTTTGCATCCCATGTTATATATCATAGCCTAATGCATGTTTCCGAAAAATGAGATAATGTAATGAATGGCATTATAATTAATTCATATTCGTGTAGTCAAAGGTCATATGTGGCAAAATGTGAAAGTCCAAATGTCATTCTGATCAGTAGAAAATCGACCTTTGACCTTACGGATATAAATAAATATTTTTTTTTAAACACAAAGGAAAAATCTATTTTGGTGGTTATTTGCTGATCATTATTCTAATTTTCCAGGACCCTGTGGTGGGAAAACGACTGGACAAGCTAGACTGAGCACATTCTTTGAGAATCTAGGATGGAAGGTTATTATTAACTTGTTATTCCTTTGTCTAAGTGAGATAATCTTGAGTATGACGTTAAACACCAATGAATGGATCAATCAACCTTAGTGACATGAACTGACAAAATATGTGGTCAGCTCTAACAGATAGCCTAACCCCTGTGGGCACGGCAATATGCATTGCCATAGTCAAATCCAATTTCCACAAAAATGACCACAGACAATCTGAACTTTGGCTATATTCATCATGTAAAATACTATTTGCTGCAGAAAAGCTGCCAGTCTACAGCAATTTTTTTGCATCTGCAGGGTTTCTCGTGGTATAAAAAAATATTCCAAAAATAGCCAAAATACTGTTATAGTCACTTTCTAACAGAAACCAAAGCAAAATGTCCTGTAAATGCTAAAATAATCTCAGTTTGAAAAAGTTACATTTTCTTGTCTTCTTACCTGAACAGGTGTATAGAGTACCAGAAACAGCCACTGTGTTAATCAGGTGAGCCTTTTTTGAATACATTAAAACGGGGCTAGTTCCGTAGCTGGGGCACAGGGCAATCGGGTATTCCATCCAATAATGGATTGTGAGTTGTAATCTCAGATAGTCTCAAAATATTTGTTCACTTTGTTCAGACAGAATGAGATTGTGGGTTGTGTAGAACCCAGTTTTCTCTCCCAATAGACCTATGGACATTGCCAAATTAATGAAATAATCTGCATCAAATTTACAAGAAACATATATAGATTATATATATATCGACCTCTAAACCAACGGCCAGTGATTGCTTATGAAAAGAACAAGAGTCAAAAAGAACTGAACTGCCTTGTATGTCCTCTAACTAAGAACCAAATTACATATTTAACCTTTCTTTTCCCATTTATATCATATTTTGTTAAATTTCAATTTACCCAACTTCTTCCCATAGCTGAAGATTCGTACAATTTTGTCAATATATAGTATATATTTCAGAAAAAATTTACCAAACTCCTGTCTGTCTTCAACCTAATGAAATTTCATGGGTTTTGGTTTACTATAATAACAACTTATGACTGGGATAAAGATATTAATGACATAACGTCTTTTAACACAACTAGAAACTTGTCTCCATGGTTATTTTAGTCAAGAAGATTTTTCCCTGTGGCCGTGTGTTTCCATTTTAAGAATGAGTGAATAATATATAAATCTATTAATTATTTGAGCAGTAAAATGTTAGTTTATTTTATAAACCTGGTTGCAAGTAAGATGTCTTAATATTTTCTTCATAAGTTAACATAAAGTCATGTGTATACTTTATTTTGTAGTTTGTTACTTGTTATTTTGTTGTTATTCAACAGTGGCAAACAACTTTATATATATAGCTTAAAGTGGCATGAGCTGCCAAAACTCAGACTATTTTCATAGATTCTGATTGTCACGAGAGTAAGAGGCTTTGAAGTTCATCGAAAAACTTAAAAGTGGCATGAGCTGCCAAAATGTTGATATTTTGCCGTTAAAACAGAAAGTTGAAATTATTGGTTATTTTTCTCAAGATGTACAATCCAGAAACTTTTTAGTGCTCCTAGTCTCGAAAATGTACGATAAAGTATTGTTTTGAACTAGCTTTGGCTTAGAATGAATGGTCGTTTAAATTTTGTTTACTTTTCGAACACGTTTTCGGCTCGTACAGGCCACATACGGTATGGATTTTCCTCATTTCAGCGCCAATCATTTAGTTTTTCGATGGTCTCCAAAGCCCCTTTACTGTCGTGACGATCAGAAATTATGAAAAAAGTGTGAATTTTGGCAGCTCATGCCACTTTAATGATTGGCATTGGAATGAGAAAAATCCATACAGTATGTGGCCTATAAGAACCAAAATAGTGTGTGAAAAGTAAATTAGATTTAAATAACCAGGACGATCATTCATTCATTCTAAGCCTAAGTTAGTTGAAAACAATGCTTTATTGTAAATGCCAGAGACTAGAAGCACTAAAAAGCTTCTGAATTGTATGTCTTGAGAAAAATAGCCGATAACTTTAACATTCTGTTTTTATAACCGCCAAATATCTCAAGTTTGGTAGCTCATGCCACTTTAAGCCAGTCTTGATTTTAATAAAGAAACTTTTATACAGGAATATTTTTGTCATTAAGTCATTAAATTTGCTTGTGTAGGGAAAATGTAAAGGTCCTGTAGATTTAACTATTAGACCACCTCTCCAGTGAAAATGTTGGTATTCACTATAGAGTCTGTCTGTCTAACTTTCAGCTGAAATCAAATGTGACCCTTTTTGTCAAGTATTAAACCAGTAATATTGTTGATAGACCTTTATTATTAATAGTGTTTGGTTATTAATTCCAGTAAAATATAAGAAGCTCCATGCTTCAGTAAATATCACGGCCCTGCAGACCAGTTTACTGTGAGGACAGGGCTTGACCGTATAAACGAAATATTGGTTTTTCTTCTACATTGTTTGCTTTCATTATATTCATTTTCTTTTTTTAAAGTGGTGGAGTTAAATGGCCAGAGCTGTCAAATGAACAATGTAAGTTTAATTTGATAACTTTAAAACATGTTCTGCTTGAGTGAACATTTGAATTGTTAAACGGCATCGGATGTCCCAATATAGATTTTCAGGGGTTACGAGTTCAAGCACGTTTATTTATTCTGCTTGAAGACTGATAGGGGGATGATTATAAGGGTTTTTAAGCTGGTACCTGTATTTGATAAGACAATACGGTTTATATAATGCGCTCAAGCATTAGCAATCCAGCTGAAGGCTTCACTTTCCCAATCATGGTAAAGTTAAATATAGTTCTAATGTGTAAATTATAAATAAACTACACTGAAATGTTTTTACCAAATGAAACAAAAAAACAATCCTATTTATGTTATCCCTAAGGAATTTCCTTCTGATATGAATTTACTTTGTGTACACAAAACCTTCATGATCAGAGGAAGGTTTTTAAAACAGAAAAAAATAAGCTCTGAACGACTTAAGGGTCATTTTTTGCAATTTGGGAATATCTGATTTAAGAAATGTTTGAAACTCTTTAAACGTGGGTTCCACACTAATGAGAAATGATTAAGGCATCACCACGAAGTAAGTCAGTTGTTTTTTAACAATCCATGCTAGTTTCTATATCATTACACTTGATAATAACATCGTCATGGGTGTCGAAAGCTTGCGTTGTTCATAAACAACTTTCTTTGTGGTGTTGCCTTAATCATTCCTCATTAATATATGATTTGTTATACATTTAATGAGGTATATCTGTATGTTATGCTTATACGTTGTATATGTTGTGTTTGCATCTGTGGCATATTATTTCTTTGCAGTTTACAGATTCCAAGAGAATTTGATATTAACTATGATACGAATTGAGGAGACGTTTTGGGACCTGGCCCATTCTTCCCATCAGAACTGTTTAGTGATCTGTGATAGAGGGATAATGGATGCCTCAGCATGTAAGATCGTACAAGATAGTTATAGCTATTCATAAGGAAGGGGGGGGGGGGGGGGGGGGGGGTCGAAGGATGGGCCTGTGGTTCACTCTGTAAAGTGCACGCTGAAAAGCCCTAAGTTTACTTTCTGGATTGCCTTTTGAAACCTAAATTCCGTTGACCAGGGCCCAGTTGCTCAATAGAAAATTATCTAAAGTACAGGTTAAATGACTTGGAATTTGTTTGTTACGCATTAGAGGGGGAGGAAAGCAGGCTCTTTGGGGGAACCTCGGAGTACCTGGCACTTTCACAAAAGATGATAGGGACTGGGAGTTTCCAGAGAGATTTCACGATATTCGGTGACCGATGGGAATTTTTAACGACGTCGTCACTTCGATTGATGTTTTTTTGTTCTACACAGAAATGAGCGTCACATTCGAACGATAAAGTCTCCACACTAGCGCATTGACAACGCCGGTCACAGGGAATTTGTGGAATTGTCATGTTACTCTTTCAGGCACTTTCAAAATATTTTTCTTTATGGTACCCAGCCTAGTTATAACCTTAAACGAGAAGGAAATGAAAGGTAAAATGCGCGTTAAATTTTCCTTTCTAACCGTACCAAAACCATATCTCTACGATTTTTCCTCGCCAAACTGTGCTATAAGAAAGTTAATAATCGCTATCAGATAATGTGTAACAGACTCGGGATCCATCTTCACGGCAGAGCTTAGCTGTATGTGACGATCGACCAATCAGCATTCGCCTAGTTCACCAGTCACTGCACTACATGTAGCGTGAGAGAAATTGGTAAAGTCTGCCATTTAAACCTAGGTTAATTGAGATCATTTCGAGGCGCTAATAACAAAACACAAACACTCTAATAACTCTGAAATATATACTGGCTTGTAAATCAACCTTTTGGGAAAACGTGACAGGCTGCATTTGGTGTCTAAGCAACTTGTGGGGTCGTGGAATTTTCCGAATAGGCAGTCTTACCGTCGACATTGCAGGTTATAACCATACAAGCTCATTTTCAGTGTATTTTCGCACTGTATACCACGTGCAAGACCCAAACACATGCATAGGATGTCCTATGGGAGCCCGTTCAATACAATTGCATGCTGTTCTTTTGTTTTCTCCCCCTTTAATTAACCTAAAAATGGTGTCATATAAGGGAAATAATGAGAGTTGAAATCAGCAACATTTATACTGACATCTAGATGTATTTTGAGGGCAATTTCATTAATCCACTGTTTCCTCTACCAGTCAGAGGGCTCGGTGGTTCAGTGGGTTAGTGCGATCGTCTCTCATACCCACACAGACCTTCCTTCGATATGGCACGGGTTCGAATCTCACTCAGATCAAATAAAATTCTCTCGGTCACCATATTTGGAAGAGTTCCTCCGTGCAATGAGCCCGGTTTTCTCCCCCACTAAACCTGGCAACGCCGCCTTATAAGTGAAATCTTGAGTGCGGCTTGACTTGAGCAAGAGTTCGGTTCCCCCCCCCCCCAACCACAAACCCATATAAGTGAAAAAAATTTGAGTTTGAGCATAGATTAATCTATTACTTTAACAATCTGAGAAACAAGAAGTTTAATTGATATCAGTTTTAAAGGTGCCTGTTTTGAAATTTACAGATTTAAAACCAGGAGACTGGGACAGAATGAAGAGAGACAATGGTTGGAATGAGGTTGAATTACGAGACAATCGTTATAATCAGGTCATCCATATGGTTACCGCTGCCAAGGGGGCCGAAGCTTTTTATACCACTGATCATGAAACTAGATATGAAGATTTAGAATCTGCAATACGATTGGACGATTTAGCATCACAGGTTCGTCATTCACTGTTACTTATGGTGGTTTTCGATCCCACTTGGTCGAAAGCCAGTAGTTGAAAAATTCCTGAGTGAATTTTTTTTTACTTGATTGCCATATGTGCAAGAATTGTCTGTAACTCACCTAACATCAAAGTTCCCTCCTAACAAAGAGCTCGGTTTCTTCTCGAAATAAACCTGGGAACTAAATAATCTTCAGTGCAGGGTAAAACATCAATCAATCAAATGTTAGTTTTTCTTTAACAAAAAGAATACTATGGTTGCTCGGTATGAATTTTAATTACAGTGAGTCAAACCTGGGCAAGTTGTCATGTTTTCCCATATTATGTATAAAGCAATATTTTTTAAGGTTAGGGTGCATGCAGTTGTATGGATATTGGTTGAAAAGAAGACGTACATTATGTTAATAGGTCTCTTTCACTCTATGATTTTACTTTGTCATAATGTTAAGGGGCCTCAGTAGGTAGAGCGTTGGATCCTCAATCCAAACAGCCTTCCACCAATGGGTCGCGGGTTCGAATCCCACTCAGTCCAAAAATTGGAAAATTTTCTGACTGGGTTTTCACTCGAACGACCTATTTGGGATGGTTGCCAGTTACCAACGGAAGGTCGTGGGTTTCCTCCGGGCATAGAGCCCGGTTTCCTCCCACAATAAAACTGGCAACGCTGCCATATAAGTGAAATACTCTTGAGCGCGGCGTAAAACACCAATCAGTCAATCATAATGTTAATTTTTAGCAAGCTGTTCACAAAACTTCCTGCTGATGCCATTATTATTTCTCATTAAAACCCTGGTTTCAAGAGTTTCCAACAGTTCTTCATGTTAACCTTGTTCCTGGTTTTATATTCTTCAGGCTTGGGTGGGTCATCCATACTTTGATGTGATAGACAATGAAAAACATGCAGACTTTGAAATAAAATTGAATAATATGATTGCTGTAAGTATACTTTCTTTTTTAGAAAAAAAAATCACACACCTCAAATAATTAAATTGGAATTTATGTCTTAATCCCTCTGGAGAGATAGTGGCGATAATTAAAAAAAAATAGTTCTGTAGGAACAGCAGCCAGTTTTTACCCCTCAGCCCACATTTTGTGTTTCATGTGGTTATTTCTGTACATGTGGATGTTCTGACAACACAGTCCGATTGTACCTGACATGACAATGAGTGCATGTGGTGATTGTAAAAACCATGATCAAATACAGAACACAAATATTGCTTGACGGTTGATGAAATAAATTCTTGTTACTCACAACGTGCCTTTTTTGGGGAAATATCTCTAGGGCCGAGGGTTTTTGGATAGCGCAGCTTCTTGTTGGGTTTTAATGTCCTTGACCACTCCTCACATGATGATGTGGTTTTATTTGAATGGTGTATATTTACAGGCAGTGTGTAACAGATTAGGTATTGATGTCACAGACAGGCTGTCAGTTGATAGTACCAAGAGAAAATTCCTTATTGCCAGGCTACCTGACGAGGTAAGTAGTTTTATTACGTGAAAAAGGGAGATCCATATTACCATATTTCTTCTAAAAATTCAGCCACTTTTTTCCTCATAAGGATTCAACCATTAGAATAGAAATATGCTAAATGAGGCCAGGTAAATTTGCCTATTAGAGGAAATTTAAGGCAATATGACTCGCTGTGCAATGTGTGAAAATGGTTATCCTGAAACACAACTCCACGTCTCCCTTTTTGTCTGACTCGATGGAAATTTTAGGCCATTAGAGTGGCTGAATATTTAGAAGAAATACGGTACTCAAAATGTTAAATTTGATCTGCTATCTCTTTCAAAGGGAGACAACTAAGCTTGGTTTTTAGTGAACTCAATGGAGACATATTTTCTAGTCTATTTGTATGATTTTATGGTTGTTTTGATATGTTTGTTTTTCCACCCATATTATTTTTGGGGACCATTTAGCAAATGGTTTTGTGAAATTTGTTGGGAAAGATGTGATAAAACTAAGCTGAAGGCGCTAGTAGGTTGAAGCTCTGAACTAGTAGGCAACCCCTTATCTACCACCGTTTCACCTTAAGGTTTCACCCTAGTCATATGATAGTTGGGTTTCTCATCCCATTTATCCAGTCGGGATTAATTGATTGATGTTTTAGGCCGCACTCAAGATTATTTCACTTTTATTACGGCGTTGCCAGGTTTAGTGGAGAGGAAACCAGGCTCATAGCCCGAAGGAAACCATTGACCTTAGAGTACCTGGCAACTCTTCCACATACGGGGACCAAGTGAAAGATTCACCTGCGCCGCATCAATGGAAGTTCTGTGTGGCCCTGAAGGACGATCACTCTAATTATCTGGTAAAGAAGCTGTTAGCTCAGTCTAGCTCTGAGGAAATCAACCTTTTAAGAGCACTTGGCAACTCTGGAAATTTTGTCTGATCTTAAAATATAAACTAACAACTTAGTTAATAACTAAAAATGTTCAACTTGGCCGAATCGTTTAAGAAATATTCAATTAATCCTTTTTCTCTTATTTTACAGGAAAGCTTTCCACAGTATGAAGATTTCACAGTAATTCATGACTATCTAGTTACTCCTAGTCGGAAGATGCAGGCAAGGTTACGAAGACGGGGACAAAATGGTAAGCCTCAATTTCCACCAATCAGTGATAGGGTTATATTCTGTGCACATTAAAATGAGGCAATATTGTGACCCTGGGGCTAGTTTCACAAAGCGATCTTAGCTAAGTGTGATCTTAACTACCATGACAACCAATGCTAAAGATATACGTTGCCATTGATAATTAAGATCACCTTAAGCTAAGATCGCTTTGTGAAACTGGGCCCTGTTTTCTTCAGACTGACCTATTCATGGTTCTCCAGCAGCTATAAAAGTTCTGGTTTTCCTGCACAATAAACCTCACAAATCCAACAATTATTGATTTCTGGGCCTACAATGTAGTTTCACAAAGCGATCTTAGCTAAGTGTGATCTTAACTACCATGGCAACCAATGCTTAAGGTATACGTTGCCATTGGTAATTAAGATCACCTTAAGCTAAGATCGCTTTGTGAAACTGGGCCCAGGGCATGTTCATGCTGCCTCACAGATGACAAAACTACAATCTAGTCACAACAATTTAAGGATACAAGTGGCAACATTAATCATCGGTGACGATAAATAGATGAGATTTATCCCCCCTGTGATGTTAGCTGAAATTTACCTGTATTTTTACGAAGGTCACACAGCTCTTTAAAAAATATAGTTTCATGCCTGCCATAGGAGGAGTCCCTTTTAAATTTTTACTTGCCTGACTTAAAAACATTTTTTCCAAAAGCTTAACAAATTTTTAAACATTTTTTATACGCCCGACTTAAAAAAAGTCGGTTGTATTATGGTATCACCAGCGCCGGCCGTCCGTCTCGGATTCCCTTCCGTCTCGGATTCCCTTCCGCTCCATAACTTGAAGAATTTTGATCTAATCTTTACAATTCTTTCACAACATATACTTTGTGGGTAGAAGGTGTGTCATAAACCATTTATGACATCCTCGATTGCATAATGTGGCTTCTACATTGGATTATGTAGTATTCTGTCTTAGTCTATATATTCGTTCCCTTCCGCTCCATAACTTGAAGAGTTTTGATCCGATCTTTACAATTTTTTTTACAACATATACTCTAGGGGTAGAAGGTGTGTCATGAACCATTAAGAATATTGTCCATTGCATAATATGGCTTCTACATTGGATTATGTAGTATTCTGTCTTAGTCTATATCTTCGTTCCATTCCGCTCCATAACTTGAAGAGTTTTGATCCGATCGTTAAAATTTTTTAAATACATATAGTTTTATGGTAGAAGGTGTGTCATGAACCATTTAGGACATTGTCGATTGCATAATATGACTTCTACATTGGATTATGTAATATTCTGTCTTAGTCTATATCTTCGTTCCCTTCTGCTCCATAACTTGAAGAGTTTTGATCCGATCTTGACAATTCTTTCAGAGTATATACCTTATGGGCAGACTGTGTTTCACGACCATTTCTGACATCACCTGTTGCATAATATGGCAGCCCTATTGGATTATGTAATATTCCTTTTCGGCTCCAGAACTTCTTTCGTTTTGATATAATCTCTCCAATTATTTTAGAGTATATATACCTTATAGGTAGATGATGTGTCGCATACCAAATTTGATTTGGGTACACATATTTTTGTCTGTTTTCAAGAGTTTTTTTTTTATATCAGAAATGTGTACCTGATGTTTAAAGTGGCATGAGCTGCCAAAATTCGCAGTTTTTTCATAACTTCTGATCGTCACGACAGTAAGAGGCTTTGAAGGCTATCGAAAAACTAAATGATTGGCGTTGGAATGAGAAAAATCCATACAGTATGTGGCCTGTATGAACCGAAAACGTGTTCAAAAGTAAACAAAATTTAAATAACCGGGACGACCATTCATTCATTCTAAGCCAAAGTTAGTTCAAAACAGTACTTTAGCGTATATTTTCGAGACTAGAAGCATTAAAAAGCTTCTGAATTCTACCCCTTGAGAAAAATAGCCAATAATTTCAGTATTCTGTTTTAACGTCAAAATATTAACATTTTGGCAGCTCATGCCCCTTTAATATATATATATATTAATAGATAAATAAAAGATAGGTATCTGCCCAGGATTAAATATGAAAAACGAAAAGAAATGACACTGACAACGGAATTATATCTTATATCTTATATTTTAATATATATCTTATATTCCGTTGTCAGTGTCATTTCTTTTCGTTTTTCATATTTAATCCTGGGCAGATACCTATCTTTTATTTATCTATATACTGGATGCCTAGTGTAAAATGGCAACTCGACACACGGATTCTACTCGCCCTCAGAGCGAAATTTTACAGGACATTTTCGGGAAACTGTTAGAATTAACACAGAAGATTGATACAATATCGGATCATCTGGAAAAGGAGAAAACTAAAAATGTTGAACAATTCAAAGAAATCATGAAGAATATAAAAGAACTTAAAGATCTTCAGAAAACTACTAAACAGGAACAGGAAGATAACTACACCACCCGAATAGAAAGAACAGTGACGGACAACACAGATTCAATTAAAAGACGCATAAACTTCATTTGGCAACAAAAGTTGAAAGAAAGAAAAGAAACGTACTGGCGGAGCCTCCGAAACAAAGAGCTGAGCGATATATATTACTCTTGGGTTAACAGAGAAACACCTATTTTTCCTTTGCGGAAATTTCAGCCGGAAACAATAACACAAGAGTCTGAAGACCAAAGAAAAATAAGACAAAACCTTGCAGTGCAAAGGATAATGGGTGAGGCAGAAATCCATAAACTGAAAGCAGATGAACAAAGGGGTGCATATTCCAGCATCGATGAATGGATGACACAAGAGATCACGAAACAATCACACTCAAACGAAGAAATGGCAAATCACACGACGGAGCTCTGGAAAAAAGATTGCCTCCAGCAAGAAGAAATATCCATGAACATTTGGAAGAAAAAGAAGACCTGGTACGACCAGCTAGAGGACAACTATAATCACCATTCCGCGGACCAATTTACAAGCGTGAATCGGAAAAGGGGACGACGACCATCATATACAACTGATATGAAAGGCGACACAACAAGAGGCAGATATAATTACAGTACGAATAACAACTTTCAACGGAATAATTATCAAAACAATAACTACAACGCAGACCGCCACCACAGAAGGAACCAATACAACAACTACAACGCTAATCGTAAGTACAAAATGGACAATTTCCAAGCAAACAATTACAGAAATCATCAACACAATAGAAATCAGACATGGGGAAGGGAACCGAGATATGACTCAACACAAGCAACTGGGGATTTTTTAGAGAGAAGCAACCACCACAACATGACAATGGACTATTAAAATCAGAAGACGAGGAGATAAAACATATTTATACGCCAAAAGTTATTAACCTTTCAAAAGAAACTCTTAGTACTGAGCAAATTAAACTATTAGAAAGAGGACTCAAATTTGCACCAACTCCGAAACAAAATTTAGAGGATATCAAAACTGACATATCTTCATTCTGTCGACAGTTACGTTTACTCGAATTCTTCTACGAAACCGAAGATTTCCAAGAAGAATCTAAAGTTAGAAATAAAGGGAAGTTTAATCCGAAAAGAGGAAGAAATGTTCATTTGGATAATTATGTGGATTTCATATCTAAATTTGATTGGAAGAGTGAAACTATTAAACACAGAACAAACATAGACAAGACAGAACAAGAAGCCTTAAAATCTTTACAGGAAAATAACAAAATTATTATCAAAGAAGCCGACAAAGGCGGAGCTGTAGTTATAATGGACAAAGACTTTTATGCAAAGAAAATTACAGAAATGCTAGAAGACCAGGAATACTACAAAGAAGTGACAGAAAATGAAGACGCAGGAGTTATGAAAAAAATCAAGTTATTAACAGAAGAATTTAAGAGTCATCTTACTAAAAAGGAAATAGATTATCTGACTAATTTTGAAAACAAGACTAGTAATTTCTATGGATTGCCTAAAATCCATAAATCAGAACTGATTATCAACGCCATCAAAGAACAGAAATCAACATACATCCTAGTCACATCCCCTATTGACTTAAAATTCCGACCAATTGTAGCTGGACCAGAATGCCCAACACAGCGACTTAGTTACCTCATGGATATTATTCTTAAACCTTTAACAAGCACCAACATATGCAACTCTAGTGATGGCATATTTAGAAGAAAAACTATACCACAAAGTCAATGAAATGTATGGACCCACTTTCAACAACTATTTTGTAACCAACTGGCTTCGTTTCCTAGATGACTGTTTTATTATTTTACCTCGAGAAAACGGAAACGTGGAAAAATTAAAAGAATTACTGAACTCATTAAATGAACACATCTCTTTTACAAGTCAAGAAGACGACACGAAAATACCATTTCTAGATATCTTAGTTTACAAGGAAGGAACGGAGTTGAGGACGGACATATACTCCAAGGAAACCGATACAAAACAATACCTACCATTCCACTCATGTCACCCAGGTCACACACGACGGGGAATACCATACAATCTGGCAAGACGAATATGTACAATAGTGGATGTCGGTGAATTAAAAGATCGTAGATTGAAAGAACTCATACCTACACTAGAGAAACAAGGATACCCGAACAAATTGATACTCTCTGGCATTGAAAAGGCAAAATCCATTCCACAGGAGCAGCTTCAAACCGTGAACGAAGTACGTAATAAAACAAAATCAATTCAATTGGTAACAACGCATAATCCAAATAACCCAAATGCATTTAATTTCATCAAGGATACGTTACCGATGCTCAACGGTAATCAACGAATCAAAGACAGTTTAAAAGATGTCAAAATTATCAACAGTAAAAGACAAGGACCGAACTTGAAAAGTATACTAACAAGAGCACGTTTCACTTTGAAAGAAGAAGAAGTGAGTGGAGTTAAGAAATGCGGATCAAACAAATGTGGAACTTGTGAATACATACTGGAAGGCAAACAATTTAAATTCAAGGGAACAGATAAGGTCTTTGAGGTTCAATTTAACATGACTTGTAAAGTAAGTAATGTGATATATGTCATTACATGCGGTGGTTGTGGTGAAAATTATGTTGGACAGACTGGAGATATTCTGAGGAATAGAGTAACCGTGCATAAACAACAGATACGAGACCCTGAAACTCGACAAATTGGTCTAAGTAGACATATTGATGAATGTGGAAATGGACAATTTACTATTTTTCCATTTTACAAAGTAACGAAAAATGATAAGGATTTCAGAATACAAAAAGAAACATTTTTCCGGAAAAAATTCAATTGCAATTTAAATGAACTACCAAATTGATTTTATTTAATTTTCAATTTTATATCAATGTATAGATACTATGGTTAAATTCAAATGCAATCAGTATAACGGAAAGTGTCAAGGTGACCGAAGAAAAAACATTCTATTCAATTCCATGTCAGTGTATGTTATTTTTAAATTCTAACAGCATAACGGACTATATTCTTTTTAACGTCATTGTACGACGTAACTTGTTGTGCATGAACGCAAATATTTAAAATCAAACTGTATGACAAACAACGTCAAACTGAACGAAGGAAAACGTTCTGTTCAACTGTGGATTTGACGTAATTGTATGACGTAACCTGTATATAAACTGTATGAACGTTAAATTTGAATCATTAAACGTCTGATGAGCCACCAATGACGTGGTGAAACCGGTAACGAATTTCCGTTGTCAGTGTCATTTCTTTTCGTTTTTCATATATATATTAATATATATATATTAATATATATCAATGCTTTTTTGAGTACACTTGATCCAGAGTAATACTGGAAGCCAATTAATTTATACATTCTGAGGCTGTTTTCTTGGATAGTTTAATGTGCACTAAAATAACAAAAAAAAGACTATTTTCCCACTTTATTACCCATCTGGTATTTATCAGAGTGGCTGTTTAAATAGAGATAAGGGGACAGCAACATCCAGTGACCTTTGAAGTGGGCACACAAGGTTTGTATATTTACACACCATCAGTGGTCAGCCTGAAGATTGTTTGCTTTGTAATAAAACAAATACAGCCAAGTCCAATAGAACAGTGTCCCAGTCAAAATTCAAGAATTGTAAGCTTTTGTATTGATTGCTCATTCCGAATTATGGAACATAACAGCAATGTCAAAACACACACAATATTTCAGTTTTTGCAATTAAAATTTGATTGAAATTACCTGAACAGATAATATATGTGATCTAATGTACTGGTATTTAGTTGCAGCTTCATCAAATTCAGAAAAGAAAAACTTCTAATGTGAACAAGAAATTCAAATTGATGAAATTAAAACAAACGTTATATTAAATGTAAAGTTGTTAATCGTAGCGGTTCGACTTTGCCACGGCGGGCGTATGTTGAGTTTACTAAAACTCTTGTTTCAACTTGCTGCATCTAGAAAGAGATCAGAAACTCGACTTTGTCCCAAGATAGTGAATAATAGTAAAGAGATAAACTGGGTTGACCGATCAAGGTTTTAGTGTAAAGCTGATAAATCCAATATTGATCCCGCGACCTGATTTACTGAAAATAATTTGACACGACATATCGTGAATCGAATGGTTGGCTGGCCAAAAGTGTTTTGGGTTCAGGGTTGTCACGGTGTTGGGCATAGTGAATAGCCTATTTTGCTGGCCCTGTCTTGGACCACCAGTGCTGGAACTTCCCAATTGCCCTAATAGGGACCGGGAGTTACGTGACCATTCCACAAATTTCATGTCACCGGCGTTGTCATTACGCATGTGAGGAGCTTTTATCGTTCGAATATGACGCTCATTTATGACGTTTTTGAACAAAAAACGTCAATTGAACTGACGTCATGAAAAAACGTCAAGCAAGACCTGAAAAGCGCTTGCCCTGATAAGCAAGTTAGTCTTGGAGCAAGTTTAGCATTCAATTTAAATGGTCTGATATTACTTTAAGAAACAGGGCCTTCAGTTGGTCCACACAAACAATGACTATCATTATTCAGTCTCAACAAAGTCACTTTTGGTTTGCTTTAAAATATTAACGATAAATCGGGGCAACAGTATCTTGGTGAGGGCAACCAATTTTGCCATTCGGCTTGCCCTAATGGCAACCGCCCTAAAAAGTTATGTTCCAGGGGCCTGTTTCACAAAGCGGCGTTGATGTATTTTTTGCGTAACTTTCATACTAACGTATCTCTACAGTATGGGTTGCTATGGCAGTTACGTAAAAATTTACGCTACGCCGTTCTGTGAAACAGACTCCTGCACTGACCAGCCTCAGTATAGTCTTGGATTGATTCCAATAACCCAGGAACTCTAATCGTACCAAAGAGAGTAGATTGACAAAAGTAGTCACTTCGTCCGCGCCATGTTTAATTTGAACTGACACGATTCTATTATTAGGAACCTCCTTTCTGTAGGGGGTGCCCTACATTCGAATCGTGTACAGTCGGAACACTCTTCCACCACGGGGCCAGAAGAACATGCCGGCAATGCTGATTGGACGAAGTGACCACTCTTGTCAATCTACTCTCTTTGATCGTACTGTCCGTATAATCTTGATGACTTTGGTGAACCATAATTTCTGTATCTTGTATGTTTTTAGTGGAATGGGATGAAGCCATGAAAAACTGGGATCTTGAAACAGGTCAGTATTCTAAGATGAATTATGCTCTTGAGTCTTCACCATGAATTGGATAACCCTCTCTCCTCCTTCACTGTTCTGCGGCCTCAATGAGTCAGTCGTAGGTAGAGCGTTGGACTCTCAATCCGAACAGCCTTCCGCCAATGGGGCGCGGGTTCGAATCCCACTCAGTGTAAAAATTGGAAAATTTTCTGACTGGGTTTTCACTTGAACGACCTATGTGGGATGGTTGCCAGTTACCAGCGGAAGGTCGTAAGTTTCCTCCAGGCACAGAGCCCGTTTTTTTCCTCCCACAATAAAACTGGCAACGCCGCCATATAAGTGACATAATCTTGAGTGCGGCGTAAAACACCAATCAATCAATGAGTCAGTCAGTGGACCCACAGGCTCTCTGTCCAACAGGCCTTTGTGAATGGGTCGCCCTCATGGATTATGATTTGTCACTCCTGAATTCGTCTAGAATTTCAACTAGAAATTATTTTAACTCTGTATTCAGTTTTGTTTACTTCTGCTCCCTATGGTAGACAATGTGTTACACAGCAAAATGAAAATTGAATCTTTATTTTCTGTGACTGAAATCATTTGCTCAAATGCTTTGATGATTAACAATTACGTTTACCTTGACTGCAGGTGTTTTAGTGTTTTATACTCTGAGTTTACTAAAATAGTTACCAAGCCCTGATTCTTTTTGGTTTACCTTGAGATATCATGTTTTTTACATTGGGTTTATATTCAAGAATTACAATTAACGAGATAATAATATGTTATTTGACCAGGTAATTGGACGTATACACACACCATCCGTCGGCCAGAGATTAACAAACAAAGTGTGGAATTAAAGATGAATGTTACGGGCAGAGATTATCAGGTACATATAACTGTGGTTTTTATGTAATTTTGGGCTTCATGCTTAACAGATGGCCTTGGTGGCTTAGTGGACAGAGTGATAATCCCTCAGTCCCACACAGGCGAAGTTTGAAGCAGGGCGAAGAAAATTTGAAAAAACTCTGACTTCTCTTGATTGCCCTGTTTGGAAGAGTCTCCAGGTTTTCCCCATAGGTCAGGGAGTTTCTTCCAGGCAAAGAGCCCAAGTTCCTCCCTCATTAATCCTGGCAACGCCGCCATATAAGTGAAATGATGTTGACGGCATTCCTAAATATACTTCTAATCAAGAAAGGATTAATGAAAAATATTATGCAAAGATTGCATTTTCTTACATCTGCTATGATATATTTCCATTTAAGGTTTGACATAGATTGTATGGAGAATAAAGCATTTTGATTGGTCATTTCATTGTTTCAGATGTTAATGGCTCAGAAAGATGAGAAACATCACACAATATATAAGAAGAGGCGATGTTTTGTTTGGAATAATCAGTATTTCCAATTAGATAGATATGAAGAGCCCTGTCATCCAAGGTGAGTCCAAAAAAGTGGTGGAAAAATCTAATCTGCAAAACAAGTATTGTGGATGAAAGGAAAAACAAAAACAAAAATTCACAGAAATTTGCTTAAAGCAGCATGAGCTGACAAAATTTTAAATTTTTTCTGTTAAAACAATGTTTATATTTTTATCCCTTGGGCAAATTTTGCCCGAAGGGTATTGTTGTTGCTTCCGTCGTCCGTCTGTCCATTGGTCATTGTAAACACATTATCTAAAAAAGTCTTACAACTTTGAAACTTCACACATTTGTTTAATACAGCAAGTACAAGAAACCTATTGAAAATCAACGCGCTCAGATGTTTTTTTCAAGAGTTACATGTATGCCCCTTACATTACCGCTGCTGTCAAAAGCCTTGTAAACACATTATCTAAAAAAGTTTTTAACTTACAATTTTGAAACTTCACATATTTGTTTAATACAGCAAGTACAAGAAGCCTATTGAAAATCAATGCGCTCGGATGTTTTTTCAAGAGTTATGCCAGGGCCGTTTCTAGAAAAAAAATCAAGCTTCCGATCCCAAACTCATATAAAGGAAAATTCCCCCCCCCCCCCCCCCCCCCCCCCCCCGTCCTTCCAGTGTAAGACATTATTTTCAATATGAATTCTAGTAAATGATTCTCTCGCAGAACTTTGTCGTTTGAGCCGTTTGTACATGCCATATTTTTCCCAAAGGACGTATAAAAATAAAACGCTGTTTTTGAGAAAACTCAACGCCGAGCCGTAGGCCTATGCGTATCCGATCAGTTATCGTACACTTTTGCCGGTTTTTCAATGTTAAAATTTACATCAGTGTTTGCATTGACAAGAAATTCCACAGAAGTGAAGTTGAGCTCAGCCGACTTTTGTTGAAATAGTTTAATTTCTCCCTGGACTCTGAAATGAAGTTTTAGGGACCGAACATTCACCCGCTCGTCTGCATGTTTTTGTAGAGTGACGGGAACCAGTTATCGTACATGCGACGTTAAAGGATTTATGAACAGATTTTAAAGCTGGTTTGTGTTTCTTTATGGACTAAATGTACATTTGAAAAACATCAGTTGAAACGAAACAACCTTCGCGTTAGCTCCCTGGTAGTCAAAAAAAGAATGGGGAGGAAATATGCATATTTTCCGTATTTTTCGTAACTACTCGGAAAATGACGTCATACACGACCTTCGATGTGTACAAACTGTCACGAAGACGTACTGAGACAGCAGAAATCGTTTATTACGTCATTGCTGTGAGGGTACGTACACAACGGAGGTCGTGTTTGACGTCATAAGTCTCTGAGATAATTAAATTTCGTAAGCATTTTAGATCGGCAAACGTAGCTTGAATTTTGTATGTGCTGCGACCGAAATTGAATTTTCTTTTTGGTCAAACTTTTAAAGTACCATGTTCTGCAACACACTTAACGCAAATTAGAAAATATTTCCAAAGGTTGTTCATAAATCCTTTAAAGCTGTTGTGACGTCATTTCTCGTGTTCGAAAAGTCCCCGACACGGCCGAAGTCGACTATTCTTGGATCGGCGGACAAATGTAACTCCATAAAAAGTTTTAGTTTTATTTGGAGGTTGAAATTTTCCGAGAAGATGCCTCGGTACGTAAGCCTGTTGTCATCGACGGGAAAGCTTAATCGCGCATACGTGTTGGGTGTACGATAATTGGTTCTGTGCGATAACTGATCGGATACCCGTACCAGCTTCGCTTAAATAATGTTATTTTTGGTCAACTTACAACAAAAGTAATTCCAAAATCTAACCTTTTCAAAGAAACAAACATTAAAATAACATCGGACCTTCAGTCTTCAGTTTAGTCGACGATGAGTCTTCGCGCGAAAGCAGATCACGTGCTACAAACACTTACGGCCCTACTATACAGAGCAGTCAGATGACTGTACGCTTATTTTCGTAAATTAATTTTATTTCTGTTGATTGTTTATTATATGTTTGAAATTGCTGCTATCCACATAGTCTGTGCAACTGGTAAAATCATTGTCTATGGTCTTTTTCGAAAGCACATGTCAATCTCTCCCGCGTTTCCGGAGCCTCTGGTACTAAAACTTTGCAGCACTCTGCAGATAATCAGTGAATAAGGCCCCAACGGGAAACTAGACTTAATTGGCCCAGCCCACCAACAGTCAATCAACCCAACAGCTATGACTGACATCTTTATAAACGTTGTATAGCGTATGAACATTTTAGAGTGGACGAATACATAGCATGTCATTCATTGCCACGTGATATAACTTGGTTGAGATGGCTGGTCCGGAGATTTCATTTTGACAGACGTTTTGAGACGTTCTTTCCTGCCATTTTCTTTAAAAACTGTGACACGGACACTGTTGGTAGTCTTGATTTTTTAGGTCACTTGAGTGATAAATGTGTCTGCCTATTCATATTTTAAAAAATATACACGATACAAGAGGGGAATTCAAATGACACGGATCGAAACGCAGAATGAGAATGTTCAAGAATCGGGTGGAGTCGTGGTCAAGTCAGGCAGTGTATCCACGCTGACAACGTATGTAGACCAATCAGAAACTTCACTCAAGTCAGGTGACCACTTGGCAAACTAACAATATCGGAACAATTTCTTTTCGTTCGTCCCGCTGACTACACAGTTCATTGTGTGCCGGCAGTAGCTGTGTGTCTACCGTTCAACGGCGCGATGCAACTCAAACGGACTGAATATGGAGTCTCTAGTCGCCTTGTGTTACAAAGCCATGCGCAAAACGTTCTTAAGGGCCTATTTTTTTTCTTTTTCATAAAATAAAGCCCCATTTATTTTTTCTTAATTTAGTTTGGGCGCCCGACCGTTTGGGCGCCCTATCGTTTTCCGGAAGCAATACGGCCCTAGATACGGCCCTGCCCCTTACATTACCGCTGCTGTAAAAAGCCTTGTAAACACATCTAAAGAAGTTTTTAACTTATAATTTTGAAACTTCACACGTTTGTTTAGTACAGCAAGTACAAGAAGCCTATTGAAAATCAACGCGCTCGGATGTTTTTTTCAAGAGTTATGCCCCATACATTACCGCTGCTGTAAAAAGCCTTGTAAACAGATTATCTAAAAAAGTCTTTGACTTACAACTTTGAAACTTCACACATTTGTTTAATACATCAAGTACAAGAAGCCTATTTAAAATCGACCCACTCGGACATGTTTTTTAAGAGTTATGCCCCTTACATGACCGTCAGCCAAAAACTTCCTTGTAAATGTGATACATGTACATGTATGTGGAGTAGTTTTTCACTCGCAGCAAATTGTCTGGAAAATAAATATATCTTCAGTTTCTTTGGCCCAGACCCGAGGGGTCCTGATGGCGACAGCCACTTATTTTTTAGCTATTTTCACTTAAAATATCTATTGGCTGTAAGGACTTTGTGAATCTAGGGTGTTTGCAAAATATAAACAATATGTACATACTTGCCTTACTTGGGATACATTCTGTGAAAGCTATGGGCAACTTTCAGAGGGTATTTTCTGGTTGATTGATTGTTTGGTGTTTTACGCCGCGCTCAAGATTATTTCACTTATATGGCGGCGTTGCCAGTTTTATTGTGGGAGGAAACCGGGCTCTGTGCCCGGAGGAAACCCATTACCTTCCGCTGGTAACTGGCAACCATCCCACATATGTCGTTCGAGTGAAAACCCAGTCAGAAAATTTTCCATTTTTTTTTGGACTGAGTGGGATTCAAACCTGCCACCCATTGGTGGAAGGTACTTTCTGGAGCTACTTAAAAGCTAATTCTTTGGAAGAATAGCCAATAATTTCCAGCATTTTTTGTTTCACAAAAAGATCAAACAGGGAAATCAGCAGAGCGAATACAAGCTTGATTTTGTAAAAAACCTCAGACGTGGAAACTGGGTCTGATTGATACATTGCTTGATGAACAAAATACTCAAAAGAGAAAAAAAAGCTGATACATTCAGAGGTCATCAAGCAATGTATCAAGACTAGTGTTGATTTTAGCCAAACTTTATAATCTATTTTGACCACAGACTAAAAAGGTTTATTGCACCCTTTGTTTTACAAATGTCACATGTGACTGGAACTATCACTACATTGTAATTGTTGATAAGTGATGGAGGAAATTGGGTGGACAGAATGACATATATAACACTTGTGAGGGCTTACAAGTAAAAAAAATAACATGTACTCGACAAAAGAGACCTGGGGCCTATTTCATAAATTGATTGTTTGGTGTTTTACGCTGCGCTCAAGATTATTTCACTTATATGGCGGCGTTGCCAGTTTTATTGTGGGAGGAAACCAAGCTCTATGCCCGGAGGAAACCCACGACCTTCCATTGGTAACTGGCAACCATCCCACATACTATTTCATAAAGGAATCGCAGCTAAACTGACCTAGCCGACTAAAATTCCAATGGTTTAACATTGTTCATTAGCCCGTTATCTCCTGTTAGTCAGCTAAGTGAGTTTTATGAAATAGCCCCCGGAGAAGCAGCAGTACCTGTATAAGAAATGTTTGAAACTGTTTTTAAACGTGTTGAAGACTTGACGAAGACACTGGTATAGGTGTCGAAAGCTTTTGTTGTTCACAAACAACTAACTACGTTGCTAATTTTTTATCATTAGTACCTGTATATATTGTTCTGTATGTGTTGTTCTGTATATATTGTTCTGTATGTATTGTTCTGTATGTATTGTTCTGTATATATTGTTCTAAAAGTATATATTTTGTTACAGATGCCGAGACTTAGTTCTCCTGGAGACTTACACAACTTTGAAGGGGAAGGCTTTGGAACTACCATCTTTTCTTGAAGTTGTAAGGGAAGTAACCCATGACCCTGCATTCTCAATGTTTAATTTGTCTTTAAAACATGAATGGAAAGGCTCAAAACAGGAACTACAAGAACTCTCCAAAGATGACGATGATGATGATAAATAATAATTGTTAGCTTTTAAACTATTGGAATAAAATAATATTTTATTTTACGAGTTTATTTACAGTTTTCGGTGCATATATAAATTTACTGTACCTCATGTAAGGGAGGTAATCTAAGATTGTGCATTTTGTGCTTACATGCAAAGAACCCTCTAAACAAGAACCCTCAAAAGATAATAATGGGTAGATTTAAGGTAATGGTGAAATAGAGGATTTCCGTTTGTAAATTTTTCTTAACATTTTAGTGGATTTTTCACTGATTCGGTCAATATGTGTGAAAGTTTACCAACCACCTATCAAAGGCCATGGGTTTCCTCTGGATAAAGAGTCAATGTATTAATGTATGCATTAGACAGACATGTAGCGGTTTTTAAAAGCAGTCCACTGGAAAGTTTTCGAAAAGCTGTCCTTTATTTTGTTAATATTTTGACAGTAATTTTCGTAAAAAAAAATCAGATAAATTATCAAAAAGATGCATTGGCATGTACAGCTGAATTTACCATTTTTTTTACAAGTTTTAGCAGCAGCTCAATTAATTTCAAATTTCATTTATGGCATTAATAATTATGGTATTGTCTTTTTAAAAATGTTGTTTTTTTTTTTGCTAGTTAATGCTGTGCTTAGCATGAAGATTTGTTGTAGAATTCAATAATGCCGAAAGCTTAATGACGCTGCTTGAGAAAATTATGGTATTGTGGAATATTGTTTGAAGGGACTGCTTTGTAAAGCACTTTGTAGTGACACCCATGACTGCACAGCTATACTTCCCTATCCCTATCCCTCCTACCCTTGGGCTGGGGGCGGTGTGGTTTTTGCCACAACCATTTTCGCCTACCTGGCATTGAGGAAAATTAAGTATGCCAAATACATTAGCCTTCCTGACATTCATATGGTCTGTGGAGGTTTTAATGTTAAAATTTAGTTGGGTTGGGGATGGGTAAGATCTTTTGGTCGGTTGGTACTTTTGTCGCCATATAACCATAGCTGTTGAGTGCGACGTTAAGCCCCAATCAGTCAATCAATTAACCTATCCCTCCTATGAGGTCATTAGGGAATCTGTCTTTTCCCATTCAATCTAAATTAGAATTTATGTTTATTTTGAAGAATATCAGTGCAATTGCCATGAGCTTGGAACCAGAATTCTCACGTTTCTTTTATAACTTATGATTGTCAAGACAATAAGAGGGTTTCATCAAAAAAAACTAAATGAATCACATTGGATAAGGAAAATCGATACAGTCTGTGGCCCATACGAACCCAAATAGTGTTCCAAAAGGATGAGGGACCTCCGTTGCTCAGTAGGTAGAGCATTGGACACTCAGTCCGAACAGCCTTCCACCAATGGGTCCCGGGTTCAAATCCGACTCGGTCCCCCAAAAATTTGAAAATTTTCTGATTGGTTTTCACCCGAATGACCTGTGTGGGATGGTTGCCAAGTTACCACCGAAAGGTCGGGTCTGCCTGGTTTCCTCCCACAATAAAACTGACAACGCTGCCATATAAGTGGAATAATCTTGAGCGCGGCGTTAAACACCTAACGATCAACCAAAAGGATGATATGGTTTGATATCGAATCCAACTCGGTACAAATAAAAATTTAAAAAATTCTGAGTGGATATTTCACTCCATCGCCATATGTGGTAGAGCTGCCAGTACTCGCTGAAGGTCTTGTCGGCTTTTCCTCTTGGCAAAGAGCCTGGTTTCTACCAAACCAAATTCTATTTTGGCCCAAATTTGAAAGCTTTGGCATCATTTGAATTATGTGAGCATTACAGTACAGTATAATTTTTCTAACTTTATCTGAGAAATACAGATTGAGATGGATGATCTGGTTTGAGAGAGACAGAAAGCTTGCCAATAAATGTTATAGTGGTCGTTGTTGTTGTACTTGACTTGAATAAGATATTTTCAGATTTATTTTTTCGTGGAAAAATATCAAAATTTTGGCAGCTTGTGCTATTTTAAAGTGGCATGTCTGACAGATTGTATCGATTTGGCTTATTCTTATGTCAATGATTTCGTTTTCATCATATCCAATCCCTCGAATTGTCTAGGCAATCATAATTTTTTTGAAATCGTGTGAATTTTGGCAGTTTGTGCAACTATTTGTATAAGGCATTATATTATTTAATCTGTTTTATTATATCTGTGATTTTGTAATGCGGAAACTTTTCCACAATTCAGACGTGTTGTGAAATTGTTTATTCTACTTTCTTGGGCTATAAGTGTTTTTTTATGAAATCACATCTTTTTTAGTCTGACAAAATTTAGTGTGATGTAAAACTCTAATCAATAAATCTCTTTGTCCTACAAGTGAAATGGTCAGTCATGACAGTAAAACTGCTATTTTTGCTAGAATTGATTTTAATTCCTGTTTTGTTAGGTTATGTTGATTTACCTCTGTTTTAAGCATATTTGTTTAATTTTTATCTCAAACTTTGTATTTTACCATTTTTGTTCGCGGAAGTACATATTCAAATATGAGCTTGGAAAAAAAAGCAGAAAAAAAACCAAGCTCCAGTGTTACATTTTTTGCCCTTTTTATGTTAAAACCTCGATGGAATACTAAGCCTAAAAAGATCTGTTTTATATTTTATCATCAGATATTTTCTGTCTTATTATTTTATGACTTTTATACTGAAAAGTATGATTCACTGTTATTATAAGTGCTATATCTGTTTAGCATTGTGTGCTCAAGATGATTTTCTATAGGGCCTGGGATTGTCCACGAGAGATTTTGCGATATCCAGTGACAGATGAAGTTTTTTCTTGACGTCAGTTCGATTGGCGTTTTTCATTCTTCAACGTCAGAACTGAGCGTCACATTCAAACGATAAAGACTCTCCACATGCGTATTAACAGCGTTAATTTGTGGAATTCTCTCGATACTCCCACTCCCTATTATTTAGCATGGTCTTGATTTTCTATATCTCCACATCATCCTAGTAGTATTATTTTGTGCTCCCAGTGTTCTTCTCCAGACCTAGAAGAACATTTATGTGACATTTCTGAGGATATTTCTATCAAACAAAATTAAATTCAGAAAGAGTCTGCAATTTCACTTATTTATCTCTTATTTTGAAAGAAAATCTTTGTGAAAAAGATTGCAATACCAGTTCAATCTCAACCACTTTTGTGAATTCAGGAAGAAACATTTACATTTAAAATGTATTATTTACTGTTTGCTGCTTCTCGTGATTTCTAGCAGATACATTTTTTTACATATTTTGAAATCTGAAATTTTAGGCCATCACGAATGCCTCATTTGGACGAATTACAATGTATGTGCATAATAACAATTTACCAATAATATGCATTTTCCGGGTATTAGTTTTTTAAGTATAATACATGTAGTATGACGACAAATTTTAAAGCGGTTTACGCTCCCAAAATGCAGATATTTTGCCTTCTGCTCCGACAATTAGTATTTCAATGAACATACCCTGTTACTTTCTTGACAATCAGAATTTATAATAAAAGAATTTTGAAGCTAATGCCACATTAAAAAAAAAATTCCAATATCAAGAGTGATAAAATTTGAATATACATTATTCTGTCAATCTTTCTATTTTTATTTTACAACCAATAACATATAAACTTCTTAAGCAAACTGTTATGATACATTCTTAAGTTTTGTTTTTTTTTCTTAAAACGATTTAACCTTGATTTGCTGTTTATGAAATTGTAATATTTTCAAATGATCATTTAATGCCGTCTAAATGGTAGATTTGGGTTGACCAGCAATATAGCAATATGACTCTAGTTCAACTCGCCCTTAAGATTCATCATGAAGAATGTTTCCAGTATCCCGAAGGGGACAATTTAAATGTCCTCAAGGTCAACAAAGGGTCCTCCACGCTGCTGAAAAACGTTGCTAGGATTTACATGTAATTACTGTGATCTATTTCAACCAATTAAGGCGGGACACTTTTGTTTACTGACAACGCCCTTGATTAACTGGAACATGTCCAAAGTAACAGTATCGTCAATTTATAGTTACTCCTATTATATTAAAACTCATTTGAAATAACTTTGAGAAACTTTCTCTCCTTCTCTGAGACGTTAAGATATGTGGACGTTTCACTTTGGGCATTGCGTCCAGTCTCGTCAGCTATTAAACACGTTATAATTGTTATAAAGGGAAATAATAAGTATGGCGTTAAACCCTAAGCAATCTCCTAATGAAGGCATTTATATACCAGTCAGATTTCACGCATTTAACCAAATCGTTTACAGCAATAATAATGTAGAAAAACTATATTTTACTTTAATAATAATGTCAGTTCAGTTGTAAAGATTGAATTATTATTTACAGTATTTTATCTTCTATGTCTGACGCAAACCACTGTGCTACTGCAAACATTTGTATTTATTAACATGAAGTGAATATGTAGATACCTTAGTAAATTTAACAACCTTGTTTTAGTTCAGCATGTTACATGTATCAATATAAGAAATTTTTAATTAAAACTGTCTTTGTAATTATTTATTCATCTTGTGTTGATTCATTTGATTGGTGTTTTACGCCGCACCCAAGATTACTGCACTTAACTGTCGATGTTGATAGCTTAACCGAAAGAAAATCCCGAACTTCCACAAATATCTGTCAACTGACACACATTCCTATTTCTTCCCAGTTACCAGCGGAAGGTCGTGGGTTTCCTCCGGGCACAGAGCCTGGTTTCCTCCCACAATAAAACTGGCAACGCCGCCATTTAAGTGAAATAATCTTGAGTGTGGCGTAAAACACCAAACAATCAATCAATCAATCCTATTTCTTCAAAAGATTTTCCATTGAGTCAGACAAAAACACAGAGGTGGAGTTGTGTTTAAGGATAACAATTTTCACACACTGCTCAACGGGTCCCGTTGCCTTAAATTCCCTCTAATGGGCAAAATTGTCTGGCCACATTTTGTATATTTCTTTTCTAATGGTCGAATCCTTATGGGGAAAAAAGTGGCCGAATATTTAGAAAAAATGGGGTAGGTAGATTGGATGAAAATGGATGCTTCAAATCCTGCTCACTACCCAGAATTGGAGGCGGAAAGAATTACTGGATTTTGACACCCTTTGATGGGGTGAGTCCTGGGTATCGGCTAAAGGCTTTTGGTTTTCTTACGGGTAGGTTAAAAAATGAGGAAATTGGCTGGTTGAATCTGTCTCCTATATACTAAGTACCCCATGGACTGAGTCTAGGAGTGAACAGAGGGTATTTTTTCTTTTGTTCAACACACCCCTTGCTCTAGCCAAGAAATCTGGGCTCTGTCGAAGAGCCCAGATTTCTCGGCTACCCTTGCTCCAGTTCTAAACTGTCCTTGTTAATATTTCCGCCCCTTGATAGTAAAACCTATTTAAAACAACAAAGCTTGTCAACCAACTTTTAACACTTCAGGTTTTGAGTGTTTTTTCTACAGAAGCAGATTATCTCTATTTCAATGTTATTTGAGTCACTTGGTACTTCTAGCCAATGTAAACTGATGGGAAAGTTTTTAGTCAAATCCCAGAATTCAAAATCATGTTTGGTTGATCTCTTTATTGGACAGTTCAGGTGTCATCAAGGACAGGTAAGAAGTGGGACTGATGCCATTAGTTAGGTATGAAGGAGGTGTCATGCTCATTAAAGAACCCTTTCGGTTTTCCTTTCTAAAAGCCTTCGTTAAATTGCCGAAAAATTTATGTTAAATTAAACAGATCGCTTCGGGCCGTAATTGTGACTTTGTTAAATTACGTTAATTGATGTACATGTAACTGGTTGGTTGGTTGGTTGGTGTTTTACGCCGCGCTCAAGATTATATCACTTATATGGCCATGTTGGCTTTCTGTTTCGCCAGCTAGCAGCTTGTTAACATAGCTCTAGCATCAAGAAAAAAAGTAACCTAAGCAGTTCTAGAGCCACACACGTGTGTCTGGCTACTGCCTAGAGCTTTTCTCGCCCTATGGCAAACAACTCATCCGATTGCCAGGAGGATGACCTTTAGATGTATGCATTGAACCCACTACAAAGTGAACAACGTGAGTGAAATGAGTTAGAGTGTAGATCTTGCCACTTTAAAACACACAATTATGTCCCCCCCCCCTCCCAAAATATATATTTCTGAACACTAAACACACGGGCGCAGGGAAAATCTCCCTGTCAATATATATGTTTGAAAGACATACTGAGTGTACTTCTTGCTTGTCTGCAAGATATGTCCAGAACTGAACTGCTGCTCGGAATGAAATTTTATTTTTATCTTATGGGGACCTTTGTAATTCTGTTACCATATAATTCAGATATGTTCCGTGTCTATCAGATGCTTTACCATTTACTTGAGGGGCCTCCGTGGCTCAGTAGGTAGAGCGTTGGACGCTCAATCCAAACAGCCTTCCACCAAAGGGTCGCGGGTTCGAATCCCACAGTCCAAAAAAAAAATTGGAAAATTTTCTGTCTGGGTTTTCACTCGACCGACCTATGTGGGATGGTTGCCAGTTACCTCCATATCATTGTTATGCGCAAAACTGGCCTTCTAGTGCTTCCTTTTACAAATTTAAAACAAACAAGAATGGGGGTAAATTCATACATGTGGGTGTCCACGATGAGATCAGCTACTTCAGTAAAGACAAAATCTGTAACACACCGACTGTAAAATCAGCTGACAGAAAGTGAAAGCAAAGAACTGTCAAATTTGCGGAAGTGACGTCATTTGGCGGTAAGTGTTACTGAACAAAGATGGCGACAGGTTAGTAACATTTCCCTTGTTTACGAGGGGCACTTTGACCATTATTTTATCAACTTTGGATCGTTTATATTTTATTCTGATGTCCTAACTGCTCTTCGTACTTTGTTTTTCATGTTTCCCTGGCTTTAACAGACAACAGACAGGTAAGAATTTCTATTATTACCAATTTTTGGCGATGAGAAAATGGGAGCCTGGTTTGGGTTGCCTCTTCATCCTACATCAACAACAACAACAGATGGTTTGACACAATGACAGCTGGTCTTATTTCGGTCAAAGTGGCATGACCTGCCAAAACTTACACTTTTTTCATAGTTTCTGATCGTCACGATACTTTTTTCATAGTTTCTGATCGTCACGATACTAAGAGGATTTCAAGGCCATCGAAAAACTAAATGATTGGCGTTGGAATGAGGAAAATCCATACAGTATGTGGCTTGTACAAACCGAAAATGTGTTCGAAAAGTAAACAAAATTTAAATAACCGGGACGACCATTCATTCATTCTAAGGCAAAGTTAGTTAAAAACAATACTTTATCGTACAGACTAGAAGCACTAAAAAGCTTGTGAATCATACGCCTTGAGAAAAATAGCCAATAATTTCAACGTTCTGTTTTAACGTCAAAATATCAACATTTTGGCAGCTCATGCCCCTTTAAGCTACTTTAGCCTTTACCAATATGGTATTGAAAGAGTTGTTGTCCAGTTCAGGAACGTTAGCTGTTAGCTTGTCACTTACACATAATTTTAAAACACTTCGCAACTTTCATTTTCTGCTAATTCAACAAGTTAGGGGGGGGGGGGGGGGGCTTTTAAATCCTGGCTAGGGGTCTGTGGGAGGGGCTTCAGTGGCTACGATTTTTTCCACCCCTTTAATGAAACTGTGGAAAATCTTCAAACATGTATTTTCCAAAATACGACCGTCAGTATAAAAAATAGTAATTTTGGAGTCAAAGACCCGGACTAGTCGGAACCAAGGAAAAGTGTTTTATAGTCTTAGCAAAATGGACGTAGGCCTGTCCTTCTATTTTCTCCCGTTTGCATTTTGAACAGCCGTATATAATTCAGCCTTACTTAGTTAGAGCTCATTTCCGCTAGAACTCATAATCATATCTGGATTACTGGAAAGCGACCATGAAGCTAAAACTTAGTAAAAGTCAACAACATAAATAGTTTCCCGCTCCGTGTATATTTTTAACACATCTGTGTTAATAAAAAAAGAAACAGAATCACACTTACAATACGGTAATATGTAGACCTAATTTATTATCCCGTTTCGTTAACTTTTTTACACTTCGGTCGAATCCATGTGTGATAGCAGGACAGACAGTAAACATAGCGAGTCAGTTTTGCCTCTGATTATACCCTCGCAATTCAGATTTTTACTGCGGCAAAAAAAAAAAATTCTTATTTTTGTATCCCACGGGTCACATGTATTGCAGTACCTTATAAACTAATTGTATAACGTATAGCAGCTTCTGTCAAAGATTCAAGTTCGTTTTCAGTAACACTACCTACTGTAAGTAGTTAAGTACAACGTCAGTTTCGTCGCACGGCCTGGGCCATATTCTACAAACTTACAAAGTACAAGACACACAGAATGGGCCGCTGAAGATCGGTAGTCAGTTGTCCATCTACAGTACACCATATATGGAAATTGGATGAAACGGACTCTTCTTTTTGAGCGTGGTATAAAAAATCTGTAAACTCCCTATGATATTTTTAATGAAATGACCAGAGGAACAAAAGGAAACATTACCACAGCAATCGCCGGACTTCAGTTATGTTAAAAGCGGTAATTTCAGACGGCAGAAGATTCATGAACGAGAGCCTCGTTTTCAAGTACACAGAGTTGTCACGTAAGTCGCGGACTTCGTCGAAAACATCTCCTACAGTGGCGGTAAAACGATCACGGGCAGCGATCACCGGTTCTTGTTGGGCAGTTTTTTTCAAAACAAAAAAAATTATAGTGACTTCGTCTGCGGTATTTTTGATTGCTGTGGAAAAGCAGTTTTACGACGGCAATCTCTGCGCCATTGCCGAGTGCCGTGGTGAATTGCGAGGGTTTAATTTAATCAACAAGGCGTGCTGGGGTAGGCCTACTGCAATTTCTCGCGTCGGCCGATAAGCCCTTTCTCAGGACTAGAAAACTAAGTACTCCCATATCGTTCGGGTAAAAAACAACCGCTGACAACCACGGTTCTATTCAATAGCCTGTAAACAAAATCACAATCCTTTGTTGAGCGTTACGTTAGTGCTGTTGATGTTTTATTGGGCTACCATGCAAGGGCATACGTGGTGCTTGCCAGGGCATGCGTGGCGCACTAAAGGGCGGGCGTGGCGCTGCGCCACGCCAAATACGTCTAGCTAGGGGTCTGCCACAAACACAACGAACCGTTTAACCAAAAGGGGGGTAATTGTCTTGTTCAGTCTCGCGATGGCTGCACACTATTAAGCTATCCGATAAATCACCGAAGCTGGCGATAACACGTGGCTGCCAAAAATGCAAAATGACAGATTTTTTTATTTTTTATTTCATCAAATAAGCAGATAATTTTACTTTTACATTCTCTCAACACAACCTCAACCCCCTACAAATATTGGGGTCGCCAAAGTCAACCATGGCAACTGATCTCAATCATGCGCAAAGATATTTTCATCCCGGTGGACTCTAGTCGGTTCATAGCATTACCGGATAAACATTGGCGGATAGTGAATTCCGTCCTGACGACATAATGAAAATCAGATTATTGAACAAGGAGGCGGGTAAGGAATTCACTTTGGTGAATTAATTTTCTGCCTCTGATTTAGTTTAAACAATATTTGGTGCGACTATAGAATTCGTCCGTCACCTAAAACTTACAGTTAAACACCTAGTTTCCTTTAAATATTCTGTATACTGCAATATGGAACTCCATAATCGGAAAATCCATCTTAGCTTGCCTAAAAATCAGCCACATTTACTTAATTAGCCGATTTCACTCTACTCACAAGAAATTCCAAACAATCGCCTCACCATCTTTGATCCGCTCAAGGTATGGGACAGGACAACTTCAACATACAACCGATTCAGCTCTCCATCAACACTTTCCACTTCAGCCTTTTTATTTACTGTGAGTTCAGTCTTCAGGTTTATTTCTTTTTTACTTTGTTTGTTTTAAAAATTCATTAAAAAAAAGAAAACTTGGGGGGGGGGGGAGGGGTTATAGGGGCCGGGGCTTGCCCCCCTGGCAATCATATAATATTTACGATGAGCAACCATTAATTATTGACAGAAGTAGTTTTCAAAAGTGACGGACCTATTCCTATTGTATTTCAATGAAATGAAACTTTGGATTGGTGAACAGGCCTACGGCCTATATTAACACCTCTCCATGCCTCTGATTTACAAAATAGGGAGAGGGTAAAGATACGGAGGCTTGGTTAGTTGGGAAATCTCCAAGCTCTGTGGCCAAAGTATATTGATGATAGGTGGCCAACAGAGTTGATGAACCTGCCATATTGAAACATGTAACCCGTTAGGATAAGCCCATCCAAAACTCCAAAGACGCACTTAGAGTTATGGACGGGTTTATTGACATAAAAATGTTACATTTAGTCATGTTTATTGACAAAACGAAAGGACTCCCTTGGGCTGTAAATCTGAAGTACACATGTTTGTACCGCAGCTTTTATAGGTAACAAATAGAAATTTAGTATTTGTTACTCTATGGTGGTAGTTAGTCTAATGGTAAAATGATGTGGTCTAATTTCAGTGCGCATGTGGTTCTGCAAAGTTTCAAATTTGGGAGGGTAGGATTTCGAGACCGGTAAAGGGCTGATTATCATGTAAAAAGAAAATAAAGTATTATTATCCTGTGTGTTACAGCGAAGGGAGTTATTTACCGTAAAATATTACATGTACGTGACGCTGTTCTATGCAACAAGCAGTTGCCATGAAAGATACAGTTGACGATTACAGGTGTCACCTCTACTACTTTTATGTAGTCTTTAAATATGCAAGCCCCCGTTCATAGAACATAGAGCGTTTAGTCAAGAATCAATGAATGCAAGACAATTAAAAAAACTTACCCGTATGAACATCCACCTATGTGGAGATTAAAATTTTCAAATCCTGGTTGAATGTATGGCTGTAGAGTCTGAACATCTTTTCACATATTGTTTTGTATGTTTGAGTGTCGACTGTTGAATTTAGCACATTGTCATGGTTTTCGCGACTAGTTCCAATAATTATGGGGTCCAGTTGAACCCCATCCATTATTTTTGTAAAAGGTAGGGTCTCATATACAATACATATATTTGGGGTCCAATTTGTGAAAAAGCTTGTATACATGTAGACATTGTGATCTACATACGTGTACATGTATTCTATGTCATTTGATTACATCCCATGGGACTGAGTCTGATGATGTTACTTTTCTTACATCCAAGGGAGAAATTGGGGTCAACGTTGAAGGTTGTAATGTTATCCCTTTATTGAAAATGATTCCAAGGTATCTACTAAGATTATCAGACAACTACATTAAACTGAGTCCCTGCATTAAATAAATTCATTCAATATTTAGTCCAATGTGGAGCTCTTATGTATAATTTAGGGGAGACAACATTAGCTTCACTTTGGCTGTTAAAGTTGATTCTCTCCCCTGAAATGACTATCAAAATGACCTATCAAAATTAGGACAGGACCCAGAAATGGATTCTTATTCCCCCACATTTATGGAACTGACAACTTGACACTCTCTTAATGGCTATCAGAGTACCGGTATCTGTCAGTCATGGAATTTAATAATCCCTTTTTTTCCCCTTAAGTTACCATCCCATTTCTGTATTACTCATTCTAGTCCCCACTCCTTGACCCTTTGCTATTTCCGTTCCATTTGTGATCTTGAAAACAATTGCATTTCAGGGGTGGTGCCAATACATTGGAACACAATAAACTGCCCTGTACAAACACAATGTACCCATTATGTCAGACCTAATATAGTTTTTCTACTCCAGACAAAATGAAGGCTTTTGGGATACGGGTTCGATTTAACCACCAGAAATCGGCAGTACTAGAATTCCTAACATTTTTCAAGAAAATGCAATCCCCAATATAGCAAGAATACTAAAATACATGTATGTTACATGTATTCACACACCAGTTTTTCCATAATGCTCATTTTGAAAGTCTAGTGACTTCATTATGTGATAGTAATAGAGTATTGAATGTCATTTTCCATTTAATTAGTGGCATACATGTCAGCTCTCTGTAAGACTCAGACTGATAATCTATTACTAGGGGTAATTAACCCTATAGTTAGCAGCACAGATATTTTAAATGAAAAAAACTCAACTTGAGGTTAGGTTTCGCAGGATATCCTGCTATACCAAACTTTTACCCTCTTTAAAATACAACCTACATGTACAGTGATTTAATAAACATCTGGTTTGCATGTTTTACTATAAATTAATACTAGATTTTAACACAATTCTTTTTGTGTTGGGGGGGGGGGGAGGACAAATCTCCGCATTTTTTAACACAATTCTTTTGTGTTGGGGTTGAGGGGGGGGGGGATAAATCTCCACATTGTTATAAGTTTAGAAAGCATTCCTTGTGTGTGTTTTATGTTAGACATTTATGATATTGGAAACATCTTGGTGATTTAGAATTTTCTTATTAAATGAACAAAATGCCATTAAGACCTTGTTTGTTCAACAAAATTTCTTAAGTTTCTTATTATTTAATCAGGAAATCCTCTCGTTTTTAGTTCAATTCTTAGATATTGCCATGCTGTATATTTAAAAGGCTGGGCATGGATGTCTGAACAGAAGGTTTTAATAATAACATTTATTTATGAACACTAAAACACACCGGCACAGGGAAAATCTTCTTGTCTAAAATAACCATGGAGACAAGTTTCTAATTGTGTTAAAAAGAGGTATATCATTTAGACCTACATTTATAAGATGAAATGGTGCCCTAAATACCCAGCCTGATTCTTTTGATATTATACATGGGGTTTGTTTGATCAGGAAGGTGTGAGTTTATACATACATGTCTATGTAGAGATATAGGAGAAAGTTGTTAACTGGACAGAGGCTATGTTTACTTAAATGCTCATCTGTCTAGCCTGTAACCCAACCCTTTGCTTAGATCCCTTCCTTCTGCTATACTGACAACATCAATGATTGATGGACGACATTGCACATGCTTTCAAAAACTTTCCACAACTGCAGTAAGGACAAATTGGACATCTTATGTGCTTCATGTTCACATGCTTTCAAAAACTTTCCACAACTGCAGTAAGGACAAATTGGACATCTTATGTGCTTCATGTTCACAGTTCACGTATGGCTTAACTTCAGACAATTGTATAGAATTTTACAACGGGATACCGACTTTGTGTGCATGGATTTCGCAAACTTTTAACTCACACAATTCTCATTTTGACAAAGCAAGTTTAGCTTTTGCTCACATTTTGCTGATTTACATGTATGTAATGGTTTTATGTTAATGAAAAGTTGATAGTTTTGCTGGATTCCGATCTGTGAGTTGTAGAAATTTGAGTCCAGCTGACACAAACTGAATATTAACGTCGTGGATGTATGTTATATATAATTCAGTCGAGTTGAAAAAGAACTTCTGAAGTTTTGTTGCAGAATAGCTGGATTTTGGGACTTGTTATGTGTATACGAACCCAGCTGAAACTAATAGAAAGTGTGGATGTAATTCAGTCTTCTTTAGAAATTTTTAAAGTTTTGCTGCAGTGTAGCTGAATTTTCTGACTTGTATGTAGGAGCCCAGCTGACACGAATAGAAGTAGCCTGGATCTAATTCGGTCAAGTTAAAAAAACTTAAATTTAGAAAGTTTCGCAGTGGGATAGCTGATTTTTTATGTGAATAGAAATAGTAAAAAAGTTTTGGATTGCTCTGTAATACTTGTAACGAGCTGACTCAGATTGAAATAGTGTGGATGTAACTAGGTCGTGTTAACGAGCTACTGGAGTTGAAGGGTTCCAGTAACATTGTGTAAGCAGTAAAACTTTTCTCTGCTCAGATCTTTATTTTGCTGCTTTGACATCCTCTCAAGGAAGGAAAACCCGAATGTCGGGGAACGGAACAGAAAATGTGGTCACAACCCGGACCATTAAAGGGCGTTTGTCACAGGTAGTGAATTTTGAGTTTTCAAAAATTTTAATTTGAAAATTTTAAGTAATTTTGTTCAGCTCTAAAGTATTTACTATTATCATTTGATATGTTGCTTTATTATTTTTTCACATTTATAGAAATGCATTGATCAACTGGAACATTGGATAGCATAGTATGTGCAATGTGACGTTAAAACATAATCAATATAGACACTGATGATATGTTACTTATCATTGGAACCCTCGTAAAGTGTATTTATGGTGATAAAATGGGTGATGGTATTTTCTCTTACGTTAATAGCATGGTAATAGCTCTTATTTAAATTTGGATTGACCTACATGTAATAACACTTACAGTCAGTTTAACTGCAGACATCAGCTGATGGATGATCAGCAGTAATAATTACACCTAATTTTCATCTCTTTCCTATTACAAAGCTTTAACTCAACTCGTACCTGCAGCCTGTTTCATAAAGCGGCGTAGCGTAAGTTTTTACGTAACTGCCATAGCAACATCTCTCTACAGTATGGGTTACTATGCAACGCATTATATAAAATTAAAATTAAATGAATATGGGGCATATCATACATGAATTAATCAGTTTAGTTTTACTCCCATATACAACCTACTGTCTGCACCATTATTGTCAATGAAAAAAATTTCAGAATAAGCACACGTAGTACTGAAAAGTAGGGGTTTCCTTCACAAATAAAGCTCGGTTTCCTTCCATAAGATTTGCAACGTTACCATACGGAATTAAAATGAAATGAGTATGGCGCATATCATAAATGAATCAACCAATTTAGTTTTACTCCCATATAATACTGTCTCCACCATTGTTGTCAATGAAAAAATGTCCAGCATAGAAACAGTACATGCAGTTTTTATTATATTCATGTTAATTATTATTTTTCATCATTACCCACCAAGGTTAATAGATAGTTTTCATTGTCATCCATCATTATTGCCTAAATTGCGTTAACTTCTAAGTTTTGTTTTCTGACATTTTTGTCCTTGCGTCTTTTGTCTTTATTATTTATGAACACTAAAACACATGGGCACACAGAAAATCTTCTTGTCTAAAATAACCTTGGAGACAAGATTCTAATTGTGTTATCATTTTACCCCATCATCAGATTAATGCCTGTTGCCTGGGTATGGACTAAGAAGACATGTGTTCGATCATGAACACTCAACTTTGTTAGGATTTAGAGAATTATAAGAGTTGTTAACTAGAGCATGATACATTGGCAGCTTTTCATTACATTGAATGTCAGTCTCTCTCAGGCTCTGTATTTCTTTTCCGTTCTGGATCTACGAACGTTAATCAATTAATCCACCCGTGAAAATCCAAATTTTAGCTTCTCTTTTTGTAAGACTGTTACATGTGAATGCTATAGGTTTTATATTTATGATCACTAAAACATACGGGCACAGGGAAAATCTTCTTGTCTAAAATAACCATGGAGACAAGTTTCTAATTGTGTTAAAAAGAGGTATAGGTTTTATATATGACTGAGTGGTCCTATTCCATATTATATAGAAGGGTTTTCTCATGCTCACAAAATGTTGGACCATCTTCAGATAAAATTTGTGGGATGGTTGCCAGTTATCATCGGAAGGCATAGAGCCCGGTTTCCTCCCACAATAAAACTGGCAACGCCGCCGTATAAGCGAAATAATCTTGAGCGGGACGTAAAACCTCAAACAATCAATCAGTCCGTATATATATACATTCAGGTATGGCCCAATGGACTGACAGAGAGTTTAATCAGTAGTTTAATACTTAAATGGAGTATTTAAAAGCTAGGTATTAATCAAATAGAATTGAGAATAGAAAATTTAACATCATGCACAATCACCACCCACTTAAACTTGCTTGACGCCTTAAAGTTAACGTGCCTGGCATGAACTGCCAAAATTCAGACTCTTCATAAATTCTGATGTCAGGAAGTTAAGCATTTGAGGAAACTCAAAAATTGATTTTAAAATAAAAATATCTGTAACTGGCTCATAGCGGACAAAATTCGAATAGCTGGGATGTATGAATACATTTTCCAATTTTATCTTTCTCATAAAAAAATACCTTAACATACATCTTTATTATTGGTATCAGTGGAAAAATCAATTAGCTCATTCTGTTTCAATGAAATTATCAAATATGTCTTATATTGGGTTCATGCCACCTTATTGTATACGTACTATATTTTGAAAAATAAAGCCACACTGTATATATTCTGAAAATATATCTTTCTCACAAAAAAATTCCTTAATATACATTGTACATCTCTATTATTGGTATCAGTGGAAAAATCAATTAGCTAATTCTGTTGAATCAAATTATCAAATATGTCTTATATTGGGTTTTTAAAGTGGCACGAGCTGCCAAAATGTTGATATTTTGACGTTAAAACAGAATGTTGAAATTATTGGCTATTTTTCTCGAGACATATAATTCAGAAGCTTTTTAGTGCTTCGAGTCTCGAAAATCTACGATAAAGTATTGTTTTGAACTAACTTTGGTTAGAATGAATGAATGGTTGTCCCGGTTGTTTAAATTTTGTTTACTTTTCGAACACGTTTTCGGTTCGTACAGGCCACATCCTGTTTGGATTTTCCTCATTCCAACGCCAATCATTTAGTTTTTCGCTGGCCTTCGAAGCCTCTTACTGTCGTGACGATCAGAAATTATGAAAAAAGTGTGAAATTTGGCAGCTCATGCCACTTTAAATAAGGATATCTTTTAGAAGAGAATTTATTAGGAGAAGTTTCTAGTTTATGGATATAGGTAAAACTGACCAGTCCCAGCCTCTTCTAAACAGGAAACAGATGGGGATAGTGGTCACTCTCACCAACTGAACAACAGATGACCATTGTCCAAGCATTCCCCATCTCCTTATATAAACAACCAAACTCTCACAGAATTTGTCATTCCTTGTACACAAAATACTTCTGCCTGTTTTTTTCTAGTGTATTGAATTCTTCTGTGGACTCCAAATTCTCTACTTTATCTGTTTTATTATTTTTTTATTTTCTCCCCCAATTCTTTTACCAGCCTTAGTTTTCTTTCCTCGCAGTTTTGAGTTGACCAGAAAATTTTGATTTTTTTTTTTTAAGGCAGGGGATGTTTCATATTTCGTGAAACTGGGCCATGGGGTACGTTTCATTTTAAGATGTTGGCCTCTACTGTAGCTTTTGGAAAAGTGTAATTAAACAATCTTATGTCATGAATATTTGCTGGTTTATGTTAGTTAAAGTGGCATGAGCTGCCAAAATATTAATATTTTGACCTTAAAACAGAATGTTGAAATTATTGCCTATTTTTCTCAAGACATATAATTCAGAAGCTTTTTATTGCTTCTAGTCTCGAAAATGTACGATAAAGTCTTGTTTTGAACTTTGGCTTAGAATGAATGAATGGTCGTCCCGGTTATTTAAATTTTGTTTACATTTCGAACATGTTTTCGGTTCGTACAGGCTACATACTGTATGGATTTTCCTCATTCAAATGCCAATCATTTAGTTTTTCGATGGCCTTCAAAGCCTCTTACTGTCGTGACGGTCAGAAATTATGAAAAAAGTGTGAACTTTGGGAGCTCATGCCTCTTTAACTAATACAGAAATCATATCAACTTTTTGGAATCATGACCGGTCAATAAAGTATCGATTACCTACCAAATATTCTGGTGGAAAATACAGAAGCTTTTTTTTTTTTCACTTGGAGCATTGTGAACAGGGAATTCGAACTTTGAACTGGTCATCCAGTGTTTTACTTCTTAGTTCTTATAAACTGACCAGGGAAATTGTTAATTTTATGACCCTAACTTCCTGGGCTGCATGACATCTGAAATGACACAGTCATTCCACAGCTCCCATTTCTCAAATTAAAGTTTATTCTCTGTAGATGTTAAAATCTTGCAAATCCTGACATTTTTATGGCATTTTGATATTGGACTCCATCTGACAGGTCTTAAACTTGGAGCACCCAGTTTGACCGTAGGTATTTGAAATAATCAAAGAAAGTAATCTGGCACAGGTACCTAGTCGGCATCTGTCTGAGGAAAATTACAAACATTTTCTTTGCATACATGGTAAAGCGTTAATATAGTAACCTTCTCCCCCCTGATAGACCGTTCAATGGAGGTTAATAGATTTTTGAGTTGCAGAGGTTCCTGAACGGTAACAGCCTGGCCGACTGTTTCACCGTCTTCTGACTTTCTGTGTTTTTTGTCTTAATTATATACATGTAATGTAGGAATAAAGTAAAGAAGGTTCCCATTTATAGTTTATCAGAGAGATGAAAATTAGTAAAGCTTTCACAACTCACTACTGTAGCATTCCCCCAATTTAGGACCGTCCGTTAGACAATAACAAAAATAAAACAGAATTTAAAGTGGCATGAGCTGCCGAATTTCACACTTTTTTCATAATTTTTGATCGTCCCGACAGTAAGAGTCTTTACAGGCCATCGAAAAACTCAATGATTGGCGTTGGAATGAGGAAAATCCATACAGTATGTGGCCTGTACGAACAGAAAATGTGTTCGAAAAGTAAACAAAATTTAAAAAACCGGGACGACCATTCATTCATTCTAAGGAAAAGTTAGCTCAAAACAATACTTTAACGTACATTCTCGAGACTAGGCGCACTAAAAAGTCTTTGAATTATACGTCTTAGGAAAAATGGCCGATAATTTAAATATTCTGTATCAACGTTAAAATATCAACATTTTGGCAGCTCATGCCCCTTTAATTTCTCAGTAATGGTACATTTTATGCTAAGAATCAAGGTACATGTACTACCATTCCTCCATATGTAGTCTATTCACTTTTTTTCTTGTATTCCATGTGTTTTTTTTAGACAAGAATATTTTGCCTGTGCCCTTGTGTTTTAGTGGTTATAAATATCAAAACTAGAATGTAAAAACTCAAGCACAGTGTCTTAGCGCCTTATGTTATGACTGCCCATCTGTTTATCCTTTTTGGCATAAGTTCATTTTTACTTTCTAAAGTGATCGATATCAAGACCAAATCCATTATAATGTTATGATCTGGAAATAGTGTCCCAAAATTTTATCTAAAAGTATTTTGTCATTGTCATAACTAGTGAGGTTTGAAAAACACACACTAACATAGATTGTAACACAAAACCAAGGGGTAGATGATACCCGTTTACTGAATCTGTTTATAATGTGACATATCAACAAATTTAATGTCATGATTACAGACCCAGGAAATTTTATCCCTCAAATTACAAGTGTTTACTTCCCTGGATAAAACTGTTCAGTAGGAGTGAAATGGCTTTGGCCTAAAGTGACAAAATCCTACATGTAGTTACGGATTCCGGCACCTTAAACTAGACCAGAATGCAGTTAGGGTCTTCTCAGATAACACTGCGGTCAGGACCTCGAGACTCTCTGAAACCTCTCTGAGACTCTGAAAACTCCTAAATTACATAGTGTTTTGGGGAAGATTTCAATACTGGTTATTTAAACAGGGTATGTAAACCCATAGTTGGCCAAAAGATTAGACAAACAAGAGTTTTGGTATTGTGACGTTCCAAGTTCCAAGCCCTATTGAAAGTTTGGGTGCAGCCTGGAGGCGCCGTTTTGGCTTAGAATAGGTTTTTCATTGCATTCAAGTTGAACGGCATTGGCGTCATTTCACAGTTTTGGGCGCTGTAACATGCCAAAATGAGCACAATTTCAACCTCAGATTAACCCAAAAACTCAATGTAGCATCCTTTTGGCATACACAGTGGCTACTGCTCAAACGTTGATTCTTTAGCTGAACAGGTCTATTCTAAAGCTGAACGGGTCTATTCTTAAGCAGAAAGGGTCTATTGTAAAAATAACTGAGTGTGACTTGGTATATTATGGGACACTTGTTTGTATCGGTTGACAGCCAAGCAGAACAACCTTATGCCAATGGCTAAAGCGTTCAAATCTCACTTAATGTGCAAGGGCTGCCAAGTACGCGCAGACGGCTCAGGTTTTCTCAGTGAAGAAAAGTCTGTTTAATCTATCAACATTTGTTATTTCTTAAATGGTCATATATATAAGTACCATTGCAATGGAAGGTGGGAAGTTTTGCCCAAGCATAGAGTTCCCCCCCCCCCCCCCCCCCCCCCCCCAACCAAGAAAAAATAAATACATATAAAATAATAATAAAATGGTACTGGCAGTTTAACAAGAGTTAAAATCAAAATACATGTACATTGTAACATACATGTAAACACATGCGACATAACTTTAAATTGTGAATAGCACTGCTTTTTATCATGCCATTCTAAATCCGTTTTTTCTTGCACAAAAACTTTCTATGGGAGGCACATCAAGTTTCGTTTTGTTTTATGTGGTTGTAAACAACACATGGTTATCTCGTCGGGTCAGAGTTTATTTTCAACAAGGAAACATAACTCTTTCTGGCTTTATTTGATGATGTAAGGGGCTCTCTGTCCCCTTGAATGGTTTGAAGTGTCAACAAATTCTCTCTATTCTCTATGAAAGTTTTATCTAAGAGTTACAGGATACCATTACATGGTTATAACATATACAAATAAATCTTGACATGTCTTTATCATGGGGAGTATCATTTTACACATTACCATTCCCTTTTAATGGGCCTCACTTAAACCACTAACCTATATTCATCTAATAAGGATTACATACAAGCTCTTAAATAATGGAAAAACAATGAATTACAATGTATAGGATAGTTCATTCATATCAGTAAAATTTAAACCAAGTTGTATCTTCAAGCCTTCAATGATGTCATAATTGTTAATAGATGAAGTGTACTCAAAATAATCTTAAATATAAATTTATGAACACTAAACACACGGACACAGATATATATATATATATATATATCCATTTCAAGATAAAGCTAAGCAAATAACAATGCAATCCTCAACCCAACGTAATCCTTCAAGCACTTTTAAAAAAGCATTTGATTAAAACCAGTCTGGGACAGAAGTGTGAAGACAAGAACAACTAACAATATTCTATCATTTCATACAGAAACGCCGTCTTCTATAACTGACCTCTCCTCCTTTCTGTGCCATATGACCAGGACAAATGTTTGAGAAGATCTCACAAAGATTTCACAAACACAGCATGGCCGCTTTGTGACGTATCAAAAGTCTTAACATCACGAAGTTGTTTAGTCAAATGTATCAAATATTTTCGAAATTGTGTCTGGCCAGTTGGCTGCCAGTGGGGTGAATAAACTTGGTGACACAGCTATTTTTAATTGTATTGTATGTTCATGTATTTTGAAAGGTTGTTTAAAATCCATCCCAACAGAGAAACTATAAGTTAAAAATGTATTAAGAAACAGATATTTTTGTTTGAATATAACATGTACTTGAAATTGACTTTTACCACTGCTTCCGATATCCACTTATTGCCTGCCTGACATGATTCTCTTTTAAGAGGAGAAATTTTTAAAAGATCGACCACTGCCTCAGTGGCAATTTAGGAGAGCCATGGTGAAGATCTTCTGAATTTTGTCAAAGACTGATTTTGTTGTGGGAATGCATCAGTAGCTGTAGGCTGGAGAAGATGACTGGAAGCCCAGACAGTGTGACCCGAGATCTGAACCAAACTGTAGCCAGACACAAAAGGGACATTTTCCAATATTTGATTCCTGGGGTTATAAGAGAAGCTTGAAGGGCTTGGCTCACAAAGGTGTGTTCTGGGAAGGGATGCTGTCTGTGAAGCCAGGAGATTTGCAGTGCAGGTCTCCACACGCCCTGCTCTCTAAGACATGTAACAGGCCTATAACCGGATTTCTGTGGCTTTAATGCTTTCCCTTTGGTCTAATCTCAATCCATGCATATGTATGTGTGTGTTTGTGTTTCTAAGCTGGTGTTAAAGCAGTGGTCTTTTTACAAGTTCCCACTCACTTAAAACTAGATGACTGAGCCTTGGCTTTACATGTGACTGGAGACTGAGAACTCCTCGCAGCTCTGTCACTGTTAAGACAGGGAGACGACACAGTGAGCAGACTGACTGCATTGTAGGTAGTGGTAGTCTTCTCTTGCCTGCCTGCCTGGCTGGCTGCACAAGGAAGGAAAAGCAAGTCTGGCTGTCTGTGTATCCTTAGGCTGAGTGTCAACGGACAAGTAACCAACCACCTTGCAGCAGCCCTACAGGAGGAATATTGGACAATACCATGTAAAATCTGATCGCAGAATTTTGTGCAATTTTAAAATCCACTGCTATCCACACACATTGAATGCTTTATTTTAGTGGACTTTCTCAGAGAATATGAGAAATTATTATGGCTCATTTTATCGTTCGTAAAACTGAGAAATTGTGAAAGGTATTCATTCTGGATATTGGAACAATGGCACTGTGTAATGTTATTCGAATTAGATGACAAGACAATACCCTGAAATCTGGTCACACAAACCTCGCTGGATTATCTTTTAAATGGCCTCCGTTGTGGGATTTACTTCAGTTTGACGATTCATGTTATAATCTACAAAGTGTTTTAATGTCGACACATTTTAGGTGTCAGAAAGAAAAATGGACAAGTCTAAGAAATTACGACGTTCACCGGCTCAAAAAGCTGGCCAGGAAAATACCTTTGGTATTTTGATGACAACAACGAATTTGAGGTTCCCAGAGGTAGGGTGTTGTTTCCATGGCAACTCGTTTGCATGCTTAATTTGGGAAATGATTTGTGAAAAATTATTTTGGTCAGATTTTCTCTTGTTATATGTTCTGAATTGTGTTCACTTTAATTACATGTAAAACCAAATTTCAAGCATGTAATGTTTTTTGAGGGGGCTCAGTTTTGAGTTAGTTGTATTTTCTCTTGTTATATGTTCTAAATTGTGTTAACTTTAATTAAAAGCAAATTTCAGGCATGTAATGTTTTTTGAGGTTCAGTTTTGAGTTAGCTTTGCTTCAAATTTTTTTTTTTTTTTTGCTATTGCAAATTTCTCTTAATACACAGGCCTTTAATCGTACCAATGGCCTTGGTGTCTTGTGCATTTTAAATTGGTAATTTTTATCTTATAGGCTTCACTGTAATTTCAACACCTCTCATTTACTCTTTGTCAATAGTCAACCTTAAGCCTTTTGTTTTCAGTTGGTCACATTTAGATTGTTAATTTAAAAAGAGGACATGAATGGTTAAGTCTTAGTTTGTTAAAGCAATACCAAAATTTGTATTGCTCTTTAACTGTTCTCTACTGCGTCATTTTCATTAACTACGTGTCAAACTATTTGGCGCTTCAAGTTAAAACATTGCAGACCGTTCAGCCAAAAAGCACATTTTGGACGAGTTTGACAAAGAAATTGAGAAAAAAATTCAATGAAATTTTCTTTAGAAAAAGGTGTACACTTCTAGGTAATCTTGCATATTACATGTAGTATTTCTAAGGGAGAATTAAGGTTGTACATGTAACAATACAGCGCAATAGTGTCGATAGAAATGTTTCAAAAGCTTTTTAAATTTTAGGAAATCTATTTTATCAAAGATAGTTGGTGCCAATATCATGGATAGACTAAAGTTTTGATAGTTTACCTTTTTCAATTCATCTGCAGTAAATGTAAAGAGATGAAGCCATTTTGTTATCCTGTATAAATGATTTGTTCGCTATGTGTACTGTATCTGCACATGCGCATGTAAGTCAAGTGTTAATGTCCCAGGGTGAACGTTTTGGATGAATGTTTGACCAATCATCATTAAATAAAGACAGTAGGAGCTAATCTTTATTGGTTTATTTCGTACAAATGGTTTAACCAGTGCACATACACGTATGATATATATGTAACACCTGTCCAATCTAAAGGCTCAATTTAACAAGTCATCTCGTCAGAAAAATACCCTTTTTATTGACAGAATGAATAGTTTTCACTGTTCCTCATGACAGATTTAAAAAATCCTATTTAAATATTTAAAATGCCTAAAGATATGACAGGTTTTTTATGCAACAGTTGACACGCAACTGAAGTTTCTCTTTAAAAAGACATACTGATTAGAATAGTTGGACTTATGCACATTGTTTTTGGAGCAAAATTTTAGTACGTTAAAATTAGTTTTACGTAGGAAATCGGCAGGGATATCAGCAAACCGGTGTATGTGAGAAGGGGGGGGGGGGGGATATAAAAAATATCAGCAAAATGGTGTATGTGAGATATGGGCCGGAGGGGGGGGGGGGGGGGGGGGGTAGGGAATCAAGAATATACTATGAGTTGTCAGGGTGAGGCCCGATATCAAGGTGGGTCAAGGATATCAAAAAGATGGGATGGGTTGCCTTGGTGTGGCAGGATATCAAAAACATGGGATGGGTTGCCAAGGTTGGCCCGGATATAAAAAATATCGGATGGATTGCCAAAGTGGGCCGGGGATATCAAAAACATGGGATAGATTGCCAAAGATATCATAAACATGTGATGGATTGCCAAAGATATCAAAAACATGGGATGGATTGCCAAAGATATCATAAACATGGGATGGATTGCTAAGGTGGGTCATGATATCAAAAGTCATCTCGTCAGAAAAATACCCTTTTTATTGACAGAATGACAGAATGAAAACATTGGTTGGGTTGCTTAGGTTGGCCGGGATATCAAAAACATGGGATGGATTGCCAAAGTGGATCGGGATATCAAAAACATGGGATGGATTGCTAAGGTGGATCGGGATATCAAAAACATTGGTTGGGTTCACCGTTGCTAAGGTGGGCCGGGAATATAAAAAAACATGGGATGGGTTGCTAAAGTGGGGTTCAGGATATCAAGAACACGAGGTGTGTTGCGAAGAGGACTCAGGTGGGGGCAAGGATATCAAGAACACTGGGTGGGTTGTCAATGTTGGAGCCAGGGATATCAAAAGCGTGGGCAAAGCTAGATAATGCCATTTACGTTAAAGAACCGAGACTAGATCAAGGTCCAGACTTTGGGGTAGAGAGACATAGGTGGGGCGTGTATATCAAGGGTGACTGCAGCCTCTCAGTAGTGCTGATAATGAATACAGTTTGATATTTTCATTGCCGTTATTATTGCAGCTATTAAAGAAACTCAGCTGTTTAAATGCTCATCATCCACCTTCAGTTAATCTTTGTGTTATGTGAACAATGCATGCATTGTAATAAATGAAAGTTTTGTGTGTTTCGACCTACTTGTAAATTTCATAAGTGAATTTCACTATGACTATGGTTCCTGTCAAATACAATATTCTAGACTCTCCTTGTTCCACTAACAATTCAAGCACTCATGAAGGTGACATACCAACACATTGTTATGAATCAAATCAGTAACTGACCCCTGTAAACTTTAACCTCTAGAGGTCAGACAAGGTCAGATCTGGTGACCTATTCTCAGAGCAGTTTACATATATACTGTTTACATGTTTGTTTAATACATACATGTACATATAGTTTGATTTCTTTCTGAATACATGTATATTGTACTTTATAGGGATTCTCTTTTTTGAACCTGGTTTATCAAGGTCATGAAAAAAACCAATTTTACTTATGAAATTGTAATACTTATGAAATATTTATAGACATTTAGCTTATTTTTGGTATACACCATGGTGGCATATAGGCCAAGTTAAGGTTTAATTTGTCTCTCATCATTTATTTCCTGGTATTTTACTGATCAAGTGTCAATTTAGAGCTTTTTATGATGAGTTTTAAGGATTTTTCAGGGATCTTCCTGAACAACAGGTTAATTGCTTTAATAGTAAATGAATTTTTTTTTTTGGCATCATTTAAAGTATTTATTATAAAGTATTGTATTACTATGGAATACTCTCAGATTGCTTGTCTATCTACTTATCTACATGTAGTAATTTTTTTGCTAAGCTGGGATCCAGAATATTACATGAAGTGCAGACAACCTAGATTCCTCCACCACAAAATTTAGCAGTGCCGCCCTATTATAAGTGAAATAATATTGAGTGCGGCTCAAAACATCAATCAATTCTGATGACTTTTGATAACTGAAACTGTATACATGTAATTTTGAGTTGACATGCAGTACTCTTGAGTGTTGCGTATTCAAGCTGGTTAAAAGACAGTCCTAAATAGACCTTAACAGACATTTTCTATATGATTTACAGGGCCTCGCTGGTCCTGTGGGTTAGAGGGATCGTCCTTCAGTCCCACACAGACCTTCCATCCATGCAGAGCCGGTTCAAATTCCACTCCGACCAAATAAGAATTGAAAAATTTCTGAGTTGATTTTTCACTCGGTCGCCATACGTGGAAGAGCTGCCAGGTAGTCTCCGAAGGTCGGGGGTTTCCACCGGGCAATGAGCCCGGTTTCCTCCCCCACTAAACCTGGCAACGGTGCCATTTAAGTGAAACAATCTTGAGTGCGCGTAAAACATCAAACAAAGAAATCTATCTGATTTACAAGAATTGTGGAAAGCTCGACATTGGTGATACAAAAGCCCAAAAATCTAGAATTTGAAGCTGTAATTAAGTCAAAGAGAGGGACATGTTGTAGTTGAAATGCCACCTGGATTTGTTGTGCTTTTTTTGAGGATCAAGGTTTAAAGTTTGTCCAAGGAGATCAGCAGGTAATCCAGGGGGAGAGAGAGCCATGCTGTTTACATGTCATTAGGCAGAAGTGGATTAACACTCAACTGCCAGGAACAGCAATTACCTCAAACTGCAGGGTTACTGGGTTTAGTTCTTTATCAAGGTGTATTACTCATACTGATTCTTTTACCGGCCCTCCCACAATAAAACTGGCAACGCCGCCATATAAGTGAAATAATCTTGAGTGCGGCGTAAAACACCAAACAATCAACCAATCTTTTAGCGGCTCTTCTAGGCTATTTCATAAAACCTGTGTGTTTTAGTGTTCATAAATAAGTGTTTACCTGACTATGGCCAGATAGGTGACTAAAACAGAATTTTACATGCAGTCAGCTACACATTTGTTATTTTAGCTGTCTAACTAATTTATGAAATTTCCATCTCTGCCTCCGTGGATCAATAAGTCGAGGAATAGTTGCTCTTGCGTCTTTCATTGATTGGCTACAAGTTTGAATCACAAATCAAATTATGACTGTCTTCACTGAATTGCTTTTTCATGTGTAATAGAATGGCACAGGTGGAAGTTTTCTTCTGCCATAGGGCCCAGTTTCCATCTCCACTAGTTCCACCAATGGGTCGCGGGTTCGAATCCCACTCAGTCCAAAAATTGGAAAATTTTCTGACTGGGTTTTCACTCGAACGACCTATGTGGGATGGTTGCCAGTTACCAACGGAAGGTCGTGGGTTTCCTCCGGGCATAGAGCCCGGTTTCCTCCCACAATAAAACTGGCAACGTCGCCATATAAGTGAAATAATCTTGAGCGCGGCGTAAAACACCAAACAATCAATTAACCATCTCCACTAGACCTGGCAGCAAGGCCATATATCAGAAATTACCATAATATGATGCAAAACGTCAATCAATTAACCTGTTATTGTATTTTATTGATTGATTGATTGATTATTTGACGAGGAAACGAGGCTCTTTGTCAAGAGGTACATGTAACCCCAGACCTTCGGCAACTCTACCACATCCCATCAGAAAGTTTTCCATTTTATTTGGTCTGAGTCGGATTCTAACTTTCACTGCCTCAATGGAAGGTGTGTGTTGGACAGTCACTCTACTGACTGAGACCCTTGGATGTTCAAAGTCATGTTGAACAAAACTTCTTAGGTTGTAGTCGCCGGATTGGAAAGTGATATATTAACCATTGTTTACCCTCTTCTTCTGTTGTTCAGCATTCGACGTATAACTTTTGAACTATTTTTAAATCACAGACAAGCTATACTTTGTTTTTGTCTGGGATATGACTATGAATAGATAAAGTTAATTGAAATTCAGTCATAAATTATCCACATCACTGAACCTATTTTAATGTCTTTTCTTTTGACACTAAACAAATACACATTTTACATGCAAACTTTTCTGAATATTTTATCTCTTTCTGGATTGATTGAGGGGGGGGGGGGGGTGGATTACTACAATCTTTTGAACCAGAATGACCATATTTGTTATTATGAAACCTTCATATATTACTGAGATGCAAATATATTTGTGAGACACGTTTATTAATTATGTGACAGTGTGCTCTGTGTCACATCACCGGCCACTCAGACAGGTCTGTCATCAGATAGGACAATAAATTGAAATATTCCCCTGCTCCAGGGTAAAGCTTATTGATTTGTGCTATATGACTACAACATTAGCCCCAAAGATACATGCTCCCAGACAGTTTAATTTCTGTCCAAGAGTACTGTATGGCTTGGCATCTGAACGTTTATCACATGCGTTAATGGCAAACTGGCCGTTATAACCGGTTACATGTACATTTAAAAAAGATGATCATGTATTTTTGCCAAAATTCATTTTGGGTTAATTTTGTATTTTTATGTAATTTGTCCGATACCTGCCAATTCAATAAATGATGAATCTGGATATGCACACAACCACTGTTTATGATTTGCATTATAGTTTTGTCATAGGAACGAGCTAATTGTAGACTTTATCTACAAAAGACAGACAAAGGATTTTCGTTTGAGAAAGACAAGAAAAGTTGGCTGCTAAATTTGACATTGTAATCTGAAAATAAAAAGAATTGCAAGTCAATATAAATGTTTCCTGCCTAAGTTGGCCGAGTGATAGTCTCTAAGTCTGACACCAGCCTTCTTGCAAGTTGGAATTCAGCTCAATCGAAAGAAAAAATTATGAATGGGTTTTTCATTGGATCTTCATAGTGATGTACTTCGCCCATTTTCCTCCCACACTGAACCTTTTAACCTGCTAGATGCTGTAAGTGAAATAATATTTCTATTTCCCATAAATCCTATACTGTACAAACTTGGCCAAAAGAAAATGAGACATCTGACTCAAAATCAACAAAATTCACGGAATTCTTTTTCTCCGATACCTCTATACAGAAATTAATTAGCTTAGTGGCGTAACGCGTCTACATTATCATTGTTGTGACATCATACATGACAGATGTCTAGTCAGAGCATCTTCGTGATTGGTTGAAATGACGGCGAAATTGTTCAAAAGTCAAGTATGGCATCAATTTACAGTTACAAATCATTGTTAGATGTTGTGAAAGAACTTAGCATTTATCTGTTAACACACTGGCACAGGGAATACCATCTTGATATCCTATAGTATATGGTCGGATTATTTCTGTCATAAAAGTGTTATCTACGATAATGTGATCTGAGAACAAAAGACTTTTTTAAGAATTTTTTTAAATAAGTACACTTTAGAGACCTATTTTATTTTAATCATGACCCATTTTTACTAGTAACTTGTTCGTCCAGTAAGTAAGTCACTGACTAGAGCCGGCAACTTCACATTTTATTTGTGGCAATATTATGTTTTCTTAGACAGATTGCATGAGTATTTGATATTGTAAGTTTGGCTAGTATGGATGTATGTCACGGGTGACAACTTATCAAGTACCTCTCATGGCTAATGGCTTGTACAGTGTCCATGTTGTTCAAGGGATTTCATGGGAATAAATTCTGTCTCATCGCCCTCTCGTAGCTGACATTTCCTGCCTGGCAGAATTTTCTAAGATATCATTGTTGCCTATCCTTGCTAACCACAGAATTATTTCCTGTCCAAAAAGTGTTAACCTATCCTTGGTGCATGTAATTGAAGATCATTTTCACAGTAGCCTGTTTTCGTTCTCTGGCAAAGGAAGACATCATTTATATAATTTTTAAAGACACTATGTTTTGTAGATTTTCAGTTTAAAACAATGTTTAATCAAATTATCCTTTATCAGTTTAACTAAGAACACTAAAGACTTTATGTATTCAAGACCTTTCTGAAGTTGTCTCCCTTAGCAAATGCTAACTTGTCTTAACCTGAAGGAGTTATATCCCTTCATTAACTAAGTGAGAGATATCATTGGATTGGAACTTCTGGGGTTTATTTTTGATATATATTAGTCTGACAATCAGCAAATTGTGAGGATAAGATCAGACATCCTGGGATACATGTAGGCTTTGCAAAATTTTCCTCAGCAATATTTTTGTGATTTGCAGGTTGCTCTTTGCTGGATTTGATTTTCCCAGAGGTAGACCATTTCTAGTAAGACTGTGGAGGTCTAGTAAAATGAGAAATCTGGTAGTCCAACGGTTTAGTTAAAAAAAAAATTCTATATAATTCGTTTTACACTTAGCATAAGCTGCCAAAAAATAGCACTTTTTTACATGAATTCTGGTGGTCAACAGAAGTTAGGCGTCTGGAGTACATGTACCTTAAAAAACTCAAGCATTACAATTGAAATAAAAAATATTGATGAAGCCAGCAGTCTGTACAAACCAAAGAGGTTTGCCATTGTCTTAAGGCGAAGATGTCTTCTTGGTTTATTGATGTAGTATCAAAGTCAATGCTGTTATCAGATGAAATTTAAATATCCAGGATGTATGTGTACATTTCACGTGTACGTTTTTGGTCCTTATAAAAACTGTTTTAATGCACATCTCAAAGATTAGTACAGGTACTTGCCGTAGGTCAGGGGTTTCCTCCGAGCGATGGGCACAGTTTCCTCCCCTACTAAACCTGGCAACGCTGTCATATAAGGGAAATAATCTCGAGTGCGACATAAAACATCAATCAATCAATCAACCAGCTGAAAGCTTTTATTTTGTACTACTTGATAAAACTCATTTTCTCTATAACGCAATGCAATAGATGCGTGTCACAGCACCGGTGACAGAGATATGATATTAATGCCAAACAATTCAAACAATGTTGTGAAAAACATCTTCTAACCCAAAAGGATCAGTCTATTAAATGATGAGTTTCAACATGATGAGCAGGTCCAGTAAAATACATGTATGGGAAGGCCCAGTAGACCCTACTATCCCTGGGTCCTGCTTCAGAAAGCGGCGTAAATGCATTTTTTGCATAACATTCATACTAACATATCTCTACAGTATGGGTTGCTATGGCAGTTACATGTACTTAAAAACTAACGCTACGCCGCTTTGTGAAACAGGGTCCTGGTGCCTAGTGCAGATCATTAGGAAATTAAAACGATAATAGTGTATTTTTTTTTCTCAATTGGTAGGACCCTCTGGCTGGGGGTGGTGTGGTTTTGCCATAGTCATTTTCACCTACCTAGCATTGAGGAAAATTAAGTATGCCAAGTACATTAGCCTTCCTGACGTTCATATGGCCTGTGGAGGTTTTAATGTTAAAATTTAGGTGGGATGGGGGTGGGTAAGATCTTTTGGTCGGTTGGTACTTTTGTCGCCGTATAACCTTAGCCGTTGAGTGCGACGTTAAGCCCCAATCAATCAATCAATTGTTAGGCTTAACGGATGACTTGAAGTATCACCAGAAGGTCGGGGGTTTTCTCTGGGTAAAGAGCCCTGTTTGCTGCCATATAACTTTATAAGTAAATCAGTTAGTGTTGAGTTCTTGTGAACAAAATCAATTAAAGAGGTCATATGATAAGTTAAAAATATGAGCTGCCCATATGGAAACTTTTTTCTCTGTCATCTTGAAGACAATTTAAGTGTTTGAAGTTGTTGCCGTAGAAATGAAACAAATTACAAATATGTGCTATTTATTGTCCAGTCCTTCAAATGTTTCCAATTCTCTAATTATGATTTCAAGACACAAGTAATGGAATTTGTGCAGCTCATGTCATTTTGAAATGGTTAATTTTAGAGTAACCACTGTACTACAGCTGTACATCACAAGTACATGTACATCAGTCAGTGTGACCTCAATCAACCCATCCAACCAACCAACCCATCTCAGTGTATACACTAGCACTGGTATTGCTGACTCTGGACTTAGTTTAGCCAGTGTTTTTACATTTCTAACATTATACAGTCCCTTCCCACATTCAGTGGACCAGCATAACATTATCATACAGATAGAACTCTGCTCTTTGCCTATCTCATTCATACTACTAAAACTCCCAATTTTGTTATATATTCTACCCTGGCTAATCTATAGGTCTTTGTCTCTGTATATTACATCTGTTCATGTTCTCCATCATGCAGTAGCCGGTGAGAAGTTCAAAGCCTTCCTAATCCTCCCAGCTTCCAATGCTGGGTTATTAAGCTACAGCCGTACCCCTAGCACTGGGATGGACAGTTAAAGAATTCAGTCAAGCTTAACTTGTATACTGGGGATAAAAGTTCCCTCAAGAAAGCTGTGATCAGGAGTCTGGTATTAGTGAAAGTTATTTAGCAATTTCCCATTTTCCAGTCCTCCTAAAGATGTACAAAGACCACAGTTCAGTGCCAGTATAATTTGTGCTTTTCAGTTTCACACAAAGCTGACAATTTCATAGTTGGCCATATGTTAGGAACTTTCCCAGTGATTTGGAAAACGTACAAGCTACTTGATCAAGTCAACTTTGTTACTTGTTCCACAGCCACTATCATACACTATATGACGATCATTTAAAAGTGCTGTAAAAAAAATTGCAACTGTTTTAAACCCTGTGAAGGAAAGTTATTCGCCTTTCTTTGTCCAATTTTGTTATAGTTTTAGCTGGAAGTGTCTTGTGGAGTAAGCCAGAACTTGCCCAGTGTGATATCCTGTGTTATATCTCTGAGGCTTGTACCAAGAATTTGTCCAGTATTGTAAACTAATAGTTAAGGGGAATCTACCCACCAGTGTATAAACTAGTATACCCTATGTGAGACTGAAGACCAGCTGAATCACTGATACCCAATCCCAGACTGTATTCTGTGGAATACCAAAGTTGCTGTGAGGTGGCACACTAGGCGTGGTCAACTGTTGTGTAGTTCATAATTCTTTACTCACTGGGTGTCTGGGAGTGTTCTCGTGATCTACAACTATGTTTTCTTTTGGCCTGTCTGAGGATGCCTCTGTAAGTAGAAGTACTGTGTGTAAATTACTTCATTAAGAACTTCCTTAGAAGCAGTAAATCTTGCCCTAGTTACATGTTACGGTATGCTGTCCATTCTAAACTTTACATACAGACATTACACAACCACTGCTTTTGGTCCACACATACATGTATCATAGGTTTGGTTTGATACAACAATTTATGGGGTATAAAGGTCTAAATGATAAACCTCTTTTTAACACAATTAGAAACTTGTCTCCGTGGTTATTTTAGACAAGAAGATTTTCCCTGTGTTTTAGTGTTCATAAATATATATGTTGGGATGGTTTTGGGGTGAGGATCGAGTGGGGGTGAGGGTCTTAACTTCCCATTTTCTGTGGGTATTTACTTCCGGGTTATTTACCATTTCGTATTTTCTCCTGATCATAACCATCTGTTGTTGTTCATATTTCAAATCCAGCCGACGCCAGACAAACAATACATCTTTATTCCCTCTAAGTTGAAGTTATGTTTTCTAATATTAGCCTCTTTAAAAGTCTTATGAATGATTGATTATTTCCCTGCGTGAGTGTCTCAGTTTCTTAGTCAGTCAGTTTCTCAGTCAGTCAGTTGCTCAGCAAGTGGCTCAGTCAGTTTCTCAATCAGTCAGTGACTCAATCAGTCAGTGGCTCAGTCGGTAAAGGCATAGTCCCTCTTAAGACTTAAGTCATCCATGTACATGTGTGGATCATGGATTCAATGACGCTCTGTGGAAAGAAAAATTGACGGAAAAAAATCTGAGTTGGGTTTCACTTGATATCCCCTGTTGAAGGATTGTCAGGTACCTGTTAGTTTCCTACTGACAAAAGGCTCAGTTTCCCTTACTTAACCTGTTAAGGCAGTCTGGAGCCACAAAGTGAAGTAATTTTGAGCGTATAAAACATTCAATCAACCAAACAACTAATATCGTGTACAGTTATCGTGTTACAGGTTTGATGGACTTGATATATAATATGAATTAAGATAGATAGTGTAACAAAAAAAAAGCCAATATCCTGACTGATTTTTGTATTTTTATTTAATTGACAGTTTGTAAACCCTGACCAGCCTGGCTATGTGGGCTTTGCCAATCTCCCTAACCAGGTCCATAGGAAATATGTCAAGAAAGGCTTTGAGTTTACACTTATGGTCGTTGGTAAGTTTACTTTATCTCAGCTATGCATTATTGCCATTATTTAGTATTTTCATACCGTTATCTAAATGGTTTTATACATGTATGTGGGAGAGGTTTGCGAGCGGGGAGAAACTGGGGTGGGGGTTAACAATTTAAGTTAATTGTTACACTTGACGAAGACACCGGTACAGGTGTCGAAAGCTTGTGTTGTTCAAAACAACTTACTACGTGGTGATGTCTTAATTTTTTATCATAAGTATGGAACCCATGTTTAAAGAGAGTTTCAAACATTTCTTACATTTAAGTTTTCTTGACAAAATACCACTATAAAGGCGCATGAGCTGAGAGATAACCGTTAGAATGCATCTCTGACCTGTTTCTGTGACCTAGACGAGCTGGTGGGCCATCAGCTGATGGTATGGTATAGAAAATACCGCTTCGATCTTCCAAAATGTTCACCTTTGGGCTGGGGACATTGCTGTTTCCATGTTTGTTGACCTAGCAAGGAGGAACATGAGTCTTCCCGTTGATTTATGGTCTGTGGAGCCGTATGCCACTATTAAGATGGGATTTACCTTTGGTTGGTGGGTACCTTTGTCACGAGTCCTCACAGTTCGTACAAGGTTAATCGTGATAGAAAATAAGAATAACAGAAAGGTGGATAGACATTTATATACTAAACAAGCATGTATCCTTCTTATTGGTTTGTTCTAAACTTTTTTCTGGCACATTCTATTTTGCCAGGTGAGTCCGGGTTAGGAAAGTCCACCCTGGTCAACAGTCTTTTTCTCTCAGATCTCTACCCAGAGAGAGTCATTCCTACTGCTTCAGGTAAATCACATCTACAAAATCAATTTATTACGATTTCAGGTAAAATCACATCTACTCAATCAATTTATGACTTCAGATAAATCACATCTACAAAATCAATTTATGACTTCAGATAAATCACATCTACAAAATCAATTTATGACTTCAGATAAATCACATCTACAAAATCAATTTATGACTTCAGATAAATCACATCTACTCAATCAATTTATGACTTCAGATAAATCACATCTACAAAATCAATTTATGACTTCAGATAAATCACATCTACAAAATCAATTTATGACTTCAGGTAAAACACATCTACACAATCGATTTATGACTTCAGATAAATCACATCTACAAAATCAATTTATGACTTCAGATAAATCACATCTACAAAATCAATTTATGACTTCAGATCAATCACATATATACAAAATCAACTTACGACTTCAGATAAATCACATGTACAACAGGTGCTAAAGTGGATCACTCCTAATCTGAAATGTGCACCCTCGCCCTCAGGCTGGGGTCCTTTTGGCATTGCTTGTCATGCTTGGTGACCTAGCAAGGAGGAACATTATTTTTGCCAAATACATTAGCCTTCCTGATGTTCTATGGTCTGTGTAGCCTAATGTCAAAATTTAGATGGGGTGATCTTTTGGTCGATTGGTACTTTTGTTACATTGTGAAATGTCCCTTGCTTGTGAAAGCATTACATTACCTTACCTGGTTTCCAGATGTCATAAACAGGGTCCTGTTTCACAAGGCGGTGTAGATGTATTTTTTGCGTAACTTTCATACCAGTGTATCTCTACAGTATGGGTTGCTATGGCAGTTACGTAAAAACTTAAGCTACGCCTCTTTGTGAAACAGGGTCCAGGACTATTTGTGTGATGTATTCATGTTACTTGTGATTTCAGCCACGCAGCTTTTGTTCCCATGAGAAAGGAAAATACACGCACACTTAGAGATTCTTGCCACGAGAGGCAGAAAATATCAAACATACCAGATACTTTCCTCACTGCCTCGAGAGGCGAAAATCTCAGCAAAAGTTACGCGCACACAGGGGAAACAGCTTAGCTCTCAGCCATGCGTGGCCGGCAGCTCAGCCGGCACCTCTCGTGTGCGCTAGGCATTAATCTTCATTGGTTAAAACCCTACCATCAACTGTGTTTAATTGATCCCTGTTTTGTTTCACAGAGAAGATAGCTCAGACGGTGAAGATTGATGCGTCTACAGTGGAGATAGAAGAGAGAGGGGTCAAACTTCGCTTAACTGTTGTTGACACACCTGGTTTTGCTGATTCCATTAATTCTGAAGAGTGGTAAGTTTGGACGACTTTTGCGTATACTTTGAAATTATTTCTTTCTTCTGGATCCATGGGAAAGGCAAATGGTTGGGGTTTTCACCCGGTGAATCCATGCAGAGAGCGAAAGCCAGGGGCGCACTAGCTGATTCCGAGTCGTCCACGGAAAGTTGTGATGTTGTAGAACTCGACTACGGCATATTACGTAAAGCAACAACGCAAAATGACACTGTGTAAAACATGTGGCGTTCCGTTTAACTTTGATTGGATGATTAAGGTTTTGTCGGTGACAGTTTGACACACACTAGGTGATTCACCAACGGTGGCCAATTACCACCGCACAAAAGGCAATTACCTACTGGCCTCTCATACATGCCTTTCAAGGTTAATTAAGTTTGGAAAACTGTGAACAAGTTATATTTTGTAACTGTTAGAATTTTGTATAGTCTGCAATGCCTGACATTGTTATTTCATTGACAGCTTCCAGCCAATCATCAAATACATAGACGATCAGTTTGAGAGATACCTGCAGGATGAAAGTGGTCTCAATCGGCGTCACATCATTGATAATCGTGTTCATTGCTGTTTTTATTTCATCAACCCATCAGGATACGGGTACGTCTAATCTAGCCATGGCTGATTTCTGACTCTCCTCAGCTCATAAACGTTAGCCATTTTAGTTGATCTTAACGTGCCATGAGCTGCCAAAATTCACACTTTTGTGATTGATCTTAACGTGCCATGAGCTGCCAAAATTCACACTTCTTTGAGTGATCTTAAAGTGCCACGAGCTGCCAAAATTCACACTTCTTTGAGTGATCTTAAAGTACCATGAGCTGCCAAAATTTGCACTTCTTTGATTGATCTCAAAGTGCCATGAGCTGCCCAAATTCACACTTCTTTGATTGATCTCAAAGTGCCATGAGCTGCCCAAATTCACACTTCTTTGATTGATCTCAAAGTGCCATGAGCTGCCAAAATTCACACTTTGGTTGATCTTTAGATATCATGCGCTGCCAAAATTCACACTGCTTTGATTGAACTTTAGATACCATGAGCTGCCAAAATTCACACTGCTTTGATTGATCTTAAAGTGCCATGAGCTACTAAAATTCGTACTTTTTTTATTGATCTTAAAGTGCCATGAGCTACTAAAATTCACACTTCTTTGATTGATCTTAACCTGCCATGAGCTGCCAAAATTCACACTTTTTTTAGTGATCTCAAAGTGCTATGAAAATTTGTACACCCCATGGTCTATACAAACCAAAATGATATTTGAAAATTTAACCAAAATATAGATAACTGGGAGGAATGTTCGTTCATTTTTAGGTCAAAGAAGGTTCAGAAATTTTTGCTCTTCACTGATTTTATATTTGCTTTTTTCTGTTCAGATTAAAGCCCCTTGACGCAGCCTTCATGAGGGCCGTGCACCATAAAGTCAACATCGTACCAGTTATTGCCAAGTCCGACACACTCACCAAACGGGAAGTTCAAAACCTCAAACAGAAGGTCAGTCTCTGAGAAATATACCATAGCTGAAGATCTGTACAATTGTGTCAATATATAACAAAGTATTTCAGAAAAAAATTTACTGACTAAGGCCTGTCTGTTTTCAACATAATGGTATATCATAGGTTTTGGTTTATTACAGCAACTATTGACTGGGAATAAAGGTCTAAATCACATGCCTTCTTTAACCACAACTTGAAACTGGTCTCCATGGTTATTTTAGTTAAGAAGATTTTCAGAAATGTTTGAAACTCTCTTTAAACGTGGGTTCCATACTAATGATAAAAAATTAAAGACATCACCACGTGCTCAGTTGTTTTTTAACAACACAAGCTTTCGACACCTGTGCCGGTGTCTTTGTGATTTTCCCTGTGCCCGTGTGTTTTAGTTCAACCAAAGTGTGTTGATGGATTGATTTTGGGGTGGAAACTGGGGTTTATACTTCTGGGAAGCTCCTAACGCATATCTTTTGCATAAAAGAATGCACCTAGATATTTTTATGGGGATTTTTTGGTCAACAACAACAACATTCAAGGTTCATAGGTCAAAGGTGACTTCTTTATATAACAGAACGTGAAAATGGACACGGTCTCAAAATTTGTCTCTCCAACCTCTGTGGTTATAGAACTTTCAAATAAATCAATGCATAAATAAAGGGGGGGGGGGGGGGGGCAAATTTTCACTGTCTTTTCCCATGACCCCATAATATATAGTCTGACGATATTCTTACTATAGCTTAAGATGCGTAAGCATTGTCAATGCAATACAAAGTGTTCCAGAAAATTCTACTGACTAAGTCCAAGCTCCTGTCAGTCTTCAACCTAATGAAATATCATAGGTTTACTTTATTACAACAATTTATGATGGGGTATAAAGGTCTAAATGATATACCTCTTTTTAACACAATTAGAAACTTGTCTCCGTGGTTATTTTAGACAAGAAGATTTTCCCTGTGCCCGTGTGTCTTAGTGTTCATAATACATAAATAAAGTTCCATTTAAACTCGTCACCAAAATGGTTCCTGCCTTAAATTTGAAAAATATATTTTTTTCTTTTACTTTATGTTTGTGGGTTTTTTTTATAGATAATCGACATGGTCTTAGAACTTTCTCTCCAACCTCTATGATTATGGGACAATCAAATAAATAAATAGATAATTTAAATTAGAAATATATTTTTTTCCTTTACGTTATGTTTGTGTTTTTGATAGATAATGGACCAGATAGAAGAGAAAGGAATCAGTATTTATCCACTACCTGACTGTGATTCTGATGAGGATGATGAATATAAAGAACAGTGTAAACAACTTAAGGTAATCTTCACTTTCCACATCACTGGCAGGATAGACCTGTGCTTTAGGTTTGATTCTCACCCTGGCATGTCTAATAGAGCAATATACATTCACCCTGACACAAACCTTCCATCCATGGGCCATATGTGGGAGAGTTGTCAGGTACTCGCCAAAGGTCGGGGTTCTCCTCCTGGCAAAGAGCCTGGTTTCCTCCCCAACTAAACCTGGCAATGCCCTCACATAAGTGAAATTATCTTTAGTGTGCCGTAAAAAGAAAACAACCAATCAATCCATCGATGAGCTGCAGACTCAAATCCCATAATTCGTGAGTTTGATTCTCACCTTGGCTTGGAATTTTTTTCCTGGTCTCTCGTCAGAGCAATATACATTCACTTTTGACACAAGCCTTCCGTCAATGCAAGTTTGACTCTCACCCTGCCATTCAATATTTAACATACATTTACAATATACAAGTCCATCAAAGGCTCTTAGGCTAAAATCTCATGAGTCGCAAGCTTAATTGCCACCTCGGCATGGAATATTTTCTTGGTCGCTCGGCGTCTATTAGAATAATATACAGTCATGCCAGCACATTTCTTCCATCAAAGGGTGCTCCCCCCTCCCCTTCAAAAACATTTATGAAATGATTAAGTTTATATCAGATCAGTGTATGTCGATCAGTCTTTGGGCACTGAGCCTGGTTTCTTCTCCCAACAATATTGACTGTGCTTCTATATACGGGGGTTGCCAGTTACCAACGGAAGGTCGTGGGTTTCCTCCGGGCATAGAGCCCGGTTTCCTCCGACACTAAAACTGGCAACGCCGCCATATAAGTGAAATAATCTTGAGCGCGGCGTAAAACACCAAACCATCAATCATCTATATACGGGAAATAATCTTGAGCCTGAAGCTGGACATTGAACAATCAATAAAACAATACACTGCTGTTATAGTGATACAGTTGGCAGCAAAGCCTTAATATAAAATTCTATTCTATAAGTAATTGTCTGTGAATTTGATTGGCATGTTATAAATATCATTTCTTTTCAGACTGCTGTACCTTTTGCTGTTGTGGGCTCTAACGGAACTATTGAGGTTAAAGGTCGTAAGGTCAGAGGCCGTACATATCCCTGGGGTGTTGTTGAAGTAGAAAATCCCGACCATTGTGACTTTATCAAACTTAGAACCATGTTGATGTGAGTAATTCATCTATTTATCAAATAAATCAAAACAGGCCGGACTGATGTACAGCAATATTTTTTTTTTAATTTAACTGATTTACAGATTTTTTTTTCTGGCTCTTCAAGTCTGCCACTGACAAGGCGATTTTTATACCCTGAATTTTTGTCACAAAGTTTGATCATTCTTGCATTATAGACCATTTGAGACCATACATACGGAACTGTGTGACCATTTATTATGACGTTTGTAAGTCATCGGCAATCAAACCTATTTCAGAACTCATATGCAAGATCTCCAGGAAGTTACCCAAGAATTCCATTATGAAAACTACAGAGCTGAGAAACTGGCCTCCGGGGGAGCCCCACAAAGAAAACCAAGGTACGGTCAACTCTCACCTTTTATAACCTCTGAACCCTAACCTTTGCAGCACTGACCTCACAGTTTGCCAGCTGATTTTCCCAACAAATTTCATTTTTGATAGTTATGTTTTAGTTGCTTATTGCTTTAAATGTCCCTCTGTTGTATTTTGTTTCAATTTTTGTTTTGTGAAAAAATCTAAACAAGATTATTTTCGATTTAGACAAAATATCTGTGAAGAAAATAATTACATTATTAGTTTGAGTCTTGATTATTTTAACTTGTTAATTCAAAAGCAAACAATGCAAATAAATGTTTTATTAAAACTTTATTTGCTGTCCGGTATTATCAATATTTTATATGGAAATAAAGCCAAAATCCATCCTAATTTAGTTTTAAACCTATTCTGATAATTGACATTTTACAAAAAACAAAATTGATATATTAGATCAATTTTAGTACTTACAAAAAAAAAAGTTTTGAATGATTTGTCTTTTGAGTTTTGTTTCTTATAACAAAAATATATGCTATGTAACCTCTTTTTCATTCATTTTAGAAATAACTATTTTAGGTTTATGGAATTTTTTTAACAAAAATTAAAATTAGTTCTATTAACAAAGACATTTTTTAGTTTGATTAATTATTTTTTTCCTACTAATTTCTTTTATTTTGTTTTTGATTTTTGTTTGTTCCACACATTGAATTGGTAAGCATATTCACACAATTTTCTTTAAACTTAATGTCACTGCTACTCACCCCCAAGTATTGGTTACCTTCACTGTTCATGTCTTAATCTTTAAATTGTCTCATGTTCAATAATCCTTTATAATACATGTCATTATTTAGCATTTTATCCGACACCCCCCCCCCCCCCCCCCCCCTCCCTCCATTATGGTACTTAACTGTCTGATACATACCATAATCTTATTTATGTTTCCCTCCTATCAACTCCCACCCAAGTACAATAGCTGCCTCTAAGCATCATACATTCATTCAGGACCGGAAAATAGGGTGTCCAAAATAGCTATTTCCACAGAAGTGGGTGACGGTGCCAGGTTTAGTGGAGGAGGAAACGGGGCTCATTGCCTGGAGGAAACACCCAACCTTCGGCAAGCACCTGGCAACTCTTCCACGTACGGCGAACGAGTGAAAAATCCTTTCAGAAAATTCTGAGTGTGATTCGAACCCGCGCCGCATTGATGGAAGGTCTGTATTTGACGATCACTCTAACCCACTGGACCACCGCCACCCTTTCTCTGCTAGAAACGAACACTCTGAGAATGTATGTCTCCATAGATATTCTTCACTTGAGGACAGTTTCTAATTTCTGAGCTCCTTGAATTCTTCATGAGCATACCACTCAACCTTATTTAAATTAAAGTTTCAAGAATCAAATGATCTGTTAGCATGATTATTGTTAATTAAATGATTGTTCAGTATTTTATTCCCACTGGATTGAAATTGCAATGTCCATATGGCTTGTCTTCCAGCATACAACCACATATTTATTATACATAATAAACCGATTGCTTATTGACATCATTGGGGTATTAGGAGGGAAAACAAGGCGGATGCAAACATTTCTGCACTGAAAAGTATGGGTGGATAGGAAATCATGTCGCTACAAAGGCCCCAGTAGTGAAACGGTCACTGCAAAGCAAGGCTCCCTCAAATATCCCACAATGTTTTTTTGAGTGACGTGATTACGCTCCCAACCTATTTGAAGAATAATGTGCTTCTACCATTCCTGGAATGAAATCTGCATCCCTTCCCCCCCCACGTAAATTTTTGTGTAGGTTTTGCGCCAATTGGCTCACAGACAAGCTTCTCTTTGCAGAATTGTTTTCATTTAATAACGGATTGAAAAACCAATGCATACATTTCAGCACAGGTGTTTATTCAATGTTTATCAATAGGAGTTAGAGCACAACTGGTTGGCCCGGTGTCAGTATATATACTGTGACTGGGTGAGGGGGCTTGCTGGTTGTCTTCGGCAAGTTGTCTCGGTGAGGCAGCACCTAAGAGAGCAGTGGAAATCCGCCCTGTAACAAGGTCTTCATATAACTGAAATACTGTTGAGCAGGACGTAAAACCCAAATCACTCACTCACTCAAAGTTTATCAGTTTTTTCAATGGCACAATCGTATGGTTGAGGGACAATTTAATAAATCTAGAGTAGTCTCCCCTTACAAATGGTGAAGTTTGGTTCTGGTTCTAGTTGTTAAATAACTTTTAGTTTATAAGGCTCCGTCACCGTATGTGGAATAGTTGCCAGGTTCTTGCCGAAGGTCAGGGGTTTCCTCCGGACAATGAGTCAGGTTTCCTCACCCACTAAACCTGGCAATGCTGCCATTACCACATATAAGTGAAATTGTCTTCCGTGCGGCGTAAAGCATCAATCAATCAATCAATGCAGTTTATAAGGAGAGCTTAGCATACAGTTTACTGCCCCTACAGACTGCTTTATGGTTGTAATCATCTTAAATGTGGCATTAAGCACCAATCAATCATTAAATCTGTGTTGAGGATTTGGACTGATTATTTTTGGAATATTGGTTGATATAGGATTTTGACATTTCAAAATATTTTAACTAAAATAGAAAATTCTTTATAAAGGTAGGATTTAGCCGAACTAGTTCCATATCCCTTATCTATTACATGTTTTGTCCAGAGTGTAGAATTGGGTGACGGTGAAGATATAATAAAACTAAGTGGAATCTAGCTGTGATAATTAATTTTATTTATTTATTTTTTTATAAATAAAATTAGTAGGCTGAAACCTGTAATACATACAAAAAGTAAAAACATTTCAATAGTTTTTTTTGTCAGCATAAACTTTAATAACTACCGTGACAAACCGAAAAAAAAAAAAAAAAAAAAGCTAAGGCCTGTTCATTTGTACATTCTCTGAAATTGGAATGTATTTATTTTGCAACGGATGATTTATTTATACAAGACTGCTTCTAAATACATCATTTCTTCTGTTCTTGATGTAGAAAACCCAGAGTTGAGAGTCAGGAGCTTACAGATAAAGAGAAGCAACTCTTGGAGAAGGAGCAAGAGGTGAGTTCTCTCCCCTTGAATTATGTCTTCATAAAGCCTCAATCCAATTACAGTTGTCAGCTATTGGCCACTTTCTGTACACTAACGTTATAGTTTGTGCTGTCATGTGATATAACATGGGCTCTAGTTATATAATGTATCTACGTTCTATTTCACTTATTTGGCAATTCTGACCCTACACAGCGTATTGAAGTACATGAAATTGGTAACAAAAACTCATGATCCAGTAGTTCCACTGATTAGTTTAACGTAGTACACAAGTAGTGTTATTCCGAAAAACGAAAACTTCATATTGACTCAATATTTCGACTTTTATTCAGTCATCATCAGGAGTGAGGTACATTAGCAACAACATTGGTATATATACAGGTAAAAAAAACAAAAAAAAAAAACAAACAGATTAAGCAGTGATATAACAATATTAGGAACAGCCTTACAGATTTACAAACTTATCATCATTATTACATATGCACGTTGACAAAACAGATAAAGAAAACAGATTATGGGAACAGCAGGATCTAAACTGGCATGGCTAGGGGATATTAACAAAGAGGTGCAGACAGTCTTATCTTAAGAATTAGGACATAGTTCATCGAAATAAGACAAGTTCTTTAGATGCTTTTAATCCACTGTTTAAGACAGGGCTATTTCTTCTAATACACAGAGCTTCTCTGAACAGGATGTCTGACCAGTGATAAGATTTATCAATAATTACAGTGTTAATAAGAATAAAGTCGCAAAGTGTAGGTGGACTAAGGTCATTTAAATTGTCTGGTAATGATTGTAAGTTTTTCAAAAATATAAATTCTTCACAATTAGAAACATGATTGAAAATTTCACTGTTTTTATTTGGACTGCTATGTTCTTTAATTCTTGTAATAAGACATCGGTCAGTTTTACCAATGTAGTCTGAGCCACATGCTGGGCACGTAAATTTATAAATAACTGAGCTTTTGTAATGTTTAGGGGTCGGATCTTTAGTGTTTGTAAAAAAGTTAATTTTGGTGGTCTGCCATTGGAAAACAAAATTGACGGGTTTGATTAATAATTTACGAATTTTAGATATAGACTTTTTAACAATAAATTCTCCTCTTTTCCCAATGTATGGGAGTCTCATCCAAATTTTATCAAGTTTTTCATCAGATTCTTTATTTTTAGGACCAAATTTAGGCATGCATTTTCTTAGCAATTGTTGGGCAGTAGACTTACGATATCCATTCCATGATAAAAACTTTAAAATGTTCTTACATTCAGTATTAAAAGATAATTCGTCAGAACAAATTCTGAAGGCTCTATAAATCAATGATCTAACCCAAGCTGTTTTCCTTACCCATGGTTCATAACTGTCAAAATGTATATACTGTCCAGTATTTGTTGGTTTTCTGTATATTGTGGTGGAAGAAGATGAAAATGATATATCTAAAAAATGAACAGCGTTATTATCTACAAATTCCTCTTTGGTAAAATTAATTGAAGGATGAAAAGAGTTAAGTTTAGCTAAAATATTTTCAAATTCACAAGGCTTGGCAAGAACAAGAGTATCATCCACATATCTAATATAAAATTTTATCAAGTCAGAGGCTATCAATTTATCAACTATTGTTAATTCCAGTTCCGTGAGAATGATGTTGGCTAAAACCGGACCTAGAGATGAACCCATAGCTACACCATCAATTTGTTGGTACATTTGGTTGTTGACTGAAAACGGGGTTCTCATACATGTATCTTTGATTAACTTTTTAAGCGTGTTTCTCTTCAGGTTAGTGGTGACAACATTATCTTTATAAATACGCTTGAGTATTACATCAATTGTTTTGCTTAGGGGGACATTGGTGAATAGAGATTGGACATCAAAAGAGATAAGGCGGTAACCTTCATCAAAAAGTTCTGGTGGGATTTGTCTTATTCTCTGGACGGCATCAAAGGAGTCAATAACAGAGTGTTCATTTTGGGTCAATGGATTCAGAAGAGATGCCAAGTATTTACCTACACCATAATAGGCAGTTCCTGTGGTATCAATGATGGGCCGGAAAGGAGGGAGAATATCATAATCCTTATGAATTTTGGGGAGTCCATGTGCTCGGGCTGGTCTGGTTGACATAGGCCTCATAATCTTCAGTTCTTCATCGGAAATTTCGCCACGTTTACATAGGGTGTATAAATAAGACTGAATTGTGTTGAGCTGTGTGATAAGTGGATCGACGGTTAACTTACGAAATTTCTGATGATCAGAGAAAAGATGGGTTAGGGTTTCGTAGTAATCAGTCCATTTCATTAATACAACACCACTGCCTTTGTCTGGTTTCATAATTGCATATTTTGTCTTAATTTCTCTTAAACACTTGATGCGTTTTGAGTCCGTTTGAAGTCTCCTGTCATCGAAGTCCAGAAAATTTTTACAGCCAATGCTCGGAGAGAGTTCATAATCTTTTGTTGTTTAATATATCCTGAGGGAAGAGCATTATGGTATTTCAATTGGTCCCAAATATTTTCTGCTATAACTATCATTTCCGAGTCTTTTGGTTGAGTGGCTAGTCCGAATTTTAGTCCATACCTTAAAATTGAAGTTTCATCATCAGTTAAAGTTTCACCAGTAAGATTTGTAATGATAATGTTGGGATTTTCGGTGCATCCTGTAATCCTAGAGTGTTCCAATAAGAGGGTATCAACTTTCTTCTTGTGGCGTTGTTTGACAATTTCCATAAGGCGATCTACATTAGAAGTTGCATGGTGTTTGATAGCAGTTATCTTGAGCCACGTACCAGATTGTAGGAGGTTTCGCTCGAGGGTGGGAAGTTCTAGCCGGAAACGTTTTAAATCCTGGTGTCTATCCTTAATAGCTTCTTTCAACAGGCGTTTGTGGTAGGATGATCTTAGTTTGAATCTTTTCGACTGCAAGTTCTTCCATCTTACAAATTTTGGGTAGATATTGTTGTCTCGACATGAGTTTAAGAAAGCCAAGTCCAACTCAGCCTTGCGAATCTTCCTGTAGCATTTTTGAAATGCTGTTGCCAACGAATGCGTATTTGGCTCAGTGGTTCGGAGTGTTTTCCAAAATCCAGTAGTTCCACTGATTAGTTTAACGTAGTACACAAGTAGTGTTATTCCGAAAAACGAAAACTTCATATTGACTCAATATTTCGACTTTTATTCAGTCATCATCAGGAGTGAGGTACATTAGCAACAACATTGGTATATATACAGGTAAAAAATCAAATTAATCAAACTCTTTTCATCCTTCAATTAATTTTACCAAAGAGGAATTTGTAGATAATAACGCTGTTCATTTTTTAGATATATCATTTTCATCTTCTTCCACCACAATATACAGAAAACCAACAAATACTGGACAGTATATACATTTTGACAGTTATGAACCATGGGTAAGGAAAACAGCTTGGGTTAGATCATTGATTTATAGAGCCTTCAGAATTTGTTCTGACGAATTATCTTTTAATACTGAATGTAAGAACATTTTAAAGTTTTTATCATGGAATGGATATCGTAAGTCTACTGCCCAACAATTGCTAAGAAAATGCATGCCTAAATTTGGTCCTAAAAATAAAGAATCTGATGAAAAACTTGATAAAATTTGGATGAGACTCCCATACATTGGGAAAAGAGGAGAATTTATTGTTAAAAAGTCTATATCTAAAATTCGTAAATTATTAATCAAACCCGTCAATTTTGTTTTCCAATGGCAGACCACCAAAATTAACTTTTTTACAAACACTAAAGATCCGACCCCTAAACATTACAAAAGCTCAGTTATTTATAAATTTACGTGCCCAGCATGTGGCTCAGACTACATTGGTAAAACTGACCGATGTCTTATTACAAGAATTAAAGAACATAGCAGTCCAAATAAAAACAGTGAAATTTTCAATCATGTTTCTAATTGTGAAGAATTTATATTTTTGAAAAACTTACAATCATTACCAGACAATTTAAATGACCTTAGTCCACCTACACTTTGCGACTTTATTCTTATTAACACTGTAATTATTGATAAATCTTATCACTGGTCAGACATCCTGTTCAGAGAAGCTCTGTGTATTAGAAGAAATAGCCCTGTCTTAAACAGTGGATTAAAAGCATCTAAAGAACTTGTCTTATTTCGATGAACTATGTCCTAATTCTTAAGATAAGACTGTCTGCACCTCTTTGTTAATATCCCCTAGCCATGCCAGTTTAGATCCTGCTGTTCCCATAATCTGTTTTCTTTATCTGTTTTGTCAACGTGCATATGTAATAATGATGATAAGTTTGTAAATCTGTAAGGCTGTTCCTAATATTGTTATATCACTGCTTAATCTGTTTGTTTTTTTTGTTTTTTTTTTTTTTACCTGTATATATACCAATGTTGTTGCTAATGTACCTCACTCCTGATGATGACTGAATAAAAGTCGAAATATTGAGTCAATATGAAGTTTTCGTTTTTCGGAATAACACTACTTGTGTACTACGAAAAACTCATGAGATTGGGAAATTTGTAAGAGATTCATAGTCATTTTAAATAGATTCACTTACACGCCTTGAATTTTGTAAATATTTTCCAAAAAAACACTTTGTTTAAAATAGCTTTGTTTTGATGAAATAACACCAAAAAAAAAACCCCAATATGATTCATAGGCAAAGAGGTAGGGAATTAAGGTCAAATGGCGAAACGTTTCAAGGTTTACCCAGGAACTGAGGCCTCCTCGCTGAAAATTGATGCCTCCTCGCTGAAAATTGATGCCTCCTCGCTGAAAATTGATGCCACCTCGCTGAAAATTGATGCCTCCTCGCTGAAAATTGATGCCTCCTCGCTGAAAATTGATGCCTCCTCGCTGAAAATTGAGGCCTCCTTGCTGAAAATTGATGCCTCCTCGCTGAAAATTGAGGCCTCCTCGCTGAAAATTGATGCCTCCTCGCTGAAAATTGATGCCTCCCCGCTGAAAATTGATGCCTCCTCGCTGAAAATTGAGGCCTCCTCGCTGAAAATTGAGGCCTCCTCGCTGAAAATTGAGGCCTCCTCGCTGAAAATTGATGCCTCCTCGCTGAAAATTGATGTTTCCTCGCTGAAAATTGAGGCCTCCTTGCTGAAAATTGATGCCTCCTCGCTGAAAATTGAGGCCTCCTCGCTGAAAATTGAGGCCTCCTCGCTGAAAATTGAGGCCTCCTCGCTGAAAATTGATGCCTCCTCGCTGAAAATTGAGGCCTCCTCGCTGAAAATTGAGGCCTCCTCGCTGAAAATTGAGGCCTCCTCGCTGAAAATTGAGGCCTCCTCGCTGAAAATTGATGCCTCCTCGCTGAAAATTGAGGCCTCCTCGCTGAAAATTGAGGCCTCCTTGCTGAAAATTGAGGCCTCCTCGCTGAAAATTGAGGTCTCCTCGCTGAAAATTGAGGCCTCCTCGCTGAAAATTGAGGCCTCCTCGCTGAAAATTGATGCCGCCTCGCTGAAGATTGAGGCCTCCTCGCTTAAAAATATACGCCTACCAAGCTGTTTCAGAAAAGCATTCCTGTATTTTCTCATGTTTCTTTATTTTGTTTAGCTACAACGGATGCAGGAGATGCTGAACAAGATGCAGGCCCAAATGCAATCGCAACAAAATGGACACGCCCAGAATGGAGTCAGTTCTCATAATGTCTAAGTTGATAATGTAAGTAGCGGATTAAATCACAGTCAAGTAACTCACCTTTTTTCTTCAAGACAGGTGCATACCAGCGGAAGGTCGTGGGTTTCCTCCGGGCACAGAGCCCGGTTTCCTCTCACAATAAAACTGGCAACGCCGCCATATAAGTGAAACAATCTTGAGCGCGGCGTAAAACACTAAACAATCAATCAATCAATCAAGACAGGTGCAGGTTTTAACGAGACAACAATCTGTTATTTAATGATTTACTTTTATATTTTGATTGGCTCTTTTCCAGCTGACTAGTGATAGTCTATTGTGTGAACACAGGCCTTCCAGCAATGATTTGCTATCAAGTGAGGATGGGGATATCCTGTTTGTAAATGCACTTTTGTCTGTTCTTAGACTCTTTCCATTTTACATTGATAAATCTGATGCGGTGCCTGGGGGATACGGCACCTTCTGTAATCTGATGACTCTTGTTAATACATATTTTAACATAATACAAATGGCATTTGTATTAGGCCAGTTCCGTGTGACATCACGTACAGACAGGCCCAACATCATTTGTCATAATAGCAAGCGTTGATCTAACCAAAGAGAGTAGATTGACAAGAGTGGTCACTTCGTCCGCGCCATGTTGAATTTGAACTAACACGATTCGATTATTAGGAACCTCCTTTCTGTAGGGGGTGCCAGTCCTACAGTCGAATCGTGTACAGTCGGAACACCCTTCCGCTAGGGGGCCAGAAGAACATGCCGGCAATGCTGATTGGACGAAGTGACCACTCTTGTCAATCTACTCTCTTTGATCTAACTAGGTAATCACAAAAATAGTCAGTCTGGACGTCATGTCATAAACGCACCCCCCTTGATCATACTGTGGAAAAGGCCTTTTCGGGATTTTAGCTGAGATATCAAACCACAAATTTAAATTGCAAAATATTATACGAAGAAGTTTCTAATTTTGCGCCAAAATTTATTTGGAGACTATAGAGATGTACAATTGTTGATTTATGTTTGTTTTTGGCTATACTAGAACTCCATGCTCTACTCGCTAATTTTGTTTCATTTATTTACGGTAATTTTTCTTTTCTTTCAGACTCGTTATGAGGAATCTCTAGTATGGAGGACCAAGCAGCATCTCCTCTTCTGTGTGTTTCAACTCCTCAACCTCAAAACAAACTGCTTGGCAAAGATTGTATTTGTTTTTACATCATTCATTTTGAAATGACCAAAGTTTGTTTAATGTGAAAAGGTTGTGTTGTGTAAAGTCCCTTTTTTTTGTTTCATAGATTCAGTGTTCAGTGTTAAAATTGCCTCATTTTTATATGCTAAATTACAGCTGTGTTTAACAACAGTTCTGAATCATGGAAGTTCAACATTTACATTTGTTTCGAGTACATAATCTGTGGAACAGTAAAATGAGATGCTGGTAGGAAAACAAACAAATTTTGTTATTTTCAAGTAGATGCTTATTCGTACAGTTTCCACAATTTAAAACCCAGTTGATGGAACAGGTACAATGTATATGGCGGACTAATTGGACGTTCGAAAAATAATTAGTAATGTCCCTGATGATGATTGTAGAGAAATTATTATTATGTTATTCCAATTTGCTTCCTCTTCAAGCATCTCCTGAGTTCTCCCACTGAACAATTCCTTACAACTTATTTAGCCCTTAAGGTCCCCTTTTACATAATTAGGATAAAAATTTGAATTTTGGGCATTTGAATTTAATCCAGGTCTCTAGAATCCATTTTCTGATGTTTAGTCACCATATTTTACAAAATGTATGGATTCAAGGCTCTGCATGCCTATATTTATGTATTTTGAATTAACAGGGCTTTGCATTTTTAAATTTCTTGGACCACTTAATTGATCATAACTGGACGATCCCAAACCTCCAAATGCTCTCATTTCAAACAGCTTTAACCAATCTACATGGAATTTTATAATGAGGAGATTGAGAATGTCCTTTATAGCCTTCTTGCCTTAGTAACAATCTGAGGATACCGTGGGTTTTTTTTCGGTTAAGCATGTATCTGGGCACAGGCATTCTTTAAACAAATGCCACAGTTTTACATACTTTAGCCTTGAATGTTAAAGCTTCTGCTAGGAGTTATGTCCCCTTGGTTTTCTCTTATCCAAAATATGTCCAATAGAAGAAAACCCTGGCAAAAGCAAGGCAGTGTGTCCATATTAAACTGAAAAAAGTTTCTGCACAGCTGATTAACCAGGAATATCGTTAATCAGTGTTTTTCCTTAATAAGAAATAATATGCTTTCCAAAAAAATTATGAACCAGGTAAATCGGAAAGACTATCCAAAGTTTAAGAAACGGATATAGATGATGGTATTGTAATGGTTACCATATTTTGTAAGCCAAGAATTTTTTCATTTTAATGTGAGGCAGCAAAAAGACCAAAAAATAACTCATTTCAGATCAGCGACTTCCATTTATTATTATTATTACACCCTTTTTGTACTTAAGCGAATTAATTATCCATGTAACTTACCAAATTTAACTAGTCTTTTTTTATTATTATTTGTATAACCAATACATCAAATTTTAATTTTGTATGTACATATAGTTATATGCATTAGGCTTTTAATGTTGTGATAGTTATGGTTTTTTTTAAGTAGGTGCAACTTCTAAGGCTTATGTTTGTCTGTTGAAATGTCCCCTCCTTGTGGTGCTGAATTGATGGTGTATCACTTATGTAATTATTTCTGTTTAATTTTTAATGATACTGTTTTAATTTGATTTTACTTTATTTTTGTTTGTATTTGTGACTATTTGTTTCTCACTTTTATGTATAGCAATTAGCCTAGATTTGAGGGCCACCTTCATATTAATTATGTGAATGGGCCGAAAACTTAATGAGGTCACTCGGAAAAAAATTATGGTTTGGAGGAGGGATATTATTTGAAGTGACGACTTTGTTAAGACAGACACGCATGACTGCACACATATACCTACAGTGCAGATTAATTGTCGTGCACCAATTTATCCCTCCTATGACGTCATAAGGCATTCAGTCTATTTCACTATCAGCAATGGACCAATTCTAGTGTTATGTTATAATTTACTTAATGTGAAAATAACCAATATAACTAGTTGATCTCTTTGTTGCAACACATGAGCAGACAAAATGTTGGAAACGGATCTGTGACGTCCCAGCCAGCAACACGGAGCCAAGCCAAATGTTCAAAAAGCTTAGGCTCCCACAATAAAACTGGCAACGCCGCCATATAAGTGAAATAATCTTGAGCGCGGCGTAAAACACCAAACAATCAATCAATCAAAAAGCTTAGGCAAATCACATGCCTTTTTTTACGTCCACGTAATTATGTCTTTGTTAGCAAACATAACCAGTGAGCAGTATCTGAAAAGGAAAGGCTTTAAAGTGATTGTTATTTCTAAGGCATTGATTTGTTGTCTCTAAGAGGTTTCAGCGGGTAGGATAATCAACGCTTTAGTCCAAAATATCTGCGATGATGATGTAAGACATTTTCTGACAAATGCCTTGCATCATCATCGCAGATATTTCGGACTATCAAAGCTCATGCTGACAAGCCTTTCATTTATAGGTTGTAGGTTTGAATCCAAATCAGTCCCCCAAAATAGAATGTAAATCACTGACTCTGGTTTTCACTCATTTCTATGTGAATAAGTTACATGTACCAGGTACTGGCAGAAGGTTGGGACCCCATTTCCTCCGCAAATTGACGTTGCAACGCTGAGAGATGAGAGAGAAATAATCGTGCATGTGACAAAAAGTCTCTCAGTGATTTGTCTATATAATGCTGTCCTCCCAATACACTCTGCCATTTATCTAATTGTAGAAAACAATGGTCTAACCAGCTGGGCGTCACAATAGTCAATAACGCTACATACCGGAGCTACCATTTATCCTGTATCGTTTATATCAAATGCAAACTCTAAAAGTTTTAATTAGTACGGCAGTAAATCGTACATGATTCCTATTATTTATGCTCAAAACGGCTATTTTCATTGAAAGCTTTATATGTTGTTGACCAACAATTTCCCATTGGCTTATCTCCCCTTTGTGCTGTAGTGAATGTCCGCAAATAAATATTTTGATAACTTGTACATCATTTGTTGTCTTCAATTATTTATCATTGAACAGACTAATATCAATTATAAAAGCGCTCATCACAAGTTTTTGGGTGTCTTTAGTGAATTTCCATTATTGGAATCCTGCTGCCTGGCCATCAATAAACTGGGGGAAATCTCAGAAAGGATAAGACAAAATACCCTTCTGAGCTGAAATCTAACTTTCCAATAGTGTCAAAACTTATTTTATGATTTTTCCCACTCTTATTTGGAATGTACCACATTTAATTAAATTATATTAGGTGCAAAATAAATAGGTCGACTTTCTAAGTTTCCCACTCCAGTATTAGTTAATGAGGTTTACATTTCTCGTAACTTGTTGAACCACAAAAGCAATCTTTGAGTAAAATATGGTCTTACCCAAAATGGGTTTGTACAACAACGCCATGTAGATGAGTTAAAAAGGCCTTGAAGTGAGAAAAATTAATTACCTAGTTTTAATTGGAGAGTTATTTGAAAGTTGACCAATTTCTTTTGTGTGTGTTGGGGTTAGAAGCTTTACTGCCGGGTGTTAAATAAAATGTTTGGTATCATTGTAAAGGAAAAATGAACATGCTTTTTTTAAATTCATTTTTTTCCTATACACGATTGCGCAGTAGATGGAAGAGTAGTCAACAATATCTTCCAGGGCCCTGTCTTACGAAGCTGGCGTAAAGTTGCGCATAGGCCTACAACATGGACCAGTTGCGACTAGGGCGTAAGCCCTGGGCCCTGTTTTACAAAGCTGGCGTAAGTTGCGTCGGACGTAAATCAGTGTTAAAACTATAGGAACTAACACCCTAGTCGCAACTCGTCCATGTTGTAGGCCTATGCGCAACTTTACGCCAGCTTCGTAAGACAGGGCCCTGGGGCTTGTTTTACAAAGCTGGCGTAAAGTTGCGCATAAGCCTACAACATGGAACAGTTGCGACTAGGGCGTAAGTTCCTATAGCTTTAACACTGATTTACGTCCGACGTAACTTACGCCAGCTTTGTAAGACAGGGCCCTGACCGGCAAGTAAGTAAACCGGATGAGACCAAAGAGAGTAGATTGACAAGAGTGGTCACTTCGTCCGCGCCATGTTGAATTTGAACTGACACGATTCGATTATTAGGATTCTCCTTTCTGTAGGGGGCGCCCTACAGTGGAATTGTGCACAGTCTGAACACCCTACCGCTAGGGGGCCATAAGAGCATGCCGGCAGTGCTGATTGGACGATTGATTGACTGTGCATAAGATTTTTTCACTTATATGGCGGCGTTGCCAGTTTTATTGTGGGAGGAAACCGGGCTCTATGCCATTTGGAAACCCACAACCTTCCGTTGGTAACTGGCAACCATCCCACATAGGTCGTTCGAGTGAAAACCCAGTCAGAAAATTTTCCATTTTTTTGTGGACTGAGTGGGATTCGAACCCGCGACCCCTGATTGGACGAAGTGACCACTCTTGTCAATCTACTCTCTTTGATGAGACGCATGTTTGCAGCTATGCTCTATGGTGCGGTGAAACTGTTCAAGACCCACACAATTCAGAAAAAAAAACAAGGAAACTTTTAGACTTGTCACTTGAAAAATCTAGTAGCCTCATTCTTTTGTTCAAGTAGACCAGCAACATTTATAACTGATGGGACTGATGGTTTCTGACTCCAAAATGACTATTTTTCATACTGTCGTAGGTGCAAGGTAAAACACTTATCGTTCATCAATGAAAGCTCCAATACAACAATAACCACTTGATTCCACAAGTGGACTCTGCAGAAATAAAAGTCTTTGGTTTGGTCCGGCACACTTCAAGATTGTTTATCAGTAAATCTGTTTGTTCTAATCAAATCTTTCAATGGCATTTAGAAGTTGAAAGGTTAACAATAAGGTGAATAATTACTTATGGATAACAACTTCTTGGTTTATTGGGTGACACCCAATAAACCAAGAAGTTGTTATCCATAAGTAATTCTTCACCTTACTGTTTGTTCTAATGTAAGCACCGGCCTATAATAACGGGAGAGATCTCGCATGGTTCACAGAAGATACCTTTTGAGAACTGCAGCCTGTGTACTTCAGGATTTTTTTTCAGGACTGGATTAATTGATTGTTGCATGGTGTTGTACGCCACGCTCAAGATTATTTCACTTATATGGCGGCGTTGCCAGTTTTATTGTGGGAGGAAACCGAGCTCTATGCCCGGAGGAAACCCACGACCTTCCGGGGGTAACTGGCAACCATCCCACATGGATCGTTCGAGTGAAACCCCAGTCAGAAAATTTTCCAATTGTTTGGACTGAGTGGGATTTAACCCCGCTTCAGGACTGGAGGTAAGTGGATGAGGCTATACTGAACAGTCGAATCATCTTGAGTTTCTTTAGGTCTCGATAATGAAGCTTGTACTGAACAGGCAATTCATCTTGTGGTTCTTGGGCTCAATAATGAAGCTTGTACTGAACAGGCAATTCACCTTGTGATTCTTGGGCTCAATAATGAAGCTTGTACCGAACAGGCAATTCATCTTGAGATTCTTGGGTTCAATAATGAAGCTTGTACTGAACAGGCAATTCACCTTGTGGTTCTTGGGTTTAATAATGAAGCTTGTACTGAACAGGTAATTCACCTTGAGATTCTTGGACTCAATAATGAAGCTTGTACTGAACAGGCAATTCACCTTGAGGTTCTTGGGCCCAATAATGAAGTTTGCACTGAACAGACAATTCACCTTGTGGTTCTTGGACCCAATAATGATGCTTGTACTGAACAGGCAATTCACCTTGTGGTTCTTGGTCCCAATAATGAAGCTTGTACCGAACAGGCAATTCACCTTGTGATTCTTGGCCTCAATAATGAAGCTTGTACTGAACAGGCAATTCACCTTGTGGTTCTTGGTCCCAATAATGAAGCTTGTACTGAACAGGCAATTCACCTTGTGGTTCTTGACCTCAATAATGAAGCTTGTACCGAACAGGCAATTCACCTTGTGATTCTTGGCCTCAATAATGAAGCTTGTACTGAACAGGCAATTCACCTTGTGATTCTTGGTCCCAATAATGAAGCTTGTATTGAACAGGAAATTCACCTTGTGGTTCTTGGTCCCAATAATGAAGCTTGTACTGAACAGGCAATTCACCTTGTGGTTCTTGGACTCAATAATGAAGCTTGCACTGAACAGGCAATTCACCTTGAGGTTCTTGGTCCCAATAATGAAGCTTGTACTGAACAGGCAATTCACCTTGTGGTTCTTGGGCTCAATAATAAAGCTTGTATTGAACAGCCAATTCACCTTGTGGTTCTTGGTCTCAATAATGAAGCTTGTACTGAACAGGCAATTCACCTTGTGGTTCTTGGTCCCAAAAATGAACCTTGTACTGAACAGACAATTCACCTTGTGATTCTTGGTCCCAATAATGAAGCTTGTACTGAACAGGCAATTCACCTTGTGGTTCTTGGTCTCAATAATGAAGCTTGTACTGAACAGGCAATTCACCTTGAGGTTCTTGGTCCCAATAATGAAGCTTGTACTGAACAGGCAATTCACCTTGAGGTTCTTGGTCCCAATAATGAAGCTTGTACTGAACAGGCAATTCACCTGTGGTTCTTGGTCCCAATAATGAAGCTTGTACTGAACAGGTAATTCACCTTGTGGTTCTTGGTCCCAATAATGAAGCTTGTACTGAACAGGCAATTCACCTTGTGGTTCTTGGTCCCAATAATGAAGCTTGTACTGAACAGGCAATTCACCTTGTGGTTCTTGGTCCCAAAAATGAAGCTTGTATTGAACAGGCAATTCACATTGATATTCTTGGTCTCAGTAATAAAGCTTGTACTGAACAGGCAATTCACCTTGTGGTTCTTGGGCTCAATAATGAAGCTTGTACTGAACAGGCAATTCACCTTGAGATTCTTGGACTCAATAATGAAGCTTGTACTGAACAGGCAATTCACCATGAGATTCTTGGTCCCAATAATGAAGCTTGTACTGAACAGGCAATTCCTCTTGAGATTCTTGGTCTCAATAATGAAGCTTGTACGGAACAGGTAATTCACCTTGTGGTTCTTGGTCTCAATAATGAAGCTTGTACGGAACAGGTAATTCACCTTGTGGTTCTTGGGCTCAATAATGAAGCTTGTACGGAACAGGTAATTCACCTTGTGGTTCTTGGTCTCAATAATGAAGTTTGTACGGAACAGGCAATTCACCTTGTGGTTCTTGGGCTCAATAATGAAGCTTGTACGGAACAGGCAATTCACCTTGTGGTTCTTGGGCTCAATAATGAAGCTTGTACTGAACAGGTAATTCACCTTGTGGTTCTTGGGCTCAATAATGAAGCTTGTATTGAACAGGCAATTGACATTGATATTCTTGGTATCAATAATGAAGCTTGTACTGAACTGGCAATTCACCTTGAGATTCTTGGTCCCAATAATGAAGCTTGTACTGAACAGGCAATTCACCTTGAGATTCTTGGTCCCAATAATGAAGCTTGTACTGAACAGGCAATTCACCTTGTGAGGGAGCCCGGTTTCCTCTCCATTAAACCTGGCAACGCCTAGCATTGCAAGCATAAGTCGCTCTACGCCTGCGGTATATTGTAATGCTTGCAATGCTAGGCAACGCCATGTTTTAGGTGAAATAATCTTGACTCCGCCATTAAACATCAATCAACCAAATGAAGGGTTTGTTTGACTCATTATTGCAGATAACATTGACCCCGTAAACATTATCAAAGTAAATGGTGCAAAAAAAAAAATAGAGAAAACACAATGTTTGTGTAGATTTTCCCAAATAAAAGTTATTTTTACATTTAACCATTCATTTTTGGTGAACTGGCCATCTTCCCGCTTAATGCCACTCAGTTTAAAAATTGGAAAATTTTCTGACTGGGTTTTCACTCGAACGACCTGTGTGGGATGGTTGCCAGTTACCAGCGGAAGGTCGTGGGTTTCCTCCGGGCACAGAGCCCGGTTTCCTCCCACAATAAAACTGGCAACGCCGCCATATAATGTAAGTGAAATAATCTTGAGCGCGGCGTAAAACACCAAACAATCAATCAATATGCAATCCCGCTTAATGCCAAGGCTTCTTAGTCAACACATCAAATTTAGCAAGAAACGCTGATATCCTCTTGCTCTAGTTTCATATAGTCGTCTCATTTATATGGAAAGTGAGGACTAGAGCAATAATCCGTTTAATAGATCCGCTTTGCAATAGTTATAGGAAATGACAAGAGACAGCGACCACATAACTGGGTTATATCCGCCTGTTACTGTCGCTATACATGCTGATGCGATTCGTGCTGTAAGCCTATAGGTCTTGTATTATGGTTGCGGCGTTTTTCTTTTGATAAGCAGTCTTCGACAAATCCGAAACCCAGTGGACGGGAGCGGGGATTAAGCGTTGAATAAATTCCCGATTTTTGAAGTTGTTGTATGGCTCTCTTGACTGGGTATCAGAGAGTAAACACGTGCTAGTTGATTGACAACGTCAATCACTAATACCATGATACAAGCACGTTATTGAATGGCTCCCTCGAGTATGGAAGAAATTCTGAGAGGTGTGGCCTCGTGCATTCGCACTTGGCCACACCTCTCAGAATATCTTCCATACCCTCGCAAAGCCATTCAATAACTCTAACTTATTTCAATTAAAGATCTCCGACATTGTCCGATCCCTTTACTTGGTTTGCGGGCTAATTTGTGGCGAATCAATCAATCAATCAATTATTTTACAGATGTATCAATCTGCAGTATTATAACCCGTTTTGGTTATTTTAGTCTCAACACGTATTGCAGCATTACGGATAGAAATCGTTTAGGCCTATGCCAAGCACATCGCGGTATAGGCCTAGTGGGTGGCTAAAAAAAGCTGAAACTTTCAGAACTTTGTCATTTTGGAAAACGACATCGGGACAGAAATGTACACAGTCTAATGGACACGTTTTAGCGATAAATAGTTGAAAAGTCCTTATAGCTTGCGTTAAATAGTTTTCTTTCAGTCAAAAAAAAAGCGCGGTCCTAAAGTTGCATGCCGGAGTCTCATGGTTCTATCTTTTTCTCAAGTTCAACAAAACCATTCCGCTTGCACGCTGTGCGCAGCGGTTGAAATTTATTTGTTTCGTGAAGATTTTGTCTGGAAATCTGCTCGTTGTGGAATAACTCATAATCCGATACGTTCAGATCCTCAATGTATATTTAGGCAAGAGATTGGATATTTCCGTCTCATCGTGTAGGTCTATATAACAATTGATTCAACAATATGAAACAATTAGACCTACTTCGTTATTTACATTCCGTTATTTATCTGTCGATATACCGGGTCAATCGGACTTGGGTTGGGTGTTATTTGAAATCCCGACTTTAGTCAGATTGGCACCGAGTTGATTAGCAACTTATAATGATAAATTCTACTATGGAGTGGTTTTACTAAAGCCAAAACACATAGGACAACTCGTACTATATTGTACATGATGGTGTATATTTATGAGCCTGTAGAAAATTGTCTATTGTGTGTTGTAATATCTGATGATGAGAGTAGCTACTCTCGAAAGCTCATAAATATACACCATCATGTACAACTTATAATGAATTTCAGAAATGTATAAATAACGGAGTAAGTTTAGTGAAGTAGAATAACAATAGGCGGATAGACAGTGCTATAATGTATGTGTGTTATTTCTGGGACTGCATATTTATAGCCAAGCTGTTTCGACGATGAGGGGAGGCTGCGCGGACCTTTTGTAATATCATGATGCTGACCTAGAAAAATATCGATTTTCCTTTATCGGGGACATCACGGACAGTTCAGCGAAAGAACCAGTTTCTCACGGAATGGTAAGAACTGCAATCAACAACAACAGCCTCTGAACTGGTTGATATAGAATTGTTTTAAGGGGGCTGTTTTATGACTGACCGAGACAATGGTATTGACAATCGCATAATGATAAAATACACAGCAATGTGAGGTAGGTATAGCTTTATTGGCGATCCAATTGGCGATTGACGATTGATGGAGGGAAGCTATAGCCTTGTTGGAAATGTCCAAACTCTATATGGTCAATACATATTGATGCTGGGCTGGCCAGTAGGCTAGCTCCGGTATGTAGCGTTATTGACTATTGTGACGCCCGAAGGTGACCGCTCCCAGCCGGTTAGACCATTGTTTTCTACAATTAGCCAGTAGGCCTACTTTGGCCAAAGAGTCAAGACGTTTTTCTCTTAATTTTTTCTTGGCCATTTTCCTAAACTGCCCTAGCATAAAGTTATCATCAGCAATTTCCTGTAGCCTGACGTGTGTGACAAGGCTATTTTCTTTTATTTTGAAAGAAAAGAATATATATAATATCAGAAGTCTATGAATGTGACTTCTGATAATATATATGATCTGGCCAAGTTTCATGTCAAGCAATAACAAACTTTAGCTTGTCAGTATACCTCGGCTATTGCATAAAAGCCCCAAAATCTAGGCTACAAGCTATGGAATAAATTATGTTTCATCATCATCATCTCCATCCGACTAAAGCTAGGATGTTCATTGAACACTATGATGTTAGTCAGATTGTCTCTATATATTCTAGAGGCAGGTTTTGTGAACAAATGCTTAGCTCTATTTAAAGATGATTTTTATTTCGACTGATATTGACAAGACAAGGGTGAGATTCCTATCGTGGTCCCAGCCAGCCAGTGAAAGAACTGGAAAAACCTGCCCATCTTGTGTTAATCTGACACTCTGATGTAGGGCTGTTATAACTTATATTGGCCCAGTTAACTTGTGATGTATACATTTATGTAGCCTAATGAGTTTTAAACTACTGTCTGCATCCGCCTGCCCCACTAAAGACAAAAAACACTCTCCAGCTGGTCTTAGTTCACTTTAAGGTGAAAATCATACTTTAGTCAGCGTTACACCTAGCTTTATTCTATCCAACAAGGTGCTTTCTATGGGCTTCTGAAAACCGTTTGTGACAGAAAGGAACTTTACTTATTTATGTATTTTCAGGTGGGATTTAAGAATATTTGATTACAGAATATGTTTAATGTGTAATCCACTGATTGCCTGACAGCTTAACCCTAAAAGGTAAGTGTTCAATTAAAGATGCACATTTTAGTAGCCCCTGCCGGATTTAGGAATACCATTTAAGTTGCATCTCCAGCAATAATGTTAATATTTTCATGTTGAAAGTAAACCAAAATTTTTTAATTTTTTTTAGTACTATTACAAGCTTTTCAGGGATACCAGTGTAGAGAAAGTTAAGGTCAGACAGTGTTTAGAAGTAGTTTTAGCCTTTATAGCCTAAAAAGTACATACCGGTGTCAGCTATCTCTCTTTTATTTTAATAATTATTTCACAAAATTCTGTTCCCAAAAGTGATAGAGTCAAGGAATATTTTCTATTTCAAGATATCCTCTCCTTGCTTCTGATGTATGAATTCATCCGTTTCCTTACATCTGTATTGTATTAGCCATGTAGGGGTTGCAATAATCTTGACCAATGTGTGCACACTTACCAACAAGGGGCGATTTCAAAGATGTGAGGCAAAGCCCTGAATTTTTAAAAACTGGTCAAAATAGCTGGAAAATACATTTTGTTTATTGTTTTACCCGGCAAAAAATATGTTGACATTTATTTATAGTCTCTATTTTGCAACAAATTTCGGGCGGTAAATAGGCCTACCCCCTGTCCCACTGGTTGCGACGCCCTTGCAGCTCAGATCTCTTTCAGATTCTCCATAGTTACATAACTTTTGAGACATTCTTTTCTGTGTTTTCCAGTTGCTGTAGAAGAAGTCGTCACTTTTCAATGATGGATGACAGTCTCCGTAAAAAGGTAAGTGTTTTATATTGATTTAAAAGTAAATTTTTTCTTTTTTTCTTCAATGTTTAAAGTGGCATGAGCTGCCAAAATTCAATTTTTTTTCAGAATTTATGATCGCCACGACAGTAAGAGGCTTTGACAGCCATCGAAATAATTGACGTTGGAATGAGGAAAATCCATACAGTATGTGGTCTATACGAACCGAAAACGTGTTCTAAACATTTTGGTGTTCTAAACATCGTGCCACTTTAAAACTTGAAACATTTATTCACATTATTTATTTTTAATGCAACGAACACAACTATTTATCCATTTGAAGAATTCTCTGACAGGACTGAGGAAAAATGTTTCATTTGAAAGCTTAATTTTGATTTTGAAATATGACATGATCGGGTAGTAAAGTTTGAATGGAAGAACATGACCTCAAGTTGACCTTCATTCTTCATTCTGATAACTTCGGGGATTTACATGCGTGAAATACCCTCTGATAGACTGCAGGTCATTTTGAATATGGCGACCAAATAGGTAGCCGTGAAGCGTACAAATCCCAAATCCCCTTGAGGGCCCCACAAAAGTGTCCCCGTGATAATGCAAGGGACTGAAACACTCGGTTTGTTAACTTTCAGCCTCGATCCGTTATATTTGAAGTATTTGAAGATTGCTGATATGTACCGAAACTGCGTCTGTCTACAACATGTGGTTTACCGGGTTAAATAAAATATATAAACAAATATCTTTCTAAATGATATTAGCATTTAATAAATTTATAATTATTTTTATTTTCTGTTTTCGTCTGTAGTAAAACATTTTGATATTTACTTTCGACGCCATTTTTATTCATCCCAAAAATACGGTGATTTGCCGTATAAAAAGCGCAGACTGCCCGAGGCGTGTCAAAGCCGACCGGTAGCGAGCGAAGATAGCCGAAGGGAGTTCCGAGTGCTTCATTCTTGTCAGTGGATTTATCTCCCTTGTTAGACAGTAAGCTCTTTAAACCCGGAGACCAATTAGCTTAATTAATTTCTTATTGGGCAAATTGCCATATGAAGAGGCGAGGTTCATTCAAGTACATATGCTGGTAGGCATAATTCTACAAGCCAAGTCATTTGGATATTGCATTTCCAAAATAACCATAGAATTGTACTTGAATTTCCCAGAACCACAAGGACTTATTTTTGCTATTATGATAGACTACATGTGTATAGCTTACTGAAAGCCTGAAAGTGTTTTAGTTTTTCGATTAAACTCTCCGATGAACTAAGTTCATTGAAAAGTGCAAATTTGGTCTCTTGTCACCCTAAGGAAGTCGCTATGACTGTCACATGTAACACAGTTTATGGATAATTCAACAGCAGGCAACAATTTAATTTACCTTTGCAGTAATGTTTTGACTCACAACGCTTTCCCTAACTTTTGTTGAGCCATATTATCCGGTGAGGGTTCAAACAGTCCTTCATGGGTATTTCAAACACAATAAATTTAACCATATCATGAAAAAACTGATTTTTCGCCAAGAAACCAAACCTAGCTTCTAGGGGTCAATGGGTCTTATATGGGTGCTTATCTCCATTCAGCCTAACTAATCTCAATCCACTTCCAAAATCGTTTTCAGACAACCCCTTTCCATTTCTAAAAATCAATGCCCCCAAAAATCTAGGGGGCCCAGGAAAAAATAATTAAAAAGTGTATTGAAATATCTGGAACCTCTTTTGTCCCTACCAAGAATTGGAAGTTGGTATTTGTGACCTGTATCCATCTGTACAGTATAATGGCTGGAGTTGCCCAAATATCTAATGTTTTTATTTCATAAATTGTGAGCATTTGAAGTTTATCTCAAATTTTAGTTTATTCCCTGCGAAATGAAAGCGTAATAATCATTCAGCTTGTGAACAGTACACAGAGAATGCATGAGATATATAAAACAAAAAAAACTGGGATACTGGGATATAGTCTAAAGCTACTTGTAAACTTTTTTAATATTGAGTATTAGACATCAAAATAAAGCTTCTACTTTGGTCTTGTTTAAGAATAATAACCAACAAGTTCTTATTTACAAAGTTTGGCAGCATATGACCATCTATGTTTAATAGCCCTTTGCATCAATGTCTATTAGAGACAAAAGTCTGCAGGCTTCAGGCAAATGCCAGACTTGTCAACTTTGCTGGATTTAACTTTCTGGTTCGTCTCAAGACAATTGTCATCAATTTAAAGGAAACATTCTGCCATTGAAACATATCATTCAGAACATGGAACAAACACAGTCACTCAGAGTCCTTGGTGTTTTAATGACTTTGTCTCCGACTTTGTTTGTTAGAGACCAGGCTCTGAATCGCTTGCTTTTGTCGTTAAAGATAAATTTGCCAAGTCTGTAAGATTTTTATGGTTTCAGCTTCAAAGATAAATGTTTCTTATTTTTAGTGCTTTTTCAGTAGGTTTAATTGGTTTGCTTTGCCATAAAGATAAATTCTTTAAACCCAGGCCAGGAGAAGATGGGAAGGGGGGGGGGGGGGGGGGGTGCAGGGGTAAGGGCTTCTGCTTCAAAGATGACAGTGTCTAATTTTTAGTACTTTTTAGTGGCAATAATTGGTTTGTTTTTGTCATTCTTTTTGTCATCTGTTGGGTCTTGCTTTGTTAATGCATCTCTGTAAAACGTCTAAATACTCCACGTGTTCCATGTGGTAGCCATGTGTGTGTTTGAATTTGTTAGTTCTAATGACAGAGCATGGAGACATCCTGTCGCTAACAGTAACCTGGGCCAACTTGCAGGGACATTGTTTTGTATACCAGGGGGGTAACAGTGTAAAGGTCAAAGGGGAAAGACAAATATCATAGGTGGGTGGCCATTCGTAAAGAAATTGTATAAAATACTTTTAACTATTGCACAGAAAAATAATTTTCTAAGTAATAAGAAAGAAATTTCTATATTTTTTTTTGAAATTTATTAATTTTTTTTATTAATTTTTTTTCTTGAAATCTGAATTGAATATTAAAGCATTGGATGATAATGTAATCTACATTATATCAATGGTCTTTAGGCTTGGATCCCACTCAGTCAAGGGAAAAGAGAAAGTTAACAAATTACATTTTTGAATAAAGCTTGTCTTTGTTTTTTTTTTTTGTCTCAAATAATAAACCATACTTTGCCCTCATAACAGTGAAATAATCTTAAATTCTGCAAAAACCAAAAAAGAAAAACACATGCAGAACTAAAGAGTTAGTCTTAAGTCGTCTTTGCTGAGCTGTGACTTGGCACCATTGGTTTTATAAAATCAGGTCGTATTTGTTGACAAATTTAACATTTGTAGATGATTGTCATTCCATTATTAAAGAATCACATTTAAAGGGTCATGTTTATCAATTACATAATACCTGGTTTAGAAAAACCCAACTTAATGCTCATTGAAAAAAACATTTTAGACAAGAAGATTTTCCCTGTGTTATAGTGTTCAAAAATACTCAATGGTCTTTGTTATATCTGGTACTTGGTCACATCATGTAAAGCCCACGGCACACTAGGCGATTTTGAACGCCGGTCGCGGCAATCAGGCGATAGTCGTGTAGTCTGCCGGCTCCCACGACGGCGATTTCGAGCGCCGGCGACTGTTGCCGCATCGATCGCTGGTATCAGAACATGTTTGATTTTCGGAATCAAATTCGCCAGCGATATTTTACTCGTCGTGTAGTGTGCCACCTCTGGCGACCGCAATTTTGAACGCCATACTCTTTTGACCAATCAGTAGAAATAATTTTGTCACATGACGTTATGCAATCATGTGATTATGTAAATATTCCCTCTGAATGAAAGGCTGTACCACAGCGGCTATTTCTAAAAAACTTTGAGGCGACATGCGCATGTACTGCCTGTACATAGCTTCATCCTCAGTTGACAGCTCGTTCAATAAATTATAAAAAATCCCGTGCGATCTTCGTCTCAGAATCCAGGATTTTGACCAGATCTTCCTGTTCACCCATCTCTTTGAGCGCCGTCTTGTTCGATGCCTTAATAACAAAAAATGATAGCGGACAGAATTCGCCGCTTGTTAATATGCGGCATTTTGTGATAGTCACATGATCTTTTACTATTGTCACATGTCTTTTTGGTTATTATCGCCTGTGAAGATCGCCTTGTCTGCCCGCAGCAGTCGCCTGAACAGCCGACGGGCAATCATTGCCGGCAACAAAAGTTGCGCCGACGGGCGTCAAAAATCGCCTAGTGTGTCCCGGGCTTTAATTTGTCGTCCATAAAGACATGTTAGCCGCACACATGTGTCTTACCCTGTTTTACTTACTTGTCGGTCATGGCAAAATTGTCTTTGACAATATAGCTCAATTCACAAAATCTCAATGATTGATTGTTTGGTGTTTTACGCCCCCGCTTAAGATTATTTCACTTATATGGCGGTGGTGCCAGTTTTCATGTGGGAGGAAACCAGGCTCTATGCCCGGAGGAAACCCACGACCTTCCAGTGGTATCTGGCAACCACAAAATCTCAAAGACATGTTGGTCTAAGCAGGGTCCCTCATTATTACCTACTAGTTTATGAACACTTAAACACAGGCACAGGGAAAAATTTTGGTATGTCATTTTAACATTTTGGAAAATTTTATAATTGTGTTAAATCTTTATCAAATATGGTCTCATTTTTATTGGTGACAATAAATATAACAATATCAAGTACATTTTCAGCATCTCTGTACATATGTAATATTATATACGAATATTCTTACCATAGCTTAAGATGCGTAAGCATTGTCAATGTAATACAAAGTGTTCCAGAAAATTCTACTGACTAAGGCCAAGCTCCTGTCAGTCGTCAACCTAATGAAATATCATAAGTTTACTTTATTACAACAATTTATGATGGGGTATACAGGTCTAAATGATATATCTCTTTTTAACACAATTAGAGACTTGTCTCCGTGGTTATTTTAGACAAGAAGATTTTCCCTGTGCCCGTGTGCTTTAGTGTTCATAAATAATATTGTAAATGGTTATAGGAGGAAAATGACATTTGACCACATGGGACAAAACTGAGAGTGAATTCCCCGTGTGAGACAATTGAGTCCATCTGCTGTGTTTAGTATAAGAGAACGGTAGGCTGATTGACAGGGTGGGGAAACAAATGTGATTTAGCTGCCATTGTAACAGGAGAGAGGGCCGGGTGTTCATATTATGCCACCGTTAGTAGGTGATATAACTCACAACCTACAAGTATATGGAGATTTTTGTTTTTCAATTCGGCTGTTTGAAGGATTTTGTTAGCCTGTTGAGAGGGTGGCTTTGACTTACCCAAAACGAGAGCTATTGAGTATGGTCAAAGTTTTGGCTAGCTTTGACTCTGTTATCCAATTGTTGAAATGGTGATATCGTAAACCCCACAAGAAGAGTGTACTGGCCTAAAGATGGATTTCTAACGCTGCTTAATACAAGGATTGTGTTAGTCGATTAGGATGATAGCTTTTAATGCAATTGTGTTGCCGTTGATAGGTAAATGATAAAGACATCTTAGGAGAAGCGTCGAGTGGAGACTTACACCCAACAAGAATAGAAGAGCTTCGATTAGATTGTTATGAGCTCATTCTAGGATATTGTGAATGATGGCTTAATTTTAGTTTAGTTTTGTCACTGTTGAATGGTGAATGAGGTATATGATATCATTGCTTTGGGCTAGAATTAGGCCCTTCGGTACTCTAACTGGAGAATTTAATTTCAATGCCTTTTTTAAATTATATCCTGATGGAACATAATGTTATGATCAGAAATTTAACTTGAAGCCTTGAAAAAAAGTAACTGTTGCACTTCAAGGTTTGTAGGTGTAGACCTACATCATCAAATATTTCGATGGCAATCTTGAGGAAAACATTGTGGTATAAAATTGGTATCCAGCTAGTGCTACTATTTTTAAGAAATTAACCTTTGCACTCTAAGGTATGTATTTGACGATCATTGAATATTTCGTTGATACATTTTCTTGAATAATAGCGGAAAATTGATACTCAATTCATCGGCTCAATTTTTGACAAAGGTTCATGGAACAAGGAAACTAAGGCTGAAATTGTGATTTATGTTACCCAGAAAACTGTTGATTTGTGCTTTTTTGACTTTGGAATTACATGCATAGGTGATATACAGTATATAAGAGACCTTGATACATTAGTCATGTCTTGGATTATAAGTAATAAGGAATTGGAAACATCTACACCAGGACCATTGGTAAGTAAAACATTAACGTCAATCGTTTCTTGTGAGATCTCCTTGGGTTGATTGATTGATTGGTGTGGGAGGAAACCATGCTCTATGCCCGGAGGAAACCCATGACCTTCTGTTGGTAACTGACAACCATCCCACGAGATCTCCTTGTGAAATTCTTGACTATGATAGACCTTGTGCGACATTACCAGCCATGGAATACTGTATGAATTCCATGGTTGTGATGTCTGAACTTGATAGCTATGAGAGAAAAACTCCAAAATCAAACTACTTATTTGTATTTTTTTGAAATTTATGTGGATCTTAAACTGACAAAAATAATTATTGGTGGGGGCAAAGTGGGGGGGGGGGGGGGGGGGAGGTGTACTTCTGTTAAGCTCAAAAACAACAAGATGGCTGGTATAGGCATTAGAGGTGACTTCCTGCTAATTATAGAGTAGAGTCATCTCTATTTTTAGATTACATTAACATTGTATGTACAGAAAACGAGCGTCTGAGTTTTATCATGCTGATGTGTTATAATTTGGACGCATTAAAAGCATATTTATATAAGCCCATGTGAAGTTCCAATCATGTATGCATTTTAAAACTCAATATAAACATAATAAATGCACATGTCTTAATTTAAATTTTGGGGAAAAGTAGAGCCCATTGAAATCATTAATTTAGATTTTTGGTGATAATGTTGATAAACATAGGTGTTCCTACTGGATACAGTTTTAGGGTCTGTTGTCTGGGTTTACAAAGAACATAGATAGAAAAAAAATTAATAGATTAGAAAAATGTTAACAAAGTAGAATTATTTATTTATGAACATTAAAACACACACGGGCACAGGGGAAATTTTGATTAAAATAACCATTGAGACAAGTTTCGAAGTGTGTTAAAAAAAGTGCTCTATGTCATTTGGACCTTACCGTATTTCTTCTAAATATTCAGCCATTCTAATGGCCTAAATTGTTTTGTGTTTCACGATAACCATTTTCACACACTGCCCGGTGGGTCATATTGCCTTAAATTCCCTCTAATGGGCAAATTTTTCTGGCCACATTTAGCATATTTCTTTTCTAATGGTCGAATCCTTATGAGGAAAAAAGTGGCTGAATCTTTAGAAGAAATAAGGTATTCCCCATCCTAGACAGTTTATTGATTGATTGCTGTTTTACGCCACACTCAATAATAGTATTGCATTTATATGCTGTCGTTGCCAGGTTTAGTTGGGGAAAAATGGATATTGAATATGTCCCTAAGATTTAGTGAAAGATATTTTGGGGGTGTGGCCTCATGGTTCATCACAAGCCTACAGGTTTCAAAATGTGTTTGCCTACTCTAACTCACAGCAACAATTTGATAAAAGTGTCTGTATCGTGGAACAAGAGAGAGCGCTGACACTGCCAATCAAATCAATTTCATCTTTTCTTCACTTGCCAGTTGCCAACTCACTACAGAGATCAGTTATCTGAAAAGGTTTTTAACAAAAAAATTGAAATTGTACTATGGTGAACAGTTACCCCAACTGTAGGCTATGCCTTTTCTGGGTGTCATATTTTTTAATGTCCCCCATCAAAGAAAAAATGTATTAACAAAGATGTGAAATGTTTTAAATTCACTCAGCCATGCAACACACTTAGACTATGAAACCTCTGTGTCATGTACAATGATCACACATTTTATTTCCCTGTTTTTACGTTTACTGTACAAGTTTTATTTTAAGAGTACCAGTATGTCACATTTTATTGTGTCACTCGAAGCAGTTTGAAAATTCTTTGACATGTACATTTGTATTCTGCATCTGTACGTTTGTTTTGTTAGAGCGATTACTCATGGCTAAATGCACTGCATTCTAATGGTGTACAGGAATCAAGGGGGACAACCCTTACAACAAAAATTCTGGTATAAAGAACAGTTTTCCTCGTTATTAAGCAGATAGTTTATAGATTAAACACAGAAACTTGTCTCCATGGTTATTTTAGTTAAGATTTTCCCTGTGTTTTAGTGTCTACAAATATATATAGTCCGAAAAAAGTTTTGTGTTACTGGTATACCCGGTATCTAAATTCTAACCTCCTCTTCTGTGATTTTGTGTAAAAACATTTATGGGGACAATATTTTTTACAGTTTTTAGCTTTTTTTAAAGCTTTTGCCCCCTAATTATGAAATGATTCCAACTAGGCCTATACAAGCATTTGCGGAAATTAAACCCAAATCTGAAATTTCTGTAAAAATATTGATACAGAAATGATTACTTGAAATGATGAAGCTGTTTTTCTATTTTTACCGAATCAGCCGTATATCCAAGCGACATTTGTTGAAATAAAAACCTCTATGCACCAGGTCAATGCTATTTACTATGAATCAGTTTTATTACATCGAGTCCCTTGTGGCTGAAAAACTGTGGATAATCTGCTACTATCATATTAAGACTTGAAACAAATTAAGCTTAACACAGAAAAGACCCCCCTTTTGACCCTCATACAGGTATTTCATTTAAATATCAGGATGCCACCTGTCCATTGACATCTTTATTTTGACGACTTTACAGGTGTGATTAATTTCAGAATTAACAGTCACTAAAAAGTTTTAAATAGTTTCTGTTCTATAAATAAACATAGGGATGATTATAAAACGTAGCATTATTTTATGAGTTGTCATACAGGCATACGTTTTGTTAATTTTCTCTGGATTTACCTGTTCAAATTTGACTTACTATTTTGACTTACCGCTTTTGATATTTCTTAATGGATCTTTTTTCTTTAAATTTACTTTAGTTCTAGTGCATTTTTTTTTGTCCATCAAGTTTTAAAAACAGTGTGAATTTCACTAATTACTATACAAATTTTGACATTTGCCCTTGAGCTAAGCTTTAGCTAAATAACATTGCGTGTTAATCTGCCTGAAAACAAGATAGAGCCTTATCCCTTCATCCAAAAGTCAGGTTTTTCAACAATTTATCTTATAACCTAGATAATTTTTCCATTTCATTTAACACTGCCCTAGTTAGGACAAGCTGCTCGACAGCTTTTTTTTTTACTTTTCTCGTTAATTTTTTTAACATCATCTTTTTCACCTATACTTTTTGCTCTTAAGGAAAATTTTTAATTTTTAATATGCTTATTAGTTCCACGGTTTTATAATATGGAATTTGTTTGAATATGTAACATAACATTAGGATATTTACCTGAAATTTACTTGTCAAATACCTCACATATTGTTGGGAAGTTATTTTTTGCCTCAGAAAGGTGAAATCTCATGAATTGTGATGAGGGTTAAGAGGGGGAGGGGGATATAATCACATATAAATTTCTCATTAGTCTACTACATGTTTTCCATCCCTGATTTCTGTGTTTGGTTGCAGGTTTATTTTTTCTGTTGATATATCTTCAGATTGTTTATGCATGCATGATTTCACACAACTATAAAAGCCTGGATATATCTTTATTTATATATTATCAGTGTTTATCAGATGAGGGCCATGTAATGTATATATTGCCCTATTAATATGCTAATGAAGTCAGAATAGGGGGCTGAACGTGGAGAATTCACCCTGGGGATGTCATTCACCACAAAAAACTCACTTTATTGGGCACTGGTTGTAAATGCATGTAAGCAGTTGTATTGTTATCCTTAGCTACTGAATAAATCCTCTAACCTCCAGGCATAAGAACTTTAAATCCCTCCTACCTACTACCCCTAGAATATCAAATAGACTTGTCCATGGCTGTGGTAATTTAGTCAGCCAGTAGGGTGCAGCCTAATATTATAGAGGTAGACATGGGTCAGTTGTAAAGAGAACCTTAGCTTAACAAGTTCACTGCTAAAGTACGGATTTTAATGTGTAAAAAAATATGTGAGGAAAATTTTTAAAATTGTCATCAATGGCGAAAGCAAATGGAGAGCTTTTGCCAATTCACCCGGACTTTTACCGAACTCCGAGTATAAGGCGGAGACTCACACGGAAAGCCGTGCACTCGAGAATATACGGCCAGGTGAAGTGTCAAAACTTTTTACTATTTGAGCATTTGTTTTGGTTTAAGGTATACACATATAGGTATTCTATTTGAAGTTTTAACATATTTAAAAAAAAATTATGATTTCCTGGATGTAAAAGCATGTTTATGAAATGTCAATCACTTTGCCGTACTAAGTTGTATTACTATTTATTTGACTGTATAACTATATATTGATTGTAAATGTCTAAATAACATACCCCTCCCCCTTTTTTAATGTTCAGAAATATATATGTATGGATTGTTTTATAAACAGAACTATGCAATGTTATTTCTGATTTAGAATGAACTTCTTGCTAAATGCATATATAATATCATGGGCTTTAGTTTGTTACAAGAATTTATGAAGGGTTATAAAGGTCTAAATGATATACCCTTTTTAACACAAATAAAAACTTGTCTCCATGGTTATTTTAGACAAGAAGATAGTCCCTGTGCCCGTGTGATTGTAAGTGTGTCTAAATATCATACCCCTCCCCCTTTTTTAATGTTCATGAGTATATATATTGATTGTTATATATAAATTTCTGATTTAGAATGAACTTCTTGCTAAAGGCATATAACATCATGGGCTTTAGTTTATTACAACAATTTATGAAGGGGTATAAAGGTCTAAATGATATACCCTTTTTAACACAAATAAAAACTTGTCTCCATGGTTATTTTAGACAAGAAGATTTTCTCTGTACCTGTGCATCATAAATATATATTTTTGAACACTAAAACACATGGGCACAGGGAAAATCTTGTTGACTAAATGGAGACGAGTTTCTTATTGTGTTAAAAGCTATCTGTAATTCTACTGACCAAGGCTAAGCTCCTGTCAGTCGTCAACCTAAGTTCGGTTTGTTACAACAATTTATGGGGTATAAAGGTCTAAATGATATACCTCTTTTTAACACAATTAGAAACTATATGGTTATTTTAGACAAGAAGATATCCCTGTGCCTGTGTGTTATAGTGATCATAAAAAAATGTAATATCTAGGTGATAATGATTTTATAAAATGAAATAATATCCTATTTCAGGTAAAATTTGACATAAAACATTATTTGAATGAATATGTAGTTCTATTTACAGTTTAATTCATAGAGTTATGTAAACATTTCAACAGTTGAAAAATGTCAAATGAATAAATTTCATAAGCAAATCATCATTTGAAGAAATCTATTTGCGGTTACAACTAAATGCTTTTGCCTGGCGAGATTTCTGTCAGTAGGGAAGTTAAAATTGCTTCTAATGTGTATATACAGTGATATTTTATCTGTACGGAGCACATCTTCAACCTCTACCAAATTCACACTGTGAAGATGTGTTTAAAATGTTTTAAGTACATTTTGTAGATGTAGACCCAAAAATAGTGTAGTGCTACAAAGAAAAATCTTGTCTCATATGTAGGGCCTATCATATTAACTGGGCTTCTTGTTAAACCTGAAAGTGGCACGAAACCCAAATCAATTAAATTATTTAAATCTAATCTCTAGAGCTCACAGATTAAATGTACATGTACTAAGAAAAAGTAACAGAGAATTTTTGGGAAATAGGACAATACTATTTGATAACAGCATAGAAGTTAAGCCCATCTTAAAGGGTGTGTCGCATCCCCCCAAAAAGTTTTAACTTTTGTTCAAGATCTTAAACTAGATAGCTGAGCCTTGAAGGCCCTTAAAAAGAGTGAGTGAGTGAGTGATTTGGGTGTTACGTCCTGCTTAACAGTATTTCAGTCATATGAAGACGTTGTCTCCTTGTGGCAGGGCAGATTTCCACTGCTCTTCCCCCCCCCCCCCCCCCCCCAAAAAAAAAAAAAAAGATCACTGAAATATTTCTTGGAATCAGCTGTATTACAAAGACCCCACTAAAGTTAACAAATTAGATCATGCCTCCCTTTCTAACACAATTGGAAACTTGTCTCCATGGTTATTTTAGTAAAAAAGATTTTCGGTGTGCCTGTGTGTTTAAGTGTCTATAAATATACATGTATATGTAATATAAAGTATTCATCATTTGCTATATTGTTTCTGCCAGGCTTATATATATATAGTCCTATTATAGTCCCATTCCTTCAGTGACAGAGTATGTTTGGCCTTAATGTCACCGAGTGTTTGACATTTGATATTGTCTAAACAAGCAGCCTCTACATAATATGTTGGACTTGACAGAGTTAAGTCTTTGTGTTCTGTAAGCAAATGTTGATTTAAGAGTATTTGAATTCTTTTCTTATATTCATAAAAGCTTTTCTTTGAAGTTATACTTTTTAAGATATGGACAAAACTTTTTTTGTGAAAACATAAAAAAAATATGGACAAAACTTATTTTGTGAAATCACACAAACCAATAACCCTGTTTAAGATTTTGACTTACAAAATACTGATGTTACGTTTTACAACTTCAAACTTTTCAAAAACCAAAAAAAAAAAAAAATGGCTCCTAAAGGCATTCAAGCTCTACATTTTAACCCCATCGTTAAAGGGACATTTTGTCTAAGTTTGTTGTGGGTTTTCATTGATAAGTAAATAAGCAAGAAGGCGCAATCTTGAAAAAAGTACCACAAGGCGCTTTTACCCCCAAAGTTACGTTTCAAAAGCTATTTTGAGAATTCCCTGCTGTTGTTGTTGTCTGAGAGTCACAAACAACAGCAGAAAGTGAATCCCTCGCTCAGACAAAAAAGTGTATGAAGCCTACGCAGCTAAACTAGGCCAATCACCATAAAATTAGAAAAGAAAAAAATAAGCTCAATATCCAATTGTCCAGTGGAACTTGGTAATTCAACGAGTTAAATCCGACTCGTTATCTCCATTCTGATATTTGCTGGTCGTCTATTCTGACGACATAATGAATATCAGATTATTGAACAAGGAGGCAGGTAAGGAATTCACTTTTCGTGATTTAGGGAACTGGGAGGCTAACCTATGGTCATCTGAAACCTCATGATTATATTAGCAGAAAAATATTTTTAAATATGAAAACCTCACGGCAAATATTTTTTGGACTAAAAATTACCATGGAAACAAATTTGTATTAATCATATTTTATGAGGGTAGTTCATCAATAGCAGACCGTTTTACATGTATTTGTACATCTCTGTCTGTCTGAAACTCGTGTAAACTAAATTCAAGTTAATGTAATTTTTCTTGTCTCTACCCCAAATCTTAATCTTAATTAGCTAAGAAACTAGATCGTAGAGAAATTAACAGATAAAAGCAAACTTGTTTTATAGCATAAAATCCAGGTGGATGCCCTATTTACTAAAATATAAAAAAGGTGACGATGTTGAAAAACAACTTTTTTCTCGTATGAAACTTATTGGTTAACTACTCATTTTGTATCATGTGATAGATGGTGTTATGGAATTATTTAACCCCGTTATTATTACTACATGTACTTGCTAATTAAATAAATAACTGCTTAATGACTTTGAAAGCATGCGTAATGTATTGTTGATATATTTACATATACTACGGTAAACCTGTGTATTTATATATTCAATGTTTGTTTTCATTTCTTTCATCCAGGTATTTGACCTAGATTTAAACATAACTTTGTGGAAAAATGTTTAATAAACCACCACCTGTATGGCAAGCCGTTTCGGCCTATTTAACATATCTTGAATTCATTTCCACATATGTGCAATTCAATTCCCGATATGTACATATCAGGAATTGAATTCCACATATGTGCAATTGATTTGCACATATGTGCAATTGAATTCCACATATCTGAAATAGCACCGAATTCTTGTTATGTGGGTCGTGTATTTAACATATGTTGAATTCATTTCCACATATCTGAAATTCTATTTAACATATCTTGAAAGGCCATTACATTCAACATATGTGAAATTCAATTCCACATATGTGAAATTGCGCGGAGTTGAAGAAATCACAATCACCGCTCCCTGGGCGGAAGTAGAGAAGGTAATTATACACATGCGTACTGTCCCTCAACACCATGGCTGACCAAAGCGTGGCTGATGTTGTCAGTCAAGCTTTAAGTGCGGTTGAGTCCGCCCGTGGACAAACAGATCCGGATGATTTCTTGCCCAATTTTGTGCAGAGGACAAGGAATTTATTTCGGCGGCGGCGGCGCCGTCGTCGACAGCAAGAAAGTGGGGTGGCAGTGTCTAACCGCGACAACAGTAATAACAACAACAACAACCCTGTAAGCTGGAAGTGGAACGACTGACGACCTTGGTGGTAGGTTTAAAGTGTGTATAGTACTACAGTAATCAGGTTGAGGAACTACGAGAGATGACGGTTATCCACTAAATCTCGGACAGTCCGAGAATTTACGGTCAGGGTATACATCTAACGACGGTCAGGTCCCTGCTAAAAACAAAACGAAAACATCCCCGCATGCTTCCAATAAGCCACTTTCGAGTTTGGCTAAAACCCTGCGAGGTCACACGAGGAATGGGTTAACTTAAGGGGTATAACTTTCATTGACCAGCCGTTCATTTAACATTAGCGTTTATGGCGATCGGCAGTTATCGTGTTGTTTTGTCCTTGATCCTTTATTTGTAAATCATTTTTGAATCCCAATTTGTTAGTGAAACACACCAGAAGGTATCAGTTGGGTTTTTGTCAGTTGACTGTCAATGCAAATATGTATATATTGAAAACAACAGTGAAAACACAACAACAACGTGTTATTGTTGTGTTAGAAATTTTTTTTTTTTTTTTCGCCGGTCCAAAAAAAGTATCTAATGGCTTTTTAATTATTTTGATATGTCTCCGAAAACGAGTTTTGTAAAAAGTATACATTGTAAGCTGAGAGTCGCAGAAAAAACAACAGGGTAACAGTCAATTTCCATAAGCACTAATGTTAATCGGACAGCCGATCGGTGAAAGTTATACCCCTAAACACGGGTCTCGCGTGATCTTCCGCGAAACCTGAAAGGGGCTTATTCTTATGTATTTCATGCCAAATTTAGCTTTTAGACCATTTTTGGAAAGCTTTTTTCATATTCTTAGTACTTTTGTTTATCGATAAGACATCTTACGTCACTGTTTCTTTATGGTTGCTTATTTAGAAATCTAACCATGTATCAGAGGCTGATTTTCTTACTTTTCCTTTGCTAAATTTTGCATAAACAGTCCTTCGTAGAATGACGAGTTTTCCCCATCGCGCAAGGGGCAAAGACAGACAGTGCTCTTGTGTGAGGGCGCTGCCTGCTGCATATGGACCACGTGACAAATGTAGGGATACGAACCTTACGATTGCGCATCTCATCACGCCGGTAGCTAAACTGAATCTGAAACTTCAGGGCTCATTTTAGAAAATATCTGATGGTCTGCATTTTTTTCCCCAAATCAGAAAATAGCAGGCCATTTTCAGTTTGACTGGCTGTCTTAATTTTTGACCGGCACTAAATTAAAGAAAATTTAGAAAATAAAAATTCATCTACATTTCCTTCGATTTAAATTCCAACATCCATCAAAAGTTGTTTCTTTGGCTTAATCAGGTTAGGGAAAGTAGCTGAAAACAGATATAGCTATTAATAATATATCAGTTTTCGGCTACTTTCCCTAACCGATAACGCAATTCGCCTTTTTCTTCAGATTCGTTAGATACCAACCGTAATTTAATTATTTTTCGGACTCCTAAGACTAACTACCTTCAAGTCAATGTATATGCTATTTTTCAGGGGTGTGAGAGCAGGCCTGAAAAAAAAAGAGGAAACTTTGTCTGTCAAGAATACCCCCTACCCCTCCCCTTGGTTAACTTGTTAAAGTCTTTGGATAAATTGAATTATGATCAAGTTTCACCTTCATGTAGTTTGAGAACAAAATAATAATTATAAATTTAAAAAAAAAATATTGAAAAAAAAAATCCAAAATTAAAGAATTTTTTTTTTAATAATTGGAAAATAAATTAAGTGAAAAGGGTAGAGTTCCACTCGTCACTAATAGGTGGCGAACTAAATTCTTTGTTTTTTATTTTTATTTTCAATTCGTTTTAACGTTCGTTTATCCACCGTCTGTTCCGCAACAGCCGAAATGTGCCTTACTCTACTGTCAGCGAAGACGTATTATTGAGGGTCCAATTATCGTCACGTGTCATCACTGCCGAAAAGTAACAAAGGCCGGTTATTCTAGGCTAAATTCAATATTATGAAGATAGAAAACGCTAAACTAACTTTTCAAAATGCGAACCTAAGCCTCTTGATTAGAACAAGAAATTCTAATTGAAGAATTGAAAGTTTAACTTGACGCAATTTTGACAAAGGCGGTATGGTAACGCAATTTGCATTTTCATCTTCAGATTCGTTCGATATCAACCGTAATTTACTTATTTTTTCGACTCCAAAGAGTTAGACTAACTACATGTACCTTAGACTCAATGTATATGCTTTCTACCGTCAATCAGATTTGGCCTGCTATTTTTAGGTTTCTGAATTTTTTTAGCAGGTGATTTTAACATTGCCCTGCAGCCGGCGAATTTTCGCCTGCTTTTCGCCATTCGCAGGGCGCCAAAACGAGCCCTGAACTTGCCACAAGCCTTACCTGGATTTCGTGACGTCATGTAGTCTTTGCTGAAAACCATTTCTCAGACTTTAGTATGTTTAACGATTAGAAACAACCTCACCAGGGTTTCAACTTTGTTTTTCAACAAAAACAACAGACATATTTCCTCACTTATGATCAGCTTTCTTGCAAATTAGGACAAAGAAGAAAGCACAGGTTAGAGAGTCTGGCCTGTAAATCTTGTAACCACATAATTCCGTCGAATTTTTTTTTCAAATTTTCTGAGAATTGCTTTTTTCTGGTTTAGAACTGAGCTACCTACAATCGGGAACACAATGAGTTGTTAGCAAAATATTTAAAGTGTGAGAACAGTCCGAGAGACCAGTTTACAGTGAATGGGTTAAGGTGCATATCCTGAACGGGCTATTGACCCGATCTGGACATCAGGGGTGAAGTTTAGTTTATGCTTAAATGAAGGCATGATGGAAAAACTGACTGCAGAGTAAACAAGCTGGCTTAAAGTGTACTACTCCCCCCGTCTCACACTGTTACATCTTTGCGTTCACATTTCAGACAGACCTGTAAATACATGTAAAAGAGGCAGGAAACAAGGAGCTACCTGTTCCATTTACATATTCCTGTTAGCCAAGGCAAATGAAGACTATGTACCGCCGAACAGTGAGTTAAGGAGGTTGCAGCGTAATGAACTTGGTATGTACATCTATTTAAACAGGTTAGTGCGCATACCTTGATCGAGGTATATCGCCTAAACAGGCAAAAACAGCTTAATTATTGCTGACCATGTAGCTTTAAAGCCTTAATGTATAAACAGGTAAATATTTGGTTCAATGCAGTACTAGTCATGCTTGTACTGAAAAGAATTTTTTTTTTATACATTTTATTTGCCTCCATTCCTGACACACTGCATCAGATTTATTTTTGTGTTGTTTATATTTAAAACTCATTACTATGCTCTTTTTTTTTCTTTGTTTGATCTAGGACATCCCAGACAAGAACTTCCAGATTTAATGGAACGGGACTTCAAAAAGTCTGTGTTGAGGAGAGACTTGACTCTAGAAGAGCTGGATGACTATATTGTAGCCGGATATCCTAATGTGCCACTAAGGCATATTGGATATCATTATGCTGTTTCCGATAAAGGAAGAAGGCTACAAAAGTTACCTTCAGATTCAGTCTTCCAAACTCTCTTGAAAGAAATAGGAAGTGGAAAGCTGTATCTCATCCCAAAACGAGATATACAATTGCCCCTACAGGTACACGAAAGTAATAATGTTTTAAAATATTATACATCCTGAAACTGAAAGTAAGTTGGGGGGGGGGGGGGGGGGGATCTGTCTTCTGTTACTTTGAAACAGTGCCCTGCCACTGAGCTCATTTTATAGCCAATCTGATTTACAACCAAAAAATTACCCTATCACCCCTGAAATTTTAAATTAATTTTTAGGGAAATAGCTTAGCTCCCATTGATTCAGCTACCTATACAATGATATTGTTAATATTCCAATATGCCATTTTAAAGTGTAGATTATTGTTTAAAATTCACCTGACGTACCTACTGAAAGGGAATTAATATTGATTCATAAGGTTCACAAGTTTCTGAAATGTGACTTTACTCATGTGCCAATATTTGAACATTATTAACACAAGTATAATATAATTATGTAGCCATGTTAGCACATGAGTAGAAACTGATTGTATCAAACTAAGTTTAATAAATAAAATTCTTCCAGACAAAATATGAATATATACAGGCGAGAGACAAATGAATCCAGTCACTTCGCCTTCTCTGTATTAAAGTACTGCACCCGCCTGTCTATTGCTGGAGACTCACTGTAACTGCCCTACATGTACCTTTTCCCATATATATGTCGCATATTACATGCATTAACTATTTATTTTATAGGTGTCCAATCAACCAATTACAGGTCAAGGCCCACCCATAACTGCAGCAACACAGGTAGTTCCCACTGTTACTTATACTGAACATGAGCAAAATATAATAGACATACATTTTTGTCTTATTTGCATGTTCAATATGGCTGCCGAGTGTTCAACTTGATTTTTAAAAAAAAATTCTTCTACTTATTCCAAAGAAACTTCAAATCTGACCTTGACCAAACTTGATCTATACACAGCATCCCCTTAATGTTTACTTATACACTGTGTCTTTTCATCTCAATTGCTTATAAATTGAATATGGCTGCCAAAATCTTTTGTGATTTGGCGATGACCAGAGTTAAGATCCCTTTAAAGGATCTCTTGTTGAAAAGAAGTGTTTCATCCTAATGCAGTGTGTCGGTTAATCTTTTCCTAACTACAAGTGCCTTAATTTATATCAGAAGTCACTTGTACGTGTAGCCTGGCTTAAGTTATTATAACGCTTGTGGTCTCAGCTATTGCGAAAATGCGCTTGTTTTTTTTGCCAGTTAGGGTTAGAAATCTGTAATATTATTGAGCTAGTTTGTTTAATGAGACTTACTGTACACCTGAAGATGTTCAACCCAAACTGTTACAGAGGAAAACCAGCCATACAGGCTTGGTTCGTAATATTTTGCCAAAGTATGTCTAGTTTCAGAAAAAGAAATATTTAATAAATTGAATTATAAACATGCATGGGCTCTGATTTTTTAGATGACTCGTCAGTCTGTGGACATGGTTGAAGAGACTCCACCAATATCAACACCACCAGTGCAAGTATGTATTTATACACATGTATTCATACATGTCCAATTTACCTAGTGATATTCGGTTCGTAAAATTGAGTTCAAAACTGAATTTGGTGTTAAAAAACTCAATATTTTCAGTCTAAAATTCCCTTCTGAAAATCAAATTTTTTTAACTCAAAATTGGGTGTGAAAAACTGAATAATGGTCGATTGATATTGACTATTTATGAAGCAAAAATCTAAATTCAAGAGAAAAGTCCCTTTGCAAACCGCAGTCAAACGACCGTGGCCGTCATTATCATGCTTAGATACTGAGAGACCTGTAGCCTCGTTTTCAGTGTCGCCACAACACGGCTTATTTTGCACTTGAAGTCTTTTTAATTACCTAAACCTTTCTAAAATAAGCTGATTATGATGAGCTGAGAAATTTTGGGTAGTATTACCTACAATAATCGTAATAATTTGTTACTTTTTATATTTATTCAGCTGTTTTTGGTCGTATAGAAAATTAAAGGGGAGACAACTAGTGTCTTACTCATGAAATTGCGTGTGTTACCTGCCCTGAACAATAGCCCCCAAATAGTTCATTTCATTGTTAGCAATCAATGTGCATTTTTTTTATTTTTGCACGTGAAGAAAAGAATAGGGATACCTTTGATCTAGGTTTGACATTACATGTATATTATTGTTATTAGTTTTTTTGTCAAACCATATTTTTTTCTTGGAATGCATACTTTCAGGAAAAAATAAACATTAAATTGAAATTGGTTTGTAACATAGATTTGAACTGAATTTGAACCCTAAATATGTCGGTAAATTTTAAAAAAACTCGTGAATTTTGGATTTCTATGAATCCCTGATACACTATGAATGTTTCTAATATCCATGTATTTACCATGGACTGGTTCATTAGCTCAGTGGTTCACGACATATCCAGGGTTATTATTTTTTCCCCAACATGTTGTTATGTCCCCACCCCCCACACACATGTTGTTTAAAAAGAATGGATATGTGAGGAGTTACTTTATTTCATTAATTTTCAGCTCATTTATGGCTGGTGAGTTATCTGATATTTGCTGCATGTATACTGCTGTATGTCTGGTGCGACTAGCCCTGCCACTCACTTTTTTCTCCTACTCCCTACCACCTGTTCCATATTATATATTTACAGTATTGGCATTAAGTAATTATATATATTTTTATATAAAGGTTTTGAATTCAGAAACTCAAACAGCTGCTTCATAATTATGTTCCTTCAATAATTCTTGTAAGCTTTGCTATACCTGACTATTTATGTATGAATTGCTGCTTATTTCCCACAAGTAAGCCTTTAAATAATAGTCACCTTGGTGCTGTTTCTCAAGGCAGTTACGCCTAGCCTAAGTAACGCGCTGGACTAACTCAATAGTTAAAGTATACATTATTACCAATTACTAAGGTGTTACTAGTCCAGTATTGCCAATTTAAATGCACGTTAAAACTCCATATCGCCCGTCATTTTTAGTGAATAGCGTCACAAGGGCATCGGGCCGCTAATGAGAGGCTGATTTTCCTAACAAAATCAACCATCCGAAATCAACCATCCGTGTGACGAATTAGCCTGCAGAGTAAAAAGGTTTACTGAACTTTTCGCAAAGCCTTAATTTGCGCTGTGAATTTGTAATAATAGTAATAACATGATTTTGCCATTAGCCTAATGGCTATGTAGGGCTGCTAATCATTGATGTCGGGCCAATAATAAAGTATCACTCATGGCAAAATCATGTTATTGTTATATTTCACAGTCATGAAATTAGTCCTGGACTAACAATACAACTACTTTCAGGAACAGTCCCTAGTGCCACTAATACATTTTACCCTGTCATTATATAGTAAGGTGAGATATTGTGAGTGTTTAATTGTGGTGGTGGGTACATACATGTAGGTGCTGGTGAATTGGTGATGTTGGTGTCATTGAATTTGTTTGATTAAGGTTTTGTTTTTTTGGGGTCAACCGGTGTCACTCTTTCATGATATTAAGTTTGTTCCATGTATATTTGATATTATTTTCTAAGTCCATTTCATTCAGCAAATTAAAACTTCAGCATGCATATATATTATTTATGTTTGAATCAGCTCGTCATGAAATTTACATTTCAAGCTGAGCTGTAACGACTTAATTCAAGCGGTGTACCGTGGACACTCAACAACACCCCTGGGTATACACACACATGTGTTTAGATTAATATTAAATTTCTTAGTAGCATGGTAGTTAAATACTTCTGTCTTAATCTTAATTTGACTTTATTTTATTTTATTTTTTGCAAGTTATGTAGATGTGGGAGAACACTACAGCACAACCAATGCTTGGTATGTGAGCAGGATGACGAGTATAACCAATCACTACAAGCTGATATTGAAAAGGCAAGTACGGTACAATAAAGCAACTTTATATCGATGGTTATGTGATTTCTTGTCTGATAAAACATTGTCGTGCTCAATTCTTGTATGACTGTTTTGGTAAATTGTGTGTTGGGTTTACATTTGTTTGTACATCATATAACATTGTTGTGAACGCATATTCAATTAATTCATTTATTTTGTTTCTGTAATTTATTGTATACAGGGTTCGCACAGGATGTGGCCCATTCTCAGACACAGAATTTGATTGGTGCCCCCACTTCCATTTTGTTCAATGTTGCCTTGGTGACAATTGGTAATGGGGGGCGTTCTCTCTTGTCTCGTGTGACACGAAGGATGATCGCTGAACATTTCCATTCTTCTACCACTGTCATCGTATAATTGAAATACTCTTGAGTATGATGTTGACAAACCAACAATAAGAATCAAATCAATTCATGACCACCTTGTGAATAGGTGAATATCTTGTGTTGAATAGACAAAGTACCAAACAGTTGCTTGTATTTGCTCACAAAGGTATGGTTTTGTAATGAAAATTTCTTCATGGTAAGATGCATAGTAAACCTTTTGGTTGTACTTCAATATTTCTTAAATTTTTATGTTTACAGTCCCAAGGGAATACAGTCAGCACTGATGTAAATTTAGAAGAGGTTGGTGTTTTATTGTAACAGCTAAATAAGTAAAAACAAATTACCAAAGCAGTGTAAATGTTTAATTCTACATGTAGCTTGCTGGCATACGTCTATGTAAGCTGAGAGGCCCAGCTGTGAGGCGTATGTTGAGTTTACTAAAACTCTTGTTCTAGTTTTCTTCACATTTTGGAAATCGCTTTTTGTCTCTAGTCCCTTGTCTGTTCACAAGCATTCCGAGAAAACCACTGCATATATCTTCATCAAATTTGGTATTCATGTTCCCCCTATAGTCTTGATGGGCACCTGTGTTTTGCATACGGGTCCCCCCTATAGTCAAGTTGTGCGCCGGGGTATTTTCGTCTCATATGCATATCCAAAATGGCCACCATCTTGAACTTGGCCTTTTGGGATTATAACATTAAACAAGAAAGCTCCTGCACATATCTTGGTTGGTATGTAGGCTCTAGTTATGGTCTAGTTGTGTAGTACCTAGATATTTTCTCCCTTTTTGCATATTCAATATGGCCGTCAGGCGGGTTTTTTTTATATTTTTTGTACCTTATATTTCAAGAAAACTACTGCAGAGATCTTCATTGAACTTTCCAATGGGCAAGGTATGCATTTGGGTATTGTCTCATTTGCATAGCCAATATGGCCGTCCCTGTCAGGCAGCCATTTTGATTTTTCTTGTTAATGATGGTAATTCACACTCTCAATTTCTTGGAGTTGTGACATAGCATATGTTGTTAATATCTGAAAATGTCCACCAAAACTGAAGATATACAGATGGGTTTATCATAGAACATGTAACAATTCATTTTGATATATTGTTTAAAGTACTGATCTTATACTATTATTTTCTTATTTGTCTCATAGCTTAGAGCTACCAGAGCTGCAAATGTGCCCGAGGAACCATCCTCTTCAAGGGGAATCGGCATCATCTTTAGATTTCCTGATTGTAACCGCCAGGTTTGCAGGAGATTTGAGCTTTCAACAAAACTGAAGGTAAGACATTGTCTCAAGCCTTCCATGTCCTTGATCGCCATGCTCTGTTTTGAGAAGATCAGCGGGTGTGCGTGTTCCACAGTTATGGCAAATTTTTGGTAGAATTCATAGCAAATAATAATTTAACATGTACCGTTTCGGTTGATTTTATTTGACCATATACCATTTATACAAATATCAAGGTTAAATTATGATTATGAAATCGCGACAGAAACATTATCAGTCCTGTCAAATTTCTAGTTTGGCGTTGAATTCTCACTCTTGCAAATTGTCTTCATTGTCTGAGTTTTGTCTAACTGGTCAATTTGAATTGGAATGATGTTGTTGAAAATAGTCATCTATTTATGAGTTTAGCCACTTTTCCTGTATTCAATTTTACCACTCTAGCGACAATACTGCAGTATGTGAAGGTTCCAAAACTCTTGCCTGGTCGTCTACTGCACCTATATTGGTCTGCTGGGATGTGAGGTTATTTGAATGCTTTGGAAAACACCAAACAGCTAATATGTAGCCTACAGAGAGATCTCTTTCTTTTCATCTGGTTGCATATAAATCATTACAAATATTTGCTTCTGTCTTTTCAGTTTATCATGAATTTTGTTGGTGGTCAACAAGATGCACCTGAAACATTTGGTATTCTGTTTGCTGGATCCAGAAAAAAACACATGAGTTGCTGCTGTCCAGGTGAATCGAGCATCTCTGAACTGGGAGTCACAGGGCCTACTGTCACCCATGTTGTTTGGGGTGATTCTGATCACTCCTGTGAATTTCAAGTATTAATGCATTTACTTTGTTCTAACTCTGTTAGAGGTTAAAAGTAACCTGCTTTAACATCTATGCAATGTATTTTGTTGGTTATGAGAAATGTTGTGGTCCAACCATGTCAAACTATATCTTTAATAATGAAATCGTAATCAGTGCTTATTGGTTGCTTGTATCTATTGTAAGTGGGTTATCGATTTTAATTTCTAATTTCTGTAAATTAAAAGCTTTCGAATTAATAATTTGGTAGGTTTTACATTATATTAACACAACAAAATTAAATGGTCACGTTAAAACATTGTAATATATTTCAGTTTCCCAACCACACATTTTATTATAGATTAATATGCAGAGTTACATGAAATGGGATTTTCTTAAGCCTAAGTTTGAAACTAGCTTATTTAACAAGGGTAGAAAGGGGTTGATTTCATTAAATTTTTTCTCTTTTATTATAAATGTTCAGACCACAGAAACAAGTGTCTCCTATGTTGATGCTGATACACCAACGGTAAGTTATAATGCATATCTTTAACAATATTAGTAAAATACAACAATAGTGGATCAGTAGAACCTGTTTTATGAGTCTATTCAAACTTTATAAATGGAAAGTTACACCTAACTTTTGTTTCCTTTTGAAGCTGCTCAACACAATAATCCAATCACACGGTTTACAGCATTATATTGGCCATCTGCTTCACGTTTTAAGCTGGGACTTAAAATAAAATTTCTGTTTTATGATACTAGCCCATTACAGATTTACATAGCATACAAATTAACTTACAGGTGAGGGAATAAAGGTCATTGATAACACTGATAAGGTGAGGGACCAATTAAAATGTTGCAAAGATATTCATTACTTTATGTATGTTTTAACTGAAATATACAGGTTTCATTTCGTCTACGGAGACAAGCTGCTCAGGTAGCCAGAGTACAAATTCAGGAATGGGTAGGAGGGAATCCTGGACAAGCACCACCTCCAAGATCACCCACCCCACCAAGATCACACACACCACAGAGATCATCCACACCGCCCAGATTGCCAACTCCTCCACCGAGATCGTCCACTCCGCCACCGAGATCTCCAACTACTCCACCAAGATCGCCAACTCCTCCACCGAGATCGTCCACTCCGCCACCGAGATCTCCAACTACTCCACCAAGATCGCCCACTCCTCCACCGAGATCGTCCACTCCGCCACCGAGATCTCCAACTACTCCACCAAGATCGCCCACTCCTCCACCGAGATCGTCCACTCCTCCACCGAGATCGCCCACTCCTCCACCGAGATCGCCCACTCCTCCACCGAGATCGCCCACTCCTCCACCGAGATCGTCCATATCACCAACCCGATCTCTCCTGTCACCAGATGAAGACACTCCCAATGATATGTAAGTGGTTTTATCTGAATATTGATGGTACATATACTTTGCAATTGGCTAAGATGTGTATGATGTCAGATAAAGTGGATGGTGAACGTGAATCACTAATGTGATGTGTGTCTGTCTGTCCTACTGACATTCCGTGTGATTCCTGTCATCAAATCACTTTGTTCAGCTATCGCCATCAGTCAACATTTTCCTTGTTAGTGCTATTCCCAGAAAATCGCTGGTGTGATCATCATTAAATTGTGTGTAGACATTCTCCTTGTAGTTGGTTGTGTACTAAGGTTTATTTATCTGATTTGCATAATTAATATGGCCACCAGGCCGCCATCTTGGAATAACTTGTTACTGCAATTGTAAGAAAACTAGTGGATGGATCTCAACCAAACTTTCTAGGTACACAGCTAGGTATATGGAGATTTGGAGCTTTTTATATACTATGATTACTCTGACATTGTTGGTATTTATGTTTTAAGGACTGTTGAAGCGATCATTGAACAACTTCAGAATAGATTAAAAGATGACCCAGCTCCGCTTGCCAACATGTTGAATGTGGTACGAGGTAACGTGTTAGATGGAGCTTTCAGAGCTTTCAAAAGAACAAAGTTTGATCCATGGGCAAGCCTGAGTGTTGTTTTCATGGATGAATCTGGCACAAGCGAGGGGGCGGTAGATGGAGGTGGGCCCACAAGGGAATTCCTCAGACTTGGTTTGGAAGTGCTACGCACTGGGAGGCTCTTTACTGGACCAGATTTCCAAAAGTTACTGGATGTTAATGCAAGAGGTACAAGCTTAACTGTATATATTGCTTTTCATATATTTGTTTAAATGAAGATGGCCTGCTCTAAATCCATAGTCTCTCAGAAGTTTGTGTTGGTATAATAGAATGTTGAATTGTGAAATCATTTTAAAATAAGGACATTCAAGCTGTAAACTTCTAAATGTTATAAATGTAAATATATCTACTAAAATGATGTGATGATGAATAGATACATTATTACTAATAAAGTTCCTGACCTTTATGAACTAAATATATCCTTATGTTTCAGATATTGAGAAGCAAAGCTATTTCTTTGCTGGGTTACTTATTGGCGTCTCGATCAGTCATGGAGGACCAGCTCCACATTTTTTTTCACCTCTACTGTTTGACCAGTTAACTGAGAATAAGTTTTCCCCATGCCTAGACCTGGTGTACAATGAGGAAATAAAATCTCAGTTGACAAAGGTACTTTCATATATTTTATGATGTATATTATTGGCAGAGTTATGGCCCTTTGCTAAATTTTTCACAAATAAGACTACAACAGCCATAAGGCTGACCGAGTACTGGCATGAGAAGGGTTAAAACCAACACACCACCTTTTATAAATGAACATATTAAAACCAGATCCAATGAATAACATGCTCCACTATAGCTATTTCAAATTTTCACACTTTAGATTAGCCACACAATGCAACTTGTGCCCATTGTTCTAAACACTTTCAGACTTCTGTCAATGAGACCTTGAACAACACTGGCTCTGGTGTTTCATGTTACATCATGATCAGCTGACCAAGCAATATTGCCAGATTATATCCAGGGTAATAACATAGCCAGTTAATTATGTCTTATTTTTTTGCGTGTTTTGCACATATTTTACAGAGATTTTTAATGTGATTAATTAACAGATAAAGACTGCCTCGACTGTTGAAGAAGCTCGAGAGGAAGCTATCAAATGCGACACGTTACTTGCCATGTGTGGTACTCAGCGGTACATCAGGTCATTAGGGGACAGAGATAGACTTGTAAACGACACCTTACAGTTCTATCTTCATCACAGGGTTAGGACACCCTTAGAACAGTACGTTCATTCCTAGCGTTTTGTATTACAGATATTGAGTTTGATATTGCCACCGTTGTTCATTTGCTTTAGGGTTTCCTGATTTATTAGCCCGCCATCATTGTGGTAGGGGGACCGGGGGCTATTCAGAACGCTTTCCATGGTCCATTCGCATTTTCTTGTTACGGCTGTTCCGAGAAAACTACTGGTCAATCGTCATCAAACTTTACACACATCAGCCCACTATGGTCTAGTTGTATAGTATGTTTCCGAAAATTCTTGTTGCCACTATTCAAAGAGAACTACTGGATTGTTACTGCTAGATCTCAGAACCTATTTGATGGATTCTCTTCAATCTTGGCATACACAAACCTTCTTGTGACGTTAGAGCCATTAATGGATCTCTTGTTTTCTTTAACAGTTTCAAAGTTTCAGGAACTGCTGAAGGCTATTAAATGTTGGTAGGCTAATTCATAATGTGGAAGTGATATAATAGAGTTATGCCCCCTTTTAACCAAATGTGTTTAAAACCATTTCTTTGGAAAATTCATAAGCTAACATTTTGCTTGTTGATAAATGGTCTAAGACTGGCGTATGTTGAGGTTCCAAAACTCTTGTTCTAGACATATTTCAACAGTAAAGTAATTTTAACTTTTAATTATTTAAAGGTTGAGAGGTGGACTGGAGAAAGCAGGCATATTAGATGTCATTATGTTACATCCACAGTCAACAGTGCAGTTATTCACCAAATTAGAAACAGAGTTGTCTGCACAGGATTTGATGAACCTGTTTCTACCTTGTCATTCACCACGGGGTCATATCAAATTTCAAAAAGAAGCTACCGTTGTTGGTTTCTGGCGAGACTGGTTACTGGAAATTGAAGGTATAATATAATGACTTAACACCTTTGCTCTCATATACATGTCCATGGTACATGTATGTAAATACCTGATTTTACTTGCTTACAAGTATTAACTTTGACAGGTATTATTGTAAAAGTACCACAAATGTCCTTGTAGTATGTGAAATAATAGCTCCAGTATACGATGACTAATGCTCAATAATATGCCAGGTTGTCCGATAGCAATGATAATTAAGAAAATGAACTCAACACCATGAATCAATGTAAGAACCGAATCTCTCCGATTTAAATACATTGAGCAATAATCCTCAATTAATGTGATGGCCTTTAACTATTAATTAACAAGGTGGTACTGTTTAACCCACAGTCCATGGGGAGATAATTAATAATTATCATATAAGATATCCACTTAATCACAATCTATTTTAAGAGTACAGTTGTAGCAATACTCAGCAATTGATTTATAAATACTCTAGGATTATACACAATATAATATTGATGAGGAGTAATCCATATAACTGTACTAAATATGAGGTAAGCACCTGTCCAGTCCATGATGTTCACAGTTGGTGGATCTGATACTGTCTGAAATATTCTTTTCAGCCGGTATTTGTAGGGTCGCCGAAATACCCATGTGATAGGGAACAACCAATCAGTGAGAGAGGCGACAGTATTGAACATTCAGGTCCTGGGCTTATAAGATTGCAAATTGTTGGTATAATGACAACTTGTATTAGCATTAGCCTAAGATTATCCTTGTTCATACACCCCTTCAAGTGAAGAGTTTGTTTGAGGAGTGTTGAGAATATTGGCCGATGAACTGCGATGGGATACATGAGTATTGTGGTCGTGGACACAAGACATACTAGCCATTTTCTAATTTATTGTGCTATCCAGTTAAGTTCTAAATAATATTTGTGATCATAAAGCATATTTTTTTACTTTCAGAAACACATGAACCAGTAACATTAGAAGATGTTCTGATTTTTTTCACGGGGTCATCAAGAATTCCGTACCTTGGCTTTCAGATTACACCCAATCTGCACTTCCTACATGCAGAGGATTGCCCTTTTGGGATAAAGTATCCAAGTGCTAATACTTGTGCACTAACTCTCAGTTTACCAGTTTACTCCTCCTTTGACGTGTTCAGGCTGGCAATGGAAGATGGCATCCGGCAAAGCCCTGGTTTTGGACAGGCCTGACTCTTTACACATTAATGGAAAACAACCCATATGCATTGTATAAGGAGCATGCTTAAGTGCTGTAATGTAACACACAGAAAAGTTTTGTAAGATTGCTATGTACAGCTCAGTAAACACATTCCAGTCCTGTTGTCTTACACTGGTGATACTCAGAGAAACTGGTACTGCTCAACCAGCATGCTGCAGTGCCGTGATGAAACACACAGTAAATTTTTTTAAGATTTACGAAATAAAGAGTTGATTTATGGTTAACAACTTGATTTATCTTGACATTGTTTTCAAACACAAAAAAACCCAAACCATTCTGTATGGTCCGTCTATGAACAATTCCTGTGAAGCGTATTCCAGGAAAACAACTGCACAGATCTAAATAAAACTTTCTACACTGGTTTTCCTTATGGTAAAGATGTCCACCTGGGTTTTTCGTCTCATTTGCAGATTCAATTTTTCTTGTCGCGTATACCAAGAAAACTACTGAACAGATCTTGACACAATTGTGTACCAGGGTTTTTCGTCTTATTTGCTTATTCAATTTGGCCACCAAATGGCCTTCTTGATTTATTTTCTAGTAGTAAAGAAAACTTTTGCACATACTAATGCACATAACTTGACAAAATTTTGCATACAGGTTCCCCTGATGGTTTAGTTCTATGGAAGGTTTTGTGAAGATCTCTGCGGTAGTTTTCTTGGAATCTAAAAATACCCAGGTGCACAACTATATCCTAAGGGGAGCATACATGCAAAATGTTGTCAAGTTCTGTTAAGTAGTTTTCTTGGAACGCGAGACACAATAATTGTTCATGGCAAAATCAAGATGGCCTTGTTTTTTTAATATGCAAATGAGACGAAAAATGCAGGTGTCCATCTAGACTATAGGGGGAACCTAAATACCAAGTTTCACAAATATCTGTTCAGTGGTTTTCTTGGAATACTTGTTAACGGACCACGGACGCAAAGCGATTTGATAACCCCACTATCTAATAAAAATACCTAAGGGAACTTGATGGAAAAGGCAATCACAATATGCCTCTCCTCTAGGTTAAAGGGATTCCAAAGTGCGCACAGCAGCTTTATACTTTTCTTCCAGTGTTTCTTGGTCAGCCATGGCTTCTTCAAGTATGTGTACGTGATCTTGGGAAATGCTCAGATCAGAATGCCTCACAACTACCGATTCCACAGCGTTATCTGGCATAATATCTGTAACTTGTTGTCTAGTCAATCCAAAGCGGTCCAGAAGGGATTCTAGAGAGTCTTCAAGAGACCTTCCCTCACACAAACGATCCACACCTCTGGGAAATGTTGTCTGGCAGAGAATTCCATCAATCCAGATTTTCTCTGGTGTACGATTTCCTTCTGTGCGTAACCTGTGGCTGTTCCATCCGGCTTGAAATTCTTTTAAACTCCTGTTTATTTCCTTAAGATACACAAGCTGAAGACACAATATATGTTGGCCATTATCTACTGACAGGAGATTTCTGTCCTCCAGTGAATAAAATATATTGTAATAATATTCCCCAACTTGCAAATATACATCTCTCCAAAGCCTTTCTATCCTCTGATTATGTACGGATTCCCCTGTGATATGGCTATTACGGTTAGTTTGGTCACCATGGAGTAAATTCAGTAGCATAGCTACTTTCACGTTTTCCCCACCATAGTCTGACCGTACCTTGGAGGGCAAGCCAAATTTTAGTACACTTTTCACAAATTGTATTAATACAGTGGATGATAAATTATTGTTTGAACAGTGCAGGTAGGTGATGAGTCGTGAAAATCCATCAATGCATCCATGGATTGCAAAACCCCATCTGAAAAAGATAATTGTAAAAAATGTTAAAGACCTATTTTGCAGGGTTAACATTATGTTTGTAATATAAACTGATATTACCATCCGTCCTTGGATAACGGACAACAGTCATGATACAGACTTTCCTCTGTGGGAAGCTTAACACAATAGCCGCCAGTGTCCAGTCAAAAAAGGGACAATTCAGTTATATTTCACAGAATGCATCGATAAAACTGAAATACAGAAACATGCATACATGTAGCTTGTTTCTCGGACTTGTGGCTTTGAAAAGCTCCATATAGTGGTAAAGTAGTTAAACCCATAGGAAAGGATGAGATGCCGATTTCATTTTCATAAAAAAGTAGGCTGTCGTCATCAGGACCCCTTGGGTTCGGCAAAAAGTAATTGTGGAGATTTGTCAATGCAACAAAACTCCCTAAAACATCCAACCAAACTGACTTGAGTTTCAAGGTTCTCACTGTAAGAGCTTTTGAGATGCGATAATCTGTTTACAGCGCTGTTGATGTAAACAATTGAGAGAACTCATTCTTGTAATTGTAATATTAAACAACTAAATGAAGTTGTGAGTGAAAAACTTCTTGAGATATCATGTTAACAACGAAATTTTTTTGGTGACGGTAAAGTAAGGGGCATAACTCGATAGGCTTCCTGTGCTTGCCATATTAAACAACTGTGTGAAGTTTCAGAGTTGTGAGTAAAAAACTTTTTGAGATAAGGTGTTTACAAGGTACAATGGACAGATTATTCCCAGGCGGCAATGTAAAAAGGGGCATAACTCCAGTAAAAAACATCGGATCACGCTGATTTTTAAGAGGCTTCTTGTACTTGGTGTATTTAACAATCTTGTGAAGTTTAAAAATTGTGAGTGAAAAACATCTGGAGATATCGTGTTTACAAGGACACTTTTGGGTGACGGTAAAGTAAGGGGCATAACTCTTGAAAAAAACATCTCATCACATCAGTTTTAAATAGGCTACCGGTGCTTGCCATATTGAACAACTATGCTAAGTTTCAAAATTTTTGAGATAATGTGTTTACAAGGTTCAATGGACAGACGGACAGACAACAGAGGCAACGACAATACCCTCCGGGCAAATTTTGAACGAGGGGTACAAACAGTTTGGGAAAGACACTAAGTGATACAAGCAATCAATCACAATTGCAATCACTTACAGTTACTTGTTCTTAGAACATATGGAAAATAAAAAATGTTTAAGCATCAACAAAAGGGATAGTATGCTCATATATCTCTTTAGATCATCATCAGTGTGTATAACTCACCTAACAAGACGCATGTATCCATCAATATGCCACAAGCTATTTGGTGATGCTACTCTGTATACTCGTCTAGATACAGCCGTGCTCCAGCGATGGGCAACTGATAATGGGTCCACACGGATTAAAGAGGCCCGAACTCTCTCTCTCTGCACACAATGTCCCCTAGTCAGCAAGTACCCGGTCATCATCTGTGAACAGATGACTGAAGCGGTCAGACAAAGTACTGCTATCACTTGCATATGTATATATATATAAACTTATAGGTTGATTGATTGATTGTTTGGTGTTTTAAGCCGCGCTCAAGATTATTTCACTTATATGGCGGCGTTGCCAGTTTTATTGTGGGAGGAAACCGGGCTCTATGCCCGGAGGAAACCCACGACCTTCCGTTGGTAACTGGCAACCATCCCACATAGGTCGTTCGAGTGAAAACCCAGTCAGAAAATTTTCCATTTTTTTGGACTGAGTGGGAATCGAATAAACCTATAGGAAACCGCATCCAACAACCTTGCCTATCCTACTTCCTCTTGCTACATAATTATTAGTGAATTCCAAGTTCAGAAACATACATACACATCCTTGTAATGGGGTTAATAATACAGATTGATTGGGGCTTAACGTTGCACTCAACAGCTAAGGTTATACGGCAACAAAAGTACCAAACCGACCAAAAGATCACCCCCACCCCCACCCCTCTCACCCACCCAGATCTAAATTTTGACATTAGGCTCTACAGACCATAGAACGTCAGGAAGTCTAATGTATGTGGCATACTTAAAGTTCCTCCTTGCTGGGTCAGCATACATGGCTAAAGCAGAGCCACAATGCTCCAGCCGAGGGCGGTTAATAATAAAGACATCCCCAGTAAAATGACTGATGCATGCTAGTAATGTAATGCTAACTAACCTCTGTTCCTGCTCTTGGATGTTGCTGATGTAGTTCCATTACAATGTTGTCTAATGCATCATCTGTTATAGGGGAATACCGCCCACGTATGGACAGACCCATTTTCCTCAACCTTTTATACACAGCATTGACACTGATGCCCAAGTGGCTGGCAATCCGTGCTCCAGAAAATCCTCTTTGAAATAACAGTCTTAAGTGACCATTGTCCGTATCTAATAAAATAGAAAGCAACTAAACTACATCATCCATTTGCATAGTTTTACATCTGTTAATGAATATTTAGTACATAAACTGTTCATTCAGCTCTTGTTGACACTTTAAACATTCTGACATCCTGTAACTAATACCAACTACAACTAGACATAACTGTACGCAACAGAAATGTGAGTGTTTGAACGCTTTTTTTGTGTGGAACGGCGGACTATAAAGCATCAAACTGAATGTGTATAAAGTTTGGGTTGCTTAAATAAGGAGAAATTGAAAGAAAATCAACGAACAATAGAGTTACATGTTGTAATAGACTGATAGTCTCTTAGAACTATTGTATCGTAGAGAGCATGCTTGCCACTACAGTACAAGCGCGTGTGTAATGGCTGCACCCATGTAAAAGATTGTTATGTATCAACCGGAATAAATCTCTCGTCATCCTGCCAGATTGCTGCCTTCCCTGTCTTAATTATTACACATGTTTTCCAATATGGCCGGTCCTTCAACCACCCATCATCAATATCTTTTGGCAACAGAGTTTGATTGATTGATTGTTTGGTTTTTACGCCGCGCTCAAGATTATTTCACTTACAATTTTTACATGACGGCGTTGCCAGTTTTATTGTGAGAGGAAACCGGGCTCTGTGTCCGGAGGAAACCCACGACCTTCTGCTGGTAACTGGCGACCATCCCACATAGGTCGTTCGAGTGAAAACCCAGTCAGAAAATTTTCCAATTTTTGGACTGAGTGGGATTCAAACCCGCGACCCATTGGTGGAAGGCTGTTTGGATTGAGCATCCAACGCTCTACCTACTGAGCCACGACTGGTTAGCCCAGTGTCAGTATACTATAAGGTGACTGGGGGATGGGGCTTGCTGGGTGTCTTTGGTAAGTTGTCTCGGCGAGGCAGCATCAGATAAAACCACAGGCACGCGGAGTGCTCTCCCTTATCCACCTTCAGTTATACTATAAATATGGACATTTATAGTATAACTGATGGTGGATAAGGGAGAGCACTCCGTGTGCCTGTGGATAAAACTAAAAGAGCGGTGGAAATTTGCCTTGCAACAAGGACTGAAATACAGTGTTGATCACAACGTTAAACCCCAATCACTCACTCACTCTATATTTATCGGTGAACCAAGGGTCATCACTCCGAGAGCCTGTGGTGAATCTGTGTTGCACAAAGTTTGTCAATAAACGTTTGAAATAAAATCAGACAAGCAGGCCTATACAAACTGAGGTTTACATGCCATATTTTGTGAGTATAATAGTACAAGATCATTTATATGAATGTCCAAACGTTTGGCATATGTCTGTAGATCAGGCCCTGACAGCCGCTGTGTTGACCGGTTATCCTTAGGCCTACCCGTAAAAACATTTAAACCAGCCATAAATCACTACAAGTACAAGCAAAATCTGATTATAATTTATATTTTACCTGCATGTAATAATTACCTGACCGGCGAGTAAGTAAAACAGGATAGAGACACACGAGTGCGGCTAATTCAATAACATTAAATGTCTACAGGTACCTCGTTATTTATGTTTGGATATTTATTGGTCGGTACCAGGTCGACGACCAATAAATGTCAGAAATTATAAATAACGGAGTAAGACCTTTACTAAAGTGAAGTAGAGTGCGGCTAGTTATTATAATTAAGCTCTGGCTATGAAATAAGAGATGGGTTTACTTACCATAAGCATCGCTAGCTGGAGTTTGCTCAGTGTCAGCTTCACTCATAGCACCGGTGTCTTCAGTTAAAGTGTCAGTGTGTGAGCCCGAGTCGGAGTTTGCTGGTGCCAGTAGCACTAGCTGCTCCAAGCTCCTGCGGATATCGTTCGCCTTATCTGACGATATTTGGGGACGAATTCGCTCAGTGTTCTCGATGGCCTTGCGTAGCTTGTGGCAAATATAAGTGCGATTCGGAGAACTTTGAGTTAAAGAACGTCCAGTCTCTCGTATGCACCGACTTATCGTCAGCAAGATTCCGTCCACTGCATCGACGGGCAGCGCCATGTTGAGAGGGGGGGGACAATTAAAGTTGCCGCGAAGTGACACGTGTGGTAACACACTCGGGGAGCATGCATTTTCTTTACTAAAACAACCCGGCAAATGTAGGGCACATATCACAAAAAGAATTGCAGATATCTTAAATAGACGTGTATTCAAGATATGTTGAAATTAATTCCACATATCTGGAAATGAATTCTACATATCTGAAATGTCAATTATTGATATGTGCAGCACAGGATTATTTCCAGATATCTTAAAATGATTTCCACATATGTGCAATTGATTTGCACATATGTGCAAATCAATTCCACATATGTTGAATTCAATTCCCGATATGTACATATCGGGAATTGAATTCAACATATGTGGAATTCAATTGCACATATGTGCAAATCAATTGCACATATGTGGAATTCAATTCCTGATATGTACATATCGGGAATTGAATTGCACATATGTGGAAATGAATTCAAGATATGTTAAATAGGCCGAAACGGCTTGCCATACACCTGTAGCTATCTTTCTTTATAGCTCCATAGCATATCATCATTTTAAATCAGATTTTTTAAAAAGACTTATTCCCTTAGATATAATCTTTGTTATGACACTGGTGCAACTTAAAAGCATAAAATTTCAAATTCTTTATAAAATGCCTGATAACTTCAAAACTTAAGTCGAAGTTAAGGTAACAGCTCATAAGACTTAAGTGACCTTTATTTTTAGGGGTATTTTTTACACTGGAATGTTAATGACTGTTGAGAGATAATTATTTTCTCTTATCAGGATAATTTAATGCAAACTTTTATTAAAAATGTGAACAAAAGTAAACATAAAGACTGAACAAGCGGCTATATCAGCGCAGCTGTTGTCGCGCATGGAGATTTAAGCATTTAACACTTATACGTATAACCAAGAACTCTTCAATGAGATATCACTGATATTATATTTATGATCACTAAAACACACGGGCACAGGGAAAATCTTCTTGTCTCAAATAACCATCAAATTTTGACTAAAATGTTCCTTTTCATTTGTTTAATGGAAGGAATAACTGGAAACTTGTCATAAATCTTTCTTAATTTGTAGGCTATTTAAATAAAATTCTGTGGATTTGATAAAATTTGAGATGTGTATAGTTGGTATTCACCCAGATCCGTGGGATGTCAAATATGAGCAAATGCCATTAATCATCATACCCTCTTTGATCCATCAACTCTCCAAGACAAATTTTCTCCAAAAAATGGTAATTTGGATGACCTAATTCAAATTTTGGACTCTGAAACATGTTCAAAACTTTAAAAAGATAGTGTCTTCAAAACATGCATTAAACGAAGGCAATAGTATGGTGATTTGGTTACAGTTGTTCGTCACTTTAACATCCATTATAACCAATATGGCAGTTACATGTGGAACCCTTGACACATTGGTCTAATCTGGGATGAATATGAAAGGGATATAAAACGCCTTTGTATTATAGTCAGTCTACGAGCAGCAGTTTGGCTCGCTATTGTCTGTCCCAGACACCCCGTGAAGGCATTCCGATTCATCCGCAGTCCATATATCCACAACATCGGTAAGGCTCGGAATGAATTGGAATACACAACACGGGTTTCGGCACACTTTGGGATTTACGTATGTGTGTGTCAAAACCGACCGGTAGCAAGTAAAGATAGCCGAAGTGTGTTCTGAATCGGGTTTCGTCTATTCTCGAGGCTGATCGGAATGCCGTCACGGGGTGTCTGAAACGAACAATAGCGAGCCAAACGTTCTGACAGTAGACTAACTACAATACAAAGGCGTTTGATATCCCTTTCATATTCATCCCAGGTCTAATAAAATTTGTGAAACATTGTTGAATACAATCAGCTGAACACATTGGGAGTTTGTATATACGTTACATCATCCTATTCTACAAGGTGTGATAGTTAACACTGACATGCATCACTGCACACAGCCTTTTGAAACTAGATTTTCATTTACAGTTGACCAATTAGGGTCTAATCAGCAGTATATTTCTTATACCCATCTTTAATCACATCCTTTATCTTTAATTTTTTTGCAATGTTTACAAAGTAGATTAACTGGATAAAAAACTTAAATAAGACTTCATAAATATGCTCCTGAGAAATTGCATTTCACTTTCTCAAAACAGGTACTTGATCCACTTTGCAAGAATTCATGATTAAGTTCTATCAGAAGTCTATCCTTGATAGACTTCTGGTTCTATATAACTTATTGCAAAAATCACAGGCGATCTAGAACCTCAGTTAAACCCCAAAGCTTTTGGGGCCTATGTAGGCCCTACCCTCTCCTGTTTACCTAGGACAGTCAGCAAACCCGTAAAATGGCATCGGTTGTTGAATTTTTAATAATTTTCTGTAAAACTATGCTTATGAAATATGCTTATGCTGTCAGCTATTTTTTTTAGAAGCGCAAAGTAGGAGGATTTGGGTAGTTTAAGTGGCATTTAGAAGTTTGAACTGTCAATAAACACGGGGTTGGTATGGATAACAAACTTCTTCGTTTATTTTTCTGACGATGTTTCGGTGTAGATACTAACACCGTTATCTATACCAACCCTGTGTTTATTATATAGGAGGGTTTGCCTAATACCTATATCAGGAATCCAGTTTCAATGTCAAACAATAACATCCTGATGTAAATCAGAAATTATTTAAAAAAATCAAACTTTGACAGATCATACCACTTTAAGCTGTTTATGCAACTTCCATGTTTCAGCCTTTGATGTGGGATCAGAACAGCTCAAAAGCGGTGATCATTTTTTAAAATAAATATAATTCACAAAATATAGTGACTTCTGTCAGTTTGGGTGAATATCCTGTTGTTTGACAATCCTATTTCCTAATCCACATGATTATTTCCTGTCCTTTAATATAAATATATCCCGGACGGATCACAGTTATCACCTTAAGTCTCTATCCCTTTTGACCTTAATACTGGTTAATTAGTCACATTACATGTTTTACTCACTGAGGGGGTGTACATATAGTTTGGGGTGGGGGGGGGGATGCAGTGAGTAATTCGGCTTTGCTAAAGTATGTACAAAATCGTACAATATTGTTGCCCTGTTGCCCTAACCCCAGACACAATCACCCGCCCGCGCCCCCATCTGCCCATGTCTTCAAACTGTCTGCCTTTATATCATTTATATTACCCCTTAGAGTTCTAGAAAAGTATCTTTTCCTATACATTTTGTACTAAATGCTTACAAATGTACATAAATCCTTAGCCTTTGTGACAAATGTACATAACTATCTTGTACAACTATATGAATACATGTATTTTAGATGAGAAAATATATAACTATTTGTTACAATTTATAATAATATTACAATTGTATACATGGTTGCAAATAAGTTTTATATACAATCAATGATTGACTTTTATAGTTATATGGGTGTGGGCCTCAGTAAATGACATTATTATAAAAATTACATTTTTTATTCATTGCTAGTCCATTTAATTGACAGTTAACAAAGTTACTATTTCATCAATATGTTTTAGTACTAAATAAACGAGACTGAATAAAAGTAATTATAATCAGAATTGAGTAATTAGGCTCATTATGATAATAATGACTATCAATGAATTCGTTGAATGTAAAATTATTATTCATTTTTCATGAGTTTTCTAATGACTTACATATATTCATGCTCTGCATGCGTGTGAAAGTAGGACTAGATGAATGGCTTCCTTGTTTTAACATAGGTCAGAATGGAATGACATTTAGTCTCACAGTCAAAATCTTACATATCCTTGATTCTCTGCTTTTTAAAGGTGTTTTCTGGAGATCGTTTTGCGTATATGAACACGTTTTGATAGATAAGACATCGATAAACTTTGGACAAACTTAGGAAAATGTTTTCGTATATGTCTACTCTATTTTTGATAGTATAAGAAATCATTAAAGACAAAACTTTGGACAAACTTAGGAAAATGTTTTCGTATATGTCTACTCTATTTTTGATAGTATAAGAAATCATTAAAGACCCCCCCCCCCCCCCCCCCCCCCCCCCCCCCCCCGCCCTATGAGCTGCCAAAAGTCACACTTTTTTTCATAATTTCTAATCTTCCCGACAGTAAGAGGCTTTGAAGGACATTGAAAAAAAAATGGAAAACAATGCGATGCCCAAAGGGGGAAAAATGGAAAACAATGCGATGCCCAAAGGGGGAAGGGGGTTCCAGCTCTTGATCTGTTAGGGTAAAGATGTTGTTTATTTCAGATTTCATCTATATATCTAATTGCCCACATTTTTTTTTACTTTTTTTTATTTCTAGACCTACTTTTTCCCCATTCTTCTCTCTTTATTTCCATCTTTGTTATGATTTGTACGACTTTCTATCTGTTTTGTTTCCTTATAATATTTATTTTTCGAGCATCCATTTTCTGATGTAAAAAAAAAATGCCATCCAACTTGTCTTTTTAAAAAAATGACTCCTAAATAAAAGGGCATGGTATAGAAAATGAATTCCAGATGCTGTTGCTATGGTGATGTAATGGCCGCCTGGTTTTTCTGACATCCCTCTTTCACCATATATCATATGGGAAATGTTTTAAGGTTATCGGTTAGCTAATAACCATGTCATATTTAACAAGGATGCTTATGTTTTCTGCCATGTTGTGAAGATGGTTAAGAGTTGAAAGACGTCCCCTGTGTTGAAGTCGTCTATAGGCCCACAAGCTTTCTTGTTCACATAAGCACATAACCTAGTCCAAAAGTGAATAGACTAGGCTTCTAAAATTGTTTTCTTAAATTCCCCCAGTTTCTTTTTAAAAAATGTATAATAGGCTCAAGATTTTCCCTGTGCCCGTGTGTTTTAGTGTTCATAAATATAATAGGCCCAGGAAAATATATTGCAGGTGCCCAGAAAAACTTTTATAGACTTCATTTATCGCTACAAAAAAACAGAATTGTAGCCCTACTGATTACATTGTTAATTTCTGTTTGTGCTTGAATTTAAAGACATAATGATATCCAATATTCAGTATTATGGGCATGTCTGAGGGAAAGTATTTTCTAATTTAAATTGATGAATAAAAACCAAAATAGTAGCTCATTATCATACAACTTTTAACAGCATCTGAACTACCATCAATCAAATTTGGTTAATTTTGTAATTTTTTTCTCGTTTCATGTCTGTGTTTTTCTGTTGGATTTTTTTTTGGGGGGGGGGGGGGGGGGGGGGGAGGGGGATGGGACTCAGTATTCAAATTATTGGAACTTAAAACCACTCCTATGAGGTTAGTTTAAAATGTTAAAAATTGAGCAGGGAAGCCAAAGCCTCTGCAGAAAAAAGTTAACTGTTAGCCACTTTTGTAAAGTTAGGCAAATAACTGTAAAACATTTTGAACATCTGTAACTAATTTGTTTTTTTGTCGAGACAAAGGTATTTCTTGTGAGTAGGGAATTTTTTGAAGTTTTAGCAATACAGAGTAAACATGTTATGGATAATAAAACAAAGAAAGTTGACAGAACGTTTTCATGACCTTTCCACCAATGTTTAACAATCATCAGTAATGGCTGACGGGAACCAATGGGCTGCTGTGTTCTTTGAAAAAATTGGAGCGACAGCAAACTCAGAATGTACATTATGGGAGTGTTTTAACGTAACTAAGGCTAAAAATGCAGCATTGTGCATCACGGTCGATTAAATTTCAGCTCCAGTTCAGATTTCGTTATGGTGCTGTTAATCATTATATTTTCCGTATACGTCAAACCATTATGATTTCTCGCGGATTCAGACCCAAAGCTAAGTTGTACAAGTTGTTAGGGATATAGGGTGGGGGATTGTGGGGGGAGGGAGAGACACTTGAACTTCTTCAACCCAGCGTCATAGCTGTAAATGAAATTCAAGCATACGGAAAGGCAGAGAAGGGGATGGGAAGAGAAGGGGAGGGGTCTATAATGATTTCTAATACTATCAAAAATAGAGTAGGCCTATACGAAAACATTTTCCTAAGTTTGTCCAAAGATTATGAATCTATCAAAACATGTTAAGAAATAAAAAGCACTTTTTTTTTACCTAAACTGCGTTCTAGTTTTCTTCCATTCCATTATATAGGCTTGTGGATGATAAATATATCTTTATAGTGATTTTTTAGGGCATAAAAGACCTACTATGTCACATTTTTTTTTTACCTAAACTTCATTTCTAGTTTTCTTCCACTCCATGATATAAGGGTATGCATGATAAATATATCTTTATAGTAATTTTTTAGGGCATAAAAGACCTACTATGTCACATTTTTTTATTACCTAAACTGCATTTCTAGTTTTCTTCCACTCCATGATATAAGCGTATGCATGATAAATATATCTTTATAGTGATTTTTTTAGGGCACAAAAGACCTGCTATGTCTCTGTCAGCCTCCCCCCTCCCCCCCAAGATTGTTATTGCGACTTTTTCACTCACCTGTATTTTTCTCACCTGTGGTTACAGAATGATGATGATTATGTGGGGTTTGCCACTCTACCTGACCAGGTACACAGAAAGGCTGTTAAGAGAGGTTTTGATTTCACCATCATGGTGGTCGGTAAGTAATGAATTAAGCCCTTCTCTAGATTGATTGATTGATTGATTAATGTTTTAAGCCTCACTCTAGATTATTTTACTTCTATGGGCAGTATTCTTGTTAATTTGGGATTACACTTTCTTGAAAATATGGTAGAAATTCTTCTACCGATTTTGGGGTGACGCCCAACTTCTTGGTTTATCGTACCCATAAGTAATTTATTGTTATCCATAAGTAATTCTTCACCTTATTGTAACCTTTCAACTTCTAAATGCTATTGAAAGTAATAAATTAAGCCCTTCTCTAGATTGATTGATTAATGTTTTAAGCCTCACTCTAGATTATTTTACTTCTATGGGGTCAGTACCAGGTTTTACTATGGGAGAATATCGAGTTCTTTGTCCAGAGGAAACCCCTGACCTTTTATGGGTACCTAGCAAACCTTCCACACAAAGCGATCAAGCAAAATAAAACATTCAGAAACGTTCCAATTTTTCTCTTATCTGGGTGGAATTCAAAACCAAGACCTATTGATAGTTCTGCCTTCAGACGGATTTGCTGGAATAATTCGAAGAATAAGGTTAACAAAAATAATTTTTTATAGATTTGAATAAATTGTGTCCTAGTTTAGAAAATCAGGAAAATAGGTTTAGGGAAATCTTGGAATCGTAAAAATCATTTTCTAAATGCCTTTAGACTTTTGTGACTCTACTGAAACAAGTCTCATTAATTGTAAACTAGATAAAACTTATTATACTTACACTGTACTAAATAAAGTAGCTCTAAGTTATTGAAAATATTGATTGATTAAGAAAATTTTGTTTTTTTAATTTCCAGGTGAGACAGGCCTGGGTAAATCCACCTTAATGAACAGTTTGTTTCTCACAGATCTCTATCAGGATAGGACTGTGGCCAGAGCTGAAGGTATGTCACGTCATTGTTGACCTCTCCAGGGCATCTTGGCAACACTAAATGCTCGCAAAGTTTCCCCAAAATGTCCCACAAATCCAGTGTGGGCCGCCGGTTTGTGACATATTTTTTTTTTTGTCCATTCAACAAAGCTATAGGGAGCGCTAGTCTCATAAGAATTATTACGCGATTTTGTGATATCCGGTGACAGATGACGCCATTAGGAACGTTTTTGATGACGCTGCAATTTCATTTGACGTATTTTGTTCCATAACGTCAGATTTAAACGTCATATTGGAACGAAAAACGCTCAGTCACATGCGCAATGCACTGCCTGTGACAGGAAATATGTGGAATTCCCACGTGACTTGCGCTCCCTATTAAGTTGAATATTTGGCTAGTCCACGTCGTGATGACGGGAGAGTCGACTAATGTCTTAAAGCTGTATGTCTTCCACAAATGCTTTTATTGTTTACAATTTTTCTCAGGTAACTCAGGCCAAATATGATAGAATGTGCGTCTTCGTTTATTTATATGTTGTTAACCCTTAAAACAATTTCTGATTGTACAGAGCTCTAAAACTAATCTTTGATGACCTTTAAACCTTGTTACATCTACTCTTTTAGTGAATTTTTTGTGCAGTTCATGAACTATTTTGAGTCAGTCCATATCTTATGATAATTTTACTCTATCAATTAACAGAATTAAGAAAGCTCACCCTTGTATAACAAGTGGAATTCAGGCGACATACGCCAGCGTCCTATCTTGCACAGCTATCAGACGTAATTTTGGCCTATTGGCATTTTTCTTAGACATGGTCCTGAAGGCTTAGGCGTTTTCTTTGGATGCAAATTTTTTTTTTACATCTCAGAAAAAAACTTTCCAACGCTATAATATTAGTGAAATAATCTTGAGTATGGTACCAAAAATTAATCAGTCCACTAAAATTACAGATGACCACAATCACAAAGGACGGTTTATTATTTCTGGCATGTTATTAACTATTAAAGGGGCATGAGCTGCCAAAAGGTTGATATTTTGAGGTTGAAACAGAATGTTGAAATTATTGGCTATTTTTCTCAAGACGTATAACTCAGAAGCTTTTTAGTGCTTCTAGCCTCGAAAATGTACGATAAAGTATTGTTTTGAACTAACTTTGGCTTAGAATGAATGAATGGTCGTCCCGGTTATTTAAATTTTGTTTACTTTTCACACACGTTTTCAGTTCGTACAGACCACATACTGTATGGATTTTCCTCATTCCAACGCCAATCATTTAGTTTTTCGATGGCCTTCAAGGCCTTTTACTGTCATGAAGATCAGAAATTATTTAAAAAGTGTGAATTTTGGCAGCGTATGCCACTTTACGCTATTATTACAAATGCAGTTTTGTCTTGCAGAGAGAATTATGCAAACAGTGAAAATCGAGAAAAAGAGTCTGGATATTGTAGAAAAGGGTGTAAAGTTACGTTTGACTGTTGTCGATACACCAGGCTTTAATGATGCTGTCAACGGAAGCCAATGGTGAGTAGGGCCCTCATGTTTAACCTCATGCTTAATTGAAAAGCATCGTCTGTTTGTTGGGAGTGGAGGGAGGGGGCTTCTGTTTGTTGGAAATGGGCCTGAGTAGTTTGAGGGTATCTTCAGACTTGCTGTATACACAATATTCGAAACAGAATAAAGATATTGAATACTAACTATAGTCCAAATTGTCACACACGTTGCATTCAGACACGGGTCATATTATTAAGGCAAATAACCATACATTTTAATAGAGAAATAAATTATGTATATGATCGGTTAAGACACGGTTTCGGTTTAGCAAAGTGTTAGTTTTCACCGGTTTCACCGAACCAACTAATGAATCAAGGGTAACAATTTAGAGACAAAGTACACATTTTTGCATCGGCAAGTCATCTCGGTGAGGCAGCACCTAAAAGAGCGGTGGAACTCCACCCTGCAACAAGGAGACAACGTCTTCATATAACTGAAATACTGTTGAGCAGGACGTAAAACCCAAATCATTCACTCACTCACATTTTTGCAAACTGACTAATGTTTGTTTTTTGTTTTTCAGTTGGAAGCCAATAATTGACTATTTAGATGGTCAATTTGAACAATACTTTAATGACGAGACAGGATTGAATCGGAAAAACATACAAGATAACAGAATACATTGCTGTATATATTTTATATCACCATATGGACATGGGTAAGTTAATGATATTGACCTCAGCGCGACGTGGTCAAACGTTTAAAAATTTCTCCATAAACGTCCACAAATCCAGCCTGGCTGCCTTGTGACCTCACAGCTCTTTCGTTGAATGTGCCAAACGCTTCAAACATTTGGCCTGCCTATATGGCGTTGAATTTGATAAAAGTATACATTCTTCTGCATTTTAGCAGCAAGTGTGCCTAACAGAAATCTTTTATGTCTGTTTGGAAATATATATGAACACTAAAACACACGGGTACAGGGAAAATCTTCTTGTCTAAAATAACCATGGAGACAAGTTTCTAATTGTGTTAAAAAGAGATATATCATTTAGTCCTTTATACCCAATCATATTTATGAACACTAAAACACACGGGCACAGGGAAAATCTTCTTGTCTAAAATAACCACGGAGACAAGTTTCTAACCCAATCATAGGTTGTTGTAATAAACTAAAACCTATGATATTTCATTAGGTTGACGACTGACAGGAGCTTAGCCTTGGTCAGTAGAATTTTCTGGAATCCTATTCATTAGGTCATTGACACCTTAGTCTACACAGTGCAATTTTTTTGTAACACTTTGTAATACATTGACAATGCTTACGTATCTTCAGCTATGGCAATATAGGGGGTATATCATTTAGACGTTTATACCCCATCATAAGTAGGTGTAATAACCTAAAACCTATGATATTTCATTAGGTTAACGACAGACAGGAGCTTAGCCTTGGTCAATAGAATTTTCTGGAATCCTTTTCATTAGGTTAATGACACCTTAGTCAGTGCAATTTTTTGAAACACTTTCTAATACATTGACAATGCTTACGCATCTTCAGCTACGGCAATAATGAATATTTATGTCAACCCTCCCTGAATATTTTTACAAATATTTTTATTTTCAGATTAAAACAGGTCGACATAGAGACGATGAAGCAGCTTCACACCAGAGTTAATATTGTACCAGTTATAGCCAAGGCTGATTGCTTGACACATTCAGAAATCACCAAACTCAAACAAACAGTAAGATCACCAACATTTTCAGTTTTTCTTTCGTTGTGTACACCTGGACAAACCATTGGGCAATTTTATTTCAGTGTCTCAACTTTTACAATCTTTGACACACACACCCATGGCCTGTGGTGGGCTACATGGTCTATCTATTAATGCCTTACTTAGAATGTAAAATACATATATCCACTTAGAAAAATGTATATCCTTTGTAGAGAGAAAGTGTAGCTCTAGCCTTATCTGAGCTTGGGGTGTAATAAGAGTTGTCTCCCCATTAGTGTGTGATTACCTCCCTTTGTACATCCAAGATTTCTTTTTATATTAAATATTGAAGGAGTCTCTTGTCAGGGACTATACATTTGTTGAAGTATATGGATTACAGTTGTTTATATTTCACCTTGCGCATGTGTTTCATTTTTGGTTCTATATTTTTAATATTCCTGTAAAAAATATCAACAAGTCTTATTTACAAACTGTAGATACTTTTCTGCAGTTGATCATTCAAACCAAATTTTCAATGATTATATTGAGAAATATCTGCTATGTGAACAAGAGAACAACAGTATTTCTTGGCATGTAAACCTAAAGTAATGGTACATGTGTTCTAAATTGTCTCCCCTTAGTGTGCTGTTAAATTACCTCCCCTTTTCATCACTAAGGTTTAGTGGACGGTTTATAGATGAAATGAAAATAGAAGCATGCCATTGGTTGAATTAAAAAAAAAACTTCCTGATATTATGTTCAAAAGAGTCACGAAAACAACAACAATAACAATTTAGGTTTAGGTGTTTTGAGAGTTATCTCCCTTTAGTGTGTGCAGTATCTACCTTGATCTCTGGAGCAAGCTTATTTTTAACAGGACCAAATATGACAAAACGATATGGAAAACTTCTTTCTTTTAAAATAAAAAGATGGTTCAGCGTATCTGCGGTTGTCACTGTAAAATTTATGAAAAATATCTGTACATATACAGTACACCCTCATTACCTGTTCCTCTGCCTATGTGTATGGGTTGCCAGGTACTCATTTGAGGTTGGGCTATCCTCCGAGCAAAACCAGCTATATAACTTTAAATGCAGTGTTAAACATCTACATTAAAATAACCAATCTACCTATATAAGATCGATTTGATGAGAGTAAAACACACACATATTACTAAACAGTATGAAAACTTTTTTTTTTTCAAAAGATGTTTCCGCATATCTGTGGCTGTCACTGTAAAATTTATGAAATTATCTGTACTTAAACAATACACACTTGTTACCTGTTCCTCTGACTATGTGGAAGGGATGCCAGGTACTCTTCAGAGTTTGGGCTATCCTCTGGACAAAGAGCCCCCACCCCCTTGACTAAACCGAGCAATGTTGCAATATATGTAAAAAAATTGTGTCTGCCACAAAACCTATTCCTCTGATCAGACAACCTTACATGCCCCACAAAGCCAGCAAGTTCCCAATATAACTTTCAATGCAGTGTTAAACATCTACATTAAAATAACCAATCTACCAATACAAAATTTTGTTATCTTTTTAGATCCTAGATGAGATAGAAAAACATGACATTCATATTTATGAGTTCCCTGACTGTGACAGTGACGAAGATGAGGAATTTAAACAGCAAGATAAAGATCTTAAGGTAAAAAAATTGGTCTCAGATACAGGCTTTTAAAATACTTGTAGTTGTGCTACCGTTCCAACCAAACTGTCTTTAGTAACTTATGGCGGGGCCTCAGTGGTCTAGTGGGTTAGAGGGATCGTCTCTCAGTCCCACACAGACCTTCCATTGATGCGGCGGGGGCTCAAATCACACTCAGAAAAAATAAAATGGAGCGGATTTTTCACTCTGTCGCCGTATATGTGAAAGAGTTGCCAGGTACTCGCCGAAGGTCAGGGGTTTCCAAACAAAGAGCCTGGTTTCTTACCCCACTAAACCTGGCAACGCCACCATATAAGTTAAATAATCTTGAATGCGGCGTAAAACATCAATTAATCAGTAAATTACGGGAATTTTTTTGTTCATTATGTACTGTTAATGCCTTTATATTCGCGCGGTCCTTATTTTGCCAACTTGTTCTTTTCCGGAATCCGCGAAATTTTAAACCCGCGAATATAAAGGCATTTACAGTATCTAATGCAAATTGAACATAGACTGTGTTGTATCAAATGTCCAATGAGACCTAGTCCAGCAAAAGGTCTACCATTGCCGTTGCCTCTCCCCTCCCTCTCCTGTCCCTCTCCCCTCCCTCTCCCCTCCCTCTCCCCTCCCTCTCCTGTCCCTCTCCCCTCCCTCTCCCCTCCCTCTAAGTCTAATAGTTATCATGGTCCATGGATGGGGAAGGGTACGCAGTATTTACATGGACAGCTTGGTAATTGTTAAGAGAAGATCGCAAAAAACTTCTCTGTCAGATAATGATAATGTCTTAATAGGGTTTCCAAAATTTCATGGTATCCCATGACAAAGAATTTTTTTAGACCATTTTGATGATGACATTCCCATTGACATTATACTCTGCTACGTCAGAACTAAATGTCACATCAAAACGAAAAATGTTCAGCTCACGTCTATTTAAAGCGAGTTTCAAAACGTTCTTAACAAGATGACATATGACTTACATATACACCAACTTGGCATTCAAAATAAAGTAAACGAATGTATAATTTTTACTTTTCAGAAATGCATTCCATTTGCTGTAGTTGGATGTAACAGTGTGGTGGAGGTTAATGGAAAGAGGATTCGAGGGCGTCTCTACCCCTGGGGCATTGTTGAGGGTAAGGGTGCAACTTTACGTTAATCGGGACTTTCTCATCTTACTCAGCTCTCCATATTAGTAAAATATCCTTAAGTACGGTGTGAAATAGCAATCAACCAATCTTATTTAAAGTGGCATGAGCTGCCAAAATTCACACTCTTTTCATAATTTCTGATTATCACGATAGTGAGAGGCTTTGAAGGCCATCGAAAAACTAAATGATTGGCGTTGGAATGAGGAAAATCCATACAATATGTGGCCTGTACAAACCGAAAACGTGTTCGAAAAGTAAACAAAATTTAAATAACCGGGACGACCATTCATTCATTCCAAGCCAAAGTTTGTTCAAAACAATACTTAATTGTACATTTTCGAGACTAGAAGCACTAAAGAGCTTTGGAATTATACGTCTTGAGAAAAATAGCCCAAAATTTCAACATTCTGTTTTAACGTCAAAATATCAACATTTTGGCAGCTTATGCCACTTTAAGTGCGGTGTGAAATAGCAATCAACCAATCTAATTTAAGATATGGTTTATGCTTTTCATCTTGACTTTCAAAGTTGTTGTTTAATCTTTGGCTTATATCAGTATGGTAAATTCTTTAACTGTTATGCTCCACATACAACCTTATGCTATTATTTCACGTTATCTAAATTAAAAGTTCTACTGCTGTTCCGTGTACTGTTTTGACTGTTTTCCCCTTGAATGTGAATCTTCTTTTTCCAGTTGATAATCCTAAACATTGTGACTTTGGTCAGCTAAGACAAATGCTTATAAGGTGAGTACATCAGCGTTGACTTTGTGGATGGGTAAATATCTAGATGATGTGTAACAAATCAACGAGTTACTTATGGATAACAACTTCTTAATTTATTTCTGGTGACGTTTCGATGTCGATCCTAACATCCTTATCAAACCTGTCTTGATAAGGATGTTAGGATCGACATCGAACATCACCAGAAATAAATTAAGAAGTTGTTATCCATAATAACTCGTTGATTTGTTATACCACCAACTTCTGAATGCCACTCAAAGAAGTTAGATGATGTGTAGCTGGGTTTACTTAGCAACAATTTTGGTAAAAACAACAGGGAATTCCAACTCTTTAAGTAGTGTCCTGTATTCTTGATTAGAAATTGCCAAGAAAATCAATACAATCAAAGCCAAAACACAAAAGATAACCCACACTATATTGTACATGATATACAGTACAAAATATTACCAGTTGTCCTATGTGTTTTGGCTTTAGTAAAACCACTCCATAGTAGAATATATTAATCAATTTTGTATCCCTTTAAGTGACATAACTTGCCATATTTCAGACATTTTTCATAAATTTGGCCGTAAAGAAATAAGTGTGTGAAGTAACATGAAAAACTAAGGTTTTCTAAAGTTTCTATAAACTACCTTTACATACATTTTCAAGATTGGTATCAAGTGGAAATCTCTTATTTTTAACTTCTTGTTAAAATTGAGAATCAATAAGTTGAAAAGGTAATTTTCTCTATATTTAGCAGCTCATTGCATTTTCATTTATGATTTTGGCGGTAAGGGACAGTGCAATTTATAAAGAGAGTGAATTGCTTTCTGTTAAGTCCTAAAATTAAAAAAAACAATAAGAAAGTTGTCTCCATGGTTATTTTAGACAAGAAGATTTTCCCTATGCCCGTGTGTTAAAGTCTTTAAATAATATTAGTTGCAACGTTTGCTTTCAGCACCCACATGCAGGACCTGAAGGACGTAACAGTAGACGTGCATTATGAAACATACAGAGCCAAACATATAGCAGAACAGATGACAAATAATCAGCGTGAGAGAAGGTACAACTTCATCGTATATCTGTCAATTATTATCAGGGCATAATGTAGTTCAAAAGTTTGGGCACCCATAGTACAGTTTGATTGATTGATTGTTTGGTGTTTTACGCCACGCTCAAGATTTTGTCACTTATATGGCGGCGTTGCCAGTTTTATTGTGGGAGGAAACCGAGCTCAGTGCCCGGAGGAAACCCACAACCTTCCGCTGGTAACTGGCAACTGGCAACCATAGGTCGTTCGAGTGAAAACCCAGTCAGAAAATTTTCCAATTTTTTTGGACTGGGTGGGATTCGAACCCGCGGCCCATTGGTGAGTACAGTTTGAAAAGACCATCCCACCCCAGCGCCCATGAAGGCTGTATGGAGAGAACTCCATATATGGGGTTCAAAATCAGCCCAGATTAAACCCTGATTATCTATGTCAATAGGTCTACTAATGGTGATATGGTTAGCGGATTTTAATCCAAATCACACCCAAACATTTCTTACTGGATTTTCTTTTGATATGTCCATTTGATGGGGGGTGGGGGTGGCTTATACAGAGGTTTCCTAGGGTGGTTTTAAACCTGGTTTCCTTCTCCAATTAAACCTGTTAACTCCTTATATAATAAATTCAAATTATATTTTTATATGCACACTTCTAAACTGCCTGACCAGCCCCAATAGCTCAGTCGGTAGAGCGTCCGCTTCAGGCCTGGGAGATCCGGGTTCAAGCCTGGGTCGAGTCAGACCAAAGACTTTAACAGTTGTAGCTGCTGCTGCTTCGCTTGGCGCTCAGCAATAGGAGTTTGAACAGCGACTGGTTGGCCCGGTGTCAGTATACTGTGTCTGGGTGAGGGGGCTTGCTGGGTGTCTTCGGCAAGTCGTCTCGGTGAGGCAGCACCTAAAAGAGCGGTGGAAATCCGCCCTGCAACAAGGAGACAGCGTCTTCCTATAACTTAAATACTGTTGAGCAGGACATAAAACCCAAATCACTCACTCACTCTAAACTGCCCGAACAACTTCTAAATATCGATAATTCAATATTTTTTCTAGATTCGACACATCAAAAATGTTTTATTGACGTTTACTTCTTTTATTTTTCATTTCCAATTATTTTCATTTCATTTTTTTAAGTAGCTCTTTACAATTTGGTTTATTTGTTTTATTTGAACTATTTTACTTGCAATTGTGAATGAATGTCGTCATATTCTAATTGGCATGATTTTTTCTCTCGATTTTCTGTAAATTGCACATTTGATATTTAAATCTATTAAGTGCATGCATGAATCTTCTACCCTCGGACTTGCTTTAGCCATATTTGCTGACCTAGAAAGAACAAACATTAAGTATGCCAAATACATTACATTCCTGACTTTGATTGGTCAAAATTTTTATGAAGGGGGGGGGGGGGGGGGGTAGTGGTGGGTGGGGAAGGAGGGTGATCTTTTGGTTAGTTGGTACTTTTGTGCGACGTTACACCCCAATTTATCAATTTCTAATCTTCAATGTGGAACTTTCTCAACATGCATGTTTTGATGCACATATTACTAAATGAACACAGTATTTGCCTTCACCTGGCTCCTTGGTCCTTCACTGTTTGTGGGTTTCAATGATGAACTGATTGCGTCTTCTTTGTTTATATATTTATGGACACTAAAACACACGGGCACAGGGAAAATCTTCTTGTCTAAAATAACCACGGAGACAAGTTTCTAATTGTGTTAAAAAGAGGTATATCATTTAGACCTTTATACCCCATCAAAAATTGTTGTAATAAAGTAAACCTATGATATTTCATTAGGTTGACGACATGTAATTCTCCCGGTGTTTGGGATTATTATCATTCACTCTCAACCCCCCCCCCCCTCCCATCACACGGAGGACATTGAGGCTTTGTTTTGTAGTTGAGTAAGATCCTAAGTTCCAATGATTGAATCAATCCATCAATTGTGTGTGTGTTGGGGGAGGGGGGGGGGGGGGGTGGAGGGACAAAACTTGGTACAAAAACATTGACAATTTAGGGTTTAGACTGGAATTTTTAGTTTTCAAAAGCCGATGTAAGTGTATAAATTTGTTCCTTGGGCAGGAATGTCATTTTCTCGGAGGTAGTGGGGGGAGGGGGGGGGGGGGGGGAGTAGCTGGCTTGTTAAGGAGGCAGAATATTTCTATTTGGCATCTAATTTTATTTTAATATCACACGTCTTTGGATTTCATGAAAGTGCAAGTTTCTGTCACTCTCTGTATCTAATTCTTCTCTCTTACACCAACTCTTCACGGCACTCGTTATTCTTTCCTCAATAAGTCTGTCAACTTGACAAATATAATATTGAAATAGTTAGAAGTAAATGTGTTTATTCCCACAGTAAGTTGAAGAGAGATTCTACGGCAAACATTGAAGCCATGGTGGACACAGAAAAATTATTAGCGCAGAAAGAGGCAGAGGTAAGAATTAACTGGATTTCGGATTAATTCATCTGGATTAATTTTATCTGAACTTATATCTGTGCAGGATTAACATTAATCTTTTTTATTCCATAAGTACATGTGTGTTAATCGCCAAAAAAGAAAAACATCGAAAAAGCTAAATGATTGGTGTTGCATATATTGATTGATGTTGATGGTGTTTTACGCCGGGCTCAAGATTATTTCACTTATATGGCGGCGTTGCCAGTTTTTTTGTGGGAGGAAACCGGGCTCTAGGCCTGGAGGAAACCCACGACCTTCCGCTGGTAACTGGCAACCATCCCACATAGGTCGTTCAAGTGAAAACCCAGTCAGAAAATTGTCCAATTTTTTTGGACTGAGTGGGAATCGAACCCGCGACCAATTGGTGGAAGGCTGTTTGGATTGAGCGTCCAACGCTCTACCTACTGAGCCACGGAGGCCCCCCTGTGTGGCATGAAGCTGTTTATTGTTTGAGAATATCTAATACTGTCCGAGATTTTTACTAAACTAACATTTATCCTAATATTGTTACTAATTGTTCAATTATGCAAAATAGTAATTCAGTATTTAATGACATTTTAATTCACTAACATAATTATTCTAATTTTATTTTGGTTATTTTAATTTATTCAATATTATTTTAATAATTCATTTATTAATTTACTTTTTGGTTTTACTGTTTTGGTTTCTTATTTTTATTTTGGTCTTAATTTGATCAGCTTATTTTTATTTTCAAATTAATTTGTTTTTCTTTTGATTGAAGCGTTTAAGGACTTCTTTAGACACTTTTGACATTTTAGTATTTAAGAAATAAAAAAATGTGCTTGATTTTTGTTAATTTGGGGGCAAATCATATTTTTTTGAAAAAAAAAATGGTTGAAATGTGTGTGGGGATTTTTTTTTCAGCCCAAAACCAAAATTTAAACTTAAATCCCAATGATAGACATCCATTGGCAGAACTGAATGGAGGAGGCCTAAACATGTATCAATTCGACTTCCCATTTTTTCTCAGTCCAAAGATTGTTAGTCTATCCGTCTGACTTAGTCCTTCCATTGATCGGTTGTCAATGGAAAAAAAAGGCTTAGTGGGTTTTTCACACGATTGCCCTATGTGGAAGAGTTACCTGGAGCCTGTTTCACAAAACGGCGTAGATGTATTTTTTGTGTAACTTTCTTACTAACATATCTCTACAGTATGGGTTGCTATATGGCAGTTACGTGAAAACTTACGCTACGCCGCTTTGTGAAACAGGGTCCTGGTCTGGGTCATGGGTTTTTTATGGGCAATGAGCCTAGTTTCCTCCCCCAGTAAACCTGATTGCGCCCCCATGTGAAGTAAATTATCTTGAGTGCGGCGTAAAACACAAATCCATCCACCTTTTTGCAACAAAGTGTTATCTTTGAAGCAACAAAGTTTTTTTATAATCCCTTTTTGAAATATAGAAGAAAACGGAAATATTCAATTATTATTTTTCAGATTCAACGGATGCAGGCAATGTTAGCTCAGATGCAGGGCAAGTTAGACGATAACACTCCAGATAGGGTAATGACAAATGGCCGACCAAGTGGGCCTCCCCCTCTGACACCTCAACGGTTAATAAATGGAGGGAGAAAATATTGAAATACAAGGAATTCTTCATTTGTTACTGACCCATGTGTAAATTACTGTGTAAATACATGTTAGGCCCTCGTGTAGATGTCTACCAAAACAACTTCTGGATTTCTTCAAGTATGGCTAGAGGGTGGCTTAAAACTCCAATCAATGCACCAGTCAATTTTACGAAATTTGATTTAAAGGACTTTTTGAAATATGCCTGCTTGACAAAATTTCATTGAAAAATTTTTATAACTTTTTTAAAACAGTTCAGCGTGAACATTGTGTTTCTGGCCAACGATTTTGATTTTCAACCAACGATTTTGGCTTAGAAAAGAATCCAGGTTAGACAATTATTTGCCTGCTCTTCATAGTTTATGTGGCACATGTCTCTTCCCCTATGGCCCTTGAGTCACTCTCAAACAGGCTATTTTCTGTATTTCAACTGGACTCTATCTGGGTCGACGTACATGTATATTTGCAACTATTTTCCCAGTGGTTTCAGGGAACAATGAAACCACCCAAATGTTTTCCAAATGTATAGCACAACAGTGATGTGTCATATTAGTAAAATAATTTTTAATTCTGCTTAAAACACAAACCAAGATTCCTGAATTGTCCATTTGTTGAACTGCCCCTCAATTCCCTCCCTCTTTATATAGTTACCATTGCCAAAAAAGCAGAATATATACACGTAAGTCTATTGCAGTCTACATCTATAAAGTGATGTATAGCGTACAAAACCAAATTTGTTTTTAAAATCAAGATGATTGTCAAAATGTTATTTTAATTAAGTACAGCTTTATACGAATTATTGGGTATGTCTAATATTTCTCAAACTTATTTTACAAACCAAACTTGTAAAAATGTTTCGCTCATTAAATCTCTGAAAAACATTTTATTATTATGTATTATATCATTACATATAGCGTGTACGTTTAATAGACAATTTCACTGCTTAACAACTTTATTTTTTAGTATCTTTTTCGAGTGTTTTTATATACTGTATACTATAGACTAAATCAACTTTCATGTTTTTTTTTCATTTGAAAAATGAGATATTGTAAATTTGTGGTTTGCAGTAATGGGAGTGAACTATAAAGCATCTGTTTTGACTTTATTACTTATTGTTTTTTATTTAACTTTAACTCCATTCTCCGAAAGCCTGGACTTAATGCTGAGTTCGTATTTCACTGTATGAAACAAGAGACATAAACAGAATATCTATGAACTTTTTTGGGGGGTATGTTTATCACATTTCATTGCTTCTAATCATTTATATCATCATTTATATGGGACCATGAAACTTAAATTTTACCAGATGATTGCTGGGAATTTCCTTTGGTTCAACACTGTTCCTCCTTCAGTTACCATGCCACCATAGAAATCAAATAATCTTGAGTATGGTGTAAAACATCTACAATATCACAATTCTTTTATCTACAACTATTCATCGTGCCGTTTATCATTTTTAATCTTTTGATAAGTTTATCATTCAAACCAAAATATTTTTTGCCCTTATTATCAGTTGAATACATGACCCATTTTATGTTTTGAAACTTTTTTTCTCGTTTTTTTTAAAACTATGTTTCAATAATAATTTTTTCAGCACTTGTTAAACTTTTTGCCTGGGATAGATTTTAGCTCTAAAACAGAATATTATATTGAAAATAAAGATATGTGTTTTCATAAAGAAAACTCCAGATCTTCTTTTATGGACATTTCATAATTTTTTTTAAAATTTCTCAGCACTGATACGGAATGATCGCAATCAATTAAAACAATCAAGTTAGTCCGACTCTAATTAGTCTTGAATTTACATTTTTTGCTACAAAGATTAAATCAGGGGACTCAGTGGGCAGGGTGAAAGTCTTCAGGGCCGGGTTGTTCAAAAGTGTATTAGACTTAATACCAGTATAACTTTGCGAGGTCACAATTCAATTTCTTTGTTACGCGACGTCATCTAGACCGGTATTAAGACTAATATACTTTTGAACAACCCACCCCAGGGCCGGTTGTTCAAACGTGTATTAGACTTAATACCGATATAATTAAGTCTAATACACTTTTGAACAACCAAGCCTAGGTCTGCCCCAGCCTTCCAACAGTGGGTCACGGGTTCACATCCCTCTCAAACACCGAAATTTACAAAAAAATTCTCTATGATTTTTTTACGTGTTCGCCCTGTGTGGAAGGAACAGCAGCTACCTGCTTATAGTTGACGTTTTTCTCCGGGCAAATAACCAGATTTCCTCCTCCACAAAACCTGACAGCGCCATCATTTATCAAAGTGACATAATCTTGAGTGTGCTGTAAAACATCAATCAAGATTAAATCAACTTTTATTTTCTTTCAGAAGAAAAGAATAAGAATTTAAATTTAATTCAAGTAATAAATAACATACCTGTTAAATTTTAAACTTGGTCGATGACAATTTTTACATTAAAATTCTTTTCCACTATAAATTCATAAGGTGCAATGCAGTCCTTATATAAGTTAATCTATTGCCTTGTTAAGGGGTATTGAATTATTTTTTGTGTCTATTTATTGGAATAATTGTTTTGCATATATTTTATCTTGTATCTGTATCATATATCTTTAGTTAACATGTGTTTATGTTAATGAAATACTCTAAAGTTTGTTCGTAAAAATGTTTTTGTGTTGTGCATAAAAATACACCAGTAATCCTCAAAGAATCGGAGTATTGTTCTGTTTTCAATCCCCAATAATTCGTACAGCGGTCGAAATAATCTATAGTTTAGATTAAAATGACATGAGCTGCTAAAATTCAGATTTTTAAAATTAAATCTGGTTCAACGTTTGAAGTATGTTGAAAAAAACTAAAAGATCCATGCATGAGAATAGTTAAAATATTAGCAGTTCATGTCACTTTAATTTAAAGAACTTTAAGCCTTCAATGTAAATTTTTTCAAAAGCGTAAAAGTGAATAATGGACAGGCTTTTCCTCCTTTTTAAGTGTTGACAAGAAAGCACTTTGATTTTGTTAATTTTCATTTTCGTTATTACTTTAAGGTATTCTAATCTAAGAATGTGTCAGCTCCAGGTTTTTAAAAAAATGCATTTTGAGTTTAAAATCAATTTGTTTGTTATAATATTAAAGGTAGTATGAATAGACGATATTGTGGAATATTTTTAATTCTCTTTCCCCATAAACATTTAAACCCTTTGATAAAATTTCTGGTGAAATCCGGTCTGTATTTAGATAAAGCTCTACCTCAATTCTAACCATTTAAACCCTTACATTGACTGGGATCATTTTTCGGTTTAGCAATGAGGGCGGGTTTGTCCATTTCAACAAAAGCAACAACAAGCTTTAGAAAGCAACATATAATGTCACTGCCGTGCTCTGTTTTGTCCAATCGTAGATTGTAAATAAAAACCTTTTAGACATGCTAAAGCAATCTCTATTCCCACTTGTACTACATACATACTTTGTGAAGATATAATTTATTACACTACCTTTGGCGAAGACCAACTTTTCTCCCTTATGCGGAGTTCACCACTAACCCTTTATCGTTATGCATGATTTATGTCTTTCTATATCTAAACTTGTGAAACAAAATTTCGGTCAACAGCATATTTGATTGTTTGCTCTGTGTCAGGCAGAGTTGATGTGAATACAATGATCATAATGATATCAATTTCAGATGTTATTTCCCTTGCTTTCTGTGGCCTAGACGCAGGCTACTTTTTTGATTCGGCTATTTTCGTTAATTTTTGTACGTAACATCTCACTCGGATATTCTAGGCGATTTAAAGGAGAAGAAAACAAAAAAAATACTTTATGGTTCAGAAGAAGCGCGCTTATTTTTCCTTTCCAATGGTACTAAACATATTTTTGCTATTTTTTTCATGGGACATGATGCAGTTTATAAAATACCGTATTATGTTACATACACAAAAGAAATTGGTCAACTTTCAAAATCTCCCATTTAAACCCAGGTTAATTTCACTGTCTTCAAAGCATTCCTATCTCCAGAAAATTGTTTTCAGTTTCTTAAAACTTACATTAAATTATAAAGGCTAGCACAAAAATGGTATGCGTGGCATATCGGAGAGTTACAAAGGCCTTGGAGAGGATAAATTTAACTTTGAAAGTTGACCAATCTGTTTTGCTTTTTTGCTTTTATTAACTTCACTGTCAGGTGTAAAAAAAAATCGCAAAAATATATGTTTGGTATCTTTGGAAAGGACACATTAGCGCGCTTCTTCAGAACCCTAAACTGATTTTTTTGTTTTCTCCCCCTTTAAGTAAGCCAAATAACCTCGGACAGATTAGCTGCAACATGTTTCAGAAAACGGCGTAGCGTCAGTTTTTACGTAACTTGCAATAGCGACATATCTACAGTATGGGTTGTTATTGCAGTTATGCAAAAACTTACGCCACGCCGCTTGTGAAACAGACCGGTCATTTTGAATGTAGCGACCAAAAAGGTAACTTCCAAACCATACTTTCCGTATTCTCTTAGGAGCCAATCAATGATAACGTAGGAAACTGAAACACTCTATTTATTAGCTTTCAGCCGCTATCAATTATAAGTGAAGCATTGGAGGAATCCAGATATATGTGCCGAAACTTTTCCTATCTCCCTTTGTGTTCACGGGATTGAATTAAAATAACATGCATGCCAACGGTGTGTCACAAACTATTTTTGGCACCCATTACCTAATGTATAAGTTCATAGCATAGAGAATGGAAAAACTTTCATACGGGCATAGAATTTACAATACTGAAATATTTTCTATAATGTATAGAGTAATCAGTCTTAGCGGAGGGCGTATGTTGAGTTTACTAAAACGCTGTTTCACGAAGCCGTCGCAAAGTGCGATCAATCGCCAGTTGCCATGACGTCGTATCTCTTTACTATGGTATCCATTGGCAACTATGCGTCATTTGCGATGCGATTGCTTTGTGAAACGAGCCCCTGGGCGTCCGAGAATGTGGACATCTATAGACGTAAGTCGAATGGGGAAAGGGCCTTCTTGAATATTTTCAGGAAATTGGTCTCTTTGCTCATTGGCGTTTGTGCTGGCGATTTTAAAAAAAATCCCGGAAATATTTACAATACAATGCATCATAGAACGTTTTTATGTTCAAGTTCAACAATGAAATTTTGCAGGATGGCTATTTAAACAGCTCAAAATGAGATGGTGGTATGCTTCCAACTGAAATTAGGCCTACGACTCAGTAATCTCACTCTGGAAACCTATGGATGGTCCATTAAACCGCGTGGCTCTTCATACAGTCGACACACTTTACCGCTTACCAAAACACTACACATGTGAAACCTTGGCACACAGTCTATAAGGTACACAGTTTGAGATTTCCACATTCCGAGCTCAGCAGCTCTCGATACGTTGGTTAAAAAGAAGCGCGTAAAATATCAATCTGACTAAAGTCGAGATGCTCATTGCTCTTTTCAATGACTAAAGTAATATAAATATATTAACCGACACTGATTGACCCGGACCAGGGCCAGGGTGAGAATCGAACTCGCGACTTAGGGTTACCGTCCCAATGAGCATCTCGACTTTAGTCAGATTGGTAAAATATTAGCTTCAGGTTTCTTGAGGTCAAGAGAAAAAAAGAGCTAGTGATAGACCGATCTGGGGAATAGTGTTTATCATAAGCGGAGGCCGGTTGGCGGAAATGATAAGACAAGCTGGCATTTAGTGATAGGTGCCATACTCTGGGGCCCGGGTTCGATTCCAGTTTCGGGCGTCACTCCAAAATCGGTAGAAAATTTCTGCCATTTTTCAAGAAAGTGTAATTCCAACAAATAACGATTTGGCTGGGCGTTCGTAACCGGGTGGCATATAGTTAGCCTTTGCAAATTTCTCGCTGTTCACCATTGACCCTACGGTAGTTGTATATTGGCATGATCAGCCATCCTCTGGTTGACCCAAAAGTCAGCAACCCAAAACTTGCAACAAGTTGTGCGACGGTTGACAATTTTATTGTTGCATAATGCCTGGTCTATCAACGCTTTATCTCAGTTGGATAGTCCCTTACCGGCAAATCAGTAAAACAGGATGAGACATCTGAGTGCGGCTAGTTGGATAGATGTCGGTGTTAACATAACATCGTTGGCCGTAAACTTATAAGTGATTGACTGGCGATACAAAAGTGGCCCAACATTAGATTAATGTCATCAGCATTGTTCAGACTTTACTCAGGTTTGGGTGGGGTTTGCGTAGCCATTTATTTTAGAAGCATACGGTCCTATGTTCGCCTTTTCTGCGTAACAATGCGATTTAATATATTCTTGATATTAAAACGTTATTTTATTTCCACTCGAATGAAAATCAACATGAAAAAGTATGGTTTACGGACATAAGAATTCTTAATTTTATGAAATGCTCATCACTGGAACAGAGGAAGTCCAAGAAAGCTTTCGGGACGGAATAAGCAATACAATTTGGCGAGATCATAAAATATACTCTTAAATGGTCTTCTTGCCTTGCGTAATGGTGAAACTTCCCATCCCCTTGAGTCGTTGATCAAGGGTGCTAACGTTTTAATAATTTAGAGAAATGATTTTTCACAGATACATATACCAACAGTACAGGATCTACCTAATATGCTTTGGCACGACATATATGCCGTTCGTTTTTTTATCTCTTGTATGTTGTCTTTACAGTTCCGTATCGAGGCGAACCTGATTCACATTCTACTGCTAAGGGGGTGTCTCGGGCACCGCCTACGGGCCTCTGTAGACCAACTGGCTCTTTTGTCAGGCTCCAGGGCCCTGTCTTACGAAGCTGGCGTAAAGTTGCGCATAGGCCTACAACATGGACCAGTTGCGACTAGGGCGTAAGTTCCTATAGGTTTAAAAATGGTTTACGTCCGACGTAACTTACGCCAGCTTCGTTAGACAGGGCCCTGGACCCTGTTTCACAAAGCCGCGTAGCGTAAGTTTTTACGTAAATGCCTTAGCAACCCATACTGTAGAGATACGTTAGTAAGAAAGTTACGCAAAGAATACATCTACGCCGCTTTGTGAAACAGGCCCCTGGAGCCTGTTTCACAAAGCGCCGTATCTTAAGTTTTCACGTAAATGCCATAGCAACCATGCATACTGTAGATATCCGTTGCTATGGCATTTACACAAAAACTTACGCTACGCGGCTTTGTGAAACAGGCTCCCGACTGATACAGATGTAGTCAGTTGTGAAGCGATGATTTAGCCAATTGAAAACCTTATATGTACGGGAGCTTCTGGGCCATAGACAGCTGGGAATTTCTTGAAAAGGAAAGGAAATATTGAATCCGTCAACGCCCATTACACACTTACTATTTAAAATACATTTGTGCTGCCACAAACATCCCTTACCTCCTATTCTGCCCCCCCCCCCGCCCCGTTGCACCTTCCCGCCACTGTTGAAGGTACACGCATACGGTTTAGGGATTTTAGGACTGTTTCTTGCTTCGGTCATGACATGGCAGAAATTGTCTAAAATTTGTAGTAACAAACTGAACGTAAGTACAAAAGATTTTTTTTGTTCGTTTGGTTGGTTTGGAGGGGGGGGGGGGGGGAGGGGGGGGGGCAGTTGTTTTGCATGAATTTTCGAAACAGAATTATTCTCTGATTGGCCACACAAAGTCTAACGAACGCCTGTACTGTAGTGCATGTGCTTCAAGTTCTTTCATAATGCAATCTGTCTTGAATTGTTGACGTCACAGCACGACTGATGGATGACACTAACGTTGGCAAACTTATAGTTCTTTTTGAACGATGACTTGAGTTGACCCACTCATGATTTTTTTTACTTCGCGCTTTGTTGAACATTCTCTTAAATAATTAAATCGGTCTGCTGATCTGCATAGAGTGCGCCCTAACTAATAAGATTAACATTTAAAAAAGCTAGACAGATCTTTACGTAAATCGTTTCTGACCTTGGATTCTGGGGTCCCCTTGATAATGTTCTCTAGCTTTGTCATTATTTGAAGCCCTCAACCTGTATTCGGGCCCAGATTTAAACAGTAGTTGACGTCAGGACGTTCTGTAGATATGATAAAATATGACCTTATGTTTAGCCCTAGAGTTACGTACACGAGTTATGGGCCTACATACGTTAATTATTGGCCAATAAAGTTGTTTGAGTCACCAACCAATATTGATATACCCATATGTGAGGAGAGCCGAGCATCTGGGCTGATAGATTTTACAATTATTTTCGTTTCTTCTTACTTTTTACTCAAATAATTTTTTTAAAACTGTTGCCAATTTTTGGACTTCATATAATAAAAACATCCCAAAGACCCTCCCCTCTCGGCCTCTCCCATGCACAAATATTATATTCGGTTCACTAAAAAACTAATTATACTTGTCGTTGAGATAACGAAGTAGGCCTCGGGTTTGTTTTAACAGGCTGATTTTAAATAACCGGGACGCCTATTTCAATTGTCGTGATTTTGTAAATTTTCAACGTTATATCTTGTACCATTTTTATCTTTTATCATATAGATCCGCTATCAATTGATTTTGTTTTATTTTTAATTTGTATTGTATAACCATAGAATTAACGTTAGCCTATACGTCATAGGAATTTCAATACCGAAACCGTATGGTCCATATGCAAATAAATGAATTACAAAAAGGTAAGCAATGCCCTAGGGGTTCACGTGAAAAGCACATGCAAACTTTACTTTTTTACATAGAACGTTATGGTCTGGATTTTTGTTGTTAATGTTATATACTTTACTAGGTTGCATGCCATGTGTGTATTTGTCCAACCCCCTTTCTTATACATGTTTCATTGATTGGGACTTTGTCCGACACTTAAGTAGAGTGTTACTTTGGACAAAGACATGAATTTACGTGTTATTATCAAGTTCTATTTGTTAGGGGTGTGTATGGGACTATGAGTTAATATATTCAACCACACATAGCCACCTTTGACATAGCACCTCAACTCAGAATGTGAACTCATTCGTTTCTTAAGCTGTTGCGTTCATCTGATTAATTCACCAAACGAACCCTTCCAAATTTGAATGATTTCATTTATGCGTTAAGACAATGCAGACGGTTCCATATTTCTTGACGATTTGGATTATTTTACCTTCAGTTGTATGCGATTTTTGCCTGACATTTACCGAAATGGAAGAAGCAGACGACAGTGTGGTCATATCCTTTAAGAACATGTCTCTTGACTCAGTACCTGCCAACATCCCCGCAAACGTCACTCATTTAGATCTATCCTTCAATGATATTTCTTCGTTATCGGATGGTGGACTTAGATTTTCTCATTTGCGAAGTTTAAACTTCGCTTCTAATGATTTGAATACTCTTCAAGATGGCGTCTTCTCGGAGCTTCCCAGTCTACAGTGCATCGATCTGAGTGCGAATAGTCTCCAGGAAATTCAACCGGGCGCTTTTCGTGGTCTACAAAATTTGCAGATCGCCAGGTTTAGACAAAACCATCTTGTTTCATGGGATTTTAACGTGCTAAGGGATTCAGCAACTAGATTAACACGGCTTGATTTGTCGAAAAATAGAATCGAATCTTTGAACTCATCCAATGGCTCTTTCCCGTTGATGGAATATTTCAATCTAAGTGGGAATCGTCTTGATGCTTTGGTGTTGGATTTATTTGATGGACTAGATCATCTAGTTGCACTGGACCTGTCCGATAACAATATCTCGTACATCGAAGAGCACTCTTTTGTGAATTTGACTTCCTTGGAAGTTCTAGACTTCAGTTATAACAAACTTAGTTCCCTTAACGCTGGAACGTGCGGGGGACTTAAGAAACTGCAATCCTTAAACATTGGCTTCAATACTTTACAACGGTTACCTCAAACCTGTTTAAGTTTCTTGGAAAAGTTAGAAGTTTTATTTATAAGTGGGAATAATTTTACGGACCTACCTGCGACAAGTTTCGCCAATAATTCGCGCATAAGGTCCTTGGAGATTTCACACTGTGGCTTGTTAAAATCCATTTCTCCTCTTGCTTTCAACTCGTTAGAAAATCTTACTGAATTACAAATTACGTTTAATCCTTTATTAGCAAACCTTGATCAAATCAATTTTTCCAACTTGAAAAAAATAACGAACTTATCTTTGGATTCCAACAAGCTTCTAAAAACTTTACCAGAGATTCATTTCACTAAATCGGACAGCCTGAGAAAGTTTTCGCTGAGAAATCTGGATTTACAATGCGATTGTGATTTAAAGTGGGTCAAGGAGGAGATTAAATGGAGTGCCTCAGTCCATGTCGATTTGACTAACTCAACGTGTCTTTACCATCCGTCCAAGAGAAGACCGTTGTTAACAGAGGTATCTGTGGATGAAATGGTGTGTGACGTACCAATCGTCATAAGTTCTTCTCTTTCAACGGAACCCCCATTTACAGCCTCATTCCAGGTAATTAAATATGTTAAATAAAGTTATATGGAAGTATTTAAAAAGGAACGAGCTTCCAGAATTCAGCCCCCTCCCTCCCTCCGTAATAAAATACTTGCAAAGAAATTCTGACAACGTATAAGGCAGCAAGGCTTATCTGAAGACAGAAAACATTTCCAAGATGGCCGCCAAAATCACGTTGGTCAAAATATTGTTTTGGCGATATTTGGTTCAAGCCAATGTTAATCTTCAAAGTTCCAGAAAATTTAACAGCAAAGAACATTTGTTTACCAGGATAAAATGAAATTTCTCCATCCTTTTGTTTATACTGATTTATACGCTCATAACTTCTTGTAGAAAAAGGTAAAAAAACAAAATTTTTGGTTTTGAAATCAGAAGTATACTTTCACTATTATAATGGAGCCGCTTTGATAAAGCCGCCTTGCCTGCTTGCAAAGGACCAAATGTCATTGGTATAATATATTTTACATTTAGCCAACTTTAGCTAACTGCCGACGAAAATATATATAGGGGATAGACAATAATATCGTCAAATTCGAACCAATATTTTTTTTTATAAAGAGCCATTTTTTCCGGGGTTCCCATTGCCAAACTATGGAAGACGGATGAGGACAGTCGCGCCGCGTTTTGGCGACCTGTAATAACACGCGGCACGAGAAAACGAGAAAACGCCAAAACGGCTAATTCTCTAGAGATATTGCCGTGTTGGCGTTTTCTTGCGCCGCGTTTTCTCGACCTATTAAAAAATAATAACACGCTAAATTGAAAGGTTTCGAGATTTTTAAAAATCAGCTCTTTTTGTTTTTTCGCATAACTCTTTTATCCAGGCCGAGAAAACGCGGCGCGATAAAAAGCCAAAACGGAAATATCTCTAGAGAAATTGCCGTTTGGCGATTTCTCGTTTTCTCGCGCCGCGCGTTAAATTTAGTCGCCAAAACGGTTCGTTTTGGCGATATCTCGTTTCCGCGTGTTCTGTTAGGTCGCCAAAACGCGGCGCGAGAAAACGCCAAAACGGCCGGAAGCTCGTACATTTATATCTTTCCAGCCGATTTGTTGCGAAGGACAAATTGTAGGCTATGTAATATTTAAAGCATCAATATTTTCGTGGATATTTTTTGACTTCCTGACATTGGAAGTAAAGAAGTCTTTGAAGTTAAAGTATTGATGTAGTAATGATTTAATTCATTTGTGAGTTGTGCACCTTGCAAGTGATTTTTTTTTAATCATGGGAGAATGTACGAGCTTCCGGCCGTTTTGGCGTTTTCTCGCGTCGCGTTTTGGCGACCTAACAGAACACGCGGAAACGAGATATCGGTTTTGGCGACTAAAATTAACACGCGGCACGAGAAAACGAGAAATCGCCAAAACGGCTAATTCTCTAGAGATATTGCCGTTTTCTCGCTCCGCGTTTTGGCGACTTAAGAAACGCGCGGCACGAGAAAACGAAAAGTCGCCAAAACGGCAATTTCTCTAGAGATATTGCCGTTTTGGCGTTTTCTCGCGCCGCATTTTCTCGCCCTGGATAAAAAAGTTAGGCGAGAAAACAAAAAGAGCAGAATTAAAAAAATCTCGAAACATTTCAATTTAGCGTGTTACTATTTTTAAATAGGTCGAGAAAACGCGGAGCGAGAAAACGCCAAAACGGCAATATCTCTAGAGAATTAGCCGTTTTGGCGATTTCTCGTTTTCTCGTGCCGCGTGTTATTACAGGTCGCCAAAACGCGGCGCGAGTGGCCTCATCCGTCTTCCATACCAAATACACTCATACGTCATTGTCAAAAATGATGCACTGAGCTATTTTGTCACCCGAAGCATAAGATGCGATCATTTATCATTATTTCTTTTTTATTCCATATGGAAAAAACTCCCTCAAGCAAAATGTTGTGAATCTTGCAAACGAGAGCAAGATCACGTTGGCGGATAACTTGAGACACACCCCTTTATATAAACATAATTTAAATATGTAAAAAAGTATATATGCAGTCAGGAATAACCTTCACGGTAGTTGAGATTGATTGAATGTTATGGGAAACCCATAAAGGAGAACAATTTGTTTCTATGACGCCGAGAACATACGCTCCATCGGGTTTGCATCGTACAAGAAAGACAAAAGTATAAAAAAAAAATCGGTCCAGATTTCTAGGTATGGGGAAACCCCCAAACTGTACTTCTGCACCGAAGCTATATTGTTATATATTTGAAAGCAAGGAGCGGGTGGGAAGGGTGTACTTTTAGAAATTTATCAATGCAGAATTTAGCTAAAGTACTGAAAAAGGCAAAAAAAACTTGGTTATTAAGTTGTCAAAAAAGCGAAGAGAAATTCATCGTTTTATTCAGATTTTTTTCGAATATATTGGACTGCAGATATTGCTTAGCTCCAGAAAATTGTTATCAAGTGTTTCTCAGCCTCTGTATGGGACTTTTCATCATATCTATGTTATTTTGGTCAAGAAGATTTTCCATGAGTCGTGTGCTTTAGTGCTTATAAGCATATATAGTCTAGTCACATTACGGTTTATGCCCCCCCCCCCCCCTCCCTCCGTAATTAAAGATTTGACAAGAAATTCTGATAAGTAATGAAGGCAGTAAGGCTTATCTAGAAAAAGTAAACATTTTCAAGATGGCCGCCAAAAATCATATTGGTCAGAAATAGACATAATATGAGCGTGGATTTGGCTAACTTGGTATTCAGGCAAAAAACACTTAAACGATCAAACCCGATGGTATATATTTTATCACGGAAATTCAACATGGCGTCACATTACAGTAGCAATTCTAACGCCAATTAGCAGGGCTACAACTTTTGATTCAGATTGAAAATTTTGTTAAACTCTTCGCTTTAGGATACAGGCAGAATTTAACTGTCCAACTCTTGTTGAAATCTTCGCTTTAGGATAAGGCGGTATTTAACTGTCCAACTCTTGTTAAAATCTTCGCTTTAGGATAAGGCGGTATTTAACTGTCCAACTCTTGTTAAAATCTTCGCTTTAGGATAAGGCGGTATTTAACTGTCCAACTCTTGTTAAAATCTTCGCTTTGGGATACAGGCGGTATTTAACTGTCCAACTCTTGTTAAACTCTTCGCTTTAGGATAAGGCGGTATTTAACTGTCCAACTCTTGTTAAAATCTTCGCTTTGGGATACAGGCGGTATTTAACTGTCCAACTCTTGTTAAAATCTTCGCTTTGGGATACAGGCGGTATTTAACTGTCCAACTCTTGTTAAAATCTTCGCTTTGGGATAAGGCGGTATTTAACTGTCCAACTCTTGTTAAAATCTTCGCTTTGGGATACAGGCGGTATTTAACTGTCCAACTCTTGTTAAAATCTTCGCTTTAGGATAAGGCGGTATTTAACTGTCCAACTCTTGTTAAAATCTTCGCTTTAGGATAAGGCGGTATTTAACTGTCCAACTCTTGTTAAAATCTTCGCTTTGGGATACAGGTGGTATTTAACTGTCCAACTCTTGTTAAAATCTTCGCTTTGGGATACAGGCGGTATTTAACTGTCCAACTCTTGTTAAAATCTTCGCTTTGGGATACAGGCGGTATTTAACTGTCCAACTCTTGTTAAAATCTTCGCTTTGGGATACAGGCGGTATTTAACTGTCCAACTGACGGTAGCACTTACATCTTGATAATGTACCATTATCTATACCCAGGTTACTTTTTCTAACATTGGTCGCCCCGTGATCTATTGGAGTCTACCAAATGGACTTACCTTGAAATCAGAACCAGGCAGGATGAATTTCACCATAGACAACACGGTTGGTATTTTGTGTGTGTGTTTTTTTTTTTAAATTAAAACTTGTCTCAACAGTATTGAATCTTTCTATTTTCATCCACAACCCCTTTTCTCTTCAGACTTTAATATGACCATCACTGTGCTATGAAAAAAAAGAAGGTCAGGGATTTCCTTTGGGAAAAGACCCAGGTTCAATGTTGGTGGAATAATCTCAAGTGCGTTGTAAAACATCACCCAATGCATCAATTCTCCTGCGTGAATAGAGCAGCGGGTGGCAATACGCCGCATTCTATTATGTGAATTTATTTTTAGCTTTAAAAGTAGCATACGCTGTCAAAATTTGCGTTTTGTTTAGAAACTCTTGTCAAGACGATAGCAGTGTTTGAAGTTCGGAAAAGCTTAGACCATTGGCGATGGAATAAGAAAATGCCCATGTGTGGCCTACACGAGCTGAAATACTGTTAAAAAAGTAAACGTGACAAACGTTCATTCATACAATGCCTATAGGACTACTTTAACGGACATTTTTGAGACTATTAGCAATAAACAGTCTTAAATTTGTACTCCTTGAGGAAATATCCGATGATTTCAAAAAATGTTTTATTAAAGCAAAAATGTTTCGATTTTGAAAGCTCATACCACTTCACTAAAAATCCAATGCCTGTATGCCTTTTTATTCCTAACATCAAACGGTTTCCTTCAATTTTTAGACGTTTGTTGATACCTCCAACGTTATTGTTTCTTCCGTGATAGTGTGTACTTTGAACATATCCAGCATCGATGAAGACATGTACGGCGTCTACACAAGCACCGCATCTAATATGGCGGGAAACACATCACATGCTTTTGAGTTAAACTCGGAGTCTTTTGGTCTTCCTGCAGGACAATTAGCATCGGTCCAACTCTCAGTGGCGTTGTCTGTTGTTCTGGCTGCTTTGTTTCTCGTGGCCATGGTTTGCTTCTTGAATATCAACCACAAAAACGTCAAACCAGAGACGAAACAGCTTCTTGAAAACGGCGATGATGACGCAAAGCAGGAATCCATCAATGGTCAGCGGAAACGAACCTCTTACGCAACAGACAACTCGTCTATCCCGTCGACATCTACAGGGACTGGCTTAAGCATCGAAATTGAGTACCCAGACCCTGTTAACGAATCACACGAAAACAAAGCATTTCAATCGGACGAACCCGGATTGTCTACAAGGCTTTAACATTCTAAGAAGTGACGATGGACGTTTTCGTGGGGGAAATGAACCGTGTGTTTTAGTGTTTGTATATATATATATAGATTCTCACTATTCATGTTCTTCCATATATTGACACTTCATAGACATGAAGCCTGGTGACGTTACCCGAAACACTATGGGATATATAATGGAGGTATTTTGATGTGACAGGCCATTGTAGCGACACTCATGGTTGCATGCCTATACTTTTCCGTACAGAATACTTTCCCTCTGTCATTTGGATTTCCTCTTAATACCTCCGATGACGTCATTAAACGAACGGTCTATTCTCCATATAAATATGTGGCATCTGACATCTGCCTGCTATTAAACCAAAGGTAAAAATGGAACAAACATGTTCTTCGAATTGTATGTTGTATAATTCAAGTATACTGATTCATTTAATGATTTGTTAGTTAAGGTTTATATCTAAAGCATTATTTTTGAGCTAAGATCGATGTAAGATCTTTTAGAAGTTATTTTGAAAAATGAAACGAAAGCTCTGTGGTATAACTCATTCATATTACAGATGACTATGGAACTAATCACTAAATCGGACGGATGGCTGCCAGTTACCACCGGAAGGTCGTGGGTTTCCTCCGGGCATAGAGCCCAGTTTCCTCATACAATAAAACTGGCAACGCCGCCATGTAAGTGAAATAATCTTGAGCGCGGCGTAAAACACCAAACTAAACAAACAACAACCAAAGCGGACGTTGTTACAGGAAAGAAGACAGACTCATTTCAAATCTTTATTTAGCTTTAGCTTCTGTGATGGGAGTCTAAGTGTCGTTCAATATCGATCAATATCGTTCAATATTTGTTATCAGGGTTTCATTAAATAAATATATATATAAAAAAGAACAAATAATAAAAAAATCTTCAGCATTGAGTGACATTTCCATTTCAGATAAAAGCGTCCCTTTATATACCCCCAAAACTTCTACATATAGTTTTATTATTAAAACTAAAACAGGCCGGGTGATATGCTATTTTATTGCAGTCCCTACTTACATGTAGACCCAAGTCCTTCATTCCATGAGGCATAGTTGGAAAACGGTTATGCCTGTGTTTATTTATTGCTTGGTTGGTTGTTTTAGCTTATTGGCGCGGATTATTTAGTTTGCACGCTCATAAATTGCGCATGGTAAATTTAAGATCCCGAAATTTACTTTAACAACAACAAAAGTATTTTTTCCTGTGTGTATCTGCAGAAGCGGCTCGAATTGAAAATGCTTTGGGCGTTGCATATTCTCATTTTCCGAAGGATGCCAATCATTTGGTTTGTTGGAAAGTGTCTTAAAACTGTTATGACCACAGGAGCAATTTTACTCTATCTGAGAAAACTTGCTGGTGTTTTAGAGTATATCTTTCGCGCAAAGACAATGGCGTCAGTTATGTAAGAAGTATTAAAGGGCATAACACCTCCTTCCTGACCCGAGCAACCTGACTATAAGTCTGGATGCCCTTGACCTCAGAGCTTAATTTTGCCCTCCTGCTATAATTATTCAAAATCAAGATTAATTTATTTGTAAACTCTAAAACACACGGGCACAGGGAAAATCCTCTTGTGTAAAAAAATAATTTATTAGTTCATTTGATTATTTCCCCCGTGGCAAACTGACGCAGGTTCTCTCGCGCCAACAATTTAAAACTTGTAGACCGACCTGACATATTTAAATTATAGCCGTAAGTATATCAACTTTTAGTGTGTCACTGGGTCCACGAATTGTTTTAATATAGCCAGTTGTGTTATTTAATAGTTGAGACAAAACAAAGAGCTGGTTATACAATCGTCTTTGATGACGTATCTGGTTACAGTTAAGATACAAAGATCACTATCTTTCGTCAATAGTTAATACATTAACCATGCCACTGATCCGGACATTACTGGAACGTACGTGATTTGACACAGAATATCTCCATCATCGCCCACACGTTCTGTATCTTGTAATAAAGCCAGTTTCCAAATGTCTGGAAAAGAAATATAATGAAAGGTTCTTTCCTTCATATTATTTCTGCCAACTACACCATGCATGCACACGATATCAACTGGACTCTAAAATACATGCTCGTGATGCTCTAATCAGGATATTGTTGTTTTAAAATCCTAGATTTCATAAATTTGGTCATAATGTCGGCACTGATAAAAAGCCGAAGCATCTTTGCGGCCATTAACCCTCATACGATTATCCACTCTCCGCAATGAGACAATATCGTTGAACCTAGTTTTGGGGCTGACATGGAGGCTCAATCTACACGAGCCTTCAAAAATACCTCGAATGTACGAGAATCTCGTGTGCGATACCTGCTAGATATGTTCTAAATTTTCACTTTGGATTTTGTGAAAAACTTCCGTGGGCATAAACTTGATGTCTGTGGTGTTGGATGGGCCATCTCTCAGGGATAACTGTGATAGAACAGCTAATCTCCCGACGGATAAGGAGTTTTACACATAAAAAAATGTTTCAACCCTGGCGACCCCAACATGCAATCACACAAAGATTGCAATTACAGTTTGGCCAGGAGATCCAACCGAAGGAATCAGGACACGAGAAAAGTAGAGATAGGTTGGATATCTGAAGATAGGTAGTCGCCAGTGAAATGCTTTGGCGAGTCTGGACGATGAGAAAATTTCGCTTAACTGATATGGCAAAACGGGTTTTTACTTACATGCTGCACTCATTTCAAATTATCACAATCAGGATGGGGCATATGTTGGGGTGGCTCTGTTTTACTTCAATTTGATTATGATATTTTTTAAAGAATGTAGTCGAACATTAACATCTTGTGGCCAAAATAATTATTAACCCTCCAAAAATGTGCCCCGCTATTTATTACATTAAAAAAGTTTGAGCTCTATATCGAGTTGCATGAAAAAACTCTTGGCCCCTTCTTAAATACATCGGCCTCGCCCCAAAATAAATTTTGCCTGGTCCCTTAGAAAAATACCCATTTCAGTGGGCAAAGTGTACAACATCTATATAAATTTTGCCCCCCTGATTTGGATATTTCCGACTATGACAGTTGGGTACTGCAAGGTTCGTTCCTTCGTTCGACCATTGTTGTTTCCTCTTTCTTCTCATGCATTTACGATATTGTGACTTATGTGTATATGATGGTCAGAAAAATACCAATATGTGTATAGGTTTCATTGAATCCAATATAGTTCACAAAACTCGTAAACATGAGAAATAATTAAACATTTTTCCCATATATTTCAATTTTCAAGATACGTTGAGATAAATATAAAAGTATAAAGAGCCTGTCTTTGAAAATAAATGAACAGAAAATGTGTGCTTATAACGGACAAATGTTCCAATAGCCGGGATGTATGAGTACATTTTAGGGTATCCAGACATTTCGGCCTGGGACATTTCGGCCTGAGACATTTCGGTACAGTACATTTCGGCCTGGGACTGTTCGGCCTGGGACATTTCGGTCCAAAGTGAAAAAGGGGGCATTTCGGCCTACCTTGGTTTTAATTATATTTGATTAAACATTTTCTCATTTCTTCCTCTTATTCTATATGGATATATATATGCTCATTAAGTTGAGCTCAAGTTGATAAATTTATCTAACCACAATAGGTTACATATATAGCCCACCACTACATAACGCCAAGCATCATGGGATCAATCACAGGCTTCCATCTGATAAGGTGACCAGCAGGTACATTCTGAAGCTGGCCACATACTGAATGTTCAGGAAGTCACAACAGAGATAATCTTTCCCTCTTTGATTACCTACCCTTATCATGCTTAATATTGCTCATCTTATTCTTACAGGTTTATTTTTGTGGATAAAGCTAGGAAGTTTACATCACTATACAATATATTTCATTGAGCCAAACTGCCCAGGATAGACAAATTTATTCATATTTTCTTGTTAAAAGTTGTATAATAAAGTAAAAATTGTCTGCAGCACATTCCAAGGCTTTACGCATAAACTAAAAAGTGAAAGCTTTGAAATTCATACCGTTTTGTAATTACCTGTAGTAAAAAAAAAACAGAAAACATGATAATAGAGTATTGTACTAGAAACAATGGAATTTTTATTTTTAAATTATTAAAACAATAGTAAGATTGTCCAGAAGCCCACTAGTATTACTGTTATAGCTGAAAAATTATTGCTGAATATGAAGAAAGAAATGAGAACATATACAATTAAATAGAATAAAAACCAAGGTGGGCCGAAATGTCCCCTTCATCACTTTGTGCCGAAATGTCCAAGGCCAAAATGTCCCAGGCCGAAATGTACCGTACCGAAATGTCCCAGGCCCAAATGTCCCAGGCCGAAATGTCCCGGATCCCATTTTAGGGGTTTTATTTGCTAATAGAAAAGTACCTACGGGCACATTTTCAAGATTGGCAACAGCGGAAAAACTATCATTTTGCACATCTTGATAAAATGAGGAACAAATAGAAAACCCTGTTTCACAGGTTTTCTCGATATTTGGTAGGTTATACGACTTTACGGCATCACCACAAAGTAAGTTTTGTGAAAAAAAGCACGTGCTTTCGACACCTAGATGTCGATATCTTTTCATGACACAAAACTTTTTTTCTGATGGTGCCTTAATTATTTTGGATATAAATGGGTCCTGCATTTACAGAAAGTTTCAAACGGCCCTTATAACTCAAAATGTTATACAGTTTTCATCCCACGTTTTTGGCCTGGTGATCCAGTCGTCCTCACGCTTATCGGGTGTCACTGAAGGCCTTGGATACTTCCTTCACCCAGTGACATACATCTTCATGTTCCGATCATCGTGACCTATGTCACAGAATCCATTCTCAAATTTCATACACCACCCTCCTAACCTATATTCATGTTAGCCATCACATTCCATTAAAAGTACGACTGTCTGTCCACCCTTCGCTCGTCTGGGCTAAGGAAACATATCTGTAACGTCCGTCCGTAAGTCTGTCTCTCTGTAGGATATCCGTTTTGGCTACGGACGCATATATCTCAGATGTCCGTCCGTAGGTCTGTCTGTAAGTCTGTCCGGCCAAATAAACCTGTCCCTGTGTGTGTTCGTTTGTCTTGGCCACATCAACGGAATCTCTAACATCCCTCCATAAGTCTGTCTCCCTGTATGTTACCTGTTTTGGTGCAAGAAACATATCTCTAAGGTCCGTCCATACGTTTGTGTATCTGTATCAAATCTTTCAATGGCATTTAGAAGTTAAAACCCCCGACCTTCGGCGAGTACGGCTCATAACCTGTGAATCTATAGGTAATGTGATTTGGGTAAGGAAGTATGTATGCCAGACGTCCGTCCGTAAGTCTGTCAGTGTGACGTAATTTTCTCTTTGTTCTTCCATACTTATCGCGCATGTTGTATGTTATGCTTTTTGCAAGCCAGTAGACGGAGTTCACTCATGCATGGCCGCTGCCTAGTAAAGTCAAGTTGAGTTCTACAGTGTTTCAGTTGTCTTCGTTGTCTCTTCTTATGCCGCAACTTAGATACAAACGTAACATGGTGTCAGAAGTGGGATTCGAACCCACGCCTACATTCGTGGGTCAGTATGTTCGTTCATATTGGCCAGGGAAACAACATCTAAGTCAATCTCTTTGCAGGTTCGTTTGTCTTGGCCAAAGTAACAACATCTCTAACATACGACCATAAGCCGCTCGGTATATCTTTGTTTGTCTGGATTAGGGAAAAATCTCTGACGCCCGTCCGTAAGTCTGTCTCTTTGAAGATTCTTGTGTCAAGTATGTCTCCGGTATCCGTACGCCCCTTAGTCTATCTGTTTATATGTTTGTCTTTCTTCGTCTCTCTAATGCATCTTTTGGTCGCTAGTTTGTGTCACTGCAGCTTGAACTATGGCGTGCGAGAAGATTTGTAGGTCTGAATGTATGATCTCTTCTTGATCCCGCAGTGTTGCAAATGGTTCCGGGGGGCCTCCGTGGCTCAGTAGGCAGATCGTTGAACGCTCAATCCGACAGCCTTCCACCAATGGGTCGCGGGTTCGTATCCCACTCAGTCCAAAAAATTGGAAAATTTTCTGATTGGGTTTTCACTCGAACGACCTATGTGGGATGGTTGCCAGCTACCAACGGAAGGTCTTGGGTTTCCTCCGGGCATAGAGCCCGGTTTCCTCCCACAATAAAACTGGCAACGCCGCCATGTAAGTGAAATAATCTTGAGCGCGGCGTAAAACACCAAACAATCAATCAGCAAATGGTTCCAGTACACAGTTTCCACACTTCCATAGTGTATGTCAGAAAACATGCAAAATGCTCCCTGTCCTATCCTTTTTTTTCTCTAACTAAATTCCCCCCTCTGTTGCCATGTACAATTTCCGTTCAAAAGACTTCTCATGAGGTGCTGAATGCATCATTAAGTCATTTGATTCAACGAAAATTAGGGAAGATGTGTCAAAACATTGACATTACCGCAAATGGGAAATGAAACTGTGCACTCCAACCTGATGCCTATCATAAAAGAAGGCTGGTTGGCTGAATAGATAAGACAACCGACATTTAGTGCTGGCAGTACACTGTAAGTGTCATATTCTGAGACACTGGTTCGATTACGTAACTAAACATTGGTAGAAGAATCTTCGATAGAGTATACCTCCAAAAATAAAGAGAATACGAGACTACTGTTATACTTACTTTCTAGAAAACACTAACTAATTAAACTCATGCATTCATCTATGAGAGGTATGTTAATTACGTTAATAGAGGGGATACTAAATGTCCACTGTAGTATCTAGGTATTTTTTTTAGAAGAGGTCGCTTGGCTGAATGGATAAGATAGCCGACATTTAGTGCTGGCGATAAATGTCATACTCTGACTAGCGGGGTCGATTTTTATTATTACTATTTTAAAACATTAACATCCGACGTAAGACTGTGCCTGGTTGAAACGTAATGTTGAAGGTTCCAATGAGAGTTAAGACATGGCATTAAACTTGCCTCGGGCGCAGATGTTTTGAGAAACAGGGGGCCGTTTCACGTAGCCGTCGCATAATGTGATCAATCGCAGTTGCCATGACTACATATTTCTTCACTATGGTATCCATTGGCAACTACGCTTCGTTTGCGATGCGACTGCTTTGTGAAACGAGCCCCGGACCTTACCACATGACATATCCTACGCAAGGTGCGTTGACCTTAAACTGACAAAGCCCAATTAAGGTTCCCTCCCCACTAAACATGGCAACGTTGCCACTGAAATACTCACGAATCGGACACAATCATTAATAAATTCATTGTCATTCAAATTCTTTACGTGTAGGCTTATGTTTGGTGAAAAGGATGAATATACAAACGTACATAAAGGGAAGTATATCACAACTGTATTTACATTCGTATAGATTTCACTCTGAAACAGTTATTTCTGCATTTCCACGATGGTCGAATTGGTTACCAGAGAAAAATATGGGAAATAAACAAGGATATTGATTACATTTACTGAGTATTGACCCCTTTCTCCAACAGCTACAAAAGAATTAAACAAACGCAAATGATTTTTTGTTTAAAATAGCTAGCCGAACTCATGTGTCTCATCTTGTTTTATTTACTTTCCGGTCTAGCTCGAAAAGCTCGCCTTACAAACAAAACATTTTAGGTTGAAATGCTTTAATGTTAGTTGAATGTAATCAATCCGGTTCATATTACAGTTGATAGGACTTTCTGACTAAAATATAGATCAACAGAAGTTAACGTTCTAGATGTTTTATTGGACAGTCTTGGGAAGGCGGTCCTTGTTTGGCGAACGCTTCTATAAATACAGTAACTAAATTCTACAATCCCATACATTTTAGAGGCATGTTATATCTTTACAGAATACGTAAAATTGTCATTGTAACTTCCTTTATTCTGGGTTACGTTCATTTGCCTTCGTGGTAACGTTGGTTTGTAATCTGTTGGCGCATTTTTTGCTAACAAGTGAAACTTTGAACTAGATGGATCGCACAGTTGCTGTAATCGGCGGTGGCAGCAGTGGTCTGGCGGCAATCAAATGTTGCTTGGACGAAGGTTTACGGGTAGTTTGCTTCGAGAGGTATTCAGATATAGGCGGAATTTGGAACTATCGGGAGGAACCCGAAGAAGGCCGAGCCAGTGTCTACAAATCATGTGTAATCAACACCAGCAAAGAAATGATGGCATATAGCGACTTTCCAATGCCCACAGAGTTTCCTCCCTTTATGCCACACCATAAACTTCTCGAATATCTCCGTCAGTATGCCGAACATTTCAATCTTACCAAACATATTCGCTTCAACACGTCAGTAAATGAAATTAAACAGGCCCCGGATTATATCACTTCGGGTCGATGGATTGTTAAAACCCAATCCACTGACGGTGTGAGAGAAGAGACTTTTGATGCGGTTATGGTCTGTACCGGCCACCATAGTGTACCACATATGCCCTCTTTTCCCGGAGCGGACAGCTTCAAAGGAAGATCCTTTCACTCTCAAGAATACAGAACTCCGGACTGTTTCAGGAACAAAAACGTGTTAGTTGTAGGTAAGTCGTCACATTGTGCAGATTGTACCTTGTGAAACAAACTAACTATACGTTTTGCACTCTTTATCTGTTAATTTGAATTAAACTTTAATTGTGTTACAGCCTCAACCTTTAATCTAATATATTTATAGGGTATTTTAGTTTTTATGTACACTATTCCATATGGCGATCTGGCCTTACACCGTCGTACGATACATTCCATCAAGCAAACGCAAATTTAACAAATGGCCGTAAATTGGGCGCTTTTCCGTATCCCAACTTTAATGCCTGTTTATTTATTTTGAAACATACATATGGATACCGATGTAACAATTCTAGTTTGCCTTTCCCTATCAGGTATTGGGAACTCAGCTGTAGACATCGCTGTGGATGCGTCCAGTCAAGCCTCCCAAGTGTTCGTGAGTACACGAAGAGGGGCGTGGGTGGTCGGACGGAGGGGTTTCTGGGGCTTGCCCAATGACATGTTAGCCAACAATAGAGCACTCTTTTACTCTGGGAAAACCGCCATGCAATGGATGGTGGAGAAGATGGCTAACTTCCGGTGTGATCACGAGGTCTATGGTCTTAAACCGTCACACAGGTACGTTGAGTTTTAACGTGAATGTTTCATTGTTTTCTGTTACTTGTAAACTCATCAATAAATATTGTTTGAAAGAAAAAAATATATATAACTAAGATCTCAAACATCAAATCATTTAAATTGTCCATCCATCGTGGAATCCTCACTCTTAAATCCTACCTTTGCTGCTTTTATAATAAGAATGGTAAATTCATAAAGATCAACCGAAAAGAGAAAAGGCGTTTCTTCCAAGCTGGGTCGGATTTTAAGAAAGTAGCCGTGTATATAAGTTTAGAGCTAATTGGCTTTCAATGTAAATTAAAACATTTTAATTTTATATAGCATCTTTAATTTTTCGATCCTATTTATTGGTTCACAGAGGTCTGGAGGCACATCCGACAATAACAGACGATCTCCCCAACCAGATCATCCGAGGGCGAGTCTTAATTAAAGGAGACATTTCTAGCTTTACAGAATCGGGTGTCATTTTTGAGGACGGTTCCTGTGAAAATATTGACATTGTGGTTTACGCCACCGGTTATCAATACGAATGCCCTTTTCTGGACTCCTCCGTTTTGAAGATAGAAAACAACAAGACATGCCTGTACAAACACATGTTTCCCCCTGGTCTCCCTCATCCAACATTGTCTATAATCGCCTTGGTACAAGCAGTGGGCGCCGTCATGCCTCTGGCCGAAATACAATCTCGATGGTCAGCACGTTTATTCACAGGTAAGTTTAAAACAAGATTCCTTGCACAATTTGAGTTACTGAATGGTTATCTAGGTCCTTATTGTTTATTTAGAATCAATCAAACAATCTCAATCGACCACTAATTAAGGCCCGTTCTCACTGTGCGATTTGACGTACCGATTTGTAGCATGCGATTTAAATTGGTTGACATATCGTATCGACCAATTAAAAACATACATTTTAATCGCATCCTACAAGTCGGTACGTCAAATCGCACAGTGAATACAAAACAACATAGCACATCACCCACCAATCAACCAAACGCCCCCTTGATCGATTAATCAATCAACCATTCAGCAAACCAGTCACCCAATCAATCGTAAACCGTCTCAAAATCTACAATAGCTAGTCACCTCCATCAATATGAGGCTGAGGGGGGGGGGGGGGGGGGGGGCTACGTGGCTCGGTAGGTAGAGCGTTGGACGCTCAATCCGAACAGACTTCCACCAATGGGTCGCGGGTTCCAATCCCACTCAGTCTCCCAAAAATTGGAAAATTTTCTGACAGGGTTTTCACTCGAACGACCTATGTGGGATAGTTGCCAGTTACCAACGGAAGGTCGTGGGTTTCCTCCGGGCATTGAGTCCGGTTTCCTCTCACAATAAAACTGGCAACGCCGCCATAAAAGTGAAATAATCTTGAGCGCGGCGTAAAACACCAAGCAATCAATCAACCATCAATATGAGCGAAATGGGATTATATATATTTTTCATTTTTGTTTTAGGTAAGTGTTGTTTACCAAGTCGGGAGGAAATGTTGGCGGATATTGAAGGTAAAGCCCGGAATATACAGTCTCAGTATCTAAACACACAGCGACATGCTTTAGAAACGATGTGGGTGCCTTACATGGATGAAATCGCGGAACAATTTGGAGCAAGACCAAATCTGTTGAAAATAGCCAAATCTGATCCTCCCTTTGCGCTCCGATGTTTCTTCGGTCCATGTGTTCCAGCCCAGTACAGGTTACAAGGTCCCCACCCCTGGGACGGGGCTAAAGATGCCGTGCAAAATGCCTTCGAAAACTGTAAGATTCCTCTAACAACCCGGAAACTCTCAACACCAACCGTCACAGTGTCAAACAACAAGAACCCCATAAACATTTTTTCAACAAATTTCAGCTCTCGCCCCAGAAGTTCACTTTTTCGTATACTTTTTACTTTGCTGTTTTGTTTAATCTTAATTTCTTGCCTGTGCAAATAATGATCATTTATTCTTCTGCACCAAAGGTACGAAGTTTTTTTTAAAGAACTTTTTAAAGACCAGTCATAAAGTATTTGCCTTTTTTCACGATCGGTAAAGTCAACAAAAGTTGTGCTTGTCTCTACAAAAAAAAAACCCAGATAGTCCAGAAAACGGACATTCAAAGTTCTTCAATAATCTAAACTAGTCGGATAAAAAACTCAAGCTTCTACGACATCAAAGCTTGTATAAGTTAGGGATGACAGAATAGACCGGTTTGCGGGGGTGGTCAGGGGCTTCCGACAACCCTATGATTGACCAAGCAAATAATACCTAGGCTACTTTATTTCTATGTATATGACAAAGAACATTTTGAATACCATCTTCTCAAGCCAAGCTAAAATATTTCTATGGCAAAACACGGAATGGGACCATGCAGATTTTAACTTGGCTCGTGAAGATGATTGAATACATATAGCTCTAAATGGAAATCCAATGAAGTCCTTCCTATATTCGGTTGAATTAGTGTTTTTTACCTGGGCGAATGGTGTTTCGCTTATTACTGTGAGAGGGAACGGATGTGCTTCGCTATAATCATCCTCTCTAAACGATGATAGTAGGCCTACAGGTATATGTTAAACCGAATCTATAGTAGGCTAGTACCTTTTTTTCTAGAAGATTTTCTGTATGATACCTGAAGCCTGCATCACAAAACGGCGTATATGTATTTTTCTGCGTAACTGCCATAGCAACGTATCTCTACAGTATGGGTTGCTATGGCAGTTACGTAAAAACTTCCGCTACGCCGCTTTGTGAAACAGGGCCCAGTTTCACAAAGCGATCTTAGCTTAAGGTGATCTTAATTACCAATGACAACGTATACCTTTAGCATTGGTTGCCATGGTAGTTAAGACCACACTTAGCTAAGATCACTTTGTGAAACTAGGCCCTGGCCCCTGGCACTCCGACAAAGGTCCATCGTCGGAAGCCACGATTAAAACTTACACTCACGCTCACTTTTAGCATGTCGCGATTTTAGCCCTGGATCAGAGGGTGACACCGGTCAGTCTTGGTAACAGAGGTCCCAGGTTTGGACCTACTAAGTACGTATTTAACTTTGGTTTTGGGTAGTATATAAATCAATCACCATTTCCCTTGTTTTTCTGTTACTTATCCCCAGTATGAATGAATGTATTATAACCTACTTTTTATTGATCTCAAAGAAAAGAATTGATTTTTTTCGCAATTGTTATAGATCTCAATCCAATGCCAATATTATTCTTCGTTCCGCTTTTTTACCTTGATGTATTTCAAAATTTGTCTTTGCCATGACTTTTTCACTTTCATTGCTTGTATATTGTCACACGTATTTTTGTTTATGTAACGAGGAGGGCGGGAAGGGGCGATTATACAAAAACAATCTCCAATACTTTGCGATGTTTTTAATGGTTAGGTAATTGTAAAATCACTTTCGTCACTTGTCCACATGTTTTTTTTAGCTGTTGTTGTTGCATGATTCGTTCAATACCTGTTGTCAGGGATCATTTTTTATATGATAAGATAAAACACGATGTATCAATTGATATCCATAAGATAAAAAGCTGTACTCGTTTCCTCATATAAATATATACAATTGTATCTGAATAGTAGGTAAACTTCCCGACATGCTTTCTGATTATCCCGTCTTAATAAAATGACGATCTCATGATTTTATCACAGAATTTATAGATTTCTCTTTTGTGTGCTCTTTGTGCGCAAATGTTTTGTCTCGAGCTATTTTCATCCGAAGGACAACAAAGTCACTATATAGAACTTATATTATTAATTCACTTTCAATGTTATTGGCAAAATATAGAAAAACCGTCCTAATAATGCGTGGCTTACCTCGCCGGGGTCAATACATGTGCGAAAAAACTAGGCCAATGTGAACAAACTAGGCCAATATGAACAAACTAGGCCAATATGAACAAACTAGGCCGATACGAACAAATTAGGCCAATGTGAACAAACTAGGCCGATACGAACAAATTAGGCCAATACGAAGAAAGAAGCCTGATGCAGACTGGGTCGATATGAAAATCCAACATGGCGACAGTTTCAGTGCTCTCACTTCAAAGCCTCTAAGCGATTATTTTTTAAATCATCAACAGAAAAAAAACCGAAATACATGTGAATAAAAAAGAATAGTCCGCCGGTGCCACTATGTTACACTTCGCACACGATATCTAACTATGTTTTAAGTTCTCAGATTATTTATAAACCTGGGGCTCGTTTCAAAAAGCAGTTGCATCGCAAAGGAAGCCTTGGATGCCATAGTAAAGAGACACGCCGTCATGGCACCCGCGATTGATCGCACTGTGGGACGGCCTCGTGAAACCGCCCTCCGTCTTTGGTGTTGAGGACAATGGTCACTCTTAAGATGACGTGATTTTCAAGGAATGTTGGCAGCTACCAAAAAACAAAAAAACTAACTAACTTTCCTTGCCAATGTAGATATAACTAGGTAAATCATGTCGACATAATGGATGATCTGACATGTGTTCTACTTAGATGACATACCGATGTGCCCCTACATGTTTTAGTTTGTCTGCATATTTTGCTTTTAGTGATTAATTTTGGAATCTTGGGATGATAACTTGTTTGTCAGAAATAAAATGGGTATATGCTTTTTATTAGCAAAGTGGAATAATTATCATCGTGGACGATAACGCTCGGCAACATCTTTCCAGGGGTGACCGATTTTATCCAGAATATTCCATGGCCAGCAATGGCCATTGTGGGACGTAAGGATTCTCTTCCCCAAAACTTTCATGAATTGGATTGATTGATCGAGGTTTTACGCAACACTCGCGATTATTTCGCATATATGGCGGCGTTACCGGGCTCCAGAGGGGGCAAAAGTAAGTAAAACCGGACGAGACACATGTGTGCGGCTACAGTGGTGGAGGAAACCGGGCTCATTATCCGGAAGAAACCTCCGACCTTCGGCATGTACCTGGCAACTCTTCCACATACAGCGACCGAGTGAAAAATCCACTCAGAAAATCGAAATTTTTTATTTGGTCTGAGTGTGCTTCGAACCCGCATCACATCGATGGAAGGTCTATATCTGACTGAGGGAAGATCAGTTTAACCCACTGGGCCACCGAGGCCCGCTCATGAATTGGAAGCCGTGTTGCACGGGGCCGGGTCGCGTAAACTGCCCATGGAACAATTCCAATGGCTTTTGAGGGGTTTGGGAAGGCGACTGCATGGAAACTGTGATTTAATTGTTTGGTTGGAGTTCCCTGTATTGAAGTATTGTTTTTCTAATGTCTCCAAACGTGACATTTAAAGTGGCATGAGCTGCCAAAATGTTGCTATTTTGACGATGAAACAGAATGTTGAAATTATCGGCTATTTTTCTCAAGACGTATAATTCCAAAGCTTTTTATTGCTTCTAGTCTCGAGAATGTACGATAAAGTATTGTTTTGAACTAACTTTCGCTTAGAATGAATGAATGGTCGTCCCGGTTATTTACTTTTCGAACACGTTTAAGGTTTGTACAGGCCACATACTGTATGGATTTCCCTAATTCCAAGCCAATCATTTAGCCTTTCGATGGCATTCAAATCTTCTTACTGTCGTGACAATCAGAAATTATGAAAAAAAAGTGTGAATTTTGGCAGCTCATGCCACTTTAGGCCGGTGTTACAGTTCTGTCAATATTAGATATTAAGATTTCCCCATACTCGTCTTTCTCGAAATTTCATGCGAATTTTCAGCATAAGTTTCTCACATGCCACAAGATCTCGGTATTCATTTAATCCTTTATGTACAATGGACTGTTTTCTTGGTACCGACAGACGCCTGATTTAAATATTCATTTTGTTTTACTAAAACACTTTCTAGCATACAGTACCATGCAAAACGTATGGGAGGTGCAAAACTTTTTTCCCTATGTATCTCATTTTTCTGTCATAAATCACTGATTTAAATATTTATTCTGTTTTACTAAAACACTTTCTAGCATACAGTACAATGCAAAACGTATGGGAGGTGCAAAACTTTTTTTGCCATGTATATCACTTTCCTCGCTCACAATATAACTTTTTCTGTTGCAATATATATATATTTTTTTGTGATATAATTTTTTCTCTCATATCACTATTTTCTGTCATAGGTCACGTTCTTCTGTCATAATGTAACTTTATCTGTTGCAATATATTTTTTTCTGTTATAACATCACTTTTTTTTCTCTTACACGACTTTTCCTGTCATAATGTAATTTTTTCTGATGCAATAAAAAAAACTCTCTCATGGTAATATCATTTTTTCTGTCATAATGTCATATTTTCGTATCGTAATATCCCTTTAATGTTGTAAAATAACTGTTGAAATAAGTCAAATAATAGAACAAAACAAATTTTAAAAGGGTATTCACTTGAATAAAACAATAGTTTAATATTTATGACAACATTATACATCAGTTGTGGAGGGTAGCATAAAGTGTCAAGGGAAATAACTCTTGTCAAGATGTACAACATTAGTTCAAATCTAACAGTCAAAACATTTCTGATTCCAATAAGAGGAAATTATGCACTTTAAACTTTAAAAATTTAAACATTAGACTATATATGTAACAATAATGAAAACTTTTTGGGGTATCACAGTTACCATAAAAGATAATTTTGTACAAAAGATAATAATTTTTTTTTATTCTAATAAATTCCAAATAAATTTTCTGCTAAATTTAAGCCATTAATGACATGCAAGCTTTCTATTTTCTAGATTATTGCAATATGGAGGATATTTTTAAAGTGGCATGACCTGTCAAAATGTTGATATTTTGACGTTAAAACAGAATGGCTATTTTTCTCTAGACGTATTTCAGAAGCTTTTTAGTGCTTCTAATCTCGAAAAAGTACGATAAAGTATTGTTTTGAACTAACTTTGGCTTAGAATGAATGAATGGCCGTCCCGGTTATTTAAATTTTGTTTACTTTTCAGACACTTTATCAATTTTCCTCATTCAAACGCTAATCATTTAGTCTTTCGATGGCCATATCAATATTAGACCACCACGCTTTAACTGTATTTTTCGTTGAACTTTTTTCTTAAAGAGAACAAATTTAAAGGTAAAGGATAATTTGCTTTTAAAAACAATTTAAGATACGAATCAAGATATTTTATCCTTGAACAGATTATTTGTTAGAATGCTGCTGTGGCTTTATCCCTTCGTTTACAAAATAACACGATCAGCTGTCTGATGTAATGTCTCATTATTTATGTCATTATTGGTTATGGATTCCGTTAAAAGCTTGTCAGGAATTGGTGGAAGAAATACAATGTATAAAGACAGGAATTATACTGTAGCAGTCAGTAAAAAGCAAATTTTAAACTGGTATTCAGACAGTATGAACTATTCCATATAACAATAAATAAGGGTTACAATATATATTTATGAACACTAAAACACACGGGCACAGGGAAAATCGTCTTGATGTATACACTATCTCCGTATGTTAACAGTTAGTATTATGAAGCAAAAAAGAGAAGAAAAAAATTGGGGAAAAATCCACAAGACTCAATAAAAAGCACAAAAGGAAAATATAAAAGTTACAATAGTTTGTTATTATTTTTAAAAAAGACACAGAGTTTTAATTTGAATGTGAAAGACATGTAGAATTCATTTGTGACGACAAAAAATAATATTTAAGTTCAATCAGAAATATTAAACACATTGTAACAATTTTGAAAAATAGATGTCTTGAAAATAAAAAATGTTTCAAGACTTAACAGATCTCACAATATCAGCTAAAAAAAAAGTTTATCAACAGATCTAACAAAATATGAAAGTAAATTAAACAATGGTAATAAAAGGTCCAAAAAGAAACAAAATACTATAAAAAAGTAGCAAATCTAACGAGCGCAAAAATGTTGGCAAGACTAAAATGAGTCTGATTTAACAAGAACAATAAGACGATTAATTAGAAAACATTGCTTGATGTTTTATGCCATACTCAAGATTATTTTATGCCATACTCAAGATTATTTTACTTATTACTCATGGTGGCGTTACCAAGCTTAGCGGGGGAGGAAACCAGACTCTTTGCCCGGTTGATTGATTGATTGGTGTTTTACGCCGAGCTCAATATTATTCCACTTAGCGTTGCCAATTTTATTGTGGCAGGAAATCAGGCTCTATGCCAGGAGGAAACCCATGGCCTTCCGGTGGTAACTGGCAACCAAAACCCAGTCAGAAAATTTCCCAATTTTTTGGAGACCAAGTGGGATTAAACCCGCGACCCATTGGTAGAAGGCTGTTTGGATTGAGCGTCCAATACTCTACCTACTCTCTTTGCTGGGAAGAAACCCCCGGCCTTTGCTAAAAACCTGGCTACTCTTCCACATATGGGGATCACGTGAACAATCCACTCAGGCTTTGAGAGGGAACAGGACCGTGTTTCACAAAGCGGCGTAGCATTGGTTTTTAAGTAACTGCCATAGCAACCCATACTGTAGAGATACGTTAGTATGAAAGTTACACAAAAAATACTACTATGCCGGTTTGTGAAACAGGCTCCTGGGCTCTTTGGTAAGAGGGAAGCCAGACCTAGAGCTGATACCAGTCCATCCTTACAAATAAGGGGATCAATTCAAAAACCAGTCATAAATTTTCATTTTTATCTTTACATTTAAAGATACTAATGATTATCTTTCACAGAGATAACCAATAATTTTAGTTTTTAAAAAAAACGCAAATAATATATATATCTTTTAGAAAAATGAAAAAAAAAAATATTGAGACAAATGTGAGACAATTCTTAACAGATTTATAAACTTAAAGGCACACTTGCCGCCGTAGCCTGTTTAAATTTGCTAAGAAAACCAATTTACATGAGCTTACTACGACTAATACCACTAAACTTAAACATAGGACACATAAAACATGTCTAGTTAGCTTTAGACTGTAAAAATGGGGTGAAAAACAAACGAAGAATCGAAGCCCGATTACAACAACAACGATCAGTGTCGGTCAACTTTCGTGTTGGATTACCATCCTTTCAGGCCTTTGTATCTGTGGTTTACACTCAAACAGGCTTTTCCAGTCGCTGTTAACCGATCGTCAGTCTGTATTTCTCAGATAAATAGGCCTACGTAAAATTACACTGTGCCGTTAGTTCACTCACTCGACTGAAACATAAAATCGCCAATAGGGGGCAGATCGGTTTGTTTACGTTCCGGGTACGTAACAATTCAAATTTTCAAATTCAAATTAAAAATACAAAGTGACGTCCAAACTTTTAAATTTTGGTAAAAATAGAAAGTTCCTAACTTATATTGTCTGGGAAAAATACAGAATACGGTCTTTCTTTTTTAATGTAAACAATATTCCTGATTTTCGCGGCAAGTGTGCCTTTAACAATTTTCTCATTAAAATAGAAAAAAAAACATTTTTCATAACTAGTCCAACATTATAGAAAATATGTATAGAAACCAAATGTGAATCAACATTACAGACGTTAAATGTAGTATTGGGTTTTCGTTAAATTTGTCTAAAACATCAGAATAAAGCTAGTTTACGGAAGAAAAAACAAACAAAATTGAGACATTTGTTTGTAAACCTAGAATCTCCCTGTAATAGGCCATGACATTTTGTGTATAAAAACAAATATAAATTCAGTGTCACTCAAGTTTGAGACCAAAACAATTAAATGAATCAGAAAAATAAACAATAATAACAAAATATCTAATCAAAATAACTTCTAAAAAAATCTTCAGTCACATATTTTTTCACATAGATTTTTTTATATTTTTGACAACAGCAGTTTGTTATCTTGGGTGAAATTGTAATTTGTTATCAAGAGTGACAATGTTGCTACACTTGTGACAATGTCGTTACAACTGTGACAATGGCGTTACAATTGTGACAATGTTGTTACAATTGTGACAATGTAATTAATCATTATAATTGTGACAATGCTGTTACAATTGTGACAATGTTGTTACAATTGTGACAATGTCGTAAATCATTATAATTGTGACAATGTTGTTACGATTGAGACAATGTCATTACTTATTATAATTGTGACAATGTTGTTAATCATTATAATTGTGACAATGTTGGTACAATTGTGACAATGTCGTTAATCATTATAATTGTGACAATGTTGTTACAATTGTGACAATGTCAAAATGGGTCAATGTGCTACATTAAGTCGTTAGTCATATTTAGACTTATTTTAATACCATGTGCATTTTCTATACAGTGCCAGTTTAATGCAAGCATTTACTATAAAAACAGATTTTTTTTCTTTATCTCTAACATAGTAAACAAGTTTCAAAATCATGAGAAAATATTTAGATATAGAGATTCCTTTATGGAGACTCGAAACATTTTCACTCAGTCTGCTGCATGATAGCAGTACTGTGACTTATATAGTCACAGATATAGCCATTTGTAAATCACTGTCTAATAGATCGTAAAACCTGATATTGCTGTATACTTGCAGCCAAAAAAACTAAAAAAACAACTCAGAAATAAACAGAGAAATAAAACTCAACCTTTGAACAAACTCCACGATAAAAAAAAAATTTTAAATATCTGTTTTCTCACTGAGAAAATATTTTCATAAGTACTATTTACATAATATAAACATCCTCCATTAAACAGTAAAAGATTTTTTTATACATGTTGTCATTTTTTATGTTTATCCCTCCATTCTACATGAAAACAAATCCTGTAGAACTTCATTTAACAGATTTCTTTAAGCATCAATTTCAAAACATGACGAGATTTACTTTTATAATGTTTCAAATTGATATTATGTCAAAAATAGTGGAAAATATCCAACGATTGGATACTTTGGATGAATAAATAAATTTGAAAAATATTTACATCTCAAACTTGAGAGTCATGAGAGAAGGTTGTGATCTTTGGCCTGGGTGAGGTTCCTCTAGCTCTAGCAGCTTTACCAACCAATGACTGACTGTGTTCTAGAATAGTATTTCCAGTGTCTGAGACAGCTATTGTGATTGGTTGATCATGGCTTTCGGATTTGACCAACCAGGATTCTTCAGAAGTTTTCAAACCTGAGCCAGTGAGTATAGTTCCTTGTTTCCTCCCCTTATGAGGCAATGAAGCCGTCCTTCTCGCCGGTCGTTTACTTTCCGTGGACGAGGGTAAACTAAAACAACTCTTACGAATAAAAAGACGAGCATTTCCCACTGCAGGTCGAGAGCAGCCTGGTGTAGTCAAACCATTCAGATGTACAGCATAGCCATCTGTTAATACCTGCAGAAGAAATATTGATTGACATTAACTAATGATTGATGTAACTCGATGATTAAACCAATGTCCCATGTAAATTACCGTATTTCTTCTAAATATTCAGCCATTCTAATGGCCTAAATTTGCCATTGAGTCAGACAAAGATGGAGATGTGGAGTTGTGTTTCAGGATAACCATTTTCACACACTGCACGGCGGGTCGTATTGCCTTAAATTCCCTCTAATGGGCAAATTTGTCTTGCCTCATTTAGCATATTTCTTTTTTAATGGTCGAATCCTTATGAGGAAAAAAGTGGCTGAATCTTTAGAAGAAATACGGTAATGTGTCTACTGATCGGCTGATAGCAAAAGTTATTGAAAAACATATTTCAAAACTTAAAACAAGTTCAATGATGGTTTATACACAGTGCGGTCTAATGATATAAAACAAATGTCACAACATCCTGCAAAAAAGTTTCCTCTCGTAAATGGAGCGTTATGAAGCTAAAATATCAACAACTAATATTAATTCTGATTATTTTGTGTAAAAAAGCATTAAGTACTAATAGAAAAGCAGCAAAAATTAAAAAAAAAACAAAAAAAAAACTTGAGCTGGCGTTCTTCAAAAATAAACGAAAGCACAAAATATACCCCATACCTGAGCTTGAGCATGTTGTTTTTTCGAGGCTTTTCCAACAATGTAGATCTGTTGAGGGGTCAATCCTAATTCTTTGTACACTGTTATATCTTTGCTAGAACCATAGGCTGCTTTAAATTCCACCTTGGCCTTTTTAAAAAAAAACAGAAAAATATTGAGTCGATTTATGGAAGGCTCAGATTATTTCACAAATAAATGCTGGTGTTACTAGGGGAGGAGATCTGGACAGTGTTTCCCAAAGCTGGGTAACTGCCATAGCAACGTATCTCTACAGTATGGGTTGCTATGGCAGTTACGTAAAATCTTACGCTACGCGGCTTTGTGAAACTGGTTCCAGGCGCTTTGCTTCAAGGAAACCCCTTTAAGAGCTTCAGCAAGTACTTGGCTAACCAATCAACTATTATGTTGGATTTGACCACAGGACCCATTGATGCAAGAATTGTGACATCACGATGGAATACCGCTCTAACGACTATGCCATTATGGCCCAAACACAGCCTGTTTGTTCGATTTAGATGAAATAGAGCAATAAAAAGCCATGATAATGTTATTTCAACAAAATTTTACTTTCAAAGAATTGTAGAAACTCCTGATGACAAAACAAAGGTCAAAATATATAGAGTCATGAAGTTTTAGAAACTCAATATATAATTTGTGGCCTTTTAATATTTTTTTAAAAAGAACATGGGGCTTGTACAATAAACTGGCCTCACACAGGCCCATATCATTCAGGGGCCGCTTGCACAAAGGTGTATTAAGCTTAAGTCTGACATAACTAGGCAACGTCACAATCAAATTCCATTGTAACGTGATGTATTTAAGCCTGACTTAAGCTTAATACAGCTTTGTGCAACCGGCCCCTGGTAACCTGATATTTAAGTCATTTTGCCACTTTGTTTATGTTATTCTTTACGCTGTGGTTTAAAGTCCCTCACCTCAGTCTGTAATCCTTTCAGATAGTTGAGTTTCTGACGGAGGGGATCCTTACACAATCCATCCATGAATGCGACCATTCCGTGTGGGAAGTTATGCTGAGCCATCCAGCTGATCACCTTCTTATGCTGCATGTCAGGACGCGCTGTTACGTAGAGGATCAGGTATCCTAACTCCTGCCAATGTCTGAGGATTAATATACAAATGATGAGTCAGCCATCTTGAAAAATGTCAGCCATCTTGAAAAATGTCAGCCATCTTGAAAAATGCTAGGGACTTTATGTCAGAAGTTTTGTTGTCAACACTAATCTATTGCAGGGCAACCGTACGTTATCATCAGGTGCAAAACATATATCGGGCGTAAATGTTTGTGAAAACATTGGCTAGTAAGAGGAAATGAGGGTTATTATGATGAGTTCTATAAAAAGCTATACCATGTGACCATTGTACTGTACAATTAAGGAGCTTCAGCCCAATAGGTTCCTGGGATGGTTGCCAGTTACCATCAGAAGGTCGTGGGTTTCCTCCGGGCATAGAGCCCGGTTTCCTCCCACAATAAAACGGGCAACGCCGCCATATAAGTGAAATACTCTTGAGCGCGGCGTAAAACACCAAACAATAAACCAATAGGGTCCAGATGTTTCCTCATAGATTTTGTGATGTTCAAGGGCTCTTTCGCTTAGTCTCTTAAACCGATGAGCCAAATACCAATGGGATAGGAACTAATAGAGAAAAATTCTGAAAGAAAATGACTTCCTAACAATGCTGGAGTTTTCCTCCAAGCAAAAAGACCCTTTTTTCCTCAACTAAACCGGGCAACGTAACTGTATGAGTGAAATGATCTTCATCAATCAACCAACCAAGGTCCAAGGCATGACAAAATTGATTGATTGATGTTTTACGCCACACTCAAGATTATTTCACGTATATGGCGACGTTGTCAGGTTAAGTGGGGGAGGAAACAGGGCTCTTTGGCGAGTACCTGGCAACTCCTCCACATTTGCAGAAAAAAATTGATTGATTGGTGTTTTATGCCGCATTTAAGATTGACAAAATGAATGAGTCAGTAGATCTTAATAAATTCACTGCCCAGCTAAGCATAATTTTTTGCCAGAGTAAGTGCTTTATTAGACATAATGAGGTAAAAATGGGGGATGGCAGACTTTACAGGAGGTCTTTTCAAACAGTGCATCGAAATAGACGGGTGTGACATCAAGACTTACATCAATTGTGATGTCACAGCTTTTTCAAAGCAGATTGTTATACGATGCTGGCTGGATTGTATGATACAACATGTGACTCGCAGAATTAAAAAACTAATAACATTTTAGGAATTTTGTGACTCACTCAGTTCTTTCAACAAATAAAAATAACCAATCTAACGGAAAGTGGAAATTGTGCTTGACTTGTCACTTCCATTGATTGGTGTTTTATGCCACAGATTATTTCACTAATATATAACAGCACTGCAAGGTTTGGTGAGTGAGGAAACAGGCCTCTTTGCCTGGAGGAAACACCTTTTTATTCTTCCTCTTATAACGATCGAGTGAAAAAAGCACCCAAACATTTTTCTATTTTTTTTGGTCTGAGACGGATTTGAACCAACAATAAGCTTGACTTTGAAGAAAACTATGTAAGAAACAAGGCATCGCAGACGATACTAATACCCTCGCATCCCCATGCCCTATAAGGATCCCCCTACATATGTATGCATGTAGGTAAAAGACTGCTCAAAAGACTGCAATGCTAATTCGATTTCATACAACTGATAAGAATTCTGACCTCTCGTAACAGGTTGAGAAGCAACCTCTTTTCTATTAATAGTAACAGTGACCTAGTTTTTGACTGCAGGAAGTTGTACAAGGGGTGATGGTTATGAATATATGTATAAAGTTTTGTGACAATCGGAAAAGAATTTCAGCCTGTAGAGCGATGACGTCAAGATTCTGGCCAATTTCTATTAATAGTAACAGTGACCTAGTTTTTGACCGCAGGAAGTTGTACAAGGGGTGATGGTTATGAATATATGTATAAAGTTTCGTGACAATCGGATAAGAATTGCAGCCTGTAGAGCGATGACGTCAAGATTCTGGCCAATTTCTATTAATAGTAACAGTGACCTAGTTTTTGACCGCAGGAAGTTGAAACACAAACTTGTACAAGCCAAAGGGGTGATGGTTGTGAGCATATGTATGAAGTTTCGTGACAATCGGATAAGAATTGCAGCCTGTAGAGCGATGACGTCAAGAGTCTGGCCAATTTCTATTAATAGTAACAGTGACCTAGTTTTTGACCGCTGGAAGTTGAAACGCGAACTTGTACAAGGGGTGATGGTTATGAATATATGTATAAAGTTTCGTGACAATCGGATAAGAATTGCAGCCTGTAGAGCGATGACGCCGTTTGGGATAAGTACATCCGTACGGGCAGATCCCTATATACCCTTACGACTTTTGTCGCGAGGGTATAATTAATTCAAGACGTTCTCAAGATACAACATCATTTCTTCACCTTGCCACATCCACTGCTCCTGCCCTAACTTTAGGATCTTTGCCCATGATTGAGACACTTGCAGTAAAAGAGCCGTCTATACTGAACACTACCGTCTCAGTATTGGGCGGTAAAACACTCAGGAAAAAATCTGTGGATGTATGGTCACCTCTGGAAAAAAAGTACACGCAAAATTTTATTTTTAGCAATACATTTTTTCCATATTTGCACAATCAGTCCTGAACCATTTATAATATAAAAAGCAAAATTCTTAATGATATACCTCTTTTAACACAATACGTTCTATTTCCATTAGTAGTGCATTTGGTGGAAAAAATTATCCAAAGAAATATTTTGATCTTATAGCCTTTTAACAGTTTTCTGTACGATTCCCCATTCATTTAACACAAGGCCCGTCCCAGAAATCTCGTGAGAGTGGAGAAATGCTTGTCTCCATGGTTATTTTAGACAAGAAGATTTTCCTTGTGCCCGTGTGTTTTAGTGTTCTAAATATAATATAAAAAGCATTTTTGAATGTATCTAAATTTGTTTCTAAGAAGAAAAGGCAGTATACTGAATATATATTAGTTTTTTTTCCAGCAGTATTGAAAACGAATACATCTTTAGTTAAGTTGAATGAAAATAAATACCTTAACAAAATAGTTAGGGCTCTGGTCAATTGACTGATGTTTAAGGCCATACTCAGGTTTATTTTACTTATAGGGGCCTCCATGGCTCAGTAGGTAGAGCGTTGGACGCTCAATCCGAACAGCCTTCCACCAATGGGTCGCAGGTTCGAATCCCACTCAGTCCAATAAAATTGGAAAATTTTCTGACTGGGTTTTTACTTGAACGACCTATGTGGGGTGGTTGCCAGTTACCAATGTTAGGTTGTGGGTTTCCTCCGGACATAGAGCCCGGTTTCCCCCCACAATAAAACTGGCAACGCCGCCATATAAGTGAAATAATCTTGAGCGCGGCGTAAAACACCAAACAATCAATCAATCAATATTTTACTTATATGGAGATATCAGCTCTAATTGAGGAAACATGTTGGCTTCTTTTGGTACCTGGCAACACTTCCACATACAGTGATTGAGATAAAAATTGTAATAAAATTTTTCTCCTTTTTTTCTTTTCTTTGGACTGGCTGGGATTCAAACCCCCGGCCCATCGATGGAAGGCTGGAGTCGGACTGAGAGACTATCGCTCTGCTGATCACTGTGCCACTGAGGCCCAGAGTGAGGTTTAGGAAATACCAAGGTACTAAAAATTGCGGTAACTCTTCATTAAACCTATTCACGTATTTAATCAAATAGCATACCTGACAACCACTTTAACTGGATACATTCCTTGAGAGAGTCGTTTATCATCAGGTATGGTATATGACATGCGACCGTGGCTGTCTGTTACACCTGTACCAAAGTACACCCATTCACCGGAGGGAGGCTGCGACATTATGTGAATATCAACCTATAGAAACAAATGATCAATTTAACAATTACTACATTGACAGAGTATTCTCGTTTTTTTGGGATTACCGTAAATCACGTAGAACATCGACACCTGATTCTTAACTTAAAATCCGACACTTCGAGAAGGCTGGCTTACTTCAAAGGAGGGCGCCAGCTGAGAGCTTAATCACTTGCGGAAGTAGGCATGTTGTTTGGCTCAGCGTGCGCCATAGATGTACTAACAAAGGGCTGTCTGCGGACTGAAGACCAGATTTTCTCTAATAACTATTCGAAGATTCCCGAAATTCGCTTTTGGAATCAGGAAATAAATCATTACGGAAGTGAATGTGTTGTTGTTGTTCTTCTTGTCAACGGTAAACTTATGCTATGGTTTTCTTCTATGCGGTCTTATTCGTCCTATATCGCTGGTTCATGTCGTAATTTTTTTTATGCCATTCCAAAACTAATTGTTCACTTCTCACAAAATGTTCAGTTAAATTATTTCGATTGATACCATTAAAGCAAGGTGCACATATAAAAAATGGGTTTAGGCTATCTCCGCCGGTCTATATTTTGTACAGCAGTTTCGTCAGCGTCATTCCCTGTTCAATTCTTTACTGTAGACACGTCCATCTATCAGTTCAGTTTCCCGTGAAGTGTTTAAACCATCATTGTTTTTGTATTTATTTAGTTACAACTGGTCCTTATTTAGTTATAACTGGTCCATGAATTATGATCCATGAATAATGGGAATTAATGGCAGGTTTTTTATTTCATTTAGAAAGCGCTTGCCGACACTAGTGTAGGCCTATCATTGGAACAGTTTAATACAACAAAGCGTATTTATACTGCCCACTCAGTGGTTTCATTATAGATGCAAATTATAGAACTCGATCCCTGAAAAAATCTTATATAGCTGTGCTTAACACGCTACACATGTATATTTGTAAAACACGCAATGGGAAGATAAGATCTTCGTTGTTTGGCGATGTGTATGATCACAAATGATGGTTTAGCTCTACGAAGGGATTATCAAAGAAGCTTTCTGTAAAAATTTTAGGTGAGTAATGTTTAAAAATTGCGAGAGCAACTCTTAGATTTTTCAAATGTACCCTATGTTGACGTGGTATTGAAGAAGCCTGTGCGGGCGTATCAGAATTTTTCCTTCAATCCACTCAACATATTGCGGACTAAGTATTTTATATCCCAGTTTGCCTTTGTGTAGTTTCTTTTATCCATATCATGTCGATTGGCGAGCGAGTTGGTTTTGATGTTAGGTATTTTAAAGTTATGTTGGTACATGTATGACTTGATTAGAACAGATATATCGTTTTCTGCGTAATAAAATGCATTTAATTTAAACACGTATTTCTGTAGTACCAGCTTCTTTCAAACTTTGTTATCATTCATCGAGTTTGATGAAAATAGGGTTATTGCCAGTATGGGCGGGGTGGTAAATGTCAATCACTGTCAGAGAGTTTTCATTAAGCGAAACAGCCAATAAGATTCAGCAAATAGCTGACCTTCAACCAATCTATAGCGTTGTGCTGTAATGAAAATCCACATAACTCACTAACGCCATGTAGCCTACCGTCCGAAGGCGGAGACTCAATACATTTGTTCATATGGGTACGTTGAGTCACTAAATAGATCACATATTAGATCTTACAAATAATAACTAAAACGCTTTTCGAAGAACTTGATCTGTAAAATTCTTTACATTTGCTCAGATAGTTCTTATTCTTGATCATGTTTTTGATTCCTGTTAATGTTTCTTGTTTCACTTCCCCGTCGTCTGTACGGAGATTACAAGCCATATTTCGATCGTTGCTCTGAAAAAATACTGTAGGCTAATAGCCTGCATCCGATGAAACCATAGCACTACGGCCATAATGTGTTTATAGTTGTATGATGAAACCATGCGATTGACTGAGTTTCGAAATCAGAGAAGATACAGCTCCGTGATTAAATATACATTTTTTTTATGCTTTAAGATTTAAATCAAATATACCGTATTATCAAAGTCACTTTAATTTCTCTGTGGCGATAGCAAAATTCCTACAAAGTGACATTCAAACAAAGCCTGGTGAAGAAAAAAAATACCGATCTCCTGGACTTTGGACTTTCTTCCCACCCCTTTTGAAAAACAATAGAATATTCCAACTGGCTTTCTTCAACTCTCCAGAAAATAGTTGCGTGTACATTTCCAGGGCGAACTTATAAAACAAACTTATAATAACATGGATTTACCGCTGTTTTACAAGAACGTATAGATACAAGTTAAAAATTATATCAACAACAGTGTAACCATTTAATTAATTACTCACAATACACAAAAGAGTGCATTCAGACGACCGGTGAGCGACTATCAACACAACCCAGCGACAGGCATGAATACCCTGCAGTGAGCTCGTTAGTGTCACTAATCGATTCTTTGTTCACCAATCCCTGGGAAATAACATCAGCCGCCCTTATCGCATGACCTTAGTTGGAAACAAAATCGTTGAAATTCTACGTGATTTACGGTACACTTTCTTGAAAATAAGGTAGAAACTCCTCTACCGATTTTTGGGTGACGCCCGAAAAGGGAATCGAACCCAGGTCCCAGAGTATGGCACCTCTAACAGACAACTCATACATGTAGAATCGATTGTTCAAAAAAGCCAGATTGATTGCCTGATTTTTTTTCTTTTACCTGCTTTTCAAGTAAAATAACCAATGTTTTGATATTTTGGCAGCTCATGTGACATTCTGTTTTTCTTGCTGTTTTTTTAATTTTTTTTCTTTTAGCCTCCACGTGTACCTTTAAATGTATCAATTTGGGATAAAACAAGTCTAATGACTTTATTCCCAGCTACATATTTCCTTTGTAACAAATGATGGAGAAAAACAATTATGTGTGGTGAAATAAATTTTGAATTGAAAAAAACCCCCTGGATTCATCTAACCTTATAAGTTGATAGATTAATTCATGCTTTATGCCACATTCAAGATTATTTCACTTACATGGCAATGTTGCAAGGTTTAGTAGTGGAGGAAACCCTCGATATGGCAATGTTGCAAGGTTTAGAAGTGGAGGAAACTCTCGATATGGCAATGTTGCAAGGTTTAGAAGTGGAGGAAACCCTCGATATGGCACTGTTGCAAGGTTTAGAAGTGGAGGAAACCCTCGATATGGCACTGTTGCAAGGTTTAGAAGTGGAGGAAACCCTCGATATGGCAATGTTGCAAGGTTTAGAAGTGGAGGAAACCCCCGATATGGCAATGTTTAGAAGTGGAGGAAACTCCCGATATGGCAATGTTGCAAGCTTTAGAAGCGGAGGAAACCTCCAATATGGCAATGTTGCAAGGTTTAGAAGCGGAGGAAACCCCCGATATGGCACTGTTGCAAGGTTTAGAAGTGGAGGAAACCCTCGATATGGCAATGTTGCAAGGTTTAGAAGTGGAGGAAACCCCCGATATGGCAATGTTTAGAAGTGGAGGAAACTCCCGATATGGCAATGTTGCAAGCTTTAGAAGCGGAGGAAACCTCCAATATGGCAATGTTGCAAGGTTTAGAAGTGGAGGAAACTCCCGATATGGCAATGTTGCAAGCTTTAGAAGCGGAGGAAACCTCCAATATGGCAATGTTGCAAGGTTTAGAAGCGGAGGAAACCCCCGATATGGCAATGTTGCAAGGTTTAGAAGCGGAGGAAACCCCCGACCTTCCATGGTACCAGCTGACTTTTCCACATATGAGGATTGATGGAAAAAAAAAAAAGAAACTTCTCAGTTTTATTTGGTCTGAGTGGGATTTGAACCTGTGACCCATCATTGGGAGGTCTATATCAGACTAAGGAACTATCACTGTGCCGACTGAGCCACAGAGGCCACAGAAAGCTTATGAAATGGTCAGTTACATATATATACCTACCTTTTCCCCAGTAAGAGCGGTCATATCTAGAGGTCCATACATGAACTTGGCCTGTAGCTCCTGTTTCGTGTCCTCCAGTACTATAATATCATTGGCACGATGGTTCGGAGTCAAATTCTAAAATTTACAAACCGTACAATAATTTTATATTAAAACTTAAAAATTTTCAAATTTGAGTTTGTCTCATTTTGATAATTTTAGAATTTTTTAGAAGTTATATTTAAACTTTAAAAATGTGCAATTTGAATTTGTCTCCTTTTGTTAATTTTTGAATTTTTTAAAAGGTATATTGAAACTTAAAAAAATGTGCTATTTGATTTTGTCTCATTTTGGTAATTTTTGAATTTTTTATAGATAGTCATTCAAGGGCTAACCGGGAAACACAACATATCCATGTCTAATAACCTCTTCTCAAAACAAGGCGAATGGTGTTGTTTTTGTGAAGGCGCTCTTTAGAAAGTTTACCTTGACTTTGATAGTAGTTCTACGTCTGAGCCATTTTTCTCTGGGTTGTGTGGGTGAGAATGCTAGGCTTCCGTCCTTCAACCCGTCCTTGTAACCAAAGTCAGAGAAAGTCTCCACACGCACAATCTGAAAAATAAATATAAATAATAACATATAAATATAATGAAATATGATGCTCTAATTTCAACCTGCCCTTGTTCAAATTTGACTCTAAACTTGTATCCAAATTTAAGCTTGTAACACTTCAACCTATCGATACAATGTTTATTTTTTACTTTACATCAGCATTTTGTCGGCATGGTTGGTTAAATTTTCACCACTAATCTATTTAAACCTTTATAGCCAATCATTGGGGCCTCTGTCGCTCAGTAGGTAGAGCGTTGGGCACTCAATCCGAACAGCCTTCCACCAATGTGTCGCCGGTTCCAACTGGGTTTTCACTTGAACGATCTATGTGGGATGGTTGGCAGTTACCAACGGAAGGGCATAGAGCCTGGTTTCCTCCCACAATAAAACTGGCAACGGCGCCATATAAGTGAAATAATCTTGACTGTGGCGTAAAACACGAAACAATCAATATAGCCAATCATACGCGGTTAGTGTATATATGTTGGACTGTTTAATGTTTTATACAGATCACTAACAGAACATGTATGTTGTTGTGTTGCTATATTCACCTAAGAAATAGTAAGGAAACTTTCCCTTTAAAGGGACTGTTTGTTTAGAATTGTTTACATTTTCCCTAAAACTTCAGCTAAATAGATGAATACAATTTCATTGACTTTGGATGAAAGGTGGTAGGCCGATTTTCAGCAAAATTTTTTCAATTAACGAATTCAGGAATCAGTATGAATTCTGCAGTGCATTGTTTACCGTCTGACAGTATAATGTACCTGGTAACTGTTCCATGTGAGGCAATCAAGTGAAAAGCTCACGCAGAAATTTATTTTAGACTGAGTGGGACTGTGTCGGACCTTCTTACATACATGTGGTTACCCCATTCATAGGGTAAGCCAAGTAATAGATTGATTGATTAATTGATTGACGTTTGACATTGCACTCAAAATGCTAATACTCATATGACAGTGATGCCCTTGTACCGGACAACCAGTTACTACACAGTTACCCGGTTAAAAGATGCAACAAACAAATACATGTAGATGGCATCTCTAAAGTTCCAAAACTACAAGTGAGTAAATACCTGTCTAAGAATAAAGGCTGCCACATCGACAGACTCCCAGAAACTGGAGTGGAACAGGTGAGGTAGGGCGTTAGTTGGGAATGAGTGAAGGGCATCAGGGCAGTATACTACATAGTCCATTCTCTTAGAACCCCACCAACGATTGGTCACTGAAACAGATAAATATACAAACAATTGGTCAATGGATGACTTAAATACTTGAATTGGCTCAGACAATAATCTGTCACTAAAATAGGGTAAAATACAAACATATTCTAGTTTATTTTCTTAGAAGCACATAGCTTGATTGATTGATTGGTGGAAAGGGGGTTTAGTGGAAATAGCTTGATTGATTGATTGGTTTGATTGATTGGTGGAAAGGGGATTTCGTGGAAATGGGCGGAGGTGGGGGTGGGGGGGATGACCAGTACTTACCATTAGTGATGTTAGACACCTGAGGAGAAATTCTGTCTCTGTAGGGCCGGGTGGAGGGACTTATTGACTACATTTCTGATCAGTACTTACCATTAGTGATGTTAGACACCTGGGGAGAAATTCTGTCTCTGTAGGGCCGAGTGGAGGGACTTATTGACCACATTTCTGATCAGTACTTACCATTAGTGATGTTAGACACCTGGGGAGAAATTCTGTCTCTGTAGGGCCGGGTGGAGGGACTTATTGACCACATTTCTGATCAGTACTTACCATTAGTGATGTTAGACACCTGGGGAGAAATTCTGTCTCTGTAGGGCCGAGTGGAGGGACTTATTGACCACATTTCTGGTCAGTACTTACCATTAGTGATGTTAGACACCTGGGGAGAAATTCTGTCTCTGTAGGGCCGGGTGGAGGGACTTATTGACTACATTTCTGGTCAGTACTTACCATTAGTGATGTTAGACACCTGGGGAGTAATTCTGTCTCTGTAGGGCCGGGTGGAGGGACTTATTGACTACATTTCTGGTCAGTACTTACCATTAGTGATGTTAGACACCTGGGGAGGAATTCTGTCTCTGTAGGGCCGGGTGGAGGGACTTATTGACTACAGTTCTGATCAGTACTTACCATTAGTGATGTTAGACACCTGGGGAGGAATTCTGTCTCTGTAGGGCCGGGTGGAGGGACTTATTGACCACATTTCTGATCAGTACTTACCATTAGTGATGTTAGACACCTGGGGAGGAATTCTGTCTCTGTAGGGCCGGGTGGAGGGACTTATTGACCACATTTCTGATCAGTACTTACCATTAGTGATGTTAGACACCTGGGGAGGAATTCTGTCTCTGTAGGGCCGGGTGGAGGGACTTATTGACCACATTTCTGATCAGTACTTACCATTAGTGATGTTAGACACCTGGGGAGGAATTCTGTCTCTGTAGGGCCAGGTGGAGGGACTTATTGACTACAGTTCTGGTCAGTACTTACCATTAGTGATGTTAGACACCTGGGGAGGAATTCTGTCTCTGTAGGGCCGGGTGGAGGGACTTATTGACTACATTTCTGATCAGTACTTACCATTAGTGATGTTAGACACCTGGGGAGGAATTCTGTCTCTGTAGGGCCGGGTGGAGGGACTTATTGACCACATTTCTGATCAGTACTTACCATTAGTGATGTTAGACACCGGGGGAGGAATTCTGTCTCTGTAGGGCCGGGTGGAGGGACTTATTGACCACATTTCTGACCAGTACTTACCATTAGTGATGTTAGACACCTGGGGAGTAATTCTGTCTCTGTAGGGCCGGGTGGAGGGACTTATTGACTACAGTTCTGGTCAGTACTTACCATTAGTGATGTTAGACACCTGGGGAGTAATTCTGTCTCTGTAGGGCCGGGTGGAGGGACTTATTGACTACATTTCTGATCAGTACTTACCATTAGTGATGTTAGACACCTGGGGAGTAATTCTGTCTCTGTAGGGCCGGGTGGAGGGACTTATTGACCACATTTCTGATCAGTACTTACCATTAGTGATGTTAGACACCTGAACTTCTCCTAACCCAGACACCTGACTGATGATACTGGAGGAGGAATTCTGTCTCTGTAGGGCCGGGTGGAGGGACTTATTGACTACATTTCTGGTCAGTACTTACCATTAGTGATGTTAGACACCTGGGGAGGAATTCTGTCTCTGTAGGGCCGGGTGGAGGGACTTATTGACTACATTTCTGGTCAGTACTTACCATTAGTGATGTTAGACACCTGAACTTCTCCTAACCCAGAGACCTGACTGATGATACTGGAGGAGGAATTCTGTCTCTGTAGGGCCGGGTGGAGGGACTTATTGACTACATTTCTGGTCAGTACTTACCATTAGTGATGTTAGACACCTGGGGAGGAATTCTGTCTCTGTAGGGCCGGGTGGAGGGACTTATTGACTACATTTCTGGTCAGTACTTACCATTAGTGATGTTAGACACCTGAGGAGAAATTCTGTCTCTGTAGGGCCGGGTGGAGGGACTTATTGACCACATTTCTGGTCAGTACTTACCATTAGTGATGTTAGACACCTGGGGAGAAATTCTGTCTCTGTAGGGCCGGGTGGAGGGACTTATTGACTACAGTTCTGGCCAGTACTTACCATTAGTGATGTTAGACACCTGGGGAGTAATTCTGTCTCTGTAGGGCCGGGTGGAGGGACTTATTGACTACATTTCTGGTCAGTACTTACCATTAGTGATGTTAGACACCTGGGGAGGAATTCTGTCTCTGTAGGGCCGGGTGGAGGGACTTATTGACTACATTTCTGGTCAGTACTTACCATTAGTGATGTTAGACACCGGGGGAGGAATTCTGTCTCTGTAGGGCCGGGTGGAGGGACTTATTGACCACATTTCTGATCAGTACTTACCATTAGTGATGTTAGACACCTGGGGAGTAATTCTGTCTCTGTAGGGCCGGGTGGAGGGACTTATTGACTACATTTCTGGTCAGTACTTACCATTAGTGATGTTAGACACCTGGGGAGTAATTCTGTCTCTGTAGGGCCGGGTGGAGGGACTTATTGACTACATTTCTGGTCAGTACTTACCATTAGTGATGTTAGACACCTGGGGAGTAATTCTGTCTCTGTAGGGCCGGGTGGAGGGACTTATTGACTACATTTCTGATCAGTACTTACCATTAGTGATGTTAGACACCTGGGGAGTAATTCTGTCTCTGTAGGGCCGGGTGGAGGGACTTATTGACTACATTTCTGGTCAGTACTTACCATTAGTGATGTTAGACACCTGGGGAGTAATTCTGTCTCTGTAGGGCCGGGTGGAGGGACTTATTGACTACATTTCTGGTCAGTACTTACCATTAGTGATGTTAGACACCTGGGGAGTAATTCTGTCTCTGTAGGGCCGGGTGGAGGGACTTATTGACTACATTTCTGGTCAGTACTTACCATTAGTGATGTTAGACACCGGGGGAGAAATTCTGTCTCTGTAGGGCTGGGTGGAGGGACTTATTGACTACAGTTCTGGCCAGTGCTTACCATTAGTGATGTTAGACACCTGGGGAAAAATTCTGTCTCTGTAGGGCCGGGTGGAGGGACTTATTGACTACAGTTCTGGCCAGTGCTTACCATTAGTGATGTTAGACACCTGAACTTCTCCTAACCCAGACACCTGACTGATGATACTGGAGGAGGAATTCTGTCTCTGTAGGACCGGGTGGAGGGACTTATTGACCACATTTCTGATCAGTACTTACCATTAGTGATGTTAGACACCTGAACTTCTCCTAACCCAGACACCTGACTGATGATACTGGAGGAGGAATTCTGTCTCTGTAGGGCCGGGTGCAGAGACGGAGAGTTAGAATGACGCCGGCTATCACGGAATAACTCGCTGTGACTTTGAATGGCCTCAACTAAAACACATATTAAATAATCAATGTGATTTATATGATAGCCTTGTGTTTTAATTTATACACAGCTTAATTGTTACACATAGTATTTAAAAGGACCTGCTCTAAAAATACTTTTTAGAATAACACAAATATTAACTATTGATTGATTGATTGATTAAAGTTTTACGTCACACTCGAGATTATTTCACTTATTTGGAGGCGTTGCCAAGTTTAGTGGGTGAGGAAACCAGAGAGGCGTTGCCAAAGTTATAGGGTGAGGAAACCAGAGAGGCGTTGCCAAGTTTAGTGGGTGAGGAAACCAGAGAGGCGTTGCCAAGTTTATTGGGTGAGGAAACCAGAGAGGTGTTGGCAAGTTTATTGGGTAAGGAAACCAGAAAGGTGTTGCCAAGTTTATTGGGTGAGGAAACCAGAGAGGCGTTGCCAATTTTATTGGGTGAGGAAACCAGAGAGGTGTTGCCAAGTTTATTGGGTGAGGAAACCAGAGAGGCGTTGCCAAGTTTATTGGGTGAGGAAACCAGAGAGGCGTTGCCAAGTTTATTGGGTGAGGAAACCAGAGAGGTGTTGCCAAGTTTAGTGGGTAAGGAAACCAGAGAGGCGTTGCCAAGTTTAGTGGGTGATGAAACCCAGAGAGGTGTTGCCAAGTTTAGTGGGTAAGGAAACCAGAGAGGCGTTGCCAAGTTTAGTGGGTGAGGAAACCAGAGAGGCGTTGCCAAGTTTAGTGGGTAAGGAAACCAGAGAGGCGTTGCCAAGTTCAGTGGGTGATGAAACCAGAGAGGTGTTGGCAAGTTTAGTGGGTGAGAAAACCAGAGAGGTGTTGCCAAGTTTAGTGGGTAAGGAAACCAGAGAGGTGTTGCCAAGTTTAGTGGGTAAGGAAACCAGAGAGGCGTTGCCAAGTTTAGTGGGTAAGGAAACCAGAGAGGTGTTGCCAAGTTTAGTGGGTAAGGAAACCAGAGAGGTGTTGCCAAGTTTAGTGGGTGAGAAAACCAGAGAGGTGTTGCCAAGTTTAGTGGGTAAGGAAACCAGAGAGGCGTTGCCAAGTTTAGTGGGCTGATGAAACCAGAGAGGTGTTGCCAAGTTTAGTGGGTGAGAAAACCAGAGAGGTGTTGGCAAGTTTAGTGGGTAAGGAAACCAGAGAGGCGTTGCCAAGTTTAGTGGGTGATGAAACCAGAGAGGTGTTGGCAAGTTTAGTGGGTGAGAAAACCAGAGAGGTGTTGCCAAGTTTAGTGGGTAAGGAAACCAGAGAGGCGTTGCCAAGTTTAGTGGGTGATGAAACCAGAGAGGTGTTGCCAAGTTTAGTGGGTAAGGAAACCAGAGAGGCGTTGCCAAGTTTAGTGGGTGATGAAACCAGAGAGGTGTTGGCAAGTTTAGTGGGTGAGGAAACCAGAGAGGCGTTGCCAAGTTTAGTGGGTGAGGAAACCAGAGAGGTGTTGCCAAGTTTAGTGGGTGAGGAAACCAGAGAGGCGTTGCCAAGTTTAATGGGTGAGGTAACCAGAGAGGCTTTGCCAAGTTTAGTGGGTGAGGAAACCAGAGTCTTTGCCTGAAACAAACCCCTGACATTCCCTTGTATATGGATTGATTGATTGATTGTTTGGTGTTTTACGCCGCGCTCGAGATTATTTCACTTATATGGCGACGTTGCCAGTTTTATTGGGAGGAAACCGGACTCTGTGCCCGGAGGAAACGCACGACCTTCCGCTGGTAACTGGCAACCATCCCACATTGGTCGTTCGAGTGAAAACCCAGTCAGAAAATTTTCCAATTTTTTGGACTAAGTGGGAATCGAACCCGCGACCTATTGGTGGAAGGCTGTTCGGATTGAGCGTCCAACGCTCTACCTACTGAGCCACAGAGGCCCCCCCTTGTATATGGAAACTGTTCCACATAAGGTGATAAGGTGAAAATCTACTCAGTTTACTTCAAGAATTTAAGAAGATAAAAATAAGATCTAAACAGATTTATAAATACAAGAGCAAGCTTAAAATAAGGACTTTAACCTAGCCTAGTATACATGTAAGTAAAATTCTGTGGAAAAAATATATACATACCCACATGAATGGGCTCCCCATCCCCCAAAGGGAACTTATTATAGCGGGGTATTTTGACTGAGGGTAAATGTTTAAACTTTTCATGAAGAAGAGGTTCTAGACGGGCAGCTAAAGGATCACGTGAATGAAAGAGGTTGTAAATTTGATGACAGGCAGGACGAAGGGGTGGAACTGAAATATACAAAACAAATCGTAGATTAAAGGTAATGAAATCTTTAACTGATTATTGCCACTGTAAGTTATATCAATACATCTAAAATCTCCATAAAAATAATGTTGTTTTTTTAACCATTTCACAATTTATCTGCTTTTCAAAAAAGTAAAATTGACCAGCCAGCCAATATTTTTGTAACACCTCTCTGATTATCTTACCACATCAAATGTTTATTTTTCTATCTGGCTTTATACCCCCCCAATGAGCATCACCTGTTCAAACGGCTTACCTGTATGTTGAACAAGCCAAACCCTTCATTAATATCCATATAAATTCTCTGCTATTTTGTTGATTAGTCACATTTGGTTGAAAACGGTATTAGTATCTATACCGAAACGTACCAACATCAATAAATAAGAAGTTGTTATCCAGAAATCTCTTCCTTTGTGTTACATCTAAAACTGTCTTTGACGTGCTTGTTATTTCCTTGATAAAGAGTTTACCACTTATTCATAGCTTGGTTATATAATTATGAAAACTAAAACACATGGGGACAAGGACGTTTCTAATTCTGTTAAAAATACATCAGACACATCAGAAACCAATATTTATGTGTGACATAATTTACATTAGCTAATGTCAGAAGGGGATGGGGAGCTTAGACTTTATCCTTAGGGGGTTCAGATTGGTAGTTCTTTATCGGGCTCCCTTAGCAAGGGACAAAACCCATTGGGCTCATCTACTGTCTTGATTGTTTTTATGTATTGTGAAATATGAATGTATTCTTGACGGAGAGGGGTTATATATAACCCATTACGGAATAAAGAAGTTGAAGTTGAAGTTGATTGATTGTTTTACGCCACACTCAAGATTATTTCCCTTATTTGGCAGCCTTAATTGGTTGAGTGGGGGAGGAAACCGGGCTCATTGCTCGGAGGAAACCCCCGACCTTCGACGAGTACCTGGCAACTCTTCCACATACAGCGACCAAGTGAAAAATCCACTTAGAAATTTTTCTATTCTTTTAATTGATCTGAGCGGGATTCGAACCCGCGCCACATCTAATGAAGGTCTGTGTGGGACTAAGGGACGATCACTCTAACACACTGGACCACGGAGGACCCTGTTTAGATTGGTAAGTCTGTCATCAGTTGGAGCAATTAATGGAAATTATTTCTAACAAGTAGATTCCCACTGATTAAATACACATTCAAATGTAGTTAAGCCGAAGGCCATTTCCTTAAACCAATTAGGCTGACTAAAGTAAAACACACAAACTAACATTTATGTTAAACATAAACCATTCTTTTTTTTAGCCGGTTAAGATAGTTAAATTTTTTTATTACGCAGAAATCTTCAGAGCTAGGCTTTACGCTAGTAGGGAAACATATTCAACTAAACTTGGCTGACTATAAAACTCATCTGGGGTCTGTTGCAAAAAGCTGTATTAAGCTTTAGTCCGGCTTAAATATGTCGAACAAAGGAATTTGATTGTAACTTCGCCTAGATAAGTCAGACTTAAGCTTAATACAGTTTTGTGCAAATGGCCCCAGTACAACACACCCCTCCACTACTTGTACTTACTGTGACGATCTTCACCAGAACACAGTCTTCTATAGGCAAGGACAATGGCAAGAGGCGATCCAAACATGAATACGTCAGACACATCAAAGTCAAACTTTAAATGGCTACCGTCCGACTGACTACCTGTACTTGTTCTCCGTGAATGAGGAGCGGACGCTGAAGAAACACTCAAATGGACAGAATCTCTTTTTACCGAATACGTTCTCTGTAGTTCTCCTGTGTCTGGAGGTATGATTTCACTACGACTTCTGAACTTGGATGATGCCGCTGTGCGCAGTGGTTCAGGTTCAAACGCTAAATCAGTATCACTGAGGTTTTTAGAATCACCCGAGAGTGGATCGTCACTTCCCATTTCCATATCGGTGAGACTACTGTGACTACCATGGTGACTGTTGCTATGGTTATAGTGTGGATTTGAGCGACATAAAGCTTCGTAAGCTAACAGGGCACCTGTAGAGTCTGATATCACACAGACCTGCAAAATATACAAAGGGATATTATGATATAAAGTACTGATGGTAACTCATAAAAAAGGGCTGACTATGAACATGTATCACTACATCAAATTTTAAATTAAAGGAGAACGAAAAATATGTTTATCTTCAATAGAGTTGTTCGGAGTGGAGTTTTCACTTACATGTAGTTGCCGTATGTGGAAGAGTTGCCAGGGTAGGCCTACTCACTGAAGGTCGGGGGTTTCCTTTGGGCCATGAGCCCGTTTTCCTCCTCCACTAAATCAGGCAATGCCGCCATATAAGTGAAATAATCTTGAGTGTGGCGTAAAACATCAATCAATCAATATAATTGTATTAATATTTCTGTTTTAGTCAAGAAGATTGTCCCTTTGTCCATGTGTTTTAGTGCTTGGAAATATTTCTGTTCCAGAAACACAAAAAGTTAAATTATAGATCTTTGAAATTTTTATTTCATTTACAAAAGCTTTGGGCTGAGGGGAAACTGACCTGGGTTTAGATGAACAGTTTTGACCAAAATGATTTGCATTTGGTGGTACTAGATAATAACTGTAAACTTCCTTTGGTGGAATTAACATTGCAAACATATCAAAGAAAAGTTTGAAACTGTTTCTAACATGGGTTCCTTTCCAATGAGAGGTAATTAAGACATCACCACAAAGTAAGTTCTTGTGAACAAGCTTTAGGCACAGTATAAAAACATCAGTATTATATTTATGAGCACTAAAACACACGGGCACAGGGAAAATCTTCTTGTCTAAAATAACCACGGAGACAAGTTTCTAATTGTGTTAAAAAGAGGTATATCATTTAGACCTTTATACCCCATCATAAATTGTTGTAATAAAGTAAACCTATGATATTTCATTAGGTTAACGACTGACAGGAGCTTGGCCTTAGTCAGTAGAATTTTCTGGAACACTAGGTGTTAAAAGTTTGTGTTGCTCACAAAAACGTACTTTGTGGTGATGCCTGAATTATTTTTAATTAGATTGATTGTTTGGTGTTTCGCTCAAGATTATTTCACTTATATGGCGGCTCTATGCCTGGAGGAAACCAACGACCTTCTGGTTTCAACTGGCAGCCATCACACAAAGGTCATTTATTTTTCGTTAAAACGGTACATATCTTCCACACAAAACTAACCTGTCCCATGAAACCTCGGCCTTCTTCTGACTTGAGAAAATCATTGTATATATTGTTAGCCTTAGCTATGACAGCATTTACGCTTTCTTGATAATCTGAGCAGGATGTGGCAAAAAGCGCTATTGCACCAAGGGGAACGAACTCTTGGGTTGAGGTCACGTCAGCATCGTTGGACTGCGCCCCTGGTTGAGTATCGAAACTGTAAGGACTTAAACTGCGAGGAACAAAAACGAAAAGAATGTGGTTAGAATATAACCTATACTAAGACATACATGTACAAAGCAAAAATGGTTCAAGGCGTAAGTTAGGTTGAGTAATATTAGGCCGATAAATTAAAGCGTGTGAATGTATGCCCTTTGGGGGACCAGTCTTCAATCTACTGCTACAAGTGGGATTTTCACTTGATTGTTTTATTTGGGAGAGTTACCAGGTAACCGCTGAAAATATGGTTACCTCTCGGCAAAAAGTCCTGTTGCCTTCACCCACTAACCCAGGCAACACCGCTTTATACGTGAAATATTTGAGCGCAGCATACAACATCAAGCTCAAGGATTTTTGGAGCATATGCTGTTATAAACAACAAGTGTTAGAATATATTGAGATGGCTGAAAGTGGATAAAGTTCAGTCAAATACCACCGAGCCTGATGACGTCACACAGATTTACGCAAAGCTTTCTGGGTAAATAATGTACCTCAGTCTGCCATTTTGTTAACCGGTACTTAGTAAGACGTAAATTTTTCGGAAAGCATTGGTGACATAAGGTGTTTATATCTACACTTTTTTCTGGCAACTCTTCGCCTTTTGCGTCTTCTTCTCGATACAGTATTTTTACTTCCGCCATTTTGTCAAATTATGTGAACATCCATCAATCCCCCGAAATGCTTTATGCGTAAATTCCAGTGACGTCATCAAGCAATTGGTCAATTGTTATCTTAAATTATGAAGATCCATTGCTTGATGTTTAATGACACACGCAAGATTACTTCACGCATAAAGCTAAAAAAGTTTAGTAGAGAGGAAATGGCACTTTGCTGGCAGAAACAACAAATTCTTGTCTAAAATAGCCAGTGCAAGTGAAAGAAATTTGTTATCTTTACTCAACCACGGTTGCTGTGCTTTTTTTATTGACACAATCAAATTTTGTTATCCACTTGAGGATTCAAATGTGTGTCAAATATACATATCAAGATACAAGTTCAATAACAATTACAATGTAAGCAAAAGACATACCTAAAAAGTACCCTCAGAATATCCATACATATATGTGGACAGGGAACCAATCGAAAGGCAATGTGACCGATGGCTGCGGGGTAGTGAGCTTTCATTGCAGTTTCCATGGTAGCCTTAAGAGTATTAAAATCTCCATATTTGGAAATGTGTTCTTGACCATGATCAAGTACACTACCTGCAAACATAAAATTGGTATTTAGTAAAAGATGTTTTAGACATTTGAATCTATTGCCATAGTTTGGATTTAATATGTTATTGTCTGGGATCATACCATGGTGAGGTGATTACAGCGTACCAAACAGAGAATTTGTTTAAAAAACAAAAGATGTTCAAAATTATGGTATGATAGACTATTTTTCTACCAACTGAGCCACTTTTAAAGTTCAAAACTTGTGAAATACTCTTTAGAGACGATGAACGAAAAATATCCATATCCTCTATATGCCTTAAAAAAGCATTCCATGATAATTTAAGGAACTGAAACACTATGTTAATTTTCAGCCTCGATCATGTGGTTTACCGGGCTGAATACATAAATCTTTATAGATGAATGTCAAATCCGACCGTATGCGAGCGAAGACAGCCAAAGTTTCTTCCAACTGCCACTTTTGCAGACCTATTTTTCAAAAAATTATTCCAGATTTGTTGATACTTTGCTTGTAGTTTATTGCACATAAATCTTGGTTGGTTGATTGTTTGTGTTTTACGCCAGTTTTATTGTGGGAGGAAACCGGGCTCTGTGCCTGGAGGCAAAAATGTTGGATAAGACCCTCAGTTGCTTCTGTTGGGCATCTGTCTAAGGACCTCTAGATTTGTTTTCTTATATATGGCTTACAACATTGTGCAATCCACATAGAAAATCTTCATATAATATTACATTCATGCCCTACAGATGATTGATTGATTGTTTGGTGTTTTACGCGGCGCTCAAGATTATTTCACTTATAAGGCGGTGTTGCCAGTTTTATTGTGGGAGGAAACCGACTCTATGCCAGGAGGAAACCCACGACCTTCCGGTGGTAACTGGCAACCATCCCACATAGGTCGTGCGAGTGAAAACCCAGTCAGACCTATATATGACAGTGCAGGGAAGGAGGCTGTGGTAACTTACCCCCATGTAAGACTAGTATAAGGACATTGGTACGGCAGGGCTGTGGTGATGGAGGGATGCCAGTGCCCCCAGAGTAATCCAGGCTTTGACTGGGGGCAATACTGTGTAACTGAGAGTAAAATTCCACACGCCTTACAAACGACTGATCTGAAAGAAAGAATAATAAAATAATAACAATACCGTCTTATAGCCAGTTGTCTTAACTGTTGAGTCAACGACAACAGCATGCTTGCAATAGGCTTGGGCTTCCATGATGGTTTGGTTGGTTGTTTGGTGTTTTATGCCGAGCTCAAGATTATTTCACTTATATGGTGGCGTTGCCAGTTTTATTGTGGGAGGAAACCGGGCTCAGTGCCCGGAGGAAAGCCACTACCTTCCGCTGGTAACCATCCCACATAGGTCGTTCGAGTGAAAACCCAGACAAAATTTTCCAATTTTTGGACTGAGTGGGATTGGGCTTCCATGAAGCTGAGAGGTAAAATGGTCAGCAGAAACTAATTTTTTCCCAGTATAAATCCACAGATATAATTCCTGCATATGAATTCACTGAGAGATTACTGTATTTCTGCAATAAAATATTTTGCCGATATATTGTAAGTCAGTTGTTCCTATAAACATTGACATACACATAACATTTTTTCCCTGCAATCTACTTTAAGAGTGCGAGTTATTGATTGATTGATGTTTTACACCACGCTCAATGATATGTCCCTTTTATGGCAGGGTTGCCAGGTTTTAAGAGGAGTGATTCGGAGGGAGGGGTGGGGGGGGGGGGGGGGGGTGTACAGACATTTTTCCAGGGGAAAGCCTGAGGATTTGACAGCTACTTTCATTGTAAGAGTTTGAGCTCAAGGCTTTAATAAGTTCTACTGAGGTTTGTTCTATGTTGAAACTGGAGTGATACATGTTTAGCCGCAATCAACAATATTTACCTGTTATGGCAAAAATGAAAGGTTTAGTGGGGGAGGAAAACGGGGTCTGTGCCCAAAGAGATCACTATGCTTATGTACATGTAGTTATCTGGGAAATAGGGAAACAGTCAGAATTTTGGACATTTTTACTTGGCCGGAGGAATTAAAATCACGGCCCCCTCCCTTCTGAAATAGGGAAACAGAATTTTGGACATTTTTACTTGGACAGAGGAGTTAAAATTGACGGCCATCCCCCCACTCCCGTGCCTCATTACTGGATGACTCACCTGAGTGTTGGGGTGGGGCTGATTGTGGGGTAACAGGTAAGGCATCTATATATTCATCGCCACTGGAGATCATTTCCATGGATGTTGATCTCATTAAGTGAGGAGATTGTAACGCCATATTGCATTCCTCTTCTTCCTCCACACCTTCTGAAACAGGTGAAAATCAGGTTAATTACAGGTAAAAAAACTGATTACAAAGCCCAATTTATCTAAGGTAATTTGTTTCTGCCATTTAAAAGCTGAATATAACAGCATTTTTGTTATTTTTAGGATTACAATTTCTTGAAAAACGGCTGAAATTCCTCTACTGATTTTGGGTGACATACAAACTGGGAATCGAACCTTCGTTTTTCACTCCGGTTGGATGAATGAAAAGGCACCTGGCATTTAATTCTCACAGCGTGACTGATCGCATTTCACTATATCGTGAAAAAAATCACGATTTGAACTTACCAATCGTGAAACAATCACATTTTTTAATCGTATTTGTTAAATTTCACGAACACCTGAAATTCGATGTATCATGATTTTTTTGTGTGATTTTTACAAAAAAATCACGATTGAATCACGAACGATTTATGGGAACGCTCCCTTAGTGCCTAGGGCTGATCAGGATTTAAACCTAGAGCGCGTTTCACAAAAGGCGTAGATGTATTTTATTGTATTCGTTATTTTGGGATTACACTTTCTTGAAAATATGGTAGAAATTCCTCTACCGATTTTTGGGTGACGCCCGAAACGGGAATCGAACCCAGGTCCCAGAGTATGGCACCTATCGCCAGCACTAAATGCCGGCTGCCTTATCCATTCAGCCAACCGGCTAATCCATAAATAACGAAAATACTGTTATACCCACTTTCTAAAAGACACTAATTAATTAAACTGATGTATTTTATTGCGTAACTTTCATAGCAAGGTATATCTACAGCATATTTATTAACACTACAGTATATGTTGCCAGGAGACTTACAGATAAATCTTACACTATGGCGTTTTGTGGAACATCCCTCTGGTAACTGAGGGCGGAACGTTTTTAGGATTGATCCAAGCCGTATTCAAGATGTTATCACTTACATAGCTGTGTTGCCAGGTAACGGAGATTGCTTCCAGTGATTAAATTCACATAAATATCTGATATACTACATCTATTATTATATACTAAAACAATTATTGAATGCATTGATCAATTTACGTTCCAGGGCCCTGTTTCACAAAGCGGCGTAGCGTAAGTTTTTACATGAATGTCTTAGCAACCCATACTGTAGAGATACATTAGTTTGAAAGTTACGCAAAAAAATCTACGCCGCTTTGTGAAACAGGACCAGGGTCATTATAGCATCACAGAATTGACCTCTCAGTAAAGTACTGTAGCGCAAGGTCGGGCAAAACTGTAAAAAAGAGTAGACCAATCCAACAGTGGCTTTCTGACATAAAAATTGTCATGATGTCACAGAGCCATCTGATTGAATTCGTCTAACTTTTTCTGTTTGTCCTAGCCATGTGTTGCTGGCAGATACCTGTCTTCTGTCTAAGAGCCAAAAGTATGCGTGATAACCTGTTTTCGGAAACGGGTTACCACTTCTTCTTTTATGGTAACCGGTTTTCAGGTTATTACCAACCATCCTTACATGTGTATTTTGAGGCCTGCAGAGAGGTTAAGTGGGATCACACTTTTTTCATAATTTCTGATCGTCACGACAGTAAGAGCCTTTGAAGGTTACCGAAAAACTAAATGATTGGCGTTGGAATGAGGAAAATCCATACAGCATGTGGCCTGTATGAACCGAAAACGTGTTCGAAAAGTAAACAAAATTTAAATAACCGGGACGACCATTCATTCATTCTATGCCAAAGTTAGTTCAAAACAATACTTTATCGTACATTTTCGAGACTAGAAGCACCAAAAAGCTTCTGAATTATGTCTTGAGAAAAATAACCGATAATTTCAACATTCTGTTTTAACGTGAAAATATCTACATTTTGGCAGCTCATGCCACTTTAACGTCAAAATATCAACATTTTGGCAGCTCATGCCACTTTAATTTACCTTGAGCATCGAAGAACTCCTCTTCTGAACTGGACTCCTGTAATTGTTCTATACTCTGTGCTTTTATATCCAGGCCATGGCTTGATGTAGAGGCTATAGAACACAGCATAGATATATATTTATGAAAACTAAAGCAATTGATCGATTGCTTGAAGTCACTTGGAATTTACGAGCAAACATTTTGGGGGATTGAGGGATGTTCACATAATTTTACAAAATGGTGAGAGGAAAAATACTTCATTGAGAAGACGTGAAAGGCGCAAAGTCATCAGAAAAATGTGTGGGTAAAACATGTTATGTCATCATTGTTTTCTAAAAAATTGACGCCTTGCTATTTAAAGTACCGGTAAACAAAATGGCGAGCTGAGGTACATAATTTACCCAGAAAGCTTTGCGTAAATCTATGTGATGTCATCAGGCTTGACAGTAATTGGCTAAATTTACATTTCTAATAAACAAATACCTTCTAGAGATCTCCGTGAGCCCCACGACTGTCTTCTCATGGAGGAGATATGGCTGGAGGAGCCAGACTCTGGAACGGACGTTTGACTTTGATTGGTAGAAATTCCATTGGAACATTCCTTTGAAGAGACTAGAATGGGTTTAGGATTTTCCAAAGCACTCAATGAGCTTGTTGAATGACTAGACACAGGCTTTTGAGAAGAGTCAGTATTTTTATCACTTTGTCCATCATTGTTTTCATTAGCCAGAGCCATTTTCTCCGCCAATGCTTGCTGTGTTTCGAGTTCTAATCGTCGTATGTCGTCCAGATCGAGACCATACCATTCATCCTGCCAGCACCATGCCTGTTTGTGCGCTCGCAGCATTGTCTTCCGTAATCCTGTCAAATAATATATTACAGCTAAATCAAAACCCATTTCAGTCACACAAATACTATATTGCAGCAAGAACATCTCATTTCAGCTGTGCAAATACGTGTAAATTATTACAGCAAGATCATCCAATTCCAGCCACGAACAATGGGTGTTTCATACCCCACTGGCAACATCACTGAACCCACAACATTGATAGGCGTGTAGCGGACTGAGAGACTACTACATAAACCAGCTGAGCCAGTCAGCATCTTTTTTACATAGACCCTTTCGGCTTAGAACGTGTTTATGACGTTGTTCGAATTGTATGGCATTGACGTCATCTCTCTGTTGCGGTCGCTGTGACACGCCTCTTTTGCAATACGTCATAAACGAAATGAACACAACTCTGACGTCAGATTGATCCAAAAACTCAATTTAGCGTCATTTTGCCCTACAACGAGGCTTCTGCGCAAGCGTCAATCCTTAAGCCGAAAGAGTCTATTGAGTGCTGTCAGGAAATGTGTGTCACTAATTGCTGAATATATTCAAGACAAAACATTGGCCTACCTTTTGAAATTCAAATTGAATTAAGGAAATTTACTCACCAATATCATGGATAAAGCGTTCAATTTTACTCTGCATGCCCCAGTATTTAAACTCGACCCGACACAGTTTATATGCAGTCATCAAATTGGGCTCTTTACTAGAGGACCGAGCTCTGAAACACTCTTCTTTCCAATTGTCCAATAGCGGCCCACGGCCAGTTTTATTGGATATATATAACTTTGGATCCTCCTCCTTTTTATAATCATTGGAGACTGGATCTTTCACAATATCTATAACATCTGTAATAAACAGAGACATGTATCAAATCTGTAAATGACATTTAGAAGTTGAACAGTTACACTATAAGCTGAAGATTTTAAGACTTGTGAATAACAGCTTCTTGGTTCATTGGGTGACGGCATTTGCGATGTACATGTAGTTCTTGCATATCGTTGCCAAAAGTTACAATAAGGTGAAAAATTACTAATGGATAACAGCTTCTTGGTTTATTGGGTGACGGCATTTCGCTGTAGTTCTTCCATCGTTGTCAAAGTCAATTCTATACCTTATAAATAATCCATAAGTAATTCATTGACTTTGATAACGAGCTAATAATTACATAGAAACCTTGTCATCCATTTAACCAAGAAGTTGTTATCCAAAAATTATTCATTGACTTTGATAACGATGTAAGAATTACATTGTGATGTCATCACCCAATAAAACCAAGAAGTTGTGATCCAAAAGTAATTCATTGATTGATTGATTGGGGCTTAACGTTGCACTCAACAGCAAAGGTTACATGTATATGGCGACAAAAGTACCAACCGACCAAAAGATCACCCCTTCCACCCACCCCGATCTAAATATTGACAATAGGCTTCACAGACCATAGAGCGCCAGGAAGGCTAATGTATGTGGCATACTTAATGTTCCTCCTTGCTGGGTCAGCATACATGGCTAAAGCAGAGCCACAAAGCTCCAGCCCGAGGGCCATAATTAATTCAATGACTTTGATAATAATGTAAGAGTGACATAGAAACAGAGAGCCCTTTTCGCATGTCATTCTCAGATAAATGTCCCAATCTATTTATTAGAAAGGATGAATGAATCTTTCAATGGCATTTAGAAGTTGAAAGGTTAACAATAAGGTGAAGATGTAGTTCTTACATCGTTATCAAGTCATTGACTTGATAATGATGTAAGATCTACATCGAAACGTCGTCACCCAATAAACCAAGAAGTTGTTATCCATAAATAATTCTTCACCTTATTAGGATGAATGAAGCTAAGTTAGGAAATAAATTCTTCTATGGAGCGGCTTTACAAAAACCAAAACACACAGGACAACTTGTGTTACACGCACTAGTGTGCTGTATTTTCTGATGATGAGAGTAGCTGCTCACGAAAGCTCATATTAAACATCCCCGTGTACAAAGTAGTAAAATTTTTCCTACATGTATGTGTATTGGGTTTCAGTTAAGAAATGTAGGACTTTCACAATGAGGTCGTTTGATGACAGAATTTTTATACAATTACCTGTATCAATAGAACCTACCCACTGTTCTCTGTCGTAATTCCGTTGATGAAAGATCAAATAAATTCTCCCTCTCTCCACCGTCGTTCAAGTATCGTGTTTCAATTTCCAGCGAGAATTTCTCCACAAAGGGACATTTATACCTGGTTTTTGTGTAAGGATAGGCATTCCACGCTTCCTCTTCCACTCGCAGGGCAGATTTGGGTAAAATGGCACGGAACCATGCTGAAAAATACCCACAAGATACAGCTCAATGAAGTTAGTATGAATATATTTTTGAACACTATAACACACGGGCACAGATAAAATCTTCTTGGCTAAAATAACCATGGAGACAAGTTGCTTACATCTGTATATATGGTGCGTATTATTTTAGGAGCTGAAATCACTGTTCGTAAGGATAACAGTTAATACCTTTACTGTGGCATGAGGTACATGTAGCATAATAATATTTCAAGAATTTTAATTGTCAAGGCTATGAGAGGGTTTGATGTTCATTTGAAAACTAAATGATTCACATATAGTCTGCAGCCTTTCTAATGACACGAAACACATATTTGTTAATTTTTTTTTTCACCTACAGTAAAATCTATCAAAAATAGATCACAATGTGCACAAAAAAATAAGTCAACTTCTACATTCTGTCTTTTAAGTCTGTTGATTTCAACCACTTCAAGGCCTTTTTAACCTTGTTTATCTAAATACCTGGTATGTACAATATGGTAAATATATTATGTGTATATCTACATACCTGGTAGGTGACTACCAATATGGTATATTTTATATGTGTATATCTACACACCTGGCAGGTGACTACCAATATGGTATATTTTGTATGTGTATATCTACATACCAGGTAGATGACTACCAATATGGTATATTTTGTATGTGTATATCTACATACCTGGCAGGTGACTACCAATATGGTATATTTTGTATGTGTATTGCCCATCTCCACCAGGTCCATCAGTATACGGTTCATTCACCAGGATCTCCACACCACTTCCCGCTCCGTGACTCTCTTCACGACTCTTTCGCTAAAAAAAGAACACAAATATTTCGTTAAATTATATTCTCAAGAAATCTTCTCGACTTGGGAGATAACCATATTGGATAAGATAGCCGGCATTTACATGCAGTGTTGGTGATAGGTGCCATACTCTAAGGCCTGGGTTCGATTCTCACTTCGAGTGTCACCCAAAATTGGCAGAAGAATTTCTGCCATTTTTATGAAAATGTTATTCCAAAAGTAACGGAAATACTGTTATACTGACTTTCTAAATGACATTAAGTGACATTAAGACTACTTAAGAAAACCATATCACTGCATATTGTTTTTATGGTGGAATTAAAACTCTGATAAGAAAAACTTGTCCCTTGATTTTTACTTGAAATTATGGTAAGGAGGAGGGGGGGGGGCTACAAAGAAAGGCGACAATAGAAGGGGATTGACACCCTCAAAGGGCACAAATGAAGACATTTTTTGATAGGAATCCGGAAATTATCGGTTATTTCTCCCCAGACCCTCAAAAAGTCAATATTATAGGCTTTTTAATATGTTATACCTGGTTGGATAAGGTAAATTAAGGTAGTGTTTGGAAATATTAATTTTGCTTACTTTTCCAAAATATTCGCTTCATCATGGGGGCCTCAGTCTTAATAAAAATAACTTTTGCTTCACTATCGATGATCCAGTTTTTTGATGAACTTCAGAAACTCATGCCAATTTTACAAAGTTTGATTGATTGGTGTTTTACGCCGTGCTCAAGATTATTTCACTTATATGGCGCCGTTGCCAGTTTTAGTGTGGGAGGAAACCGGGCTCTATGCCCGGAGGAAACCCATGACCTTCCGTTGGTAACTGGCAACCATCCCACTACAAAGTTTGATAATGGCAAACAAGACCGCTGGGAAAGAGGAGACATCTTGTAAATAGGAATACAATCATTTCTGTTTTCAGATAGATAACTGTCACAAAGTTTCTAAATTCTGCATTAAAGAGACTACTTGTTTAAAAATGTTTGCATTTTTCACTAAAACTTCTGCTGAATAAATATATAAGATTTCGTTGACTTTGGATGAAAGGTGGTAGGTCGATTTTCGGCGAAAAATGTATAATAGCCAAGCAATTAGTGCGAATTCTGTGGTACATTGTTTACTGTCTGACAGAGGGTTTTGATTTAATGTAAACAGAGGTCCTACATGGGTAAACCCTAGTGAAGTGAGTTGTGAAAGTGTTACTAATATTCATCTATCTGATAAACTGTAAAGAGCCGACATTTTTTAGTTTATTTCAAGATTACGTAAAAAAAAAAACACACAAAAGTCAGAAGACAACAAAACGATCAGCCAGGCTGTAAGCGTGCAGCAGATGGTTCCGGAGTCTCTGTTAAAAACTCTAGCCTGATTGAAAGTAAAGGTAAACATACAAACTGCAAATGAATTCAAAAATCATACTAATTATTAAACTCGTCATTTAAAAGTCTGGGAGGGTAAATAAGTTTACCAGTGATCATCCCAACACCGTCACAATATGTGTCTGACATTAAAATGTCCAATTTATTATCTTTAATTTCCTTCAAAAGCACAGTGCCCTTTAAGGTAAACATACAAACTGCAAATGAATTCAAAAATCATACTAATTATTAAACTCGTCATTTAAAAGTCTGGGAGGGTAAATAAGTTTACCAGTGATCATCCCAACACCGTCACAATATGTGTCTGACATTAAAATGCCCAATTTATTATCTTTAATTTCCTTCAAAAGCACAGTGCCCTTTTAAAGCTTAAGTAACGTTATTTGATAGTTTAAAGACACACTTGCAGCGAAAATCAGGAATATTGTTTACATTAAAAAAGAAAGACCGTTTTCTGTATTTGTCCCAGACAATATAAGTTAGGAACTTTCTATTTCTACCAAAATTTAAAAGTGCGGACGTCACTTTGTATTTTAAATTTGAATTTGAAAATTTGAATTGTTAGGTGCCCGTAACGTAAACAAACCAACCTGCCCCCTATTGACGATTTTATGTTTCAGTCGAGTGAGTGAACTAACGGTACAGTGTAATTTTACGTAGGCCTATTTATCTGAGAAATACAGACTGACGATAATTCTGCATCATTTTAGAAAGTCACAATACCTTTTTATAACAAAGTTCTTGGCCCTACCCAAGAAAACCAGTCACTTAAGATGGATCATGACACGCTCTTGTATATAATATTGTCTAATTTATCTTATTAACTTTTTATTTCATTATCACTTATTAAAGTAAGATATGATGTTGGATAGTTAGTTTACTTAAATTAATAATAGTCTTATCTTATTAGAAACTCATAACACATTTTTGTGAAAACTCAGCAGATGGGAAATAACTGATAAACACTGCTTAAAAAGATCTCCTTTAAAGGGGGATAACTAGGGATGATAAATTCCCAGTTGGTAGGAAATGTGGAAATAGACAGTCAACATCCTCTGATTTGTTTACCAGTTACCCACATCAAAGTAGAATCCTTTAGATGTTTAACTGTTAAATAGATATCAGCCGAGGTATAAAGAAGATCTGAACAGATTTCTAGGCACATTGGTTCATAGATAGAAACCATTGAAAAAAATAAAACAGTTATACTATAAATGTGTAAGTTATACATAAGGTCAATTGGGATGGGTGCACAGGCTGGCAAGGGTGATTGATTGTTTGGTGTTTTACGCCGCGCTCAAGATTATTTCACTTATATGGCGGCGTTGCCAGTTTTATTGTGGGAGGAAACCGGGCTCTATGCCCGGAGGAAACCCACGACCTTCCGTTGGTAACTGGCAACCATCCCACATAGGTCGAGTGAAAACCCAGTCAGATGGCAAGGGTGAAGGAGGGTACTTAAGGCATGCTTTGACCATGTAACAAAATAAATATTCTTGCACACGTACATGTAAAGGTAATCGAGTGAAAAACACAATTCAAACTTTTTCAATTTTACTTGGAGTGAGTGCTATATGAAGAAAAAGCTTGTAATAAACGTCATCCTCTCCTCCAGGTCCAAAAATCAGGACAATCACGAGCCTAATACAATAGAATTGATTGATGTTTTATTCTGCACTCATGATTATTTCACATATATTTTTGAGGGGTTTAATGAGGAAGAAAACCAGCTTTTTGCTCGGAGGAAGCCCAGACCTTCGGTGAGTACTTGGCAACTTTTCCAATTTCCACATACGCTGACCGATTTTTTATTTGGTTAGAGTGGGATTTGACATCATACAGCATCGATGGAAAGCCTGTGTCATACTGACGGACTATCACACTAGCCGACTGAGCTGTATAGGGGCCCCATGATAATTGAAAGATTGATTGATTGATGTTTTACACCGCACTCAAGATTATTCCACTTACATGTATATGGTGGCGTTGCCAGGTTTAGTGGGAGAGAAAACCGGAAACCCAAGACCTTTGGCCAGTACTTGGAAACTCTTCCACATACGGCGATCGAGTGAAAAATCCCCTCAGAAATTTTTCAATTTTTATTTGGTCTGAGGATAATTAATATAAGACCTGAAACTAACACAAGAACTCTAAAGGCTATGGGTATATGTATAACGGAGACGACTAAGATTGATAGACCCTTAAAATTGATGAAGTACGCTTATTTAACATTGTCATGCATAACTGAGTATTTCCTGTATTGTTGGCCCTACAGAAGAAAAGCCCTAACTCACCCTCACATTGATGTTCAATGTTTGACTAATTTAGGTAACTTGTATATGTACATTTACAAGGTTAATGTAAACCTTGAAGGATGGGTATGATTGATTGAGGTGTAAAAATCCTACACAGCCCTGGGGCCTGTCTTACAAAGCTGGCGTATATTTACGGTTAGGCCTTCAACATGGATCGGTTGTGTCCAAGGCGTAAGGTCCTATAGTTTTAACACTGATTTACGTCCGACATAACTTACGCCAGCTTTGTAAGACAAGGCCTGGGGACCATAAAGGGTACATAGCCAGCAAATATCATTACCTAACAGAGACTAATATAAACAAGAGATCAGTGAACTGATCTTAGCCCACCATAGAACACTATCAGAAAGTGAGGCTGCTTATAAACGGATCGCAAATTTGATATATATTTATTTCTTCAGTTGGTGGGTGGCTGGACAAGAACAAAGTTTCTTCGGTAGATAGTGGCTGTTATCTGAAAACTCAAAACCAACTTTCTTCAAGGAGGCCGCACATTAACGCTACTTACCGGAGCTATATGTACTTGCACACAGGCCAGTCAGTGATATCGCTTGTTTGAGTCCTGTACACAATTAAAATTTACAAAATCCAAAACGATTGTACACATGTTACCAAGATGCATTGATTGTTTGTTTACAAATCAAAAGATAATGTATATCTGTCAAAAATAGCCCGTGAAAAGTGAAGAACAGGCGACGTATCACTCGTCTGATGAGTAAAAATTTAAACATGACGAAAGTCAGTTTAAAAATTAATGGCAAAAAATGTCCCGATTCGTTCAGAAATTAGTGAATTTATAAAAAAATCTTCATGCACGATTTGATATAAATATATGATTGAATAAAAACATTTCAGTTACTTTATTGGTAAATAGCATTTACAATTGCGAAGTCAGTTGCTCTACATAGCTGCCTGAATGCAAATGCGATCGGCAAAATAGTGATTGTACGTTGCCGTGTATTTCATTTCATTTTGAAATATTCCTTCCTTTCAAACTCCGAAAAATACAATATGGATCTTCTTAAGTGTCTTAGGGAACACTCTCCTTTAATAATATTTATTACTGTTACATTTTTGGAAAGAATTTAGGCGTTTAAAATCCAAATTCGAGAAGGACATTTTACCGACTTCGAACAAGCCGTGGCGGCCGGCAACATGCATAGATAACATAAAGTTCTGTTTCTTATAGTCGCCCTTGGAAATCTGAAAGGAGTCGATTTTGTTTTAAAATGACACGAGGATTGCAATTTCACTCTGAGGTTTAATAAAGCTCCGATAAATGTCTTTTTTCCACTACTCTGGACTAGGAAATTCCAAAATAACGTCCTCAGTGCCAAAAATAGCTTATTTGTCTTTAACTGGGCCATGCTTTTAAAATGCCTGGTAGGGGCCCTGTGATTGACAGCGGGAACTCGCACTAGCTAATTTTACCACCCGATTTTAGCACTTTTTAATCATAGATATTTAAATATCTCACTCACTATCAGTATATTGGAGACAAGGAAAATATATATTAAGATCTGAAGCTGTAAATATAAGGAATTCCACAAGCTTTTATTGTCAAATTTAACATTTTCTTGTTATATACGTATGCTTGAAGTGTCCGTTCTCACCTAGACAAGTTGGAAGTTATCAGTGAATTGCGCGTCTGTTAAAGTAAATTAAACCTCTTTAACCGTATTCGAAGATTGACAAAACAAAACACAAAGCAACCAACAGATGCAACATGTGATTTTATTTGTGCATTTTCAAAATCAGTTGAAGTTGTAAGAAAAAATAACCATACGGCGTCAGTGGGGTTTTAGCCGACTTTTCTGCTGTCGCCATAGGCCTACGATGTCTTCGGTAATGAAGCAGGCTAGCACTCCAACGCCAAATGGCGACAGCGGTACCGAATGTGTTAAATGAAAATTTCAACGACGAAAAAAATACATGTTGCATAACTTGACCATATGAGGAAGCAACACAAAAAAAAATTCATCAAGATCCGCCTGGTAGTTTTGTTGAGTCCGCGATCACAAACTATGTAGATAGAAATCACAGAAAAAGCTACCGGCCGCCATTTTGAATATGCAAATGAGCAGCGAGTGCATAACAAGGCCATAGGGTTAACCTGCGTATAACATTTTACGAACATCCTTTCAATACTTTAGAACAGTGATAAAAAAATAATGGCCAGTGGCCGCCATTTTGAATATGCAAATGAGCACAAAAGTGCATAGTGCGCAACGAGACCATAGGGCTAACATGCGTAAATTAGTTTACGAAAATCCTAGCCTTTCTTTACTTTAGGAGAAAAGTGACAAAAAGAAGAAAAACAAAATGGTCGCCCAGCGGCCATTTTAATATGCAAATGAACAAAAAAGTACATAGTACGCAACAAGGCCATAGGGTTAACCTGCGTACAAAGTTTTACGAAGATCCTCTCATTACTTTAGGAGAAAAGTGATAAAAAGTAGAAAAACAAAATGGTCGCCTAGCGGCCATTTTGATATGCAAATGAGCAAAAGAAATACATGTTGCACAACTAGACCATAGGAGGAACGTGCGTGTGAAATTTAAAGAAGATCCGAATAGGACTTCTCTTGGAATCGCGGTCACAAGAGAGAAAAGCGATAAAAAATAGAAAAACAAAATGGTCGCCTAGCGGCCATTTTAATATGCAAATGAGCTCAGAAAAATAGATGTAGCACAACTAGACCATATGGGGAACCAATACAAAAACATTTCATCAAGATCGGCCTGGTGGATTTCTAGATTCCGCGATCACAAACTATGTAGGTAAAAATCACAAAATGACCGCCAGCAGCCATTTTAATATGCAAATGAGCAAACAAACTAGATGTTGCACAACTAGACCATAGGAGGAACGTGCGTGTGAAGTTTAAAGAATATCCGACTAGGACTTCTCTTGGAATCGTGGTCACAAGAGAGAAAAGCGATAAAAAATAGAAAAACAAAATGGTCGCCTAGCGGCCATTTAAATATGCAAATGAGCTTAGAAAAATAGATGTTGCACAACTAGACCATATGGGGAACCAATATAAAAACATTTCATCAAGATCGGCTGGTGGATTTCTAGATTCCGCGATCACAAACTATGTAGGTAAAAATCATAAAATGGCCGCCAGCGGCCATTTGAATATGCAAATGAGCAAACAAACTAGATGTTGCACAACTAGACCATAAGGGGAACATGTCTGTAAAATTTGATGAAAATCCGACTTATAGCATATGATTAAAATGGATGTATTTGATTGGTTGATAAATCATATTGACCGATTAAAAGCATACATTTTAATCACATGCTACAAGTCGGTACGACAAATCACACAGTGAGAACGAGCCCTAAGTGAAGCTGCTGCAATTTTTCCGTTCATTCAAACGGCACCAAGGCAAATATAAAGTTTTGCTTTTTTTTGATTGAAGCGAAAATGGAATATATGATTGGGTCCTTGTTATTTCCTTACAAATATTGAAATTAACATATTATTTAAAAGCAAAGTTACCTTTTATGGAAAGAGTTGCTGAAATGGTAGATTGCGAAAAAGGACAAAAATATTTTCTTCCTTACTTTAAAAGCCAAGGGATAAAAAATTATCAAAACACGCACTTTGTTATTGTACAGTTGGAAAGGAAAAATGACTGTGCCTTTTCAAAAGTTGAAAACATTTTTGAGATTTGCTCTCTTTTAAAGTCCTACAAGATGGGTGGGAACAACATCGATTGGTTGATTGATGTTTTATGCCGCAGTCAAATTACAAGTACATGTATTTCAGGGAGGGGAGACAAGAAAACTAATATAAAATGTCAGTCGTCAAATAAATAAAATATCATGGGTCTTAGTTTATTACAACAACTTATGATTGGGTATAAAGTTCTAAATGATATATATTTATGATCACTAAAACACACGGGCACAGGGAAAAACTTCTTGTCTAAAATAACCATGGAGACCAAGTTTCTAATTGTGTTAAAAAAGGTATATCATTTAGACCTTTACACCCCATGTACCTCTTTTAAATACAATTAGAAACTTGTCTCCATGGTTATTTTAGACAAGAAGATTTTTTCCTGTGCTCGTGTGTTTTAGTGTTGATAAATAAAACTATAAAATGTTGTTACATACCTGTATCATATAAAGCTGTGCTATCCTATATTCATCCACACTCATAGGAAGTGAGATTCGGTATTCCTTGACAAGCATGGCTGCTGTGTAAGTGAGGCCTTCAGGGGCTTTACATTTACTATACACAACTGTTAGCCACAAGAGAAATCTCTTTAAATCCGGGCCATCTGTAAATCTGGTTTGTGTTTTCACATCTACTCAACACCTAATGCTGGTTGATAAATTCCCAAGATCATCTGAAAAATAATAAAAACAAATAATAAATTTTTGAGACACTTTATTTTTCACTTAAACTTTGAAGTGTCAGAATTCTGATTTCTTTTTCATAAATTCTACTGGCATGAGGTTGTGACCATTTTAAGTTCAATAAAAAAAGTGGGCAGTATTCTCATGATTTTGGGATTACACCCAAAAATTGGTAGAGGAATTTCTACCATATTTTCAAGAAAGTGGAATCCCAAAATAACGAGAATCCTTTTATACCCACTTTCTAAAAGACACTAATTAATTGAAAAAAGTGAAATCGATGTCGTTCTTCAGGGGGTAAGCCAGAAGTTTGAATTAAGGAGGGTCCAAATTGCCCTTTTTGAAACAATTTCCATTGAAAAGGATGTCCAAAATTCTGGCAACAACCATCTCAAATTAGTGTAATTTTTGGTCAGCCAGTCCCCTTTGACCGTTGACCTCATGTTGTTCAGAAACAAATACAAGATAAAATGAGGGCGACAATTTTGGCATGTGCTGCCAAAATTCACACTTTTGTCATAATTTCTGATTGTCATGACAGTAAGAGACTTTGAAAGCCATCAAAAAACTAAATAATTGATGTTGAATGAGGAAAATCCATACAGTATGTGGCCTATACAAACTGAAAACGTGTTCAAAAAGTAAACAAAATTTAAATAACCGGGACGACCACTCATTCCTTCTAAGCAAAAGTTAGTTCAAAACAATACTTTATCGTTCATTCTCGAGACTAGAAGCACTAAAAAGCCTCTGAATTATACTTCTTGAGAAAAATAGCCAATGATTTCAACATTCTGTTTTAACGACAAAATATCAACATTTTGACAGCTCATGCCATTCTAGCAGTTACCTAAATTCCCAATGATATCAATGAATAGCCGACTTTATAAATGAAAAAAAAAACGTCATCTTTCTTGAGAACAAAACCAAACAATTTCCTTTTTCTGTTTTAAAATTAATTGTTAGAAATTTGATAGCTCAGTTCACCTACAAGTAAATTTTAGCAGTTAGCCTTCATCAGCAATTTCACATTCTATCAGTTTCACATTCATGTAACATTCTGGCATGAGACACCTGATAATTTCGCACACGACGTAAAGAAAATGCATCGGTTTTGTGGTTTTGCAGAAAACCAACTGGTATCTGTTTAATTTCTCTAAGCATTATACTTTTTACAGGCCTTACCAGCTGCGTAACAGATTTTTGTTGCTGAAGTTTTAGAACAAGAGAAACGACAACCTGCAGGAACCAATCATTACCGAGAAATCGTAAAATGCTGAAAACTTTCTAACGATCAAATGGACTAACATAAATTTGGTCATTGGTTACAGATTTCAATGGTGAAACACAGTTTTATATAACTGACATAAACCTTTTACTTGGGTCTCAGTTTCATATAGCGCACTTTGTTTTCTCAAAGAAAGGCCCATTGACTTGTTTAAGTGGCATTTAGAAGTTGAGCATAATGGTAGCGGTGTTAGGAACACCGAAACGTCATGTTACCAATAAACCAAGAAGTTGTAAATCCAGGGTTTTCTTTCCTTCATGAAAGGCCCATTAACAAAATGGAGTTACCTTAGCTTGTCATCTGGTCTGAAACCACTAAAACAGCCGTTGTTAACAGAGGTCGAGAACTTCCTCAAAGAGAGGCTCTCAGCGCAGGTTGTTAACAGAGGTCGAGGCCTCCCTCAATATCAAAGCCGAAGGGACACTTAACAAAGAGCTACACTAAAAGGCGTTTTATTGTGAAACAGTCAGAAAGCTGGCAAACCTCTTTTCTTTTACGGCACTCAACATTATTTCACACCGGACAGCAGAATATGACAGCCTTAATGGCTGCACGGATTATTGCTACATGATCTAGTTGGGCTCAGATAAAATGGTCCTGACCATCCATTAGTTTGTTGTGACAATCTGATGTGATGTTGCACAAAATACCAGACCATTCCATAAGTACACACTGCTGCAATGACTCGCGCACAAAAATATACTACATGTACAATGTAGTTCCATGGCCAAAAAAAAAAAATCCCAGTTTTCACAGTATGTTGTGAAGAATCATTTTTGCCATGCGTGTGAGAGGTCGAATTAAATATGTTAATTGGGTGCACGGGTTTGGCTATATTTTAAAAACAGTTCACGTATGATATTTTTGTTGGGTCAATGCACAGAAAACTGGGTGCATTTGTGCATCTACATGTATGCACCTCAAATGGAACCCTTGTCTTTTTGGGGGGGAATGAAAACCTAAATACTCGGGCTGGGACTTAATTGACAGGTGATCATTATATACTATACATTATCACCATTTAAGAATGTGAGTAAGTAACCGAGTGCTTTCCGTGTATATATTTGATTCTGTATTACCCCCGAGTTTGAATGCCACCCGCTTATATTACCTTGGGGTGAAAGCCTTTATGTGTCATAGAATTCTTCAGTCAAGACGAAATCATATAGTGACGTCAGTTGACAATGTTGTTTCGTAAGCATGGAACGATTTTCTTGTCTCAGAGATCCGTATAACTTTGCTACATTGTATGTCACAACAGAATTTTGGAATGTCATTTTCATATGGGTTAAGTCTAATAGACATTCGAAAACAACTCAGCCCATTTATTATAAAGTGAACTTATCGGATAACATCTGATCATACTCAGTTTTAAGAAAACAAGCTGCTCTAGATTGCGATAAATTTGTTGCTTGATGCCCACGAAAGGGAGTCAAATAACTAACAAGGCATCGCAAACGATACAAATCCCCTCGCGTGCTAACACAAGAACTCTGACGCAAAATGGGGGGTGGGGATGAAGTTTGGTCATGAATGAATTCCCAAAAGCGGTGACGCGTTAGAGGTATTGCCATGCTGGACCAATAGATGATGTTTGGTCAGGATCCGTTCAGAAGTGAAGTTGCAAGAGCGCTGACAAAGATTTTATATAAATGGTAACGCTGACCATGACCGTAGCACCCTGAAACACGATCTGGTTAGAGGTATTCCCATGCTGGACCCATATGGGAAGTTTGGTCAGGATCCATTCAGAAATGAAGTCGCAAGAGTGATGACAAAGATTTTCTATAATGTGACGGTGAACTTGACCTTGACCTTGGCACCCTGAAACATGAACTTGTTCCAGGTATCCCTATGCTGGACTCATATATGAAGTTTGGTCAGGATCCGTTCAAAAATGAATTTGCAAGTGTGCTGACAAAGATTTTCTATAAATAGTAATGGTGACCTTGACCTTGACAGTGGCACCCTGAAACACAAACTCTTTCGAGGTATTCCTATGCTGGACTCATATATGAAGTTTGGTCAGAATCCGTAAAAAATGAAGTTGCTAGCGCTGACAAAAGGTGAACATATGTACGTACGATTTTCTATTAATAGTAACGGTGACCTTGACCTTGGCACCCTGAAACATGAACTTCTTTAAGGTATTCCTATGCTGGACTCATATATGAAGTTTGGTCAGAATCCGTTCAAAAATGAAGTCGCTAGAGCGCTGACAAAGATTTTCTAAAAATAGTAACGGTGACCTTGACCTTGACCGTGGCACCCAGAAAAACAAACTTGTTCGAGGTATTCTTATGCTCGACTCATATATGAAGTTTGGTCAGAATCCGTTCAAAAATGAAGTCGCTAGAGCGCTGACAAAGATTTTCTATAAATAGTAACTGTGACCTTGACCTTGACCTTGGCACTCTAAAAAACGAACTTGTTCGAGGTATTCCTATGCTGGACTCATATATGAAGTTTGGTCAGAATCCGTTCAAAAATGAAGTCGCTAGAGTGATGACAAAAGGTGAACATACGTATGTACGTACTTACGTACGTACTTACGTACGTACAAACGCAACGCTATATCCCTCCCCGACTTTCGTCGCGAGGGGATAATAATATACAATTAAAAGTGTCCCAGGGGTTCGAAATAACCATTGTTTTAAAACAAAAAATTATCCACACCTTTGAACACGGTTGGAAGCAGTCTGTAGCATCGTTGAACTATCTTGATACACATTTTGTATTCAAAGTGTTTTTATGGCGAGGCTACAAATTTTGTGTTACTGGAGAGGTTACAATTTTTGTACTCAACAAGTGTTGAACACCCTCTGGCATACAGATAAAATAACAACAACAAAATAACAAAACTGAGAAGAAAACCTCTAATTTTAGTTTGCATAGTAGCTTTGATCTATATCAATATAGATATATGTATTTAATCACCTTCCATAATAAATTAAACCTCTATTATCTTGTTGATTGATTGTTTGGTGTTTTACACCGCGCTCAAGATTATTTCACTTATATGGCGGCGTTGCCAGTTTTGTTGTGGGAGGAAACCGGGCTCTATGCCCGGAGGAAACACACGACCTTCCGCTGGTAACTGGCAACCATCCCATATAGGTAGTTTGAGTGAAAACCCATTCAGAAAATTTTCCAATTTTTTGGACTGAGTGGGATTATTTTATTGAAGTGATCACATTAACTGCCGAAAATACAATATTGTGACATTAAATACTTGTTCACCAATGGGTCGCGGAATCGAATCCCACTCAGTCAAAAAAAATATTGGAAAATTTTCTTAATGGGTTTTCACTCGAACGACCTATGTGAGATGGTTGCCAGTTACCAATGGAAGGTCGTGGGTTTCCTCCGGGCATAGAGCCTGGTTTCCTCCCACAATACTATGTGGGATGGTTGCCAGTTACCAAGGGAAGGTCGTGGGTTTCCTCCGGGCTTTATGCCCGGTCTCTCCCACAATAAAACTGGCACGCCGCCATATAAGTGAAATAATCTTGAGCGCGGCGTAAAACACCAAACAATCAACCAGTTAAATACTTGTTAAGAGATAGATTTCATTGAAAAATGGTTTTACTATAAAGCCAAAACAAATACCTTGTAGGAGAACTCGCACTATATTATATTTTTGAACACTAAAACACACCGCACAGGGAAAATCTTCTTGTCTAAAATAACCATAGAGACAAGTTTCTTATTGTGTGAATAAGGGGCACATCATTTAGACGTTTAAGCCCAATCATAAGTTGTTATAATAGACCACAACCCATGATATTTCATTAGGTTGACGACAGACAGGAGTTTGGTCTTAGTCAGTAGAATTTTGTGGAAAGATAATTTGGCAACAAATCATCAGTATTTTTGGTAAAACTATTATAAACACGCCGATTTGCTATAGGTTTTAGATAGTAATCAATCAGCTGTGATTCAATCAACCTCCAAAATCCAAGATAATAGGACGCCCTGGGGGCATTGGAGGCTTGGGTCATTTTTTCAATGGGTTTGTGTATTTTCGAAATAGAGTACCCTGTTTTTAGAATTAAGGTCAGATTCCAAAGAGCAATACTGCAATAATTGAATGCTATATGAACACTGTGTCTTAACTTTCATTTCATTTCATTTTTGAGACCGGTATAGCCAGAATGGTTTAATCCCCATGGGTAACATTGACAAGATAGACTAGTCTTGGGTTTCCCCCTAGACAGGCCTCGACTCCTTCAACAAAAATATCAATTTCAGTTCATTGAATGACGTGAGACACTTTTATGTCGATACAAATTGCCAGATAGGAAAAAACATGAGAAGGGCTGAAGAATGAATTGTATGACAAAATGTGTATTAAAAAAAAGGTAATAATTTCAATCACGAAAAAACTGCACAATTTTGATTGATTGATTGATGTTTCATGCCGCACTCAAGATTATTTCTTTTATTTGGTGAAGTGGCCAGGTTGGCTCCATCATGAATGATCAGGAAACTTGCATTTGTATCTGAATATTACTAGATTGGATTTAAGAAAACATTTTCAAAATTTCTTTGGACTGAGTGTGATACATGCAAAAACTCTATACTACCAGTTTGTGAATTGACTGATTGATGTTTTATGCCGCGGTGTTGCCAGGTTTAGAGTGTGAGAAAACTGGGCTCTTTACCGTAAGAATTGATTGATAGATTGATATTTTGCGCCACACTCAAGATCATTTCACTTATATAACGGTGTTACCAGGTTTAGTGGGGGGAGGAAACTGGGCTCATGGCCAAGCGGTAACCCCCGACCTTCGGTGAGTACCTTGTCCTGGTAACTCTTCCACATGATACCTTTATCGTAAGGAAACCCTTTACCAACAGCAACCTTTCCACATTGATCATTCAATTTAGCTTTTTAAGCCATTAAAGAGGCATGAGCTGTCAAAATTCACTTTTTTTCATAATTTCTGATCGTCACAACAGTAAGAGGCTTTGAAAGCAGTCGAAAAACTAGGTGATTGGCATTGGAATGAGGAAAATCCATACAGTATGTGGCCTATACGAACCGAACAATTGTTATTAGTTTCACTTCTTTTGCCCATCGGTACTTCCAGACAAAAGAAACGTTGTTCAATTTAACAATATCCTTCATGCTTAGCTGCACCAATTTCTCCATTATTCATAACAGTTCAAATTTCCATGAGCCTATATGTACACTGTTAGACAAAGTTTGAGAATCTACTCAATCAATTGATCTCAAATGAACATTACGGTAATGTCTGAGTTAATTCAAGTGCTGGAAAAAAGTAGAAGAGTGCAAATTCTCATCTTAATTCAAGAGAGAGCTTGTAAAACATTCAAGGATAAACTGCTGGTCAATCATCTCCCTGGACTGAGATGTGTTGAAAGTTTAAATCTCATTCAGAACCTTTTTGTTATTGAGGATTTAGCAACATGCATAGTCCTCTAATTAACTTACGTATTACCGTAATTACGATTTCTGACAAAAACTGCCTCTGGTTAAGGTACTGGTAAGCTTTAATAGTTAAATATTTCAACCCGTCATATTTATGGAGCAAAATTATGTCAAAATAAAAACCTTACCATGAATTCTCATCATGATAATTTGCGAGAATCCAGTTAGATTTCCGCTAAAAAAGCAAGCCCTGGATTCAAGAGGCGAAGACTCAGCAATTTATGCTATGTCTACAGTATATCACAACAGCGAGTGTAGATATTGTCATCCAACTATTATTGATTTAATGTTTCTACTTATCAATTAAAAGCATCATCAGATTTGTAGCGATTATTACATTTATCTTACAGAAAAAAAAATATCATAATCTTATAGATCAAAATTCCGCTCAAATATTATAATAGTTATTACAAAAAGTTAGCAGACAAACAATTTCTGAGGATCTGTTTTGAATTTTGCAGGCCATATAATTTCAGTGTCCGTCGGAAACATTGAATCAGTTCAGTATTTTGAAACCAACTGGTACTAGATTGATTGATTGGTTGTTTTACGCCGCACTCAAGATTATTTCACTTATATGGCGGGGTTGCCAGTTTTATTGTGGGAGGAAACCGGGCTCTATGCTCGGAGGAAACCCACGACCTTCCGCTGGTAACTGGCAACCATCCCACATAAACTGGTACTAGAGCTAGTTTCGTTATACATCTACCACATACAGCTGTACTGGTTTTCATGATGGGTAACATTTTTTATTTCCGTGTTTTTGAAAAACAGTAACAACAGGCTACCGGAACCGATCGTTACCGTGAAATCCAATGGCCTGTTTGGGCCATACTCCTATCCAAAAACCTAGAAAATCTTGCTTATAAACAAATTTTCCATTTATTACTATACTTGCTTTGTTTAATTGTGTTATATGTTCAATTTTTATGTTCCCGTTTCTGGTGAATAAATCAAAATCAAAATCAAAAAATCAAAATGGCTGGCAGTAAAAGCAAATGGGCAGAGTAAAATCTGAGGTACAAGCCATTTTAAACTAGAACAGAAGAGATTTGAATAGAAAGGTAATGATGATAGACTAGTGTTACCAGTGCATCTGTTGATCCTGTGTGGTTGATGAGTGACAGAAAACAGGGTGTGGCCCTCTGCAGCTGACAGATTAACAGTTATCTAATCTGCAGGTACTGCAGGTGCTTCAATCAACATTAACACAGGGATTTATGCAAAATTAGTTCCAGTATTGATCACCAGAAGCAAAAACTGCTTATCATACTCATCAAAAAAAAAAAGAATAGAAAAATGGTATAAAATCTGTAATAATACAGAAATTCTAAAAAAATATCAAGAATTAACCATTGCCAACAAAAACTCCACTGTAATAATACAGAAATTCTAAAAAAATATAAAAAATTAACCATTGCCCACAAAAACTCCAGATGTTAGGCTTTAACCTCAAAGAAATGCAGAATGAATTTACCTTTATATTTCATGTCAATCTGTACAGTGAATTGTCCTCTAGCTGCAGTTCTTGGCACACACATAAAAAACGTAATGTCCAGGAATGGTGATTTTAGAAATATCTGGAATCCATCTACAGGTCCTGCTTTCTGTATATACAGGAAGCTGGCTATATATACACTGGAGATGTAGCAACAGTGTCTTTGTCAATCCATTTGACCATGAAAAGAATGGATATTTAGATGTACTGTAGTCCATTCATTCTAAATTGACTCTCGGTGTTTACGCTGAACAAAAACAAAGTCCAAATGATATTGTGAGAAAACCCACTAGTTAGATTGACTCAGTGGATGTTGGAAACAAGTGTAACAATAGAATAGTAACAATGCAGTTGTCATCAATCCATCGTTGAAAGCTGGTGATATTATGATGGCCTAGCTACGACCATGGTTGACAGTGATCTTGAAGTAAACACAACAGGTAGGGTTCTGTGTGTATGAGAGTGATACAGGCAGCAGTAGAGAGCTCCAGTACTCTGTTAATTATCACTCTCTGTTGCTGAGATCAGAACATGGTTACAGTCAGATTAACATTGCAAACAAAGCTGGGTACAGCAAGGCTGGTTAACGTAAACCATTCCCGATTTTTCTATAATATCCAGATTTCCCGAATCCTCATCCATCGGGGGTCACCAAAAGTATTCCTTACATGTACCGTAACCCCTTTGCATAAATCAAGCCCCGAATTATCATACGCTGGCATTTAAGTCAATCAATAGCTGGATGCTTCAGCCTGGCTATAACCCAAAAGCCCAGTATACCATTATTGATTTTCTAGCCCCTTTACAACAGACAGAGAGAGAGAGGAGAGAGTGATTCCATGGTCAGTAGAATGCTAAGGCAGATATAGCTGACGGAAAGACAACAACATATCTAATCAAATACAAGTCAAATTGGTGCCAGACAAACTTCAAAATGGCCTCTTGCAATACAGATGTTGATCTGTGTACTTCAGGAATTCGCTAATTCGGAGTACAAGGGGAGGAGAGGTTGATTAGGAATTTTTGAATAAAAAAGAATGTCAAGCTAAAAAGGTGACAAACTGAAGTACCTGACAATTTAAGAAAAAAACTCAAGATTATCTATTTATTATAATTGAGTATTGATTGATTGATTGTTTGGAGTTCAACGCCGCGCTCAAGATTATTTCACTTATATGGCGGCGTTGCCAGTTTTTATAATTGAGTATTGAATTTCCAGTTGCAATTGCAATGACAAACAAAGGTACTCAAAATTTGGTCATTCAGGGGATTTTTGTTTGTTGGTTTTCTCAATAATTGGAATTAAAGCTCTCTAATTTCCCAGGGTCTAAATCATCTCAACTTGGTCATGGTGCCAATTATACTGACAAAAACCTGCCATTTTTGAAGAAATGAAATCATCAATAAATGTTTTGTCTAATTTCTTAAATTTTCCAACATAAAATGTATCCAGTTTTAAAATTCCAGAAAAAAGCAGTTGCAGGATACCTTTTTTCTAAAACTACAATACAGGTATTTTTTTTCTTTCCAAATTTAAGTAGCATTTCAATAATAGTGAGTCAGTTTAAATAGTGCAGGATGCTGTTAATATAGACTAGACATATTATATTGTGCATGGATTTCATGAAAATTTTGCCAAGTCATAAAATGAAAAAAAAAACATTAAGTTCAAAAGGGTATGCCCTCATTAAGATGTATAGCTTAAGTTAAATATTGACATTGTACACAATCAATCCTGGTGACCACAATATTTATGTTGACTACGTAGTATGATTTTGTTACTTATCATTGGAAAAGAATCAAAGATACAGTTTAACAATAGGATACATAACCTGAGTTAAAAGTGGATTGAGATACCCAGCTGTTGTCAGAATATCCCTTAAAAAAAATTCTTTGTAAAATAAATTCTGGCTATGCCGTCCTTAAAAAATTGTTTGCTTCACCTAACCTGCCTGCCCCTACCAAAAACCTGCCTACTCAAAAGCTTTTATCCACCTTCTGCTCAGATGTTTTTTTTTCCAGATAATGAATACAAAATGCAGAATTGCTACAGTGAGTAACATGAACATTTTGTTCTGAAGCAGTATGCCTGTATGTATGTGTGGCCCTTTTTATTATGATTAAGACTTCCTTGGGATAATCAGATCTACACACAGTATAAAAAATTGAAAAATATATACATATATAAAAAAGCCTACCTACCTACATGTACCCAAACTTTACGCGAACCAAACTTATTTTTAAGGACAGCCTGAGCAGTATAAAAAGCTCTTTGCACAGGCTGTCAACTCACATCCCATCGTACCACCTATAGCATCAAGTCTTAGATGTTGTGATTGAAATTTGCCCTCAACATACTTTTTGTTTAAATTTTATATAATAACTGTAACGAAACTTTCAAGGAAACTAAAACTAACATGAACAACAGAAATTAGATTGATTGATGTTTAACGCCACACTCAAAATTATTTTACTAATGTGGCGAAGTTGCCAGGTTTAGTGGGGGAAGATACCAGGTTCTTTGCTCAGAGGTACCCCAGATCACCGAGGGCAAGGCTACCATCATCTAGCTGCCTTTCTACCTGTGTGTAGCAGTGATAAGCCCATCAGAATCAAATTTGAATCAGCAGCCCATCAACTGAACTAAAGATCAGAAAAACATTGCATCTTGTTTGTTTATTTATTCATCATAGATAATATACAGCATATTTAGCACAAATGGAACATACACAATACAAATGGCGAGAATAAAGTCTAAAAGGCTTGATCTATCCCAAGTTTTTGAGAAAGATGTGAATAGTGGGCAAAGGATGAACTTCATACGAACTGCAAACCTAAGTACTTTGTAGGGGTTTAACCAATTTTGCTGGCCGTTTTCATCACTTCAAACATGGTGAAAGGAGGGAAAACTTTATAGCATTCCTTGAGCTTGAGGAAAAAGTTAAAAAAAAGCAACCCATTGTGTTCCGATGTGATTACCCAAAATTAACGAAAAAAATCCAATTTGAAAGGGTGTCCAGATGATTACAATTTAGACATCAATCAAACATCAATGCTTCTTACAAGCTGACGTTCAATGTATATATTTTCAAACATTAATTTAATAACACTTAAATTCTTAAAATGATTATTTCTATAAATTATTTTTTTATCTGACATCAAAAGCCTGTTTCTTAAAAAAACAACTTAATTCCTACTTTTAAATTTCTTAATGGAAAAGCTGATGTAGGATATATCTGATGAGCTGGGTTCAATGGCAAGACAATGAAACCCAAAACCCAAATAAAAACAAACATTGTGATTGGTCAACGTCTCAGTGTTTTGTGAACTGATTGGTTGAGAATTGGGGCAAGTTTACAAAAGCTGTTCCACTGCCTTATTGACTATTGGAAGACCACAGAGAGTCTGAGATATCAGAAGTGGTTTCTGATCATTCAAAGCTTAATCCAAAGCTTGCCATTTTCCCTACTTGACTCTTTTTTTCTCACATAATTTTTTCTTTTGAATTCGGAGAATTTGCAAGGTAAAAAGACACGTTTTTTTTTGCATGGTTTATGAGATTCCGATAAAGTTATATCGAGAAACCACACTTTCAAGAATCCATGATACAATATTCTTAATAGAATAATAGAAGTTTTAATTTAGCTATAAGGGGCCACATGTCTGCAACCTTTATAATACTTTATAACTGTTTTTAGATTTTAATATTGAAAGTGATAGATTGATATTTTATGTCGCACTCAAGATTATTTCATTTATATTCCAAAACACAAATCCATAGGCAACACGTTCTGGATTAAACTAACTAAGGAAACAAGTGCTTAAAAGATCGCCCCAACAACCCTGACCAGAATATGTGCATACTGTACATGACTTGCCTGGCCATATTTCCAAAACCAAATTTCCATATGGAAGTGTTTTGAGAATGTATGTTCCATAACATGGGAAGAAAAACATCACAAATTTTAGTTGTTAATAATAATAATAATAATATTCTTTATTTCAAGAGGGTTACATATATAAAATACACTCAATCAGCTGAATAGCTGTTCTACCTTGAGGCCCTCAAAACTGTTAGCATCAGGACATAACAATGGTTTACATATATACAGTGAACATATACATAAATACAGACATATTTACAAAGACAAAAATTATTAAGTACATAGATCATGACGATATTTGTTCTTAAAACTTACTACTGAAGAAGCAGTTTGGGTAGATAATTGGAGAGAATTCCAAATACTTGCTCCAGAGTAAGATAAGGATTTCTTGAACATTTCGATACGAGGGAATGGCACAGATAATTTGTACATTTTTTGTGACCTGAGAGGCATATGTTTAGTTTGAGCTTGGGTGAAAAAATCCATCATGTAAGATGGGTAGTCACCAGAAATACATTTATACACGGTGACAGTAAATTAAGTAATTTCCCTGATGATGATTGCAGCTAGCATCTTAAAATTATAGAAAGAACATATAGTATTGTATTCATGTTACTGTACTACAATTTATGTAACATATCCAAACTACACATAACTTTACTATACTGAATCTAGTATACTAAACGGCAAAACACTTCCGACCAGGATCAAAATACAAGCTAAATGGATAACATTATTTTATACTGATTGTATGTATTTCTATGAAAGTGAAAGTAGAGTGAGTGATTTGGGTTTTACGTCCTGCTCAACAGTATTTCAGTCATATGAAGACTCCTTGTGGCAGGGCAGATTTCCACTGCTCTTTTAGGTGCTGCCTCACCAAGACGACTTGCAGAGAAAGTGAAAGTAGACATGCATTAAACTTAAGAATTAAAGAGGGTTAGAGCCATTAAAGTGGCAAATATAGGGAAAGCTTCATTGGAACAGTTGCAGTTAATTGTTGGTCATTTTTTATCAAAAAGTGCAGAATAAGAGCTTACTGATGATTATACCAATCTTGTAGATGTACCTTAAAGGCACACTTGCCGCTAAAATCAGGAATATTGTTTACATTAAAAAAGAAAGACCGTTTTCTGTATTTTTCCCTGACAATATAAGTTAGGAACTTTCTATTTTTACCAAAATTTAAAAGTTTGGACCTCACTTTGTATTTTTAATTTGAATTTGAAAATTTGAATTGTTAGGTGCCCGTAACGTAAACAAACCAAACTGCTCGCAGGGGCGATTTTATGTTTCAGTTGAGCGAGTGAACTAACGGCACAGTGTAATCTTACGTAGGCCTATTTATCTGAGAAATAGGGCCTACAGGCTGACGATCGGTTAACAGCGACTGGAAAAGCCTGCTGATAGTTGTTTGAGTGTAAACCACAGATAACAAGAGTTTTAGTAAACTCAACATACGCCCGCCGTGGCAAAGACGAACCGCTACGATTAACAACTTTACATTTAATATAACATTTGTTTAAATTTCATGAATTCAAATTTCTTGTTCACATAAGAAGTTTTTCTTTTCTGAATTTGATGAAGCTGCAACTAAATACCAGTACGTTATAGTACACACATATTATCTGTTCAGGTAATTTCAATCACATTTTAATTGCAAAAACTGAAATATTGTGGCTGTTTTGACATTGCTGTTATGTTCCATAATAGCTTACAATTCTTGAATTTTAACAGCTTTGACTGGGACACTGTTCTATTAGACTTGGCAGTGATAGTTTTATTACAAAGCAAACAAACTTCAGGCTGACCACTGATATGCTGACCACTGACATTGTCCCCTTATCTCTATTTAAACAGCCACTCTGGTAAATTCCAGATGGGCAATAAAGCTGTGAAAATGGTCCTTTTTTATCATAGCACACATTTAACTATCCAAAAAAACAGTCTCAGAATGTATAAATTAATTGGCTTCAAGTATTACCCTGGACCAAGTGTACTAAAAAAAGCATTGATATATATTAATATATATATATTAAACATCAGGTACACATTTCTGATAAAAAAAAACTCTTGAAAAGACAAAAAATATGTGGACCCAAATCAAATTTGGTATGTGACGCATCATCTACCTATAAGGTATATATACTCTAGAAGAATTGGAGAAATTAGATCAAAACGAAAGAAGTTCTGGGGCGGAAAGGGAATATTACATAATCCAATAGGGCTGCCATATTATGCAACAGGTGATGTCAGAAATGGTACGTGAAACACCGTCTGCCCATAAGGTATATACTCTTAAAGAATCGTCAAGATCGGATCAAAACTTAAGAAGTTATGGAACGGAAGGGAATATTACATAATCCTATATGGCTGGCAGATTATGCAATGGGTGAAATCAGAAATGGTTCATGACACACCTTCTACCCCTAAACTATATGTTGTAAAAAAAATTGTAAAGATCGGATCAAAACTCTTCAAGTTATGGAGCGGAAGGGAACGAAGATATAGACTAAGACAGAATATTACATAATCCAATGTAGAAGCCATATTATGCAATGGACACTGTTCTTAATGGTTCATGACACACCTTCTACCCCTAAACTTTATGTTGTCAAAAAAATTGTAAAGATCGGATCAAAACTCTTCAAGTTATGGAGCGGAAGGGAACGAATATATAGACTAAGACAGAATACTACATAATCCAAGGTAGAAGCAACATTATGCAATCGACGATGTCATAAATGGTTCATGACACACCTTCTACCCACAAGGTATATATGTTGTGAAAGAATTTTAAAGATTAGATCAAAACTCTTCAAGTTATGGAGCGGAAGGGAATCCGGGACGGACGGACGGCGCTGGTGATACCATAATACGACCGACTTTTTTTAAGTCGGGCGTATAAAAAGGAATGAAATGAGGGTCCAACACGAAAGTTGATCGACATTGATCGTTGTTGTTGTAATCAAACTTTGATTCTTCGTTTGTTTTTCACCCCATTTCTACATTCTAAAGCTAACTAGACATGTTTTATGTGTCCTACGTTTAAGTTTAGTGGTATTAGTTGTAGTAAGCTCATGTTAATTGGTTTTCTTAGCAAATTTAAACAGGCTACGGCGGCAAGTGGGCCTTTAAGGTTGTTCATAACCAGTAAATTATAAAATGCTATATTGCATAATATTGAACAGCACCCATACATCATGTACACTGTCTTATATCTTCCTAGTAATGAGTAGTTAACTTCAGCCAATATTGATTTGGTAAAAGAAAAGGTTTATAACATTGTGAGAGGGGGGAGGTACATGTATTGGGCAAACATTGTCAATGGGAGATAACTCCGCCGGGCATAAATTCAAAGCTAAAACACCAGTACAATAATACTAGTAACATGCATATCCATTTTATCAGATTGATTGTTTGGTGTTTTACGCCGCACTCAAAATTATTTCACTTATATGGCGGCGTTACCAGTTTTATTGTGGGAGGAAACCGGGCTCTGTGCCCAGACGGAAACCCACGACCTTCCACTGGTAACTTGGAACCATCCCACATAGGTCGTTCGAATGAAAACCCAGTCAGAAAATTTTCCAATTTTTGGACTGAGTGGGATTCGAACCCGCGACCCATTGGTGCCATTTTATCAGAAGCTAGCATCTTAAGATTCTATAAAGAACATATAGTATAAGTCATCAGTATGAACAGTGTGCTCTAAGTGCATATGCCATCAAAAAATGAGATATTTTCTTTATCAAAAATGAAATTTTGAAATTGTGGCTGTGCGTTATATTTTAAAAACAAAAAAACCCCAGCAAATATAGCATCTGTAAGGATACCAGCCTAGAGAAAGTATGTTACAGTGTATGGTTCATATGGTCGTTTATTAAACTAAAAGTATCAAAGCCTAGATTTTGAATATGCAACCCACATTAATGTGCCCGTGTGTTTTAGTGATCATAAATATCTAAGTGTTTTATCATAACTTCTTTTATAAAATAACGATATGGTTGTTTATTTAAGTAACAAAACCTAAACTTTGACAGCCCATATTGAAACGAAATTTAATCATAGCCTCTTTAATAAAATAGGAAAAAATAATTGAACGCTTTCTATTAAATCAGCTTGGGTGATTTTGTCGGTTTAAAATGAAAAAAGGCTCTAGTGCTCATTTGAATGCTAAAATTCAGATATTTTTTCGTAAATTTGAATGGTCAAGGGAAGTTGAGCATTTAAAGTACCTTGAAAAACATACATTGAAATAAGAAATATTAGTAAAATCAGTAATCGGACCAAATTGAAATAGTTGAGGTCAATTTGGGGGTTTTATCAAAGAGAGTATATTGACAAGAGTGATCCCTTCGTCCAATCAGCATTGCCGGCATGTTCTTCTGGCCCCCTAGCGGGAGGGGGGTTCCGACTGTACACAATTCGACTCTGGGGCGCCCCCTATAGAAAGGAGGTTCCTAATAGTCGAATCGTGTCAGTTCAAATTCAACATGGCGCGGACGAAGTGACCACTCTTGTCAATCTACTCTCTTTGGTTTTGTGGCCTTAAAAAAAGCTACATGTATGTTAATATATAAATATATTTTATATTATAAATATAAAAAAAAAAATATATATATCCCTAAGACTGGTAGCAGCTGAAAGATCTCATTTTGTACTTTTTGATAAAATGACTAACAATTAGCTAGATGTAATTCGGTTTCAAAGAAATTTTCCCTATATTTGGGAGTTCACTCCAGTTTAAACTTTGCTGTTGAGCATGTAAATGTACTTACCATCACAATAATAAGTGACACTCTAAACTGATTGATTGATTGATGTTTTACGTCGCATTCAAGGACACTGCAACTGAGAAGATCCGATGAGACAGGAGATGGTTGAACGTAACGTCGTAAATAATAATCCTGAAATAAGAATAAATCGAACTGAATTCAAGAACTTTACAACACAGCTCCATCACTGGGTTTTTATGTCAGTCTTCTGATCTGATCGGATTTAATTTTATATATTTATTAATGTGAGTTTGAGAAAACAAAAATACACCAACATTTTTAGAGCAAATTTAATTTTCGTAGGCAGTGTGTGACTATCTGTCACCAAGCTTCCTACAAACGGTCTATCCAGCCGTATGTTTACAAGGAAACAGTTATTTGTAGATAATTTAGCCTTCTTGTTAAACCACAGACCAAACAGCAACCACTTCCTCAAACTACTGAATGCTCTTGAGCAGCTTGGTGACCGGTTTAGTCGCCACAAATATCGAGAGCATAAAATTATTTTTGTATGCGGCACATCGCCACTAAAGTGTCTGCATATTGGTATACAGTACCACTGTCCATCTATCCATGGCACCAATGGGTCGCGGGTTCGAATCCCACTCAGTCCAAAAATATGAAAATTTTCTGACTGGGTTTTCACTCGAACGACCTGTGTGGGATGGTTGCCAGTTACCAACGGAAGGTCGTGGGTTTCCTCCGGGCATAGAGCCAGGTTTCCTCTCACAATAAAACTGGCAACGCCGCCATATTAGTGAAATAATCTTGAGCGCGGCGTAAAACACCAAACAATCAATCAATCTATCCATGGTTCTTGTCTGCTCCATAACTTTAAACAAATTGCCTGCATTAATTTTTTTCTGATATATGTACTGTAGCTTATGGGTAGACGAGGTGTCGCTCACAAAAATAAAATGACATGTTGGCTCTCGATATTTGTAACAGTCACCTATTTATACAAAAATAATTTTAAAAACATCAAATATTTACGATGCCAACTCCTTCTTGACAAACTCTCTTTAAGAAAATCAACATAATTTTGTAAACTGTGACAATTGTTGTAATGTTTTTACTTGGACTTTGGAAATTGATCACAGGTCAGATGTTATCCTCTATGATTCACAGACATCTGAATCACACAGACGCAGACATGAACTCATTTTTCATCATCTGTTACTGAACTAAATAGACATGGATTGCATCAAATACATGTAATTTGATGACTGTTTGGCGCATTAGTGCTTTCTAAAAGCCCTCATAATGACTAAATAATTTTACTGGGCCTTTTCGGCTTTTGAAAGTCCACTTTTTTAAATGTGACTTACTGGTGAACAGTGCTGGTCCTCATTAGGACAAAATGCCTCATTTTGTAATTAATTTCATATAAGCTAGGGTAACATGCAAACCTGACATAATGATATTTCAATACTGAACAGATTTTTCTAACAACTTTCAAAAATGGCAGAGCAAAGGTGGTCTCATACAACCAGGTTTATTTGTTAAAATCTGATACACTGAGGGTTTATAAGAACCATCAATAAAAGATAAATCTTTTATTCCAACCAAAAGAAATCAGTCTTTAAAATGTTTTTTAAGAGTTTTTTTTTTTGTTCTCTAGATGTATAATTTTTTTAAAGTCTGTACATGTACATTGGCACCTTGGCATTTATTGAATAAATGCCACGGTGAATGCCACAGTTTTACAAACTTTTACTGAGAATGTATTTCGAGTTATCGGTAGCATTTTAAGTTATATATCACTTACATGTAGCTATCTCCCTTGAATTATCTATACACGTTCTTTTGCAGTGACTTTAACAGAAAACTTAATACTCATTACTGTTGTCGACGAAAAATGATATCTGTGAAGCAATAGGCTTTTTGTGTTATAACCCCCTGACAATATAAAAAGGTGAATAGCAGAATTTCATGTGATTAAACCCAACAGACAGACGCTCAACAAAAAGATAAATGTAGAAAGGGGAATTAGTTAGTGTCTTTTAGAAAGTGAATATAACAGTATTCTCGTTATTTTGGGATTACACTTTCTTGAAAATATGGTAGAAATTCTTCTACCGATTTTCGGGTGACGCCCAAAACGGGAATCGAACCCGGGTCCCAGAGTATGGCATCTATCGCCAGCACTAAATGCCAGCTGCCTTATCCACTCAGCCAAACGGCCTCTTCTAAAAAAAGGAGGTAGTTGACTGGTAGATACTACAGCGGACATTTAGTACCCCTCTGGTAACGTAATTGACACAGCTCCCATTGCTGAATGCATGAGTTTAAATAGTTTAATTTGTCCGCTGTAGTAGCTACCAGTCAACTACCTCCTTTTTTTAGAGGAGGCCGGTTGGCTGAATGGATAAGGCAGCCAGCATTTAGTGCTGGTGATAGGTGCCATACTCTGGGACCCGGGTTCGATTCCTGTTTAGGGCGTCACCTGAAAATCGGTAGAAGAATTTCTACCACATTTTCAAGAAAGTGTAATCCCAAAATAACCAGAATACTAGAAAGGGGAAGTATTTTCTGGCCAAACACTCTTTATAGAGAGCAAAGGTTTGAACGATTCTGATATGCATGTACAGTGTTTAGTTTAGGGTCGGATTGTCAAGAGGAAATATGAAGAGCACATGAAGAAAATCCCTTTTTTCGGATTTAAAGGCTTTAGGCCAAAGAAAATGCCTGTTTAAAACGACTTTCAAAAATGCAGAAACTTCACGTCATATTTGTTAAAAGTTAAGGCTACATGCACATAGGCGTCACAAAATAAAGGGAGATAAATCATGACAATTCAGATTTCAACATTTTATAGATTTACTGAGAGATGCTTGACTTTTAAAGGAGGAAGCTTGAAAACCATTTAAACCTAAAGGATTTATAAACAGATCTTAAAGCTGGTTTGGGTTTGTTTGTGGACTACATGTAAATGTATATTCGAAAAACATAAGTTGGAATTGACAACATCACGTTAGTTCCCTGTTAGTTAAAGTAAGTAATGAGGAAATACACATATTTTCCGTAGCAACTCGGAAAAACTTGTCAAAAGTGACGTCATACACAACCTTTGATGTGTACACGAAGATGCACAGACACAGCAAAGATTGTTTATTACGTCGCAACTATGAAAGCCCGATCACAACAGAGGTCATGTTTTACATGTCCTATGCAACTGAGATAATTAACTTTCGTAAGCATTGAAGAGCGGCACATGTACATGTAGCAGTGAGTTTTGTATGTTCAGCCCCAGAAATTGATTTTCTTTTCGGTCAGAAGTGTAAAGTACATATTCTTAAACATACTTCAGACTCCAAATTGACTGTTTGTTTATACTGACAGGCATATTTTGGAGTTGGGGATCATTGCAATAAAAAAGCTGGAGTAGACTACCCGGATATATCTTACTCAAATAGTGTCAAAACGATGTGAATAGTTAAGCTTTCTAGTGAATTTTATGTTTAAAACCTGAAAAACAGCACAGCACTGTAACGTCATCAATGTCGGGGAAGTTTGCGACTGAAGGAGTCAAACGTGAAGTCAGGAGATGATTTACATTTACTGAACGACCCTGCTCGTCCATACATGTAGCTAAATTATTTGTTCTGACTCGATTTGAGTAGGTTATATTGTGATTTCGCGGTCTAAATTGGACCACATACAGGGAAATTGTGGGCATACCATTTCGGTTCAAAATGTTCCAACAATAAGACAAAATAACATCAGATCTCTGGCCCAAAATTCAACATTAAATGCTATTTTGATATTAAAATCTGTTGGTTTTCAGAATTTGTCGGATTTTTTACTTGTGAGTTTGAGCGCCCATACCTGTATACAGGTATCAAAATGTCTGGATCAGTCTATGAGTGACATAGGCCTACTGCCCGCTCAATGGCGGGCAGTCTACGCTGGCGTTTTGATTGCAATGAACCCTGACTCCAAAATATGGCTGTCAGTGTAAAAAAAAAAAGGTAGTTTAAACCATAACTCCATAAGCAGAAAATTTATTTTAAGTTTCACGTCAAACCATCATTGTTTCAACTTTTTGGCAGAACTTTTGGCAGCACTTCAATATTACATACAATTACAAACACTTACCAGGTAACCATCTGAAGGGAGTTCGGTGTTGCCACAATGTCCGGGTTACTGCCAATCAACAGACCAAGGCTAACTTTCAATTATCAGAAATACAAAGTCAACAGCAGAACAGGTCAATGCACATAAAACAGATCTAACCAGGCTAACGTGGGAGGAAATCCGTAAAGTTAACGGATTTGACCTAATCTATTGGCACGTCTAACAGGATAAAAGATAGTACAACTTGAACAGATATTTTCTGTGGTCATGATCATTTCCACCTAGTTATTTTAATAGAAGTAGCAATACCATAAGTTCATAACCATGGCATTGGAATCGGATCGACACTAGTGACTAGCAGACGAGTGTAAGTCGACAGACGATTGACGTCTATTTTGGTGCGAATATAGAATACGTCCGTCACCTGCAACTTACAGTAAAACACATAGTTTCCTTTCAAATATTCTGTACAATACCTTAAGGAACTCCCTAATCGGAAAATCCGTCTTTAGTTGCACAAAATTCGCCTACATTTACTAATTCGCCGATTTCACTCTACACACAAGCAATTCCAAACACTCGCCTCGCCATCTTTGCTTCGTTTATGTATGTGACAGGACAATGTACGAGCTTGCCTGAATACGAGTCTCTCCACCAGTGTTCAACTTCAACGAAGTTTTAATTTCTTCGTTATTAAAAATTCATAAAAAAAAAAGAAAAAGAAAAACTTAGGGGGTTCTAGGGGGGCTTGCCCCCCTGGCTATCATAACATATTTACGATCACCGACCATTTCTTATTGACAGAAGACGTTTTCAAAGTGACGGACGTATTCTATATCCTGTCCTCTATTTTTCAGACAGTCGTCCTAATTTAACATCAAGAAGAATTCAGTTGAAAGTCATCAGAAAATAAAAATAGGTCATCGTCCGAGTGAAACCTAACAGATTTAAGGCTTGGCTACTTTTAGATCTTCCCACACAAAATTCTGACAGCTGTACATTTTTTTTACAGCTTCTGTAAATGTTACCTTCCGAATAAGAGAAGCATTCTAGAAGGGAGACAACTCCTGTAACCCACAAAGTTGTTTCCCTTTTTAAAGGTCCGCTCACACAGTGCGATTTATCGTACCGACTTGTCGCATGCGATAAAAATGGATGTATTTGATTGGTTGACAAACCTTATCAACCAATTAAAAGCATCCATTTTAATCGAATGCGACAAGTCTGTACGACAAATCGCACTGTGTGAGCGGACCTTTAGATTGTATCAGGTGGGGCGAACAGGGGTCGGTTGTTCAAAAGAAAATTAGCCTAACGGCAGGTTAAATGACGTGACGTAACAAAGAAATTCTTTTGTGACGCGACGTCATCTAACCTGCCGTTAAGCTAATGGCGCTTCGAAAAACCCACCCCAGAAAAAGAATGTTTGATTCTCTCAACAAAAAAAGTTAAGAAAAGAGTTATTGGTAGTCAGTTTTGACACAGAAAAGCCGTACAAAAAATTGCATTACAGTTTGGCATGGCGAGTTTTTCAAACATATTTTATAACCCTATGATATCTTCGGCTTGATTAGGATTGACGCTTGCGCAGAAGCCTCGCTGAATGGCAAAATGTCGGTAAATTTCGTTTTTGGATCAATCTGACTTCGGAATCGTGTTTATTTCGACTATCGCGAAATGCAAAAGAGTAGGGTCACAGCGCCTGCAGCAGAGAAATGAAATGCCATACAATTCAAACAACGTCATAAAACGTCATTCTAAGTCGAAAGGGTCTATTGAAACTTCTCATTAGCATTTTTTAAATTGTGACGTCAAAGATGTTATTGACGTTCAAATATAACGTAACAGAGAAGGTCACATGACGACGTTCTGTTGCTTGGATACGTCACTTCTTCTTTACTTCGTTGAAGAGGAAAGACTTTGGTGTTTATCAAAGTGTGATTACAGCCTTATTGTACGGGATTTTATTATTCACTGAACAGTGTCCTTGAAAAGTAAGTAAGAATTAGGCTTTATTATGGTATTCAGCTATGTTTATATAGTCGTCTCAACACAGAAAAAGTTAAGAACTGTTTAAAACTTACTTCCTGGGGATGTCTGAATTGCCTCTCAGTAGAATTGAATATAAGAAATGTTTGAAACTCTCTTTAAACGTGGGTTCCATATTATTATGAGAAATTAATAAGGTATCACCGCGAAGTAAGTTGTTTGTGAACAACACACTATATGAATTGGGTATGTTCTTTGTCAATATAATCGTTCACACTTCCATAGCAGGTCTAGCATGCTGGTTGTAGATGTTTACATATATGTATGATAAATGCTGACACAACGGTAATTAATTGCATGGACCATTTGTCTTCTTCAATGAGTCGGCAGTGGTTTCGCTATATACCGGTACTATCAAATATGTAACCACACCAGCGCCACGGGTTCTCAAGCTTTAATCGTCATCTGGGCCACAATGCTGACACAATGGCAATTCGCAAAATTAATTGCAGGGACTATTTGTCTTCCTCAATGAGTCGGCAGTGGTTTCGCTATATACCGGTACTATCAATTATGTAACCACACCAGCGCCACAGGTTCATCTGGGCCAAAGAATGGAGATGGCGAGTGACGATGAACTAACGATATTTGCTAAATTCATTCGTTTGGAATGTTATGCTTGGAAGCCGGAGAATTTGATAGGGTGGAGAAGGTCCCAAATAAAGCTCTTGCCAGTTTGGCGAGGTTGCCAAAAATGGATAATGAAAATGACCTTGCCCGGCCTCCATATTATTCAAATAATGTACGTAGGCCTATTTCGTTTTTCAGGTGTTAGGAGATTGTAGAAAATTACCGTGAAGATGTCAGACGAAGGGAAAAATCCCCAACCCTCAAATACATGTATTCATACAAGGTTGCTAGTTCCGGGTAAGAATTTGATTAAATCCACGTTGAAAAATCACAAAGATATATGTTTTGTCCGAGCGATGGGAGGGGATGGGTGGGTGGGTGTTGGAGGGGGAGGTGGGGGGGGGGGGGTCCAATAAAGATTTAAATATATACATGTAGGCCTATACAATTAACGTTTCTCTCCGTATGCTGCTCGACGTGTTCGATAAAATAGGAATTTATGTGGAGGTAGGCCTAAATGTGGTAGAACGTTTTTCCTTCTGTTATTATTTTGCATATTCGGGCTAGCATACTATGAAAATGGAATTATACCACTATCGCTACTGGAACCATTATAATAGTGAAATACAGTCATTGTCAAAACATTAGGGAAAAGGAAAACAAATCTTAATATCGATTGCAGCTTCTCGGTATATTGTTGCAATCCATATTTACTTTGTTTCCGTTACTCTTTATGTCTCCTCAACTTGTAAATGATGCTAACACAAGTTAAAAAATCCTAGAGAGTTGATGTTTTTGTGTGAACTTTTAACAGAAATCGGAAGGATCAAGCAATATACATAAGTAGACTAAATAAGACTTAAATGTTGTGCTTGTTTTCAGAAATTGTGACTACTATTATTGATGAGCTGATTGACAACGCAATTTCAAATATCTGTAAGTTTATTTCATTTTTCCTATTTTTATATGCGATGTGTTGTGTGTGTGTGCGCGTGTGTGTTTGGGGGTGGGGGTGGGATGAGGGGGGGGGGGGGTCTGTTTCTCTAAAATTAAAAATTAAAAAAAAATTAAGTGTCCATGTCGTTGAGATTTAAGAATATAATTTTACGTGAACCGTTTAGTAGTATATTGCTAAAATATGGACAAATATTGTTGATTTAGTATACAAATGAATAGGCTATAACGCCTAATGTCTCAACCCTAAGATAAAACGGGTTTTAGTTCGCGAAAACTGTATAGTTATTTTCCCTTCCAGATGGTACCGTTGGCTCAATACCCGTAGAGCAGAAACTCAATGGACCAAAAACAGGGTCTGTCGATATTCAGACGGAACATCTAACTCCAAACCATGTTCCGGATAGAAAAGCCCCAGAACCCCAGAGGCCAAAGGGACCTTCATCAGCTAAGGATCCAAAGGAACTGTCTGGGACTGAATCCAACTCATCTAACACTAATGACCAATCTGTGTCAGGTTCCCATGGTGACAACGCTTCAAACCTGTCTTCTGATATTAACGTCAGCCAATCCAGAGAAGATATTATCAAGTTATCAAAGAAACAGAGTTCCAAATTTCTGGATCTGCCAGTGAATGAGTCCCCCGATGTTTCTGGCGCGCTTGAGCCGGTTCAACAAAAATCGGTAGATGAAACTCCACCTCAAAACATGTCCGTTTCTATGGTCGAAAAAGTAGATAGGGAAGGAGATAGTTTGACGACGTCTAAAAGACCGGTATTTAAGAGAGCCAAACGTCCGGCTCCTCCCCCGCCGACAAAACCCCCGGCTGCCAAACCTTGTAAGGCCCTGGAACAGCCCGAAACTAGAAATCCAGCCCTTATTGAACACGAAGAATCACTGGACCAGGCTTCACATACAAGCTTGGCTGTTCCTTCGGCAGAAAGAGTAACAGACGAAGCAGAAAGTTTAAAACCGTTAAAAATGCCTGTAAAGAGGAGAGTCAAACGCCGGGCTCCACAACCACCACAAAAGCAAAAACCCCAGGAAGTGCAACCAGACTCGACCAAACCGGAGGAAAACAAATCTCCCATTTTACAGAAAGATGAAACGGCGACGCCAGAAAATGAGACGCCGGAGTTGGTACAGCCCACTGAGGCAAAACATTCATCTGAGAGTAAACGAGGAAGGCCAGTAAGGAAATCAAAGGTTTGTGACTCTGTGAATAAATCTGATATCGGATGGCTGAATAAATTTTGCTTTAGCTAAAATAATAGTTGGTTTATTCATAATATTTTAATTTTATGGTGCGTGATTAAAACAGAAAACGCATTAGATATATAAAACATTACAGAAGAACACCGTGTGAAATCTGAAATTTAATACTTGACATTTTAGATTTCATACGATTAAATTCCAATATAATTAAAAAAAATTTATGCCTATAAGAAAATTGTGTAACAATTACTTTCGACCGACGGTAAGAATGTTTCGTGTAAGGTCATCTAGGTGTCTCCGTTTTTTAATTGCTTTGGCTTTCTCCAAATATTATAGTTTAAAAGCTCGAAGTGGAGAAGGGAAGAAAACATCTAGGAAATGCTTTCAAAAAATTGGACCATGGCTTAAAAACCCCAGCCAACACTCCTCTGTTATCACACAAAATCAAGTAAACATTTATTCTTTTATAATCGGAAACAATTTCCTCTTATATTTCAGATTCTGAGATTCTTATTCTGCTGCCGTGAACTGTCTAAGGGAGATAATTCTGCAGTCAAATTGGAAGACAACGAGTTTGAAAGCAAGGTAGGTTGTGCTCTTTTTTTTCTATTATTTGGTGTTGTGGATTTTTAGGTTAAATTATTTCACTCTGGCGTAAGGCCGCATGACCAGAATTGTGTGGGGTTAAAACCGACTAAATGTCCTGAGAAAACACCGACCGTTTACTGCTTCCGGTCATTCTAGAACACACATGTTTTTTGCAATGATATTGGAAGTGGTATAAGCTGCCTATGACATTTTCCAGAAATTGTTTTCGTCAATGGTTGAAAGCTGGAAAAAAAAAAATCAAACAAATGACGTTGAAATAAAAATATTGATTTAGTTCGTGACAATATGGAACCCAAAATTGTTTTCGACGATTAAACAAAATTCAAATAACCGCGGCGAACATTCATTGATTTTTAAGCCTTAGTTCAAACCATTTGTCTAAAGTATATTCTCAGTTTTATGCACAATTGTCACTAGAAACTTTCCAAATGGAGCCGCATTTTTAACTTTGTTTTTACGAAAAATGGCAAGTCCAAATATGGTAAAGGGATTCATTTTTATATGGAGAATTCTCTGGACCTCTGTATTCAAATAAAAAGATAGTTCAGTACCAAAAGAAAACCGATCCATCCTACAAAATGATTTTTATCTCAAAATGATATTAAGTGTGTTGTGTTTTTTTCCCTCTTTTGTAGAAGGAGAAAAACAAAACAAAATCTAAAGGTGAGATTGAATGAATTAACTGACCAAGATAACGTATCATTAAGATTACATTAAAGCGATAGGCGACGTAGACGTACGGATATGATATTATCCTAGTGTAAAGTTTGAATGTTGCCCAAAATGTAGAAGATCTTGCTAATAAACTTTTTTATAACATGGATTGGGAGGGCGGGGGTCTCTATTACTTTCTATTGTGATTGACATAACGGGTTTTCTTGGGTCGGGATCGGCGGTGGGGGTGTGGGGGTTGGGGTGATGGTATGGCTCTTTTTTAAGATACTTATCAATTTCGTTTATCAAGAGTTTCCCTCAGTTGGTAAAGCTATATAGCCTCTCATACCGACACATGCCTTCCATCGATGGTTCTCGGGTTCGAATCCTTCACTTAACTTTAAAGCCACGCCGACATAATCTGCAGTGTTAATACTCGCCAATCCACGCTTTCATGAAGTCTTTATCATAAACGTGACAGTAAGTGTTTTGTTCTTCCTGAAACAATATATACAATTTTTATATCTTATCTTAGGTTTTTATTTTATTTACAGGGTCAAAGATTGGGAAAGCTATCAGAAAGGTGTTTTTCTGTTGGTGTATTGGAAGATCTGACAAGAAGGGTGATATATATAAGGAATCAGAGGATAGCAACCAAAGTATATTGGTTGAACATTAACAGGACGTGACAGTGATAGTATTATTAAAAACAAAAAAACAAAAAAAACAAAACAAAAAACAAAACAAAACTACAAAACAACATTAAAGGGATTTAACTTTGATAATATTATTGAAATTATAACAGATTTGTAATTGAATATATTGTAAACGTTTCTTATTTTTTTATTTGAATATTAAATGTCAAACGAAAAAAAGAAAAAAAAAACAAAAACAAGAAGACAAAAAAAAAAACAAAAAAAAAAAAAACGTTGTACATTAAAGGCATTTGACAGTGATAGTATTATTTAAATGATAACAGATTTGTAATTAAGTATCTCGTTGTAAATATTTGTTATTTTTTTATTTGAATACTAAAAACCAAAAAAAAAAGATGACAACAAAACCGTTGAAAATTAAACCGACTTAATAGTGATAGTATTATTTAAGATATAATGGATTTATAATTGAATGTATGGTTAATAATTGTTTATTTTTATTTTAACAGATCAAAATAATATATTAGTCACGTTTAACGTTGGCTTACTTGACTTTTCTAACCTCTCCCTTTATTTCGATTATTACAGTCTCTTGAAAAACGGAAGAATTTTCATGACCAATTTTCGGGCAATCGTGCTGAAATGGAAACATCTCATTGGCTGGTTTGGATCTGATTTTGTAAAAAGCGCCGCCATTGCTGAGTGATGGGCGCGTGCCTGACCGATCTGGATCGAAACTGCATCTCCTTGGGCAGCGTTCGAATACCACGTGACCTCCATTCCTCGTAGGCCCATATAGTTCTAACTATTGAACTATATGCGTGGAATGGAGGCCACGAGGTATTTGATTTTCACTGAACGCTGCCATTACTGAGAGATGCTCCAATATCAACTCAGATCGGTCATGCACGCACTCATCAACCATCAATGGCGGGGCTTTTTACAAAGTCAGATCCAAACCAGCCAATGAGACGTGTCCATTCCACGTATACAGTTCATTGGTTCTGAGGTCCCAGAGTATTGCCCCTTTATTGCCCTCACTGAATGTCGGTTGCCTTTTCTTCTCCTCCTCCCATATCTCACATTCAGTGCTGGCTATATCGATGCCTTATTCCAGGACATCAGTTCCAGTCCCGGTGCATTTTCTCCAGCCAAGTTAAAATCTGCATTCACGGAATGGGGACATGAAGATTTTAACTTGGATTGCGAAGATGCTCCCGGTGCTGTATTCCCCCAATGTCGAACGCGAAATCTCTGCCAATTTTCAAGAGAGTATAATATCCAAATATAACGGAGATGTTAGATAAATCAAGTAAGCCTTTTCTATTAAAAGTACCCCCCCCCCCCCCCACCCGCTTTTTTTTTACTGTAAGTCGGCAATTCATTTTTTTAAACTTATTTATTTTGTGTGAATGTGACTTTTGATGTTATTGTTTGTTTATTCTTTTGATGGTTGCCTTTTTTCGTGAAATATAATGTACAATTTATGAGTTGCTTTTAATAAATCTTTGATTTGACAAATTGTTTATTGTGATTTGTCTTACAGCTGAGTTAACGTGTCACACGATTTATGTTTTTGAAATAATTCATTGGCCGCTGTTGAATGATTAATTCTTAAATTATTGATTGACCTGCTGGTGTTTGGTTGGATGCTGGTTTGTTTGTTTATACTTGCTTGTTTGATTCTTAAAGTGGCCACTTTAGTTAAGATATATGATACTTCACTTCTAAAGTGGTATGAGCTGTCAAAGAAGAGGGGAGGCTTTATTGACAGAATTTTCCGCCATTCTTACCAGAAGGTACAAAATAAGAACTTTCCCTCGTTACTGATCTCGTAGATGTATAATAAGATAGTTTTATTAAAAACAACATCCCTAAAAATGCACCGATACATACATCCCCGTTATTTATTTATTGATTGATTGATGTTTTACACAGCACTCAAGATTATATCTTTATATGGCGGTCTGTTAGGCCTGGTGTTATAGGACATGTGCGGGTTACAGTTTTTACCAATATATTTTATTTAAAAGTCTATCCTTCAGTTTTTTCAAAGTATTTTAAAACGGCCTTCTGTATTTCTCAGGTTAGTTTAAAAATGTGGGTCAAATGCCAGCTGGTTTAAAATTCATGATTCAAGCCGCTCATGCGCATTGCCGGGCTCGTCCTTTGTTTACATTGTGGGTACCTACAAAAAATCAATTTTAATTAAAGGGATTGAACTTTGATAATATTATTTAAATTATAACAGATTTGTAATTGAATATATTGTAAACGTTTTTTTTTATTTGAATATTAAATGTAAAAAAAAAAAAACAAAAAAAAAAAAAAACAAGAAGAAAAAAAAAACGTTGAACATTAAAGGCATTTGACAGTGATGGTATTATTAAATGATAACAGGTTTGTAATTAAGTATGTTGTTGTAAATATTTGTTATTTCTTTATTTGAATACTAAAGACCAAAAAAGAGATGAAAAAAAAAAAAACTGTTGAAAATCGAACGGACTTAATAGTGATAGTATTATTTAAGATATAATGGGTTTATAACTGTATGTATGGTAAATAATTGGTTATTTTTATTTTAAGAATAGTATTTAACAGATCAAAATAATATTGTTTTAGTCACGTTGAACGTTGGCTTACTTGACTTTTTTAACCTCTCCCTTTATTTTGATTATTACGGAAAAACGGAAGAATTTTCATGACCAATTTTCGGGCAATCGTGCTGAAATGGAAACATCTCATTGGCTGGTTTGGATCTGATTTTGTAAAAAGCGCCGCCATTGCTGAGTGATGGGCGCGTGCCTGACCGATCTGGATCGAAACTGCATCATCTCCTTGGGCGGCGTTCGAATACCACGTGACCTCCATTCCTCGTAGGCCCATATAGTTCTAACTATTGAACTATATGCGTGGAATGGAGGCCACGTGGTATTTGATTTGCACTGAAGCTGCCATTACTGAGAGATGCTCCAATATCAACTCAGATCGGTCATGCACTCACTCATCAACTATCAATGGCGGGGCTCTTTACAAAGTCAGATCCAAACCAGCCAATGAGACGTGTCCATTCCACGTACACAGTTCATTGGTTCTGAGGTCCCAGAGTATTGTCCCTTTATTGCCATCACTGAATGTCGGTTGCCTTTTCTTCTCCTCCTCCCATATCTCACATTCAGTGCTGGCTATATCGATGCCTTATTCCAGGACATCAGTTCCACTCCCGGTGCATCTTCTCCACCCAAGTTAAAATCTGCATTCACGGAATGGGGACATGAAGATTTTAACTTGGCTGGAGAAGATGCTCCCGGTGCTGTATTCCCCCAATGTCGAACGCGAAATTTCTGCCAATTTTCAAGAGAGTATAATATCCAAATATAACGGAGAAGTTAGAAAAATCAAGTAAGCCTTTTTTATTAAAAGTATTCCCCCCCCCCCTTTTTTTTTACTGTAAGTCGGCAAATCATTTTTTAAAACTAATTTATTTTGTTTGAATGTGACTTTGGTGTTATTGTTTGGTTATTTTTTTGATGGTTGCCTTTTTTTTCTTGAAATCTAATGTACCATTTATGAGTTCCTTTTTCCAGATAAAGATAATCTTAGATTTGACTAATTGTTTATTGTGTTATTATTTTGTCTTACAACTAAGGTGACATGTCAGTCGATTTGTTTGAAATAATTAATTGACCGCGGTTGAATGATTAATTGTTAAATTATTGATTGTACTGCTGGTTATTTGTTTGGATGTTGGTTTGTGGATTGGTGGCTTGTTTGACCCTTAAAGTGACTACTTTAGTTAAAGGCCCGTAGCCTGTTGAACATTTGATAATAAAACCAATTTACGTTATCTGTGGTTTACACTAAAAAAATTATCGCGCAGGCTTTTCGAGTCTTACCCGATCGTCAGTCTGTATATCTCAGATAAAGTACGTGATAAAGCACGTGGAATAATATTGAGTGCAGAGTAAAACAATCAAAGAAGATTTTTTTAAAAATCTTTGTGGATTATTCTCTTGATCTCCTGATGTGGACGAGTTGCCAGGTTCTCACCGAAGGTCGGGATTTCTTCATAAACCCGTAAATGAAACAAACATATTTGAACTGAATTTTATTGGATTGAGACCTCTGGTGGCTCTGTTGCCAAAAGATCTGTTTGCCACCCATCATCAATATCTTTTGGCAACAGAGTTTGAGTGAGTGAGTGATTTGGGTTTTACGTCCTGCTCAACAGTATTTCAGTTATATGAAGACGTTGTCTCCTTGTTGCAAAGCGGATTTACATCGCTCTTTTAGGTGCTGCCTCACCGAGACGACTTGCCGAAGACAACCAGCAAGCCCCCTCACCCAGTCACAGTATACTGACACCGGGCCAACCAGTCGCTGCTCTAACTCCTATCGCTGAGCGCCAAGCGAAGCAGCAGCAGCTACCACTGTTAAAGTCTTTAGTCTGACTCGACCCAGGCAACAGAGTTTGAAGAACTTCAGCTAGTGGCTGCAGTATAGAGCCCTCAATTTTACCGTTAGTCGTCGCTGCCAAAGCAGGGAATTTAGTTTATGTAAATAGCCCGAAATTTATTATGTATTACCAACTGATACATACGACGCGAAATAGTGTTCTAAAGGTAAATTTAAATAACCGGGAGGAACATTTATTCATTTTAGGGCTAATTAAGCTCAAAGCACTACTTTAACGTACATCCACAGGCATCGCTAAAAAGCTCCGTATTAGTACGTCGTAAAAGAAATAGATACACATGTCTTAATTTGGGTTTTACTGTAAAACAAAAAAACCCAACATTTTTGCGCTCGTGTCACTACAAGCGTTTATGCCAGCTGTAACTCTCACGGCAGTCACCTTATTTTGTTCAACACTTTGCCTGGCAACGCCGCGCCATTTAATTGAAATAATCTTGAGTGCGACGAAAAACATTACGGAATCAATCAACCAAAGCATCCCGTGCTGAAGACTTATGATAGTTACAGTAAACCATACTGACTTATACACCTGGATGTTTCTCAAAATATTTACACCTGGTGTAACTTTGGAACCGGTCGTAATGGAGTGTTGCGGGTATGTTTCCGTGGCAGCTAGCCTGGCTTTAGACTAAGACGGTGGAAGTCTTTTGAGCACGATTTTTCACTCAATCGCCGTATGCGAAAGATTTTTTAGGTACTGGCAGAAGGTCGGGAGTTTCCTCCGGACAAAGAGCTCGGTTTCCATCCGCTTTTCCTCCTGTAGAGTTTTGCTCCGTCTTGACAATTTTTAAAGCTATGTTTACTTGGTCAGAAGGTGTTTTCCAATGTATTTTGGCCATCGCCCTGTCAGGGAATAATGCTGATCATACGAGATTCTCGCTCCTTCGGGATCGGAATTTGCCGACGGCACGAGTAGAATACATCTCTATGGTCATCAACTTCACCCCCTCGATACCAGATTCTCACTGTCTTTATGTTTGTATAATGAACTATATATACTGAACCGCAAAAAAAGTCACTCCTTTTTGGATATTGATAATCAGTGTATTTCAAATATATGTAAATAATACACTTATCAACGGAATGATTCCAAATTTGACATGATTGATCATCATCATTGACAGACAAATGTTAGAGAATTTCAAGTGAAAGTGAGGACAGGTGGCGCCACAGTGGAAGTCAATAATGTGTATGGCCACCATGGGCGTTAATTGCGGCGTTGCATCGTCTGAACATTGAGTGGATGAGACGGTTGATTAAGATGCTAGGAACTTGGGCCCAAACTCTGTGATACGCCTGGGTGAGTTCAGCTGCAGTTTTCGGCCTTGGTCGCACGAGATTGAGCTTCCTCTGAATCTCGTCCCACAAATGTTTTATCGGATTTAAGTCTGGACTGAGAGCAGCCATTGAAGAGTCTGTATGTTGCTTTCACGGAGGAAGTCTCCCGTCGCCCTGGCAGTATGGGCTCGTGTGTTCTCCTGCTGGAAGACATGATTTCCATGATAAGCAAAATGGAGCACGATGAAGGTCTCAGCGCCTGGTCGATGTAGCGGGCAGCTGTTAACCATTTCCTCTATCAGGACCAACATTCTGGAACACCACAGGGCCCAGTTTTTCATTCAGTGCTATACCTCCCCACTCGTCTATTTCCAGAACACACTCATCTACAAAACGCTACCCTCGTATACGCCACACTCTCATTCGCCCATCAACCGTCGAGATGCAGTACCGACTTTCATCAGAGAAGAGTACACTTCTCCACTCCCGGTGACGCCAATTGAGATTCTGTGTGGCCCATTACAGACAAGCGCGGCGATGTCCAGCAGTGAGGATCGGACCCCTGTGAGGCCTGTGACATCTGACATTTGCCTGCCTCAAATGCCTGCGCACCGTGCCGTCGCTGATTGGTCTCTGGTGATTGCCAATGGTTGTCCTTGCAGTTTCCGCAGCTGTAGCGAATCGGTTTTGCAGGTGTTGACGGACAATCTGTCGATCTTGCCTCAACGTTGTTACAGGCGGCCTTTCACTATGAGGACGGTCTGCTGTGCTTCCAGTGGCTTGAACCCGTTGCTGCAGGCGGTATATTGTCTGGACATGAACATTGAAGTGGTTTGTTACAGGTATTGCAGTCTGGCCAGCATGAAGTCTTCTCAAGGCTTGGTCTCTCTGCTCTCGTGGCAGTCGTGGCATGTCACTACTATCAAACTGTGAATGAGTCGGTGCATGCTCGGTAGCTTTTTTATAGGGATGACACATCGCAACACACGTGCATTGTAACCTTCAGGCAAAACGGACCAAAAAAGCACCCCCCATCATTACTTTAGTAACTGTGCTTTGACGATGTGTTTTGCATATTAGTAACAGAAAACCAAACTTTCTTGACCACTGGCTTCAAACTAGGTCTAGCAAGGATATCAAAAGAGAAAAATTATTGAAAATTATGATAATATATGCATTTAGCAACATTTGAATAGGGTGACGTTTCTTTTGCGGTTCAGTATATTTTGGGAATAATTTGCAGGATATGTTACAATGGACGAAATGCCAAAAAATACTTCAAGCTTATATATTTGCGAATACATATGCCCAGAGAAAATCTTCTTGTCTAAAATAACCATGGAGACAATTTTCTAATTGTGTTAAAAAGGGGCAATCATAAGTTGTTATAATAAACCATAACCCATGATATTTCATTAGGTTGACGAAAGGCAGAAGTTTGGCCGTAGTAGAATTTTCTGGAACAGATAATTTAGCAACAAATCATCAGTATCAGCTAACTCGCCCATTTGCTATAGGTTTAGATAGTAATCAATCAGCTCTGGTATTCTTTAAAGTGGCATGAGCTGCCAAAATGTTGATATTTTGACGTTAAAACGAAATGTTGTAATCATTGGCTATTTTTCTCAAGACATAATTTAGAAGCTTTTTAGTGTCTCTAGTCTGGAGAATGTACGATAAAGTATTGTTTTGAACTTTGGCTTAGAATGAATGAATGGTCGTCCCGGTTATTTAAAAACTTCTCCGGTTCGTATAGGCCATGGATATCGTATGGATTTTCCTCATTCCGATGCCAATCGTTTAGTTCTTCGATGGCCTTCAAAGCCTCTTCCTGTCGTGACGATCAGAAATTATGAAAAAAGTATGAATTTTGGAGCTAATGCCACTTTAAAGTTCACTTCCAAGATAATATAAGTGTGTATTTGAGAAGCATTACGGGACAAATCTAAAGATTTGAAACAACAACGTCGACATGGCGCACTGCATAAGGAAAACCTGGAAAGGAAGTCTATTTAGAATCCAAATCTCAACAAATAGGCCGTACGCCGAACTCTGAAAGACGCTTATAAAGCATGTTTCGTTCCGAAATTTGAGATTCTACAATCCTTCGACATAATTATATAAGATATTACCTGCACATATCTGAAAAAAATTATTAACCCCGAAATTCCCGGCGTTTTCTAGATACAGAGGACGGAAAAAGTAATTATTTACTTAAGCGCAGGCAAGACTTGTTTGTCTAAATGTGTGATTTGGCCAATAACCTTGCGCGCAAAAGATCGTGTTTTTTTTTAAATCCTGTAAAAAAAAGCCAGATTTTCGAGTAAATTAATCAGCACCCACCTTCTAGAAAGTAATAATTACTTTGATTCGTTATAATAATGAAGATTGAAGATTTTACAAGCGGTTTTTGACGACTTTTAATGATGACCTACTTATTGCTCAAAGACATCGCTTATACGGAGGCCAGTTAAGGTCACAATTTAAACCATCCGTCAAAATGTGGTACATAGTTTTGACAGATAGTATTATTAAAATTATAATATTATTCCTTACAAAAATGCAACTTTAATATTAGATTTTAGCTCATCACGTTCTATGGACTTACAGGCCTCGAAGGCTAACTCTTGTTTCACATACTGACACAAACCTTCTCACCCATGTGTTGACGGTTCGATTCTCACTTGATACTCAAAATTTAAGAAAAAAAATCTGAGTCGGTTCTCAGAAGTATGTGGAACTGCCAGCAGGTACTCAGGGTTTTCTTTGAGCAATGAGTCTGTCAAACCCCTTCCCCCTTCAAGACCCTATATCTGGAAAATTGTCATGTAAGTGATTTAATCTTGATTGAAAGTGAAAAAACATCACACAATGTACATGTATGGTACATAAATTTCAAAACAAACAAAGTACTATCTGTCAAACCTATTGTTCATCATTTTTGGTCATAAAGAAAGAAACATGTAATGGGATGACAGCCTCATTATTAAGCCAATGAGAGTTTGAACATCAGAACATAAATTAAATTATAATAGTACATTTATATATACCGGTATTCTGTTTTATGTTCTCAATCGCTCTATAATAATTTTAAGATCGAAACAATCAAGTTGCCATCCATATTACATATAATTTTCTTAACGTATTTTCCGTGGTATCTACACCATTTAATTAATTAGACAAAAGACCCAATATTATGATCACAAAAAGAGATATATATTTGAGATTTTTTCCACATATTGAAATGCCCTAGCTGGCAAAAGGAAACAAATATTAATGTTGATATCAACATTTCAATAATAGCATAGCTAAGTATGTAAATATTTATCCTAGGTTGTCGTAAAGTATATTTATATTAATAGGTGAAAATAAATAATATTCACCTTGTAAATGTAGTGAATAAGCAAAACAAAATACTAGCAAATTAATTACAAGAGTTAATGTTGTCTCAAAGTCTGTAAGTTAGTACATGTATTGAGTATTTTAATGTTCTGACACACTTAACTGTTAGGCATAAATAATACTTCAATTTAAAGTCACATGTATATTGAGAGTCCAGGTGCCTTTCAAACACATGAAGATTAAATTTCAAACATATCCAACAAAGTTAATCACTGTCAATATCACTGTCGCCATCCTCTTCGATATTTTCTTCCTCGGTTTGTTTAGTGTTTTCACAGTTTAAAGTGAAACACTTGCAAAGTTCTGTACATGATATATTTGCTGCTGTGCAAGAACATCTTTTTGTTGAGCACCCCTTTCGACAACTACAGTTAACAGCTTTCAACAAGTGGTCTGGGGCAAGAGGCTTTGTCATCCGAGTAATTTTTAATTCAGTGCCTTCCATATAATTCTCTGCCTTATAATAGAGTCATATAAAATGTCATAGGACTTCTTGTGTTCCTTCTTGTCATTTCTGCAAAAAATAAATGAAAAATTCAATCAACAAGATCCTTACTTCAATATATGAAGATCAGCTGGACAAGATGATTGCTTTGACCTACAAAGACTTCAACAATCAAACAGGAGATTTGATTCCATTCAAGGCAAGTAATGCCTACATGTAGCTATATTTTTTTTATTTTCAGCTGGGATGGTCAATCAAATCCAGCAAAACTTTTATCAAATATGATTTTATACATTAACCAAGAGTAATTGGATAAATATTCATTAATTGTTTAATCAACATCATTCATTCTTTCTAGGCCTATAATACTACATTAATATACATTTTCGAGACTTGTAAGATACTTGTATTGCTAACAAGTTTATGAATTGTACTTCTTGATAAGAAAAGCAGATAACAGCCGAATTTTGTTTTCATTAAAAAGTATCAACATTTTGGCAGCTTATGCCCCTTTAGAGGGATGTGAGCTGCCAAAACTCATGTATTGTGGTAGAATTACTGAGATTGAACATATGGGATGACATTTATTCTTTATTAAGGTTTTACTAAAACTAAGATTAGTTGCTTACTGCTTTTCGTCATGTTCTTCTCTCCGAAACTTTAGACATCGATGATCGAGTATAATTGTAATAACATGTAGAGTGGTATTTCACTTCAATCGCAACACAATCTTTACCACGAATATCAAGCAATATGGACTCATCAGCCTTTAGTTCAGCTGCTTCCAAAAGTTTACCTGAAATTGCAAAGAAGTACATGTGTACTACGAAAATCCAAAAATATGTCACATGTATTGTCGAAATTTACCCCCCAAAAAATAATTAAAGACCCATATTACTGTTAACTGTTAAGGTGGGTGCATTCCTGTTGTTCGAGTTAGGCCTACACTGTAAGTTGTAGGCATTCTACAGTATACAGAGATAGACTAAATGACAACAGGGTGCACTTAGGCTGACAGAAAGTATTCTGCCCAGAACTGCATAAAGGCATGTATTCATGTAGCTACAAGGCCTTGTAACGAAGCAATTACATCAAACAATATCCCTGAATGGTACAGCATTCAGCTTACGACCTATATTATAGGCATGCAGTCATGTACATTTTTATGAACACTAAAACACATGGGCACAGGGAAAATCTTCTTTTCTAAAATAACCATGGAGACAATTGACAATTTTGTCCCCCCCCTCCCATACCAAAGCAGGAAAAAAACCTAGGTAGAAGATAGACAGGGTAGTTTAGACCTGAGTATATCTTTCAAACACTTGTTCTTTTTGTAAATGTAAGCAATGACTGGCCTTTGGGTCAGATGTCGAGCAATTCTAGTTTACTTCGAAGTAGTTTGCATTCTTCCACTGTAAATTATAATTTTGGCCTTAGCGACCTAACATTATGATTATCGTTGTGCTGTTAAAAATATTGGAGTATTACTAACCTGCTGTCAAAGTTTAAGCTTGTCGTTCACTCTGTGGTGTTTTTTCCTTTCGAAATTCCTTGCACATAATGCAGACATTTGGAAGACATTGGGAAGTACATCATACATGTACTAGTAGGGATGCTCACCCTGGATGGATCTGCCAGCTTTTAGTTGATACTAAGTTGAATGGGGAAAATGTGAAATTCAAAATGAGGCTTCCAAGGTCACATGGGTTCATTTGCATACAAAAATAGCCTTTAACTGAAATTATTTTCTTGATTACATGGGAACTGTTAGGATTTGTTAACAGTCAATGTACACATGAAATCTAACAACAACAACAGCATAAACATTCAGTATTTAGATCTGAAATACAGTGTCTAGGCCAAGCAAAAAAAAATATTTTGAAAGTCAAGGTAGCAATTCAAACTTCAAATACAAAACTGATAACTCCAATAAACAACAAAACATCTAATGGCTGGTGTAATTCGGCATCTTTTACCTGTGTCTTACTACAGTGATTCCATTTTAAGCTAGAGTAGAACAGGAGAGGGTCCAAATGAGGGGACAACTTTGATTTGTGATATGACATTCCTGAACAGTAAATGTGGTCCTTCATTTGAACCCTCACACTTCCTAGTGGACTTTAGGCCAATGAAAATTGTGCTCTCCTGCATACAGTTTTTTTGTCCAAGAATATTGTGTGGAGAACTGAATTATGGGCATATTTGGAACTCTTGTGTGTTTAACCAGTTCTACATTAGCAAGCTGAGACTTAGGTGGGACACTTTGTTGATCTGTCCTAGAGTTTGACTGTCAAGGTTTGGTATAAATGGTCAATTGTAAGGTATTTTGGTATATGCTTGTTCATTTCCACCCATTATTTAATACAAAAAGTGTATTTAAATTTTATGCTGCACGTCCCTAGTACTAGTCCTGTTCGGTTGCCCCTTTCTTGGCCTCTTGTTACCCATGGTTTTTTGGGCGAATGTCCTGCAAACTGACCAGCTTCGACATCGTGAATGTCCAGGAGTCCTTTCTTCTCTTTTTTTCGGATTGCTTCAGTCTCCTTCTATTTGTGAAACGATGGTAGCAGGCATTATGGATGGGATGTCAACAACGTCAACGGGTTCAAAATCAGAATCCAATAAATCTCGAAACGCTGAAGCACTTGCTCGTTCAGGACCATCTAGCTCTAACCACTGTTGACCCGTAGACAGAAATGTTTCCCACCTTCTTTCGGTAAACGGGAGAATCTCATCTGAATCGTCAATATCGGGAAAATGCGGATAGCAAACTAGTTTTTCTCCTCCGGAGTCTACGTCGCCGGCCATCTTTATCAATAATAATATTGACATCACGTGACGACCTAATGCCCATTTATGGTAAACACGCAGTGATATTATCCCTTACCCCCAGCAAACAAAGGAGTGCTCAGACAAGAAAAATGTTCGGTAATTAAACCAATATTTAAAAAAATCGCCTGTAAAATTTTAGTTAATAATTTTTTTGGAAGTGCTCCTCCAATCGATTTAACAATGTCAACGGTTATTGCTTAGAATCTCAAAAGTGGGAACGAACTTGAACGATACAGAGCTCAGCGTACGGCCTAAAAGCATGATGTATGTAGGGTTGTACTCTAATTTAGAATGCACTGTGGGTAAACTAAAATGGCGGTATACAGGATTCCCTCTCCTCCAATGACGTGTTGCGTTTCTATCCGACCAATATTTATTCTGAATATATACGAAGAGAATTTGCTTTATATTAGTTTACCATGTAGCATCATGACAATTTAAAAAAGAACATATTTAAGTCGGTACAAATTAAGATTTTAGAAATTTCAAAAATGTTTTGTTAAATTTTTACTCGAAGTGGTTTGAATTTGCCACTTTTAGCGCCTGTTGAATTGCTAAAAACTCTCTTATACTTTTAGCGTGTATCATCAAATTTAACATTTACAGTATGTTCTTTTTGTTAAAAGTTGGATTGTAACTGGGTTTTTTTTTTTCGGTGATCCCAAACAAATAATTCAAAATCTATTTGACATTTACTGTTATGTTTTTTTTTTTGTGGTTTATTTAACTCTAATTTAATTATGTTTTTGACTCATTTATTACTTGATAATTACTTTTCTAAGGTATATATATACACAATCTGACTAACGTCAGGTTGATATATATATATGCCTACACTATATATTTGTAATGAGGATTGTTGTCACTGTATGCAAATTAGTTTGGGTGACGTGGGTTTGTATTTGTGAAATGTCTGTTTGTTGACGTTAAATAATTGTACATGATAGCCAGCCACATACATGTAGGTTCTGGTGTATGGGACGATATGTTTCGGTTTGTTGGCGACTTCATTGCTGGAATAAACTAACCAACTCCCCAAACCAAAGTTTGACTATTTGTCTAGAAGAGATTAAATTGCCTCAGAATAGACAGATTGCTTTATGGATATTCATATGCACTGAGCAGTAAAGGTGTACAGGTACTATGTGTGTCACTAAAAAGGGCTTAACAAAGCGGTCTCTTCAAGCAAGACCCACTTCCATCCCATAATTTGTTCGAGTGACTGCATTAGGTTTTCGTCCTTAAAGTTGACTGGTTTTTCCACCCCGTTGCTGCGCTGGTTAATGCAACCAAAATGTCTCTTTTTCTGCCTTGTTTCTCGGACAGAATATCCCGTTGTGTGGCCCGAGATTTCCACTTCTGGTACTCACGGCGATACTGGTACATACAAGCCTGCCATCGATGGATCGCGATAATATCTCACGTGACCAAAGGCACTGTGACGATTTTCTAATTGGTGTTTTACGCCGCACTCAAGATTGTTTTGCTTATCTGGCGGCGTTGCCAGGTTTAGTGGGAATGGAAACCGTTTTCGTTTTTCTTTGCCGAAGTGCACCCCCATCTATCCAACAGCTCTGCCACAAAGGCGATCAAGTGAAAACCCCACTCAGAAATGTTGTTTAAAAGTTATTGGGGCGAGTGGGATTCGCACCCGCATGGCCTGCAACTCATCAACTATCGCGCTGCCGAATGAGCCACCGAGGCCCCAAGAGTTTTGTCTGATGCCTCCTGTGGCGGTCTTATTACAGCGTAATTTTCTGAGAGTTACTATCCAACTCGTATTTTGTATTTTGGTATTTATGGATAGATATCATTTGCATAATCTAAACCGCCAAATTGGCCAAAAAATCACTATGTGCAGCGGGACAAAAGTGTTTTCCAGAGTTTATAAAACTAGAAACTTTTAAACTAATCAGAATTTTGAGATAGAAAGCTGTAGAAATAAAAAAAATCTAGCAATATAGCAAATTTACACGGCTGCTAAGCAAATTTTCTTCCCAGACTCCGAGAAAAGTTAATTTCACATATAAATTCGCCTCGCCCTTTGAAACAATATCGTTTAACATGAAAAAGTGTTACGAGAAGATTTCAAATTAGGCTGTTTTCAGAGGTGTGGTTTTACACATCATGGTTTATTTAGCAATCACCATTGCGTAATTTTCTATTCGTCAATTCGTTGTATGACTTAATTACCTGTGCTTTTTACTTAAACAGGTTTTTTTTTTGCTTAAAAAAGGGGCTGGGTCTGACTAAAGCCCGGTGAAGGCGAAACGTGTAACACGAAAGGTGCCATCCGTCATTATATATACCCGAGTTGATAAATTATATTTTAAACCTAATATAGAGATAACGCCAACGCATTATATAAATTTAACTACGTTATATAATTGACTTAAAAACAAAGCTTTAAAAATACATTACGTCTAGATTATTGGGTCGATTATAATTATGTTATATTTAGATTAAAAAAAAAAACTTATATGAAGAAGGTAATTAATTATAAACTAAAACTATAGGCCTACAGATCCATCAGTTTTGACATTCATACGTTTAAATTAAATACCTCTGACATTTTAATGTCGCCAGGAATAAAAAAAATCCCAACTTTTATACTATGTCCCTAACTTTAAGACCAACACGGGTGGTAAACACCATGTACATTATTTCATAATTATTTCATTCTGAATACAATATAACGCCATTGGCATTTTATGCTTGCGAGCATCCTGTAAAGCGTGAATAATTGTTGAACACGCGAAACGTTCCCCTATTGTGCATAGATTATAAAATTAAGGTATAAAATTTAAAATGTCAGACCAATGATTAATGTTCTTTATGACTATAACTTACTAGACATAAGAAAATACTGTCACCTAGCTTTTCACTCCAGGTGTAAACATTGACGTTTATTATTCTTGACATTAGCCTATACTATTCACTTGTAAAAGTTAAAAGGCCCACGCATGAATATTGTACTAGGTAGTAAATTTAAGCTCGAGGATATTTTGGTGGCTTTTAAAGATATAAAATCAAATCAAATGGTTAATTTTCAGAATTTTATTTCTTCCATTTAATATTGCCTTAAGGAATTTAATAAGGTTCTTTGCACTTTATTTCGAATTTAGGATTAAAAATTTTCGTTTTTAGTTCAAATTGAGGATCCCAAATATACTTTTTTAGTTCAAATTTAGGATTTTAAATATACTTTTTTAGTTCAAATTTAGGATTTTAAATATACTACATAAACTTTTTGTATTTCTTATCTATCAAAACAATATTTCAAAGATTTATTTCGGCCTCGAACAATTCAACAAGTGTGCCTTGTTACCTTCCTTGGTTATAAAACATCTCATTTTGATGGAACCGAGAAAAAAAAAATTCTAGGAACATTTATACGTCTTCCTAAGTCTGTCACAATCATGAAATTGCTGAAATAGTCGCAGGTCATTACAGACGGACGGATGGACATACAGTTATACAGAGCCCTTAAAAAATACCGGCTTTCCCGAAAGACACCCTCGCACTCGTATACGGTAACCTTTCTGGTACCTGTGAAGAAACAGAATCTACAAAAATGTTGCTGTCAGCCTGTGTGGAAAAGTTATATACCCACCAAAGGTGGGAGCTTTCCTCCAGACAGAGCCCAGTTAATTTCTTCCCTCAGTAAACCTTTCAGCTACGCTAAACAGGTGAAATGATCTTGAGTAAGGCGTATACATAAACCAATCAAGCCTTTGGTATAGACTTACAAGGAGAAGTAGGCCTATTCTATTTAAAAAACCGCCAATTTCCCCCTTCTCTTCGTAATCTGAATAAATGAAAATATATTAATCTTCAATCAACAATAACATCACAACATTCAGTCCCACAATAGGTCCACTTAATATAAATATTAATAAGGTTTCTTTCATATATCTGTGAGTCCAAATTGCTTGGATGGTTTCAATTCCCTTTAAACAATTCGCCGTTTATTTAACCAGTTTCAAGCAATTATCTTTACCCTTTGAATAAATAGTTTATGAAGACCTGAGTGTGACCTCCGCTGAAATAAAAGAAGTCCATTTTTCTATCTGTTTTTCCTTACAAGTAAAATATTTAGGTCAGTAATAAGTGAAAATATTAATTTGTTTATTTAGTCCCCCGGCTAAAAGTTTGGACTTCTGTCTAACATCTACTCTGCATGTTTTGTTAATTAAAGACTAATTGGTGAACGCCGGTAAACCAGGTATATCTATGTTCTCCTCGATACAGGTATTGGCGATTTGACAATATTGTATGGTTATAAATACCCTCAGGGGAACAGTTGTTTGTTTGTCTTTCAACATGACAGACGACAAAAAACGTTTTGATGGGAAGTTCTGACTAGTGTTGAGGTTTCTGTCGTGTTATTTTGTTATGGGGCTTATACATGTATTTGACCCCACATGTTCATTTATTAGCCTAGTGGTCCATTCGCTTCTTCCGGGTGAATTGACTCGGAGCTTTCCGATCATCCTTCGGTTATCTTCGCTCGCAACCGGTCGGCTTTGTGTATTTCATGTACGTAAATCCCCGAAGTTTCAGAGCGATCCATGGCATTCCTGGCAAACGATCGTTTACGTCAGAATGACAAAAGCAACAGTCCCAAATAACAAAAGAGTAAAAGAAATTTTCTTGTAACTGTCAATGATATCTTGAAATGAACTATACAGTATATTTCACTTTTAATGCTACATCTACTTTAGTCAAAACACGATGTGCATGCATGTTGGTGTATGTTTAAGAGTTTTGAATAGAAGCATGGCTCATCATCAGATAATAAATAGCACTTGTTGGCTTTAGTACAACCATGTCATAGTAGTTCTTGAAGGATTAATTGTTTTATTTTAGCTGTTAAATTGTAGATCATTCAACAAAAAATAGTTTTAGTTGGAATGATGTGTTAGATAGTCAATTCACATATCTCACGTTAAAACTCTTCTTAATTTTGGCAGGATTAGTCATTACTTTGACGTATTCTATCTTACGACCGCAAGTGTAAAGCCTATATATCCATGGTTTGACATAGATACAGCCATGTGAAGGACATAGTATTGTATCAAAAAGAGTATAGATTGACAAGAGTGGTCACTTCGTTCGCGCCATGTTGAATTTGAACTGACACGATTCGATTATTAGGAACCTCCTTTCTATAGGGGGCGCCTAACCATCGAATCGTGTACAGTCGGAACTCCCTTCCGCTAGGGGGCCAGAAGAACATGCCGGCGATGCTGATTGGGCGAAGTGACCACTCTTGTCAATCTACTCTCTTTAATTGTTTCATGGAAATAATCTCGAGCGCAGCTTAAGACTCTATATCAATGAATCAATCATTCAATTAAAACAGTTTTAAATCTTTCTGGCAACCTTTCAAATAGATCAAACTTCGCATCAGGCCGATGATGTATTACTTCCCTCAGCCTGTTTAGCAATTCTTCTCACAACCTACACGTAATTGTCATTTCCGCTGCTAACATTTGATTCCCGCTTGATAACTATGTAACAACTCTAGGTTAAATGAAAAGAATAAAAAGCAAACGTTTTCATACAGGTATGGCCCCGAGGTTTAGTTCTATTTAAACTCGATAATATCTGCAAGAAAATGGTTGTTTGTGATGAAATCAAGACGAATTCGGCTCATATGTTTTTAAAGGCTATTTCAATATAATTATATCAAGATGTAGGGCCTAACGATTCCGGTCCCATAGCCGGATGGACCTCTGGCCTTCCAGTGGTTCCTATCACATATCCCACCCCCACGTTGATCCGCTGGTAATCTGTTTGGGTTTGACGTTTTCGTATAGGCTCATGTTCCCCATGGCAGTGACATGAGATACCAAAATTGAGATATTTTCTTCGTAAACCAAACCAGGAGATGGTTGGCTATTTATCTCCCCTAAATAATCAGTTTAGTGATTATTACATTGGTTAGTCAAATCAGGCTAAAATATGTACCTTCCATGCAAGGACGTTAATAAGAGAAAATTACAGGCATAATTTTCTTTACATTTCACGAACACAATCACTGAGATGCACTAATTTTTGTGCATAATCGGAATCTATTAAAAACGTTAGACTGTCTTCAGCTCATGTCACTTTAATAAATTCGCTAAGCGCCCAGATGCGTAAGAGCTATACTAAACTATAGTAAAAGTCAAGCACAAGAAGGAATATGTTAACAAACTAAAACAAAGCTGATATTGAACTAGTTTCTTAAAAAAAGAATCAATATCTAAAATCTATATAATTTAGAGTTTTTAGAGAAATTAATTTAAGCGTTAACCGTGGATACATTGTCATCAATACACCAACTGTGATAATCTCCTTACAATTTAATAACATTACATATAGTAATTCATTACATATATTTTTAATATTTTGGGGAGCATTTAAAACTTTATTTTGAAAGGAAACCGGTTGAATGTAAGGCTATAGTTGAATTTGGAATTGAATTGAAACAAAGTAAAGCGGGTGGAGATCTGAAACGTGCTGTTCTTCGGTCTGTTTGCAGCCCAGATTTCTCGGCTACCTTTATTTGCCACAGTACAATTAGAAACTTGTCTCCGTTATTTTAGACAAGAAGATTTTCCCTGTGCCCGTGTGTTTTAGTGTTCATAAATATATATTTGCCACAGTGTAAGATCTAAGCAAATTAAAATAAAACGAAGTTCGATTACGTTTACGCCCGGAAGATCTCAAGACACAATTTTCTAACCTTGCATTTTAAAGTATATGCATATTTATTTGTGTCTCTTGGCTAAATATTGTTTACATGGATAATTTGTCTAACTGAATTTGTAATGACACTTGGGATGAATATAAAACACGGCAGTTCACACTGAATATTAATGAGCAATCCGAATTTTAACGAACATTAAAAAGGAAGTTAAGATTTTATCAATTTAATGCACATCATAGTACACATAACTTTACAGCTGAATTTCCTAAGAATTTTATGTAGAGTTTGTAACTAAATTACCTTTAGCCGCATCGCTATACTGATGTATATGAAGGCAAATAATAATATATTTTTCTTCAGACGTATACTTTGCAGGTCACATAATAACAAGCATTGAATACGTGTGTTTTGTTGCATGAATTTGAAGACGCCGAACTGTAAACACTATATACCGTTTAATTGACGAAGCCCAAATTGGGACCGTCACTTGATAATAAAACCAACATATATATTTTGGATAAAAAAACTATACATAGCTGGATGAATTGAAAGAATGGGACATGGTGTCAAATGATCAAATTATTGTTCTTTCGTATATTATTACGAGGTAAATATACTGTAGTCAGTACGGAGACCTAATAGTGCCATGGGTGGAATTTGGACATTTCCAATGTTTTTTTCTTATTTAACAGAATTTACACAAGTGGAAACTTGGGTTTGAGACGAAAGATTCTGTATTTTGGAAGAACATCAAGCATGTGTCATAAAAATCATACCTAAAGTAAAACGATTTGCAGAGAAATTCGAAAAACTCATGTAAACTGCCAAATGACAAGGAAACCTGCCCACCACGAAGGGGCCCTTTCCATCGCGGTGAAAACGTTTCCACCGCGGAGAAACGGTTCCCATCGTGGTAGAATGTTTACACCGCAGAGGAAACTTTTCCCCTCGGCGGAGACCTTTTTACCGCGGTTGAGGGGCAGGGCCTTTGGCGAGCACCTGGCAAGTCTCATAAGACAACCGAGTGAAAAAAGCCAACGTATAAAAGTTTTAAATAAAGGACTGTTTAGAAACATTAGTGCAGCTGAACCTTTCTTGACCTATATGAGGCTACTCGAGGGATAGGTAATTAGTACGCACATTGCGTCGACATTCCACAGGGAACAGACATGATGTGTAGTGGGCCTCACTTGAATGTTTGTCAGATTTATGATATATTACCTGGACCTGCAATGTTCATTAAATAGACCGATCAATAGTCAATGATATTAAAGAATTGGTTATATAGCGTTCCGGTATATTCTATTCACCCTGTATTGTACTGAGGCGCGTTAGCTAAATTACTCAAATCTCTTTATATTTTCGTTATTTCCCTTTTTAGTAGCGATTAGGGAGAATAAAACCGAGCTCTTTAAAGGCTGGGAAATCTCCAGAAATACATCGGGATTAACGTCGATAACGACCATCAAAGTACTTTAAACATTCCACGTTAATTACCACCAGTGACCCACAAGCTAATGAAAATAGACAGAAGTATGTCCTTTCAGTGGCTTATCTATGTCGCCATTTTTCCATTCTAAGATGACATAATGTTGCAGTAGCTATTTTTGGATCAGCAAGGACGTATTTTTACCGCTCTATAATGTATGATGGTAGATTTAGGTCCATAAAACATGGCGACAAACTTGAAGTGGGAAGATTGCTTCGGAATATGTAGGTCAGTCTTGCAACCGCACGTCATTCCCGCGCCTAAATTGTATTCAGCAATGATTGGATAAAAACTAATGAAAAAATGGAGGCGGTCTTGTGAATGGCCTATGGAGCTTATTCTATATTGTAAAGTCACATTCAAATTTCAATTATTCGCTTACGAGGGGATAAAACATACATTGGACAGTAGTTTTAGACTAAATGATCTCTACTCTTTCCATCTAAACTAGTTTAACGTTAAAATTTTCTTCCCCTTTAACTTGAGGAAATCCCGACTTTTGACAAGAACCTGGCCACTGAGTATCTAATATTAATGTCAAATAATACCTTTATTTCTCACATTGATGTCGACTTAAATCGACGAAAATCAAAAGGAAAGTTGACTCATTGAAGATAGATAAAATGGCTATTGCTGAGCAGTGTGTGCATCATACAACCAGGATTTGATAAGGGGAGATGATCCTCTGGCAAGAAAATAGATATTCTGTCCTCCCCCTCCCTTCCACCAAAAACCTGGATGACAAGATACGCTAAAAATACAATATCTGGATATCCTATGTTTTGGGTTCTTCGTTTAAATCTGTTTGTCCCTTCAATTTTGGTGGCCTAGTGTCGTTCCTGTTCACTTGTATTTTCGTGAGAGTTATACTCCTTTAGATGTAGCCGAGAAATCTTGAATTTTGGCTGCTTATGTCACTTTAATTGACCGATGGCTTGATGACGTCACTTGGAATTTACGCGCAAAGCATTTTGGGGGATTGGGGGATATTGACATAATTTTACAAAATGGCGGAAGACATAAAAGGCGCGAGGTCACCAGAAAAAATGCATGGATAAAAACATGTTATGTCACCAATGTTTTCCCAAAACGTGACATCTTGCCAAGTACTGGTAAACAAAATGGCGAACTGAGGTTCATAGTTTACCCGCAAAGCTTTGTGTAAATCTATGTGACGCCACCAGACTCTGAGGTAATTGTCGTATCACATCTGGAAATCCTTACCATCGATTTTCATAGATGCAATGTTTTCACTTGGTGTATATAGTATATTTTATATTCAATCATTCAGTCAATTTACTAAAAAAAAAAAGTTTTGTTTTAACAGGAAATACTATCATCGTCGTCCGAAGGATATTTCATTGTGCCTATATACGTTTTAATTCAAAAATGTTCCATTTGCATTTGTTGAAAGGTAAGATGGAATTCTTCTGCAATTAAATGTAGTAAATTAACAGATACATTAAGGATAAGGATATGAAAACACTTTAACCACTACCTTTTTTCACCTAATAACCCCATCTTAAGTAAAAAGCGTGTGATATTTTCGAATGTACTAAAGTGTTATTTTTGTTTGAACTAATTAAGACTGGAAGTGGATTTTAGATATAAATCCATTTCAGTCACACGTTTACAAGGCATTTTCCGCGGTATACTTGACCAATTATCTTTTGACATTATAAAGCAGTCCGTCTATACATAGACCAAACCAGTTTTATACAGGTGTATTAAAGACGAGACGATAACTGTTAATATGTAGACAGGGTTGGGCCACATCCCCCCCGGGGAAACCTTCAACAAGAAGCTAGTACAAAACGAAGTAGCATCAAGAAATACATTTCGTTTAGTATTTTGAGGTGGTCAAGAAAGTGGTCAAGAAAGCACGGGCTTGTTTCTCAAAACTCTTACACCCAACGTGAGATCAACGTTTAAAGAACTTTCTCTTGACGAGTACAGGTCGTAATGTCAGCACTATAGTCCGATTTTAGACTTTCCGTGGATTGGGCGAGTTCGAATCGAACTCAGTACCGCAGTCAAATCGAACAATTTCTGATTTGGGTTTTCACACGATCGTGGAAGGATTGCCGGCACCCGTCGAAGTCAATCAGTGCAGACCTTTCCATGTGGCGGATTCAAAGCCAGTTATGTTCACACTATAGTCCCAATTCGGTCCAGGGTCCCAAACGATTCCGTGCTAAAATTGCTTAAATACTAATCACCCAGAGCCATCTTTTCGTTCCAGGATCAAAATCGTCATCGATTTTCCTTTCTGACGAATCGATATTTGAAAACACGCCAATCAAAAATACAGCGAGGTAGAGGTTTTGAGACGGAGTTAAATATATTTTCACATCATTTCTGAAGGATTTGGACAAAAGGTGTCATTTTTCATCATTGACTTTATAATCCTAAAATGGGGTTCGGGTTCCACTACTTCACTTAAGTAAAGGTCTTACTCAGTTATTTAACAATTTCTGACATTTACTGGTCGTCGACCAATGACCTGTAGGCATTTAATGTTATTGGATTCGGGTTCTACATAAGTTTCGTTGCCTATCCTACTGTTGTTAAATGAACATGTGAAAATGAATTGTAGATATATTTGTAAAACGCCTGGGTACACCCTAAGCTTTTTAGAAGCGGAAAATAATTACATCTTTTGTCAACGCAGCTTATTTGGTAATATTTACCGAAGAAAGAAAACAATCTGAAAAAAAAAACAAATATCAAGTCTACTCAGCAACGAATGTACAAGCTTTGTGCAGTATAATGGGAACGGGATTTGGAAAACAAAACAAAAACAAAACAAAAAACGATGTGCATTTATGAGATTTATATTGACATAGATCGAACAATACGAGGAAACAAACCGTATTAAAAGATAATCTGGCTGGGATAATATGTTCATTATCGTCCCAAAAGAGAGGCTTTGATGAGTCGTTAGTTTCCCCAGGTGAAAAAAGGGTTTAGACCTACTGCTTAAAACCGGTCCTTTCTGTTCTATTGTATATGACGTTAGCGGATAGATATTTTTTGTTCAAATTTGAGATAAATTGACGCAATCTTTATAATCGTGGGACTTTCCGTACAGCACCTCACCTTCCTGGTATCGTCGCCATGCATATAAATTAAACCCTCTTGATTGGGGAGTATACAATCAAACCCGAAACGATTGATTGATTGATGTTTTTGCCAGGTTTCGTATGGGGGGGGGGGGGACCGGGCTTATTACTCGGAGGAAACCCCCGACCTTCGGCGAGTATCTGGCAACTCTTTCCCATACGGCGACCGAGTGAAAAATCCACTATTTAGTCTGAGCGTGATTCGAACGCGCGTCGCATCGATGGAAGGTCTGTGTGGGACTGAGGGACGATCACTCTAACCCACTGGAGGCCCCAACCTTTGTTGTCAATGTCTCCCGTATCCCTCCTCGAATCCCAATGGGGGTTTGTTGGCAATGTCTCCCGTGTCCCTCATTGTATTTCAATGGGGGTTTGTTGGCAATGTCTCCCGTGTCCTACTTCGTATTTCAATGGGGGTTTGTTGGCAATGTCTCCCGTGTCCCTCCTCGTATATCAGTGGGGGTTTGTTGGCAATGTCTCCCGTGTCCTTCTTCGTATTTCAATGGGGGTTTGTTGGCAATGTCTCCCGTGTCCTTTTTCGTATTTCAATGGGGGTTTGTTGGCAATGTCTCCCGTGTCCCTCCTCGTATTTCAATGGGGGTTTGTTGGCAATGTCTCCCGTGTCCTTCTTCGTATTTCAATGGGGGTTTGATGGCAATGTCTCCCGTGTCCTTCTTCGTATTTCAATGGGGGTTTGTTGGCAATGTCTCCCGTGTCCTTCTTCGTATTTCAATGGGGGTTTGTTGGCAATGTCTCCCGTGTCCTTCTTCGTATTTCAATGGGGGTTTGTTGACAACGTCTCCCGTGTCCTTCTTCGTATTTCAATGGGGGTTTGTTGGCAATGTCTCCCGTGTCCTTCTTCGTATTTCAATGGGGGTTTGTTGGCAATGTCTCCCGTGTCCCTCCTCGTATTTCAATGGGGGTTTGTTGGCAATGTCTCCCGTGTCCTTCTTCGTATTTCAATGGGGGTTTGATGGCAATGTCTCCCGTGTCCTTCTTCGTATTTCAATGGGGGTTTGTTGGCAATGTCTCCCGTGTCCTTCTTCGTATTTCAATGGGGGTTTGTTGGCAATGTCTCCCGTGTCCTTCTTCGTATTTCAATGGGGGTTTGTTGACAATGTCTCCCGTGTCCTTCTTCGTATTTCAATGGGGGTTTGTTGGCAATGTCTCCGTGTCCTTCTTCGTATTTCAATGGGGGTTTGTTGGCAATGTCTCCCGTGTCCTTCTTCGTATTTCAATGGGGGTTTGTTGACAATGTCTCCGTGTCCTTCTACGTATTTCAATGGGGGTTTGTTGGCAATGTCTCCGTGTCCTTCTACGTATTTCAATGGGGGTTTGTTGACAATGTCTCCGTGTCCTTCTACGTATTTCAATGGGGGTTTGTTGGCAATGTCTCCGTGTCCTTCTACGTATTTCAATGGGGGTTTGTTGACAATGTCTCCGTGTCCTTCTACGTATTTCAATGGGGGTTTGTTGACAATGTCTCCCGTGTCCTTCTTCGTATTCCAATGGGGGTTTGTTGGCAATGTCTCCCGTGTCCTTCTTCATATTTCAATGGGGGTTTGTTGGCAATGTCTCCCGTGTCCCTCCTCGTATTTCAATGGGGGTTTGTTGACAATGTCTCCGTGTCCTTCTACGTATTTCAATGGGGGTTTGTTGACAATGTCTCCGTGTCCCTCCTCGTATTTCAATGGGGGTTTGTTGGCAATGTCTCCCGTGTCCTTCTACGTATTTTAATGGGGGTTTGTTGACAATGTCTCCCGTGTCCTTCTTCGTATTTCAATGGGGGTTTGTTGGCAATGTCTCCCGTGTCCTTCTTCGTATTTCAATGGGGTTTGTTGGCAATGTCTCCCGTGTCCCTCTTCGTATTTCAATGGGGGTTTGTTGGCAATGTCTCCCGTGTCCTTCTACGTATTTCAATGGGGGTTTGTTGACAATGTCTCCCGTGTCCCTCCTCGTATTTCAATGGGGGTTTGTTGTCAATGTCTCCCGTATCCCTCCCCATATTTTGATAGGAAGTTTTTGGCAATGTCTCCCGTGTCCTTTCCCACCACTGTTTATACTTTCTTCATAAACAGCAACATGTTTGTATCAAATTCTTAGATGTCCTAATTTTTAGAGATATAAATTATGATCTATAGCTTATTGAATAGGTCTCCATTACAAACTGTAGGAATAATTAGATCAATGTCATTTGGCCCAACTGTGCTTTACACAATCCATGCAGGTCTGAACATGAAAATCCATACAAAAGTTTCTTCGAACCCTCTTCTAAACTTTCAAAAATGCACTGAATATGCAATTAAATGCAGCCGAACCACCCAGGCTTTTAGGGATTTGTCCCCTTTTTAGGCTTATATTTCCCGCGCAAATGTCTCTCAGGACTCATTTTTTTATCTTCGGTTGCACTATTGTAGGCTACCGTTGAAGTCTATATGGACTTACGTTTGTTCGCAAGTTTGGGGTTGCAACGTTAAATCGACGTAGCGCAAAAAATCCTTTGAGAGTTTCTGATATCTTGTGACAGGTGACTGGTGACGTTGTAGTTCCACTTGATGCATTTTGTTATAGAACATAAAGCCCTCAAACACATGCGCAATGAGAGCACCGATGACTTTTGGGATGCGTATGCTTCCTATTTGCAACTCTATGCTTAGCAGTATCCTGTATTCGACATTGTTAAGACCTTATGTCAACACGCACCAGTGGAATCGTACTAACGCATTCCAGGGTCCTGTTTCACAAAGCGGCGTAGATGTATTTTTTTTGCGTAACTTTCATACTAACGTATCTCTACAGTATGGCAGGTGTTCAGGTGGATTGGATTCAGGGGCCTCGGTGGCTTAGTCGGTTGAAGTGAGAGTCCCCCAGCCCGACACACACAGGGGCTCGTTTCACAAAGCAGTCGCATCGCAAACGAGGCGTAGTTGCCAATGGATACCATAGTGAAGAGATGGCATGCCGATGGCACTGCGATTGATCGCACTTTGCGACGGCTTCGTGGAAAGCCCCCCCCCCCCCCCCCGCCCCCTGCCCTTCCATCGATGGGATCACCATACGTAGAATAGTTACCATGACAGTTACTCACCGAACATCTTGAGTAAAACATCAATCAATCAATCGATCAATCATTGTATTCAAGAAACTGCCTGCCCAATATTGGGTAGTAGAACAAATGATAATAGGCCTACGTTTGTTGCTAGGTTTGGTCCACCTGTAGCGCCCTGATCGGAGCCTATTTTAAAAAAAAGAGTCATCCGATATATGTTGGCCTACGTCACTATTGGGTTTTCGGTGGAAAGACATGACCTGTAACACCTTTATGAAACTCTTTCAGCAGAACAAACGAGACAATTTCAATCTAGCCCGACATCAAATACTGAAAGCGTTCTACGTTGTAGTTCTACGTTCTACAGCAAATCGGCGTGTTAGCTTTACCAAAAATACTGATGATTTGTTGCCAAATTATCTTTTCCAGAAAATTCTACTGACTAAGGCCAAACTCCTGCCTGTCGTCAACCTAATGAAATATCGTGGATTCTGGATTGTTATAACAACTTATGATTGGGTATAAAGGTCTAAATGATATGCCCCTTTAAGCACAATAAGCTTTAATATCTCCTTGGATTTTCCCTGTGCCCGTGTGTTCAAAAATATAATAGAGTGGCTTAGTGGCGATCTCTATAACAAATATAGAGAATTTTCAACACCATGTCATCAGTCTATAAAACGAAGCATTGTGTTCGTCCTCTCCTCGTTATTAACAACATTTTTAACATTTTTTTAAACATAACTGCCAGTGTGTTATAATGATGCGGTTTTTATTTATGTCACTCACCTTAGTGTTGATATGACGTGTGGTTATTTGAGTTCATTATTATATCGACATACACATGTAGGATAAAGAAAACATATAAGGTTATCCCCAATTTGCTTTGGTTGATTTATGTTTTACGCCGCACTCAAGATTATTTCACTTATATGGCGGCGTTGCAAGGTTTAGCGGGGGAGGATACCGGACTCATTGCCCAAATTAGGCGATGAGTAAATTATTGGCCAAATTAGGCAAAATTAGGCATTGCCCAAATTAGGCAACTTCGACGAGTGCCTGGCAACTCTTCCACATACGGCGACCGAATGAAAAATCCATTTTTCAATTTTTATTTTTATCTGAGTGTGATTCGAACCCGCGCCGCATCGATGAAAGGTCTGTTTGGGACTGAGGGACGATCTCTCTAACCCACTGTCGGCGCTAACCCTCAAACAATCAATTCTGGTCGGCAGAAAACAACATGGTATCCATGGTGATTCGAGCTAAACTAAGATGATAAACAGTTGGGGATCTGCTTTTTAAAGGAACATCAGCTGCCGAATTGTCGATTTTTATTGACTGTTTTCAAGAGACAGGCCTCATTGAAAAACTAAAATAACTTTCTTGGAATAAACGAATTAACGTTTGAATTCAGTAGGACTCTATATGGTATATCAACTTTTCCAAAAGTCAAGAAATTCCCACAGACGTATTTACAATACTGGTTCGCTGGTGTCTTGTGTCGCATTCATACATGATACAGCTCAGATCTTTCCCTTCATTCTTAATGTCTAGTCTAGATCATACCTTTCAAGGAATGACACGGGCCGCGGTGGTCCAGTGGGTTAGAGTGATCGTCCCTCAGTCCCACATAGACCTTCCATCGATGCGGCGCTGGTTCGAATCCCACTCAGACGAAATAAAAATTTAAAAAAATCTGAGTGGATTTTTCACTCGTTCACCGTATGTGAAAGAGTTGTCGAAGGTCGGGGGCAACGCAGCCATATAAGTGAAATAATCTTGAGTACGGCGTAAAACACCAATCAATGAATGAATCAATCAAGGAATGACCTCGTATACCACCGTCCAGGTATACATGATTGAATCCTACGCTGAACTGATATGCATCTTTTTAAATGGGATGGTCTGGGCTGTATGGGGTGGGCCATGCCAGGTAGTGGGTAAATGAAAACAGACACTTTGCACTGGGAAAATACAAACATGATACCAAATGATTCATATGCTGCTACATGCATCGGTTTACTTTGAAACAGCATATTTTAGATCCTGAAATAGTTTTAACTATTTGAATAAACTTCACGTCCATGCCTATGTAACACGTATGTCAGATATATCAATGAATGGAATGTGTTTATTTATTTGTACAATGCGTATTTAAAGCTTGAAAATATGTTTTATGGTGAAATTTCACGCACGGACGAATTTGACATATATATTTATGATATCTGTATCGCAGCAGTTGCTTGCGGAATTCTGATAATGATACACGATTAAGGAATGGCAGGTGACGACAGAGGCGTGTAATACATTTTATAGTCGGTGGATTTTCGCCATGTGCCATACCATAAACCATCGTTTAAAATGCTCACCAGACATACACTGTAAAACCATAAAACGCCTGTCTTACAAAGCTGGTGTAAATTTGTGCATAGGCCTACAACATGAATTTGTTGCGTCGGTTACTATAGTTTTAACACTGATTTACGTCCGATGCAACTTATGCCAGCTTTGTAAGAGAGCACCCAGATTGCAAGAATCAAACAATTGGTTGCCAATTGACCGATTGCTTGATGACGTCACTTTGAATTTACGCACAAAGCATTTCGGGGGATTGGGGGATGTTAAACATAATTTTAAAATATGGCGGAAGAAATACTACTGTATCGAAAAAAAAGTTCCCAGAAAAAATGTGTGGATAAAAACAGGTTATGTCATCAATGTTTTCCAAAAAAGTGACATCTTGCTAAGTAGCAATAAACAAAATGGCGAACTGAGGTACATTTTACCCTGAAAGCTTTGCGTAAATCTATGTGACGTTATCAGGCTCGGCGGTAATTATATATGACATTAAAATGTGAGCATGCATCCCGGTTGTTATTTGAATCGTGTCTTTTTTTGTCACTCATCTTTAGTTTGATTGTTTAACACGTTTTTACGATAGTTTTTGTACTTTCGTTTTTTTCAATTGACCGATTACTTGATGACGTCACTTGGAATTTACTCGCAAAGCATTTCGGGGGATTGAGGGATGCTCACATAATTTTACAAAATGGCGGATCGAGAAGAAGACGTAAAAGGCGGAAAGTGAACAGAAAACATGTGTAGATAAAAACACGTTATGCCACCCTAATGTTTTCCAAAAATGTTTTGCTGAGTAGGCCTACCGGTAATCAAAATGGCGTAAACTGAGGTACATAGTTTACCCAGAAAGCTTTGCGTTAATCTATGTGACGTTATCGCTCTGAAGCAGTTTGTATTCTTCGGTTATAATGTGTGCCATATTTATGCTGGCCTTATTATATTGAAACTCAAATGGTATACTATACTTTTTCAGGACACCTTCTGGGGTTCAAGATCCAAACTCCAAAGTTAAACAGATTAGATCGTTTGAATCCCAAAACTTTCTCTTTTTTTTAATCTATTTATGAACACTAAACTACAAAGGGAAAGGGAAGGCACAGGAAAGATTTTCTGTATATATATATTTATGAACACTAAAACACACGAGCACAGGGTATAATTATACTTTGCTATATGAAAATTATTTCAAACGAATAAATAGCTCTCAGTCACAAAAATTTATCACAAAAACTAATCATTTACTAAACAATATGAAAAACACTCATTATCGCTGCTAATTTGATTAGTGTAATTAGTATGATTATAAGCATGATAAAACCGGGGTGATAAATTCGCTTTATGATTTTGTTTCAAGCTGAAGTGTGCTTAAAGAAAAAAATGAAACATTGAATTACAACTTTATCTGTGGGCGTCACGTTTTTCAAACAAAAGCAATACTTTTGTCGATTTGTCTTCTTTGTTTCCAAATCTATATCTTTTCCCAAATCCTATATCATTATATCTTCATTCTACGGAATCGTCTTAGGGCCAGGTGAAAATTCGGGGTTACCAAGTCCGAATTAGCGGCTAATTCTGAGTTACTAACCCCCACGTACTGTAGATAATTCGGAGTTACTAAGTCCGAATTAGCTACGTGGGACTTAGTAACTCCGAATTAGCCGCTAATTTGGATTTAGTAACTCCGAATTAGCCGCTAATTTGGACTTAGTAACCCCGAATTAGGCGCTCTAAATCGGAGTTAGTATCTCCTAATTAGGAGACAGTAACTCCGATTAGAAAAAAATTCAGCTGGCCCTAAGACGCTTCCGTATTATTGTAATTTGAAAAAGTTCGGATAGATTTACAAATAACGATTCCTGCTGGGGAATTTTCCTTCCGTTTGTTTTTGTAATTTGTCCCATCTTTTAATGTAGCGATGAGACATAAATCCAAGGCAAACACAACTTTGGGTGAGTTGTATAGAAAACGATCTACTGCAGCCGATTTTTTTTATATCTATAGTCAATTATATATCTCACAACGTTTTTCAAATTTTCCCAATTACAGACAAATAGCACATTTGCTTTTAAATATACCTTATTCATACTCAAACAAAACTTATAAATGCAACTTTGCCAAATTTTGATTACTCGTATATACAGCTGAATTCAGGCAGAAAATCTACAAATTAATATGATGTTTTATGACTGGGGTAATGTGCAGGTGAAATTGGCTGGTCAAACACACACAAATACACACACAAAACATGTATCTCGCGGAAGTTAAAAAAAAACCTTCCGTGAAAATAACAATTATATGAAAGAGCTAATTATATTGGGCAATCTGTATGCAACTGAGAGAATTTCGCGCAATTCATTATTTCATAAACCAACTAACTTCACGGTGGAAAGAAAATGGAAATCCTAGAGATATGCACATGTATTTGTGTCGATGGTATATATTTGTCAAAACTCCCTCACAGTGTACTCAGTTTGATCGATGTTGACAATCTGCACTAAGGATTATCTCACCTATATGGGGATGTTGCCAGGTTTAGTGGGGGAGGGGGGGATTGGATTCTTTGCTCAGGGGAAACCCCAGACCTTCGCCAGGTAAATTTTTATTTTGTTTGATTGGGTTTCAGGTCTGAATTTAGAGACTCTCAATTTCCTGCTGTGTTTTTTTCCCCCGTTTTTTTATGCAATTTTTCGCAGTTTGGAAACTTTCAGCATTATGTCCAAAATAAATGTTTGGTTCCTCTGGAAAAGTGCCAAAAAAGTCCACACATACACTGAACTTACAAGCGCTTTTTTCTTTTGTTTTCTTCTCCATTATTAGATGTTCCAGAAAATTCCAAGCTCCTGTCAGCCATCAACCTAATGAAATATCATGGGTTTTAGTTTATTACAACAACTTATGAGGCGGTATAAAGGTCTAAATGATATAACTCTTTTAAACGCAATTAGAAACTTGCCTCCATGGTCATTTTCGACAAGAGGATTTTTTCCTGTGCCCGTGTTTTAGTGTTAATAAATAAAAGATTGTCGGGCCTAAATTATGAAAAAGAAAATGCAAAGACCGAGTTGTGGTTTGAAGCTTTAATATCGAGGAAATTAGGTCGAAATAAGTAAGACCGAGTTTTTTTATTACACAGATGACATTATCTTTAGGAGAGAATATATTTGTTTTACTTTTGCTGTACTAATTTGCGGTTTTCATTTTTATTCGGGTTTATATCCACGTATAGGTTTAACCTGTTTGACATAAGTTGTCCGACCGCCCTGGGTGGGGTTTTATATTACGATACGTAGTGTCAATGTGTAATTTAGAACTATCAAGAATAAAATAATATCTGATTAAAACAGGTTATATGACAAAACACTCAGGTGAGGCAGAAATCTTGTCATAATAGCATGGATAATGCAGTAGCAAGGTAACTCCGAATAAATTTAACAAACGCATATTGACAATTTCAATATTTCGACAAAGATATATTTGTCATCTTCAGGAAAATGCACGAAATGGTTTATGAGGAGGCATGATGATTGCGGCATATGCTGCCCAATATAGGAAAAACTTCATTCAAGCAAAATAACTTAATTCTAACTTTTTAAATAAAAAGTATAAATTAAGAGCTTTCCATTGAAATCAATCTTGCAGATGTACGTTTATGTAGTCATAAAAAACATCAAAGTGAACTCAAGCATCCCGATGTGTCATTTATTACAACATATCTTCGGTTATCACGGTTTATCGCCGTTGTCGATATGTTTTATTTCATTGGGTGTTTAGTTTTTTAAAGTTTTTTTTTAAATCGAAATTTAGGCAGCTGATGCCATTGAGTTAAAATGCAAAAGACATTTCGCACTATAGTGTTAAAGATTTCTACGAGCCTTCGAGAGCAGCATACTCTCAACTGATATTACACCACACAACTCAGTTCGATTTAATTCAGTTTTATTGATCGACTTTGTAATTTACAAAGTATGGCATAACGTAACTATAACATAATATTTAAAAAACAGTTTTGTACGGAGGCCTATTTGTGTCATAGATGGAATTTTGATATTTCTTTTATTTTTGGGCCGTTCTCGGAGTTTTACCCCTCGTTGTTCTCGGTATGTTATAGAAAATCAAGGGTGCATCATAAGAAATATACGTCTAACCAAAACGGTTTGTAGAGAAATTCTAAACCAGCATGTAAACTGTGAAATCACAAGGTAATCATTTCCAACTCTGTGTAAAGGTTTCCACCGCGGAGAAAAGTCACCGCGGCTGAAATTCAAATTATTTCTAGCCATCATGGAATTTATCACCGCGGTGTAAAGTTTTCACCGCTGCGGAAAGAAAGGTTCATGTTTTATGTCGCACTGGAAATTATTTTATCTACTTGACGACTTTGCCAGGTTTCTAATGAGAAGAGGGGGGGGGGGAGCTTGGTGGTCCAGTGAGTTACAGTGATAGTCACACAAACTTTCCATCGATGCGGATGTCAGGTACCTCCCGAAGGTCGGAGGTTTCCTAATTCGGGCAATGGACCCGCTTTCTTCCCCACCAAACCTGGTAACGCCGCCATGTAAATGAAATAATCTTGAGTGCGGAGAAAACATCAATCAATCAATCTAATAAGAGCAAAACGTGCTCTGTGACTAACAGACTTTCGAACTTCTAGTGTTGTTTTAGCTTATTGGCGCGTCCATTCGTGAACTTCTAGTGTTATTATTAGGCAACCAGGCTTTATATAAAGCTCAACCGTGGAACTGGTGTGCCCTTGTCGAATTGTGCCATTTTTTAAGCAGAAGTGAACTCAAATTTAGTTACGTCTTTGAGTAATGAGGGATTGTAGTCAATCTCAAGTGATATTTTGTTTTTTCAAGACTGTCACTCTAATTTAACTAATACCAAAGCGAAGGTTATGAATTTTGATGACGACGCTCTCTCAAGATTAGGTTGTTATTTTGTTATTATCCCTCGGTCAACATATTTCTTCCCAGAAGTCCCAATATTGCACAATAATCTAGTATTGTATGATGAATGTATAAACAATATCAGAACGGGTGAAAATCCAAATTGCACAATTTTTTTGATGAGAATTTGCGAGCTCTGTAATCAACTTTTTTTGTTCTATTTATTAGTCGGTATAGACAGGGTAGAATAAAAACACAGTGCATGTAGGAAATAAAACATACGCCCAATGTGACAAGTAATTTTTCACACAAGAAGTTGTGTGGAAACTCAAACTGATAGAAACCCTGTCAAAAGCACAATAGACACAGTCAAGCCTTTGGCAATTTTACTAAGACGCCTTTTTTTAACCTTAATTTTTTTTCGGCGTAATATTTTTTTGTGTTTATGATTGTCGCCTGATGAGTCATTAGAAATGCCCTGATAGCTGTTTCATGCAAATTAATTGGGCTGGCGCGCAACACAAACCTACTTCCGACGTCTCTCATTGGCTAACAGTGGCTACGGATACAGGCTCTTTTCATCCGTGTCTTCCACCTTTTTACGATGGAGTACATCTGATAAATGCTGCACGTCTACGAGTGGTATAACCGATGAAGCTTGGCTTGGGACACATACAAATCTTCCCTTACACTATACACGGCCCAGGAGGCTGGCCGATACCCATCAACACACCTGGGCATCTTTTTAACGGATAAGTGGACTTACCTGTGGCTTACCTGAGATTTATCAGTGGAATCCATTCATCATGGCATACAGGTAAGTGAATATGTAGTTATGCTTATTAACAGCTCCGTATATAATTCTCATCAGTTGTATGTACAGGTAGCCTCCTGTTACAATTTGTTCATTTACAACTATAACTACAACACGACTTATCATGAAGATTGAACGTAACTTCCTTTTCATTTAGAACTTTTGCCAATTTCAAGATAGCTTTTTCTACCATAATAAAGTTAGCCATTTGCCAAAAGCTTGTAGAGAAAGACAGTTAAACACATTAGAAATTGGTTATCGAAATTGTCGCTTTGTATGTGATAAATGAAATCGCTGAAGGTATACTTTAACACACTTTACTTGGACTGGGTAATCTACACGTCGACTTGACAGCAATGTGTCCCAAGATCGAGTCTCCCTTCGACATTTTCGCACTGTATATGCCCACATGTGATGCTTATCGGATCTTTGAATCTACATGAAATCGAACATTTATCCACCAGTTTTAACTTTAAAATGATACTGCTCATTGAAATACACAAGGCTTAGTCCTGTTGTGCAGTATGTTTCAGAACTTGTCTTTCGTTTTCACTTTGCATTTACGCAATACGGCTGCGTTCAATTCCCCGTTAAAGGGATACATGGGCTTGGTGAAAACTGTGACAATACTTGTTCATTTCAGAAATAATATAAGATTAAATGACATGCATCAGATATGTCGAATTGTCTTAATGCAATACACGAGCCTATCGAGAGGCAAAGATAGGGTGACAGTTCAGGCATTGAAATACAATTTAAAAAGCGAGTATACGCATTGAGAAAAAAATAGATTAAAAACATTTATGAACAATTTGCTTGGTTGGCATTTCCAGTAAGGCTAGATCTGTTGAAGGTACTTTGACCTTACATTTACGAACAATTTGCTTGGTTGGCTTTTCTCATTAAGCTAGATCTATTGAATCACTGATGAAGGTATTTTGACCTTACAATGATGAGCGATTCTCTTGGCTGGCTTTTGCAGTTAAGCTAGATCTGCAGAGCCTCTATTGAAGGTATTTTGACGTTACCTGTGAAACATGTTGGAGATATGTATCGGTATCACTAGAGAGCTAACATCACCTTCCCTGGGAGAGAGATTTGAAAGTTATGTCAGAGCGTAAGGCTAATTAATACACTCTCACTATATAACTAAGGACAATCGATCAATACTGAGGATGTAGGTTATCGATTAGATCACATACTATATATAAATATATATATATATGTAACTGTGTTTGAAGCTGATTACCGATAATAGGCTTTCTTTCTCTGCAAATCGTTATACTTAAAAGTATGATTCTAATGATAAACGCTTGATTTTCTTCGAGATACAGAATCTTTTGTGCAAAATCTGTTAAAGAAGAAAAACACTGGAAATGTCAAAATCCCCTCATGGCACTAATAGACCTCCGTAGTTTTGATCTTAAAAGTTGATTACCTATAATAAGCTATAGCCGTCTCTCATTGACAAACTCATCAATGGTACTCCAGTAAAAGCCCGGATTATGTCGGATTTCGCTCAAAGTTCTGGATAATAGCGATCATATTTTCTCATTCAAAATTCACTGTAATCTATCAATTCAGAAAATCTTTAATGCTTTTACTCTGGACATTGTAGGCAAAATAGTCTTTTCAACTAACTCAGGCTTAGATAAATGAATGGCGTCATGGTTATTTAAATATTATCGACTTTTCCGACACTATTTCGGTTCGTACAAAGCCTGGAGTTTCCTCATTCCAACGTATACGATTTAGTTATATGGTTCAGAGCCTTCAAATAATGTAACAAAAAAAGTTTATTCGTATAATATGTTAAAGGGGCATGAGCTGCCAAAATGTTGATATTTTGACGTAAACACAGAATGTTGAAATTATCAGCTATTTTTCTCAAGACGTATGATTCAGAAGCTTTGTAGTGCTTCTAGTCTCGGAAATGTACGATAAAGTATTGTTTTGAACTAACTTTGACTTAGAATGAATGAATGGTCGTCCCGGTTATTTAAATTTTGCTACTTTTCGAACACGTTTTCGGTTCGTACAGGGCACATACTGTATGGATTTTCCTCATTCCAACGCCAATCATTTAGTTTTTCGATGGCCTTCAAAGCCTCTTACTGTCGTGACGATCAGAAATTATGAAAAAAAAGTGTGAATTTCGGCAGTTCATGCCCCTTTAAGTATAAACTGTGCAGAATCTAAAATTATAACTTATGATCTACATGGATCTATATATCGACAAGTCATCAGAATTTCTGAAGAAATCCTTTTTTTTTAAACTAGCTTTTTTTTTTTTTAAAAAACTTTTTTTTTAGCCAAACTAGCGGATGATGGGTGCATTCAATACTTTTATTTGAGCAAAGACGACCATTTCAGAATATACGGTTGATTTTATACGGATTAATACTATTTGTTATTTAATATTTGGATCTTTTTGGTTCAATAGATATCTTGTAGGCCAAATCGGTTTTGCTCTGATTATCAAGTTTATTAGCAAAACTCTTAATATTTATTTTATTTTATTTTCTATGTTTTATAATACTAGGAAAGTTGACCTACGATTTGTTATCGTAAACTCGTATATATGTAATATGGTTGGATAAACATAATTTTACATTCATTATAGATTAGGCCTGATATTTTCGGTACACAAAAGTCCCCGTTTCGATACCTGGTGAAAAGAGAAAAAAAAAATAGGCTAATATTGCTTACGATTTTCTCTCTTTCTTTAACTATCTATTTTTGCTGAGGTAAATAGGCTCGTTAAATCTGGGATGAATCCCAGGTTAAATCGATAATCTTAAAATAATGTCACCATGATGTCGCTTACGGACGTCGAGTACCATGTTACTATATAAAAAAACTCTAATGTTTTCACCAGCCATTCCTCACCAGATTTTGGCGAGAAGTATACATGGACACTTTCCATTAATCGCAACTGCGAAATGCTCATTTTTTTTAACGATACTGTACAAAATAATCATAAACTGCACCGCTTACATATCTCAGCATATTTCATAAACATAATTTAACAGTCATGCAAAAACGGATAAGTAATTAGATATTATAAAATTAAGTTCAGCATTGCTAGATATTAGAAAGCGATGTTTTATGAAATGCAAAATTCTTGAATCGTGTTGCATAAAATGTTGGGATCAATATGGTGACTTAGTATATTCATATCTTATCATGAAAAAAAGAACAAAATATTGAAAGATGCGAAAATCTGTGATTTCATGTATTTTTTTCTTCATGTCTGATTATTTTCGGAGACATCACGGGGACCGGTGTGGGTTTTATACGACGACATGGAGGGGAAACCGTTTTTTTGAAACTACGCCCATCTAGCTGAGTCAGCTCCCCTGAAGAAGCTATAAACCTTCACAACATCCCTTGACCTTGTCAGCAGGCTTCGGTTGTTATTTTCTGTTTTCATGATATTCCCTTGAAGCCATATTAGAGACATTCCAACAACGGCGCGTAAATATATCACATAAACAATAGCCACAGTTTCGTAATACTCGAGGCATATTCTCAAACAGGTCAAAGTTCTGCAATTCCGTTTTTTATTTGACTTCCTTTTTAAAACATGATAATTAACAATACGATTGCTCTTAATGAACATTGTATAAATATGTAACCCAAAGGCTTTTCAAATGTTCCTTTAATTTAATAAGTTTTAGGGACTCTAATCTCCATCTTTTGTTTACTTTGCAAATGTTCTATTTACGATCGTAGCCAAGCTATGCTCTATTTTCTCAAATGTCCTTGCATGCACATGGTATTCCGAACTTTATGGCGCGATATTCCGATAAAGCCGAAGTTTATCGCATGGCATTCCGACCAAACCGAATTTAATCAGCAGTTTTCGAAACTGAAGGCCTTGGAAAATGTTGTTAAAATTTCTGTCTTTCCAAAACAAGAAGACTCACTGTAAAATAACTTACAAAAATATACATCATTCTGACTCCGAATTTGCAAATAAACGACAAAATTCAAATAGCTGAAATGAATGAGTTCAATTTTGGCAGTGGTGCCAATCTTCTGTTTGACTCAGTCGCCTTTAAGTCTCCCTCAGTCTGTCAAATTATCATTTATTTTAATAGCCCGTGGGTTGAACTTAAAGGTTAACTAAGTTTGTTTTATATTGCAATCAACATAGGCCCGTTTTCTGGGGATATTCAAGTAACCTAGCTACGGACTGAGATGACAAAGAAATAACAAGTTAAAACATAAAGCCCCAGGCACTGGGAAATAATTCGCCTTTTTCAGTATAGAAGTGTTCTTAGTTTTTTGTTTGTATATATGTAGATCAAGATAGGATCACCTGTGAATGAAAAATGAGGTGAAAAGATGTTATGATATTATCATTGATGTCTATCTGAGATTTTAATACTGAGAAAGAAGCCTAGTTAATCCTCTCGTATTTATGATAAGATTGTCGCAACGCAATTGTCTATTTTTAGTTTTTTTAGTTCGCGTTCATTCGCGTTGGGTGGACGCGGACTGATGCGCGACGGTATACCCGTAGACCAGTTTCGCTAAATATTATTCAAGATGCTCAGATATAAATGACATAAATTATCTAAAAATGTCTCGGTTTTAGATTCGCTTCGACTGTCCTTTATTAACACAACAATTTAAGTACTCCATTCGGCTTGGTTATTGTATATCAACTATTTATGGAAGAATGTTGAATAACAGTTACAGTGCTTTAGATAAATACTCTTTTTGATTGACTCTATACAAGCCTAATCATTGTTTATGATTGTGGTCGGATAAACCAAACATTAACGTCTAGCGACATGCACACGTTAGAGCCATCCTTTGATAAATACAACAAATTATGCTTATATCTATTCCCATAACACTCTACTGACTAAGGCCAAGCTCCTGTCAGTCGTCCACCTAATGAAATATCATGGGTTTAGTTTATTACAACACCTTATAGTGTATTCCCCTTTTTTAACATCTTGGAGATGTCAGTTTTCAATTTGTCCCTTATGAGCCCATATCTTCGGCCCAAACAAGTTACTGGCTTTACCGATATTTTGTATTTTAACGTCAATCTTTTAGTCGTTTAAGCTGTTTCAAAAGCTTTTGAAAATCTGAGTTTATTAAAAGTCTGAAACCCATTATTTTTCTGCCAGAAGATATTCATAAATATTTAAATATATTTTTCCATGGGCCTTCAATTTCAATTTCTTTATGATAAATCCACTAATAAAAATAGTTGGTGTGGTCAAAATTGTTTTTACTAGTCAAACACTATTTCACGGTGGTCCGCATTTTCGGTTGCCCGAAGCATTGAGGCTGTCAGTTGAGCGTAGAACAGTCGGATGTGGCCTGAAGTTCACACTAGAACAAAATACCCTCATACTATAACAATAACTAACAGAAAAAAACACGCGAGACAAAGATTAACAAAATACCACAAGTTTTACTGTTGTCAGTACAGTATAGAGGACTGGATACTTTGACCTTTTTGGAGTTACAGTCAGCCAGGCTTTTTAAACGTAACATTTACTCCCGACGTAACTTTACGAATAGTTGCATTGCTTAATGACGTCATCGGGATATGAGTGATAAAAAACGGCTGCAAATTTCTGATCTGGAAAGTATGTTTGCAGTCAAACGTGTCTATACTAGTGCTTGAAACGCAACGGTCACTTCGAAGCCAGCAGCCCCCCCCCTCCCTCCCGCTAAAGTATCACATAACTTTTCGAAAGACGTCATAAAGTTTTATGGCCAAACAAATTCCTAAAACCAGACTCATTTTGGTTTGATGGTTTTGACACCTCGCCATATTAAATACAGAATATGCTTTATATTCAGGTGTACTGTGATTGGTCAGTTAACCAAGTAAGGTACGATCTGTAAGTTTTCAGCCAATCACACTTTGAATTTGTATGTATTTAGAGCTTGCATTTATTGCAGTAAATAGATTGATAAGTTTGAATATTTCTAGTTTTACTAAACAAGTTCGAAAGTACACCCAAAAAAAAAAGGAAAAAAAAATTCGCGGATTCTGTCAAAACTTACATTAGCGAGAATGGCTTCACAAAAAGTTTATAGTTTGGACTTCTTTGAAAAAGATAGCCAAGAATCTTCCAATTCCATGTCACTTTATTTAAACAAAGTTTATTACAAGTATCTTTCATTCATTGAAAGTGGGCTTTTAAATCCAAACAACAACAACATGAATGTCTAGGTAAGCTAGAAGATCTCTCCTTTTAAACTCATATGATCTATGACAGTAGGTTTGTTTGGTGTTTTACGCCGCGCTCAAGATTATTTCACTTATATGGCGGCTTTGCCAGTTTTATTGTGGGAGGAAACCGGGCTCTATGCCTGGAGGAAAGCCACGACCTTCCGTTGGTAACTGGCAACCATCCCACATAGGTCGTTCGAGTGAAAACCCAGTTATGACAGTAGGAGCATGTTTATCATTGGACGTGCAGGGCCTATCACATTCCTTCTCAGGGTACCATTTCTTTCCCTTCTTTTCCCAAACACTCAAGTTACGTTGAACAACTTCTTAGATGTATAGGTTAATGACTTACCAATTTAAGGCAATTATAGAAACTAGTATAATAGATTTTCTAGCTAAAATACCATTCTTGCTAATTTTCCTGTGACAAGGTGACTTTAAGTTCAAAAATATACATTGGTAGATATTTATTTCAATTAGATGTCAAAATATTTCGGGCATATCTGGAACTGCCACAGTTTATTGGGTTTTATAATGGAATATTCAAATATAGTTCCACGAGACCTCTATATACTGCTGCTTGTTGTTCTGCATGTTTTCTTCTGATTGGAAGGCTGCGAATTTAACGTTTTTTGGTTGTTAACTGTTGTTCACTGTTGTAATCCAATGCAATTCAATTAAAGCAAGTAGGGCGTTTAGCTGAGGATCTGTAGCCAAAATAACAGTTGACCTCAAAATGAATTCAAATAACTTCCCCGTGGTCAATTCTAAACAACTCTTTCCTGATGGATTTCTTAACATCCCGACCGAATGGTAACTGCTAACAATTTTTACCAATTGTATAAAAGATCTTTTCGAAAGAGACTTGCGATAAAATGGCGAGGTTTTTCGTTCCATGGCATTCACGTGTTTGTAGTTATTTAATAATTTTCACAAAGAGCTGAAACGCGAACTGGACAGATATTTTTTTTTTCATTTTATTCACCATAACATTAAATTTATATTCATAAAGATTCAAACATAGCGGGAATAAACTCTCAACGGAACTTGTTCGAAAACAAAAGTTGGCCTACGGCCGTCAATTTCAGACCTACACTCATTAAATGTCTTCAATTAGCTAAAAAGGATGTTTCTATCGATAGATACTACGACCTTCTCTATAGATTCCCCACCACCAGTAAGACAACTTCCGTCTACAAACAAATAACTGAAATTTCCATCGCTGAAAGTAGGCCTAGATCCGGTAGATTGAAAACCAAAAAAAAAAAGAAGATTTTTTTTTTGATAGGATAACATCATATGAGAGATACAATCAGATAACACGTAGTCAATAAAAGTGGTTTAAGAACAAACAATTGTACGAGAAGCTATTGAACGTTTATAAACCAATTTCACAGGCCATAAATCGATGACGCGATTGTAGGTACGGTGCGTCTGGCATATAATTGAATATGTCAAATGAAGCGCTCTATAATAACCTTGAACTTAAAGGCCCGTTCTCACTGTGCGATTTGTCGTACCAACTTGTAGGATGCGATAAAAATGGATGCTTTTAATTGGTCGATAAGATTTATCAACCAAACAAATGCAGCCATTTTGATCGCATCTTACAAGTCGGTACGACAAATCGCACAGTGAGAACGGACCATAAGGTTACAAGCAAAAAATCAACTTATGTTGATTGAGAAACTGGTAAAAATATTAAGTCTTGTGTCAGGGAAACCCTATTGTCCGTTGGTTAGCGTCGTTGATGTCTCATTTGCCGAGATAATTCAATCAAATACACCTTCTGCCAACACGACACTGGTTCGAATCCCGCTCAATAAAAAATTAGGCCTATGTTGCTTCATTGCTCAAGTATACCGCGAGACGATCTGGGATGTGACGTTAAACCCCAAATCACCACTGCACCACGACAACTGCAAGTTTACACATGCAGACCTTATTTTATCTGATGACCAAAGAACATAAAAATATATGTTGGCAACAGGATCAGATACAGGGTTAAATCTCTTCATAGACAATCCAGAAATTTTTGTGAGCTGGGTCCCAAAAAACTTTTTGACGCATTGATGGAAACTGTTGTGTGTCGCACAGATACCCAGTCGCCGAGATATCTAGCTAAGCTTCTTTGCCATTCACGAGAGCACATGTGAAACAATGCATTCGAAATTAGCGGTTTTTGAAATCCACTTAACGGTTTTTGCCAACTCTAGATCGTACATAAAGGTCGCACAGCAAAAAAAGTTAAACAAATACGTTTGCACCTCCCGAAGCGATATACAAAGAAAACAGCGTTAATTTAAATTACGTAAAGATGAAAGGTGGATGTGATCGTTATCTATGTGAATTCAGTCAGACGATCTCTTCAATGGGCTCAGTTTTAGGTGAGGGTGAAACCATCTCTTATGTTTATCTCAATATAGGTTATACTTCGTGCCTGAATTCCAGTTGAGATTTTTCCCCATTAGCGATATTGTGGGTTTCTGTATACATTTCTATGTAATGCAATAAGGCTGGTTTCCATCAACCAACAATAACGTCAATGCCCATTTTTAAACGATACCTCGTCGTTATATCAAAGAAATAATCTTGAATGCCGGGGTAAAACTCCAACCAACCAATCAAATTTAAGCAATCATAAACTGCACCACTTTTAAATTTCATCACATTTAAAAAAAATAAATAAGCCATTCCCTGACAAACAGAACGTACAAAACAATACAGAAGTGATAAGATACTAGTATTTTGAAATTAATTTCAATATCGCTGGCATTGCTGGGTAACGGGAAGCGAAATAAGAAGACGTTTATTTCAAGAAGGGAATTACTTCTTAATGGTAATACCAATGGACGGGACTAATAAAATAATGAATATTTATCGTTATAGTATCGTAAAACAGGTAGTTTTTAACAAATAAAAAATGTTGTGTTCAAATGTTGCAGCTGTCTTGAGTTTGTATTTTTAGGAGTCGTAAAATCTGCAAATACACGCAGCGGTCAGGAGAATTTGCAGCGATCGTATAAACGAAATCGCCGAGATGCCCTCCGGCAGTTTTAACAGTTCTGTTGCTTGAAGTTATACGCCCTTAGTCGTGTGACACTTAAGAGAAGAAAAAATACGTGATAATCACCTGGTGCAAGTGTGATTATTATTGGTTTGTGCCTGACGGCTAGTTTGGCCGGCGCATGCATGCACTGCTAAGGCAATAAAACCTAAATGAGAAGATCAGACAAGAAAATACTAAAACTGACCTGCTGTTCCCGAACTGTTTTACAACTCTTATTAATTGGCCTAAGCTATTATTGGGATATTAATTACACGAACACCAATTGATTTTCGGATAACCGTCAGATCCGGGTCACTGGTTGACCTATTTGAGAAGATTTACCCTTTTGGCAATATCGAGCTTGCAGTGTTTGTCAAAAGGAAAGAGGAAGGAAATGGGCTAACGGTCACATTGGCCTCAATAAAAGGTAGCATTGATTCATATATATAGGCTACGCTTGAAGAAACATATATCTGTTTTGCAGAGCAATACGGTGTTTCCATTTGCTAAATAGCTAAACAAATAAAGAATGAATGAGCAATGCAAGTCATGATGACAAATGCCGTTCAAACTGGCGGAATCCAAACGGCATTTCTCAAATTTTGCCACAGAGTTATGTTAAAACATTTATTAAAACAATGTTTCGATTTGTTCGATCCAGACAGCGCACCACGGGGCCTATCTTAGCCAAGTCTAAAGGAGATCTCGCGAGAGGGCGATTGGATATATCTATGTCTCCGGGAGAAAGTCGAATAGAATGGCACGAGATCTCGATTGATACTACATGTATGAAATGACCATTACAAATGTGTATCGTTTGTCCAATTAATTGTCCAAATCTGAAAGGGTAATATAACGGTACATGTAGGTTATATTCTTTTTTTTAGTTGGCAGGGGTAAGGTTGACAATATAAATAAACCAAAAATGGGGAAGCCCTGACGTAAAGGTGTTTCTTCCCAAATAGTATTGACAAAGGCCCCGTAAAATAATATTGGGCACTATGAAACCCCAAAAGAAAACGAAAAAAGATTGCCAAAAACACGAGAGCGCCTTATGGGCAGATTAAGCTATTTATCTGCAGTTCATCCTAATTTGTAGCCCCGACGACATATCCAACATGGTTGATATGCATGGGTATTGTGCAGCAAAAATAGTACAAGTTGACATAACATGTGACTGAGCGTTTTTCGTTCCAAAATGACGTTTAATTCTGACGTTATGGAACAAAATACGTCAAAAAGAATTAAAACCTCATCAAAAACGTTCTTAATGGCGTCATCTGTCACCGGATATAACAAAATCTCGTAGTAATTCTTATGAGACTTGCGCTCCCTATTGCATGGACTGTCAAACTTCGAAGGTACCGGACTGAATGTTGCCCGTCTGTAACGCATACAGACAATATTATCGATTACATATACTCGAGACCAGTTACAAATTTTAATCACTTTTCTTTGACCACGAGTCCAAAATTTATTTTCTTAGAAGCCAACTTTTGTTATTTGAAAATGGTTTTTTTAAGGTGTAGACCGTGGTATACGGGATATCGTAGATATTATACGGAGGTGTAATTAAACATAATCTTCGGGGTCAAATGGGTGTCAGTTTCTCGGTGACCAGTGTATATTTCATAGTAAATCAAATCAGTAATATACGTGAGAAAATCCCTGATCGAATGTGCGTGTAATTATGGAACATAGTTGGATCAATGATGAAACCATAAACTGATAATTGTCGATATATGTCTTCTTTTGTGTGTCTATGTAAAACTCTTCTCCTAGTACAAAACTTGAACAGTAAAGTTAACGTGTTTCATAAACTGGGGCAGTCAAGCGTGACACAACATGTAATCAAGCTGATTGCTCATGCGTGAAATATATCAAGTAAAAAAAGAAAAGTGGAAGTCTATCTGATCATTACTCGTAATAAAAACCGTCCCTGTTTTCAAACACTGGATGTAGTGTGAAGACATAGTACCAACATTCAGCACATTCTGATCTGATACTAGTATGTGTATTTTTCGTGGAATTATAGAATATTATAGTCTTCATAAACCTATAATCTTACTCTGCGTCATATATTAAGATCGTTTAAGATATATTGCTGTAGGCTCTTAAATATTAGATTTCTGAATATAGGGACGGAATCAAGCTCGACATTCAAAGTCCCAATACAGCGCAAAAGTCCCGGGGGACAAAGAAATCGCCTGACAAAGTTCCCTTCGGATTCATGTCCGATGGACAACCGCCACATACACGGTCTAAAGCCATGCCAGACAAAAACCTCGCCGAATTATATTCTCGTGGACAAAAGCAACTTGATTGGCTATATTTAAGGTACAGAGAGTAGAGTCGTCATATTTTTGCAGCGTCGACAAAGTTTGACCAGAGAATCAAATTCCTAGAAAGAAGCTTATATACAAAAAGCACTTTTCATGCACGACAACCACCTTATTTGACGTCCCATTGGACATTATACACCCGCCTCAAAAGACCCCGCCCCCACCCCGCTAAGATATCTCCATATAGATCCTCCAATGCTATATTTTTACGATTTAAAAACCAAGATTTATATTTATATTGCTGTTAATATGAAAAGAAAAAAATTTGCTTTTGCAAGAAAGATTGATCTATCTGTTCGCTTTTATAAATTATGATTGAAAATTATTTTGTATTTAAACAATTACGTTTCCAATTACAGGCAACGCATGTCATTCCACTCAGAAAATGTCTTTAACTTAATTCTTAAATGTAACAAAATGCCAAAAGTTACACATTTTCTCACTAAAACATAGTTATTTTCCAAAGTGCAAGTTTTTCTTTTACATCAGCCTCAAAAGTGAACTTTCGAGCAGTTTTGGGGTATTGTGTTGGGAGCGAAAGTATAGCCAGATATAAAGTTGGAACGGACTTTAGAATACAACATCAGGCCTTGCGAAAAACATTTTTTTTTTCATCCATTATGTACATGTATGGTGGCTGATTTGTGCCATTTCGCGTTCTCGCGTTTTCGCTGCGAGAATTAGGAGGTGAAAACGCAAAAATATAAAATAAAACTAAAATCTCGCCGCGAGAATGCGAAAACACGAGAAAAATTTAATCTCGCAGCGAGAATGTGAAAACACGAAAATTAGTCAAAAGGGACTTTTTGTGCCATTTGTTGTTTCGAGATTCCCTTGCGAGAACGCGAATTCTCGTCTACTGATATCAACTAGCTGGGTCTTTCATATTTTTTTCTCTTGGTGATCTATTTCTATACACATTTTAACAAGTTACTTTTTTATTTATTCTGTATTAATTAAATCGCTTTGGTTGATCGTGGACAAGTCGGAATAATTTTGGCAGAGTTACAAATAAAAACAGTAGCATATATTTACTTGTTAAACTGTAATTTTCTCACGATTTTATAGGTAAACGTGTATTCAACCTACCGAGTAAATTTTTTGCTTATTTAATCTCCTTTGAAAATCGCACCTACATCATTCTATCTATGTTTTGACATAGTTTAGCGTTCAATCTTGTGTCGATAGACCTGCCTGTAGCCCAGGGGGGTATTTCATAAACCACATATAGCCGACTACGGTCAGATAGTCGACTAAGCAATAATGTTAAAGCAGTGCTATTCTAGTCAGCTAGGCCAGTTTAGCCATCTAAACCTGTTTATGAAATACCCCCCAGGTCAAAGGTCAGAGGATGATAAATTCGCTTGTATTGTCTGGCAATTTTTTCTCTCAAGTTTTATCGATTGTATCTTTTGCGAAATCGATCTTGTAGGATTTGCAGTCTGTTTTTTTAATACATGTAATCTGATCTCATCGTAGCCTGTGAAACGAACAAGATATTATACATTCGCAAATCAGATTGTTTTATAATTAGAGATAACCAGAGAGCGACATATGTAGCATTGAGTTATCGTTCTTGATCTCAATCTATTGACTGATTATTTTGTGCTATACTTTCGGGATTGCTTGAGTCAATATAATTGATTTATTGATTAGCGTCGCATTCACCATTATTTCATTTATACGGCGGCGTTCAGTGGGACAGGAAACCTGACTCTGTACTCAAAGAAAACCCTCGACCTTACTCCGGTACCGGGCAATTATTCAACATGAGACGATCGAGTGAAAATCCTATAAAAAGACAAATGTTAAATATTTATTGTTAAGCCTTTCCGCGATTATGATTTATGCTTATCTATGAAAACTAAAACACACAGGCACAGGGAAATCTTCTTGACTAAAATAACCATGGGTAAAGTTTCTTTTCTGTGCAATTGTCGAAGCTGATGAGGATTGAGGTTTGTGGGTGCAACCCCACTTTAAACTGTTTGTCTGTCGTTGTTTAACAGGAGTATTATTTAGAGGTTCGGATTTATAAACCTTAACATATGATTATCGAGAAGGCAAACATTGGCTCCTCCTTTTTCATCTTGCAATCTGTGTCTTTAATGAACATATGTATGACAATCTCTGGCATTACACGCGTTTGGTGAAGAAATATCTTGAATTACAGTTGAATGTTCGCCTATGGTTTATTTCTAAAGCGCCACGAGCTGCCAAATATTTCATTGAAACAGAATTAATTAATTGTCCGTCATTTTTATCAAGAAGTATAAAATGAGAGCTTTCCTTTGATGCCAATCTCAGAGATGTAGGCTAAGGTAGCTTTTATAAGTAACACAAACCCCAAAATGTATTTATACATCCCGGCTATTTAAAGTGTGTCCGTTCGTAGCACACCTCTTCGGTTCGTATGAGTTATTAGGCCCATCGACTTTTCCAATTCCACCTTGAATTCTTTAGATGTTCGAGGTTCTCTTGACAAATGGGATTTATGAAGTAAAAAACCAGACTATTGACAGTTTATGAAGCTTAAAACTTGTAACCACTATTGCGGAAATCTTCTGGGTTTTTTAAATGTTAGAAATTGCACCTTCAGACCATTTAGCGGTATGAAGAGATTGGCAACTCGGAAAAAGTGCACGTCTGAACGGAGAGGCGGCATGGCACGATCTTCACCATCCTCGGATGCCCAGGGTTACATTCTCAACAAGCTCACCTTTTAAAGTGAGCGTGAGTGTAAGTTTTAATCGTGGGTTACGACGATGGATTTTCACGAAAAAGAATAACTCTAAGTAAGTTGATGTGCAAAGAGGCGATTTTGTTAGCATTTGTTCCTTAACAGCTGTAGCTGCTGTACACATACATGCATGCTTGATACAAATACATCTATTTCTACTTTAAGAAAGATCCAACCGAGAAACTCTGTGGGTAGTTGACAGAACGTTGTAGCGGATCAATTTAGTCTTCCGCCAAGGGCCTACAGGTTCGAATTCCAGTCAGTTTAGAAAACGTGTAGCAATACTGAATCTTTGACTGAGGGTTCGTCTGATCGGCCAGGCATCAATGGAAAGGTAGGAATTCCTTTGGGAGTTTCTTTCGGGCAAAAGAGCCATTTTGTTTCCAAATTATGGCGGCCATAAGTGAAAATTATTATGCACGTGAAACAACAATAATGAACAATTAATCAAGTGATCAATGTTCAACAATTGATCAAGTGATCATTACAAGGTGGTGTTATTCGGAGAGGACTTAAATTGATTTTGTTTTCATGGATGGCTACATTTAGATTCTAAATGAATTGACACAACAGCAAAATGCTATCAAATTATTTATAAATTATTATTTTCGGAGGTGTCAATGAAAATACTACTAAAGCCCCAAGCTGTGGACAGAGGGAATTTCAAGAGACATTTATAAAACTGTAAACTGAACTACGCCAGCCTTTCAGACTAAGAAATACTGTTTAACATCTTTTTAATAGTGGTCCATTAGTTTTTGGATACCCCGAAGTTATACTGACCTATTTATAAACTCCCGCGAGCAAACTTGATATTTTCGAACTTAAATTCAGGTCTTCTGTCGCTTGATTAGTTTTGATAAAGGATCTCGGCCACCTATAAACCGAGGTGTCAGCAATGATGTCAAACAGAAAATACATACAGATAACTACTTTTTCGTCGCTAAAGGTGTCAACGAGCTATTTTTGTAAAAATGTTTGATCTCTCAAATTAGGTGTGTTTTTTAGGATTAGATACTTTATTCAGGCTTAATCTCTGATAATCGATTTTTCACACTCAGATAAACGGATTACTTTCGCTTCATTGCCTTTTTGATTGACTCCTCGAGCCAATGTCGAGTCAAAGTACAGTTCCGAGAGCTGCAGTTTTAAAAAAGCTCACGGGTAAAGATACAAAAAATGGGCAAAAACGGCACGACAAGGATAAAATAAAAAAAATTGAAACAAAAAATAGAGACCACACAAATTACCGTCTCACAAAAACAGAATTGGACACAGAGGTAGTGAGCAGTTTGGATGTGGACAAGTAGAAAGATCTGTAGCTTAGAAAAACCATCACCAGCAAGAAATAGTAATAAAGGAAATTAGATGAAATAAGAATTTTAAAATCTCTGCGAATACCTTGAAGGATTTCGACTATTTTTTCACTACATAGTTAAAGGATTTGAGTTTTTCATTCTACAATGATAACAGATGGGTAAGTTAACCTCAATCAATTTTTAAGTTTTTAAATGATTTAAAAAGACTGTTACCCTTTTCTCCAAATTGACTTTTGTGAAATTTTATGAACGATCTCAATTCTTGCTTGGATTCACTATCCCATGCCGAGGCAGGGTAAATGAAAATATCAAGCTAAAACTCGCTTCAGTTGATAAAAATTGGCAACTGATGACGTGCACTAAATTTGATTTAGTCGTCTGTATTAGTTTTCGGGTTATTCGAGATTGAAAGCGATCCCACCGTTTTGCCCACCCAATGTATCTTTGTCAATAAGCCCTATTCCCCATAAAGCGTCGGTATATGAAGAGGAAATGACTTGCCGAGTAGGGCAACGCCTTTTAGTTAGGATTTCAGTCCCAAAGAATACGAAATCAAATCTATAGATTATTTTTTAGTCGACCCGGCTTTTAAGTGGCGTAAATCAACACCATATCTGGGCAAAAAAAAAAAACGCCATTTATCGCAAAAACCGATCGGTGTATAAAACAATCAATCAATCAATTACCCGTAGCTTGAGTCCGTGCAACCTTTGTGATATCCAAAATTGCCGATGTGAACAGCTTGTTCCTCATAAACCAAGAATACGCTTCAATCTACAGCCGTATACGACTGGTCGCTTTCGAGCAGCTCATGTTTCTCAAACTCCACATTTTCTGTTCAACTGCTACTTTCTCCAGCAGTTAGATAACTGCATGGAAAACCACCAGTCGAATACGGGTGCAAGACAACGCCGCCATTTTGGCTTGGCGAGATAATCTGCAGTGCGTCGTAACGCCACAAAACAACCAATCCATCAACTTGGCGAGGATCTGGTATAGGCCTGTCGTACCCCCGGGGGACTTAATACCTGTCACATCCCTTCTCATATAGAGGGCGTTGATTCTGATTCAACAACTGATAGAAACATACATGTATCATGACATTTTTTCTCTCTATCTGTTATCCACCCCGGATGTTGGCTGTTGTTGTTGTGTTATTTTATCAATCTTCTAATTTTTCATTTAACGTTTCATTTTTATTACAACGGTAGAATGTACTGGTGTACTAAATGTATCACGATGTCTATACTCTATTATATAGAGAAACAGCATTAGCTACTTGTTTTTATCAAGAACTAAAAAATAAGGGCCTTTCCGCTAACGTTAAAGTGGCATGAGCTTCCAAAATTCACACTTTTTTCATAATTTCTGATCGTCACGACAGTAAGAGGCTTTGAAGGCCATCGAAAAACTAAATGATTGGCGTTGGAATGAGGAAAATCCATACAGTAGGTGGCCTGTACGAACCGAAAACGTGTTCGAAAAGTAAACAAAATTTAAATAACCGGGACGACCATTCATTTATTCTAAGCCAATGTTAGGTTAAAATACTACTTTTTCGTTCATTCTCGAGACTAGAAGCACTAAAAAAGTCCCTGAATTATACGTATTGACAAAAAAAGCCAATAATCACAACATTCTGTTTTGACGTCAAAATATCACCATTTTGACAGCTCATGCCACTTTAAAGTAGTTTTTAAGCGACATAACCCCCAAAATGTAACCATACATCCCCATTATTTAAATTTTCTCCGTTATTATCGCACGGGCTTCTAGCTTTACCACTATTTTTTATTATTTCAACGCCAACCTTTTAGTTTTTCAAGGTACATCAAACTCTTAACTTCTCCGGACAATCAAAATATTAAAAAGTCCCAACTTTGGTAGCTCAAGTCACTAAATGCTAGCAACAGTACAGACTCTATGCATTTTTAAGATATTTGAATTGGTAGCTCATACCATTTTAACAGTTTATGGCGACATATAAAGTTCTAAATATCACAATTTTTTGTGGAGAAGGAAATGGCTGCTGTAATCTGTAAGATAAAGATTTGACGCCATTGTGTTTGTTTCTTAATGAACTCTCTGATTAGCAAGTAATCTTAATTGAAACATATGTCAATTAATAAAACAAGAAAAACTACAGTTTTTTGTTCATTAAGACAGCAAAGACTTGGCAGATTTGATTCACATAAAGGCCGTTTGCTGATAGCGACATTTAAATATAGAGAAATAAAAAGCAGTAGAAGAAATATCCCTGGGCTGTAAGCTTGTCTAATGGACTAGAAACTTTTATTTACATTCATAGAATTCCCCTGAAGACCAAGAAGGGTTTGCTGACGTCACGAAGCTTTGTATTTCACCTTATACCCTTTGACATAAACGGTCAGCTTTCTTCAAAAGACAGTTATTGTATACTTGATATACTTATGATCACTAAAACACACGGCCACAGGGAGAATCTTCTTGATAGGTCATGGTAGTTGTGGTGAGATTGAGACTGTTTACTTTACCATAGTTTGGAGTTGCAGCAGAATTCACTGTCCCATACTGAGTGCGAATTTTAAGTTTGCGGACCCAGATATAAGATCCATAAATAATTTTTTAGGCTTTTTTACAATCAAGAAAAATATATTTGACACCAAATATTTTCAGCGCAGACGTATCTGGGTGACTCATTCATGCTTCTTTCTACATCCTGATAGGATGCTTTTTTAATTTCTAGAAAACTTCTTTGTGACATTTTGTTCTCCGTATTACGTGACTTGTATCTAGTGTGTTTAAACAACAAATACGTATTTATAAGACAAATATTTCATGTTCCCGACAAATTGATTCGAACATTTTTGATGGATTTCCTTATTTGTATTAAATATCCAGAAAACATCCATTTAATGATAAAAAATTAAGACATCACCACGTCGTCAGTTGTTTTTGATGACGACGTGGTGATTTTTTATCATTAGTATGGAACCCACGTAGAGTTTCAAACATTTCTAACATCCAATTAGTTAAACAATATAATATTTGTTGTCTAGATATCTATATAAAACGGATAATTTATCCCATAGCTCTTCTCAAGGAGGTCAAAAGGTCAAATGTGGATATCAGCAAAAAATATGAACGAAATATTCGATAAAAAGTCAAATTTCGAAAACGAAATATATGCAAACATAACATCCTGAAAGTGTATTGTGTCCACATTTAAACGATTTAAAAAGTATACGGTATTTTAACCTTAAATTTAGAAAACTGAGCCTCCGGTTTTCTGTGGTCAACAAGCGTAGGCCAGGTTAGTCGACTGAGTAGAATGAAAATAAACTTTAGCTTCGAGCAAGAACTGAACTAGAAAATTAGCAAAAATAACATAAAAACCAAACACATAAATAAAAAGAAATCCATAACTGTGATTAGTTCTCAATACCGGCAACCATGGAATGCGGAAAAGACACGTGCGGCTAGAGGTGTTCTGTGCAATTCATATAGGAGACACGTGGCAATATGTGACGACAGAATGTGGTGATGTAATTCCAACCGACATGTGACATCATAACAAAGACGCATTCCTTCCATCCCCTTTTTTAAGTTTCTCTCGCTCTCTCTCTCAATCACAACCACCATGGCATTAGGTCAAACCACGACACTGAGTCTAGAGTTACGCTGGGGATGTATAGCAGACATAAGGCAAAGTTATCGCCGAATATGGACTCAGAATGTGGTGACGTAATTCCATTACATTCACAATATGGCTTTACAAATTGCCCTTTCCTTTTCCCGTTTTGCATGCCCAACCACTATAACATAGAGTTATTTTAGACAAGAAGATTGTCCCTGTGCCCGTGTGTTTTAGTGTTCATAAATAACATAGGGAAAAGATAACATATTTGATTTTTGAGGTCTTTTTGAGGTCTGGGGATACATTTAAGCCATGAGGCAAAACTGTCGCCGTAAATGCCACGAGAATGTGATGACAGAATTTCATCCGAAATATGGCTTTACAAACACATTATTTAATTGATCCCTTTTGTATGTTTAACTCTTACTCCCATAACATTAGAACACGATAGGACATTTGAATCTAGCGGTGCTTTAGATGACTTATTTAACGCATACAGCAAAATTGTCGCCCTGTATGGCGCCAAAATATAATGGCATACAGAAGGTGAACTTTCAAATATTTATCATTTTTAATTATTTTCGAGTGAATGGGGTCAGTGGACCCCTAACCATGACCGTTTCCTATTTCAACGAACCAATTAACTTCACTCTTAAAGAAATGTTGTTGGCATTTCTAGTCAGGTCGGAGGATCAGATAAAAAATAATGCTATATAAAATAACTTAATGTTCACAAAAAGTTTCTGGAAAAATGTGTATATTCTGTTGATGTCGTGATTTTATTTAAATTTATAAAAGCAGAAAGAGCTATTAAGACGCAATTGGAATAGTTTACATTCCTATTCAGTGACTTTACATCGGAGAATGTGTCAAGTTAAATTAAATCTGCCCCTGAGGACCTTTTTTATTTCATTTCCAGTTTCTTCGCAAACACATCCTTCAGGTCATGTGGATGAAATAGCACGTGCACGTTATTATAGAGTTATTGTAATTACTTTATGAGTTTCATAAACGCCTTAAGTTTAACAACATCGAATTTAAAACTAATCGAGGACTGGGATTTATTAATATTTTATGTTTGAGGCAACATTTGTGTATGCTGTCGGGTTAGAGGCCAGCATTCGATCTTCAACATCTGGCAGACAATTCTTTATTCTGTAAAAATAACACTGGATGGTTACACGAACAAACGGTTTGAAAAAATATATTTTCTGAACTTAATTAGTAAATAAATTATCTGTTTAGCCCAAGACGCAAAATACACAGCTGCTTATGCACCAAACAATCCCAAAATATATATATGTCCTCCGGTTGAAATAGCTAAATGTTAGAATTTACACTGAATAAGTTTAACGTTATAAAGCATATGTCCTAAGCAGAAAAATAACATGTAACTCCTATTGAAGCAAAATTTCGGTTTGTATGTTCAATCCATCGTCTGTGGTTAAAATGGCGTTATTGTACACTCCTGAAGATGTTTTGAACAAATAAACCGAAATATCGAGTCACGTGTTATTATTAGCATTATGCTTCATTACGTTAAACTCTAAAATTTAGTTATTCTAATCGGAATATTGAGTCACTATGAGTCACGTGTTGTTCTTCGCATTATGCTTTATTACGTTAAACTCTAAAATTTAGTTATTCTTACCGGAATATTGAGTCACTTTGAGCCACGTGTTATTCTTCGCATTATGCTTTATTACGTTAAACTCTAAAATTTAGTTATTCTAACCGGAATATTGAGTCACTTTGAGCCACGTGTTGTTCTTCGCATTATGCTTTATTACGTTAAACTCTAAAATTTAGTTATTCTAAATCCAAAGTATGAAAAAAGTTTCAATACCATTAGTATACTGTACCATCCTAAACAAAAACGGCGTTTTCCAGCTAAGATATTTTGTTGAAATACTGGTTGATAATTTTCATTAAGATGATAAAAGGAATGTGAACTTTCAGGCTCAATACGCCTGTCTATATTTATCACAACCCTACTCAACTGTTACATCCTGGGTCATATAAATATTTTTTTTAAATATATGTTTGTTCTACTAGAACTCATTAAGGCCGTGGGAATTATCATAAATAATGTCATTGAAGCCAGATTCATTAATATGTAGAGTGGATGTTTTCTATCTCGTCGGTTCAGTCAAACATTGCCACAAACCAGGATTTATTTCATAAAATTGTGTGAAATAACACCCTTTCTAGTCTTACAGCTACGAAAAAAGCGAAAAACTATGATACATTTAGTCGCTAGAATTTTAACCATTTGTCTTCTTCCATCAACATCTCGAAACCGTGAACTTCCAGCTAGTTTAACACCTTATTGATTGTAGTAAGAAATAAACATTCTCTGTATATACCAAGTCTTTCAGATACACATAATCGCGATCAACTCGTTTTCGATCGATTGATAGTTTTGTTCACCATGACCACCAAAATGTAATGAATGTTTAATTCGCTGGTACGAATCTTAAGACACTTTCTATCACAAAACACTCTAAGATGGAATGCAAACCTATTTCATCATTTTTTACTGCTCGCCATGTTTGTTCTTCTGGAGAAGTCCTCAGTGTTGTTTTAAAAAAAACAACAAATGTTTAATAATTGCAACACGCGTAAAAAGTAAAGGTATCTGCTCCTTTTTGATCCCTCATAAAATTTGGTTGACACTACCAATACGGAGGTCTCGATAATCTGGTTAAAAAACTCTGGGCAATGGTGATGCCTTTTGGATGCAAAACTCTCGCATGGTAGCTCACGTTATGTGGCGGACTGCACATGACACGAGCAAACGCAATTAGTGACATTATATAGAGTAAAGTAAAACGTACCATTTTGTAAATTATTATTTTTTCCGACGAGACACGACTCTCAGCTTGTCTCTAACTGTCTGATAGGCGAGTCATATGTTTGTCTTATCTGTAGTATGTCGACATGCTTGAAATAAACATGTACTTACTAAATAAATTAGTATCATCGTTACTATCAGTTTAGTGCATCTTCGCAGTCTACTGTCTTGGGGTTTTAATGAAGTTATTTGTCCATCGGATATAAAGACTGTTTTTAAATCGGAGCACGAAATAACGCCTTATTAGGTTCGGCCACATACCAGTCCCATATTTGGGCGTTCTTTTGTCTGTTCTATTATCTTATAATATTTATGAACACTAAAACACACGGTCACAGGGACAATCTTCTTAACTAAAAAACCCACGGAGACTTGTTTCTAGCTGTGTTAAAAAGCGAGATGTGTTATTTAGACCGTTACACCCAATCATAGGTTATTGTGATAAGCCAAAGCCCATGATATTTGATTAGGTTGAAGACAGACAGCGGTTTGACGTCACTTTCGTCAGTAGAATTTTCTGGAATACTTTGTAATATATTGACAATTATGTCAATTGAAAAAGGAATACCCCTTTTTCCCCCGATGTTATATTTAGTGGTCTAATTAAAATAAAAACTAAAACATACAGCCTATATATGGATTATCAAATGAAAAAAAAAACCTGACATAAAGCATACGTGGATCGTGTGTTGTAAGTTGTATTGTATTTTTATTTCACCGAGAGTATAACAGTAATTAAAGAGATAATAAGACGTATCTAAAAAAAGGCGGGAATAAAGTCTATCAGACTTGTTTTATCACAGGAAATATGGAACTTGGTATATATTTCTATGATTCATATGGTGAAAACGTTAACGTTTTCTAGGTCTTGGTAGTTTATTGAATCCAACAAACAGAATTAACCTCGGCCATGTTCATTTTGCAGGTATATTCTGGCGGTTGCTTTCCTGTTCAACTTGTTCACATCAGCTGGCGGTCAACTGTCCATATCGGGTCGTCCCATTGACTTCTGTATTCCTCCAGGTATGTATGGTCGTTTTCATCCTACATTCGGCCGAGTTTCTGTTTCTGTTATGTTTTAATTACATCAATTACAAAGGCATGTTCCATTGATCGTCCTTCAGTCCCCCACAGACCTTTCAGCGAGGCGGCGTGGGTTCGAATCCTACTCAGACCAAATAAAACTGGAAAAATTTACACTCCGAATGTCGGGGTCTCCCCCAGGCAAAGAGTTCGGTTTTCTCCCCTACTAAACCTGGCAACGCCGCCAAATAAGTGAAATAATCTTGATTGCGGCGTAAAACATCAATCAATCATCAATCAATAATTCCATTGATAGTCTCTCCCACCGACATAAGCCTTCATTCGATGGCTCGTGGGTTTGAATCTAAATTTGAAGTTTTTTACTCGCCGCCTTTTGTGGAAGAGTTATCAGGTAAATAAAGATACCCATTAGACTAGACAAGGTTGACGTTAAAGTGTATTAATCTTGAGTATGCTGCAAAAAAAACAAAACAAGCAATCTATTTAAGATGGCACCATCGTGATTTAGTAGGAAAAGCGTGGGATGTTGAATCCAAACGGCCTCTCGCCAACAGGTCACACATCTGTAAAAAAGAGGACATTTTCAGAGTGGCCTTTCTCTGATCGACTGATATGCCATATAAATAAAACGAAACTTGAATAAACCGACCAATTTATAGGTACATCATCATATATTCAGATAATCATATTATCCTATTATCAGAAGTAAATGAATGACTGGTATTATTTTTATTATTATACCGTATATCGTTATAGCCTATAACACTATCCGATAACATCGACTGTATAGATTCAGACTAATCATATTGTACAGCACAGGCGAGGACAAACTTTGTCAGTTGCTGCACCTCTTTTTTTTTTTAATATCAGACCAAGAAAACGTGAAGTTAAACCTTGGCATGGAAATCTCGCTTGGCGAGGCTTAGCCCCAATGGCTCACTCCGTAGAGCGATAGTCCCTCAGTCCAACACGTCGCTCATCGATCTGTCGCGGTTTTGAATTCCACCGCACGTTCTGAGTGGGGTTTGCACCCGATTGGCCTATGTCGAAGATTTAAAACTATAGACTCAATTTAAAAAAAATATAATTATCAGGGAAATGTCAGGTTTTGGCCCTTTAACCTTTGCAATGTCCATCAATTGTTTGGTATCTGTTGAAAGTGAAAACAAACTCATAACAAAATCCCAAAATCGGATCTTAAGTCATTTTATTGCAGTTGTGTTGCACAAGAGTTCTGTTGCACAAGAGTTGCTACGAACACGTGTTGGTTGGCTAATATTTTGGCTAGGCTCCATATGAAGGCATTCATATGAAAGTAAAAAACACTCACAAATTTATAAAAAACCTTTATTGGACTGAGTTGGATTAGAGCTACTCTTTAAAGACAGTTTAAAGACAGATTTCTCGATACCTTTGTATGGAGAGTAGATTTGAACATGCAATCCATCAAAATATGGTAGGCTTGTGCCGTCATATGGAGAGACTATGGCTTAACCGACAGAGCCACTGAGGGTCCGCTATGACAAAGTATGCCAAGGTTTAACTATGTTATTTCTTAGCCTGTTATTTCGAAAAAGAATCATAGCAACAAGTCACTCCTCTCTAAGCCGGACGACACTGCACAATATCCTGTGTTTTTCCATTACCCCGTCGATGGCCTTAAACTATTTTACCATCCCTCAAAATAGAAAAATCTTTACTTGGGCGGTTTAATATTCATTTTAATTTTATTTTAGGTTTGGTAATTACTCCGCAATGGTATCGTTAGGTTCTTTGACATCTGCAACCAAGTTGTAGAAAAATTGCGGTCATAATCGTAATCTCTAAGTCATAAAAACTTGATAAAATCGCTTGTGAATTAAATTATTCTAATAAATCTGCGGCTTTAAAATTCAAGTTTGACATATTATTAAAATGATAAGAGATGAAATTAACGTGTTAATGTAGGTTAATTTAGATCAAAACTTGTTAACGATGATGGATTAGTTACATTGCGAAATAGCTGAGAATTGGACAGCCGGGCGAATATTTAAAGTGCTCAGCTGTTTTGTCGAGTATTTGTCCGAATCTATTTAAAGTTGCATGAGCTGCCAAAATGTTGAAGTTTAGCTGTAAAAGCAAAATATTGAAATTTTAGCTGTATACCTCAGAACGCACAATTCAAAGCTTTTGAATGCTTCATACAGTCTGTGTCCTATGCGAACCGAATTACTGTTCGAAAAGTAATCAAACTTTAAAGTGGCATGAGCTGCCAAAATTCACACTTTTTTCATAATTTCTGATCGTCACGATAGTACGAGGCTTTAAAGGCCGTCGAAAAAGTAAATGATTGGCGTTGGGATGAGGGAAATCCATACAGTATGCGGCCTGTACGAACAGAAGACGTGTTCTAAAAGTAAACAAAGTTTAAATAACTGGGACGACCATTCATTCATTCTAAGCCAAAGTTAGTTCAAACAATACTTTATCGTACATTTTGGAGACTAGAAGCACCAAAAAGCTTCTGAATTATACGTCTTGAGAAAAATAGCCAATAATTTCAACATTCTGTTTTAACGTCAAAATATCAACATTTTGGCAGCTAATGCAACTTTAAGTAACTCTGACGAACGTTCTATTCATTCTAAGACCAAAGTAAGTTCAAAACAATACTCAACAAGTGCTTTGATTTATTGATGTCTTACGCCACCTTTAAGATTATTCCGCTTACATGGTGGCGTTGTCAGGTTTAGTGGGAGATGAAACTGGACTCTTTTCCTGGAGAAACCCCACGAACTTCGGCGATTACCTCGCAACTTCCACACAAGTCGGTCAAATAAAAAACGACTCTCAGAATTTTCCATTTTTCTTCAGACTGCGTGGAGTTCCCCCTATAAAAATCATTATTTCAATTCTCGCCAAAGTTTTACAAGAATAAAGAAACTGTTTACACTCGGTATATACACCATGGTGCTCTCAAACATCTAGATGGGGGTAGACGACAGAATGTCCGCAAGGCAAGATAATTTAATTATAACCGCTGTTTTGAAATTGCTAACGACTGTTGGGTCATTCAGGTACAATTGCAATAATTACCCAAGACCTACTTTTGTCTCGTGCGATTAACTCTTGTCTCGCCAACTTAATTATTTCATCGTCAGAAAGACAATTTCAACTAAAGCTGTGATTTATTTGACTAGGACGTCTAATTAGTCTACAAATCGTTTTCAAGTTTTTCTTTTTGGATATAAACATGTTTATAGACGATACTTTTCCTTTCATATTGGGTAAAGGCAGATGATAACATTTTTAGAATCCGTATATTTTTTAATATACAAATATATATTTTCTTGAAGTACCGATTATCGCTATTTATAACAATAGGACGTAATTCAATTTGGAATATTTACGTATCTTCGATTCAATTGTTGTTCAGCATGATGCTGTTGTCATGTAAATTATCATTAATTAACATGACTCGAAAAGGGTTTTTAATTAAAAATAATTATCTTACAGGTGTATGCCAGGCTGACAGTGATGTGGTATTTTTAGTAGACGTCTCCGACAGTATAGACAGAGACAGTTTAGATCGCCAGAAACAAACGATTATAAGTGTGGTGGATCAGCTATTTCTTAGTGACGTGTCTGGATTCCGGGTAGCAGTTATAACCTTCAGTAGTGACGTCATAGAGGTCATACCTTTTGGTACGGACGCTGATACGCTTCGAGCAAGGATATTGAATTTGGCTTATCCAAGAGAAGGAACAAACACTGCAGCCGCTCTTTCCAGAATGCGAGAACTGTTTAGACGGTCGGGAAGAAGGGAAACTCGCTCTATTGGGGTCCTTATGACAGATGGTGGCTCTTGGGACCCACAAGCGGCTGAGAATGAAGCCTTTTTAGCCAAACAAGAAAACATAACCATGGCCACAGTCGCTGTTGGTTGTCTAATTAATACATTTGAGCTGGAAAACATTGCCTCATCGTCTGAATATAACTTTAAAGTGGATCATATTGGATTGGTCCAGAGACTAGTCTCTCAGTTAACAACAGTCCTTTGTCCTGTGGAAGAAGGTAAGGCTCAAACACAACTAGATATTTAAAAAAAAAACAAATACTGTTTCGTTGTTCAGGGTAGAATCCAGTGAAAAGATTGTATTTCGGTTTTTAACTTTGTTTTCAAATGCTAAATTTTTAGAGAGGATAGAAAACGAGCTCATACTTAATTATAGTTATAGTAAATTGTAATACTATTAGCAATTTTACGTTCTTGTAGAATGCTTTATGCCTCGTGAAAAGAAATTCCCAGTTCAGATATTTTTATATGTTAATATGACTAACATTTTTATTTCAGAAACCGTGACTACCATCCTTCCTCCTCCAGGGACCCTGCCAACGGATTTCCCGCAATCGTCCACAATGAGAGACCGAACTTCAACAGGTAGTGCTAGAACACCCTCTCCAGATACAAGCGCAGCCACTCCTCCAATGTCTTCAAGCGCAACGGAAACTGTACCAAGTACGCAGCCACCGCCTTCATCGCAACCTACTCCATCTACTTTCAGCCTACCAACAGCAGCAACAAGTCCAAGCGTAAGCCCATCCATGACAACCACTGCTTCCCCCAGTCCATCAACAAGTGCGCCAAGCATTGGAACATCTGCAGCTCCTCGCCCATCTCCAAGTACTCTGCCATCTACTTCCTTTCCACCTCCTGTAATTAGCACAAGAGCCAGCGTACCTCCATCAACAAGTGAGCAGCCATCAACTACAGAAGGTACAGTTATCACAAGTCCTGCGACTGCGTCCGTCCCATCTTCAAGCGCTACAACCTCCCCAGCACGACAAACTTCAACGCAAGGCGTTCCAACACAGACTGTTGATATCGGGATTGTTACATTTACACCTTCATTTACACCTTCAACACAGGTAACACCGATCACAACGATCGAAGCTGCTTCAACTCAACCAAGCACGCAAAGTATAACATCAACTGCGGCGCAGCCATCCACACCTGACTCAACAACGCAAGCTGCTCCAATTACGACAGAAGCTACTTTGTCAACTTCAGCTTCGACAATACCAGCATCGCCTAGCACCCAGCCAGCGACAACAGCCAGATCTACTGCAACGGCAACGCCTGTACCTCCGTCCACCCCGTCAGCGCCGACCCCTACTGCCAGCAGCCCATCCATTACGTCTACAGCTTCTCCAACTACCTCAGCTTCCACTGCCCCACAAACACCCGTGGTTACATTAGGGGCGTCCACTCCTCCTCCATTTGGCTCTACCGAAGCCACCACACAAGGGAGAACGATAAGTTTTTCCACCCCCAGTTCTTCCCAAGGACCCTCTGTAACCCCTCCGTTTACTACCCCGAGCATGGAAACGCCATTCCCCCCGGTGGAAATTACAGAGTTCATTACATCTTCAACAGAGCCACCAACTTCAACCCAATCAGTAACACCAGGTACAGTAAGTCAAGCGAGTACAACTGGCAGCGAAGCGACCAGCGCGCAAAGCACGAATACAGATAGTTTCACATCTAGTGCAACTACGAGGACAATTAGTAGTAGCTCTACTGAGCCTACCTCAACTTTACCTGTGACATCACAAACAACACAAACTCAACAAACAACAGCACAAACCTCTCAAATCACCACTGAAAGTAGCCCTCTTACCCCAAGCACAACTCAAGAAACTCAAACCTCTTCTGTAAACTTTACACAAACGCCATCAATTTCAACGCAAACTACAACTCAAAGCACGACAGACCTAACTAGCCCCTCACAAACACCCCCTGTAACTACTGCAGAGTCCGTTAGCTCGACTATTTCAAGTACACAAACCACGAGCATATTTCCAGATTTTTCGCCTAGTGTTCCAACTAGAGTTGAAACAACCACATCTAACATTGAACTTAGCACGCCCGATATAGAGACACCTTTTCCAGCTGTCAATATAACTGAAATAATGAACCCTCCAACCACAGGTACACCAAGTACAGTTTCGGAACCAGTATCGGTAATTACTGTTACACAAACACAGCCAGAAATTACTTCCCCACAGTTCTCTTCGACGCCTGACGCTACACCTACTACACCTACCACACCAGAGTTAAGTACACCGCCCCCCATTACCAGTACTACTCAAGGAATCGTTAGTACATCACTAGGCAGTCCATCGCTAGAGACTACTACACCTTCTATTGAATTCACTACGCCAGAAATGGAAACACCTTTTCCAGCTGTAAATATAACTGAGGTCATGAGTCCAAGTACGTCTCCCGGACTTTCTTTGGATACAACAACCATAAACACTGCAACTACGGCCACGCTCCAAACCCAATCGACCACAACAGAACAAGTTACTACAAGACAACAATCTACCACACCATCCTCTCCCCCTACCACTTCACAGCCATTCACGACAACCTCTGCTTCAGTAGAATTTAGTACACCACCCCCTTCTTCCAGCACTAGTCAAAGTTCCATTAGCACACCCTCGCCTAGCTTTTCATCTGACACGCCAGCCTCCCCAAGCACGACTACTGCAGCCCGGCTTACTAGCTTTTCAACACCGAGTGCTGAAACCCCTATACCACCAGTAGATATAACCGTGCGTGTTACAGATTCGCCCACGTCAGTACAAAGCACGCCCAGTGTTGTAACTACTCCTGCTGCAGCTACCACTACTTCAACGGAAGCACCCAGCATCACGCAGCGTGCATCAACAACCCCAGCAAGCACCCCTTCTGCTTCGACCACTGTTGTAACAGATTTGCCAAGCACGACAGCAACGCAGCCGCAAAGCGCAACTACAACTGAGGGCGTATTTGTAAGCAGCGCTCCTACTACACTAGCTACAGGAACAACAACACAATTACCAACAGAGATAGCGACGCCTGCGACTACAGCGGCCATCACTGACGCCACGCCCCTTGCTTCTACAACAGGCACGCCAGCTACTGCGAGTACATTAGAAACAACTTCAAGTACAACTGTTGATTCTACTCCCACAATTGCAGGTTCAACAACACGAAGACTCATACCGCCGCCTAGAACGTTCCCGACGCCTACAACGTTCCCGACGCCTAGAACGTTCCCGACGCCTACAACGTTCCCGACGCCTAGAACGTTCCCGACGCCTCCAGAAGTTAGTACCACCGCCTTTGTGAGAACAACATCTCCTTCAACCGTAAGGACGACTTTCCCATCAGTAACCATACCACCAACCACAAGGCCACCGAGTATTGTAACAGTAAGTTCTGGATCTCCACCGACACCTTCAAGGCCATTTCTGAGAACTTCTGTTACGACACCACGGTCAACTCTACCATTAACCTTGTGCGATGGATGTGCCATTCGAAATGGCGTTGGATACAATCCCCATCCTGAACGCTGTGATTGGTATATCCAATGCATTTTAGAAAATAACGAAATCGTGAAGGCAAAAGAAGTGATGTGTCCCCTTGGATTATTTTGGTCTCAGATTGACGTCACCTGCCGAGAAGCTCGATATGTTGATTGTCCCTTTGGTGAGTTGACCATCAGATTATAATGAATTGATATAAGTTATAAATTATATGAAATAGAATTTCCACCTGACTTTAGCACAGACGAACAAAATAATACCATAAAACATAAGCAGCAAATTTATAAAAATAAAGAAACACCATAAATAGTTGGTATTATGTTGATATGATTGTAGATCCGTGTCGAGCGGCCCAAAGTGAGGTAGTGGCAGATGTGAGGGATTGTCGAGCTTTCTGGAGCTGCCGAGAAGGGTTCACCTTCCAGGCTAACTGTTGTCCAGAGAACAGTGGGTTTGTGGACGGACGCTGTCAAACAAATTCAGGGTGTGCCACTAACTGTACTATTGCCGCGATTGGAACCTTCCGTAAGAATTTTATTTGATTTTATGATGCCTTAGATAAACATCATTCTACTTTTAGTTTATTTTAAAACTGTGTGTAACAATCGTCTATTGTTCAGCCTAGAAAGAATTCACACTTTGAACCTAAACCAGGTATAAAACACTTATAAAACACATTTTACAAACGAATTTTCTTATATCATTTTCACTTTTTTCCTATTTCAAAAATTTCGGTAAATCTAATTTAGTTACAACATATCGTCAGTTTGTCTTCTCCCATCGAAGTAGTTTCATAGTAAAATTGTGAAGATCTTTGGGGTATTTTATTTGATGTAACTGTTTTACAGCTTGCAACAAAGAGGCCCATCCATCGGACAGAACATTATTCTACGAAAATACCATAACCCACGGCAAGATTGAAAGGAAATGTCCACCCGGTGTAGCTTTTGACAATTCTACTTGTGAATGTACAAAACGAATGAAATATAGCGAGAGTAAGTTTTCTTGTTATAAAAAAAGAAAAACGACCGTCTTCCTGTCTTGCAAGAGATGCGACTTGACAGCGCATGCGTATTACAATACTGTACTACTGCTTTGTCCGAATTTGTATATGTTGCGAATAACAGGCCAGCCGACCAGTCTATTATGCGTTACAGTCATGGATGGGGCTTATAAGATTCATAGATGCATTTTACACATGGAGGTGCTCACTACAGCTATATCATGCTCTACCCTTTTGGCAATGTCTTGTATTTAGGCTATTATGGCTCCTCATATCGAACAAAGACAACGAACAAGTCTGTGCTCTGAAGGGCTACTGATCTCATGCTGCTTGTCGCAGCACATGCGTTTAAGAATCGAAGTGAAACTAATATTCACTTAAATTAAATTTAATTTTTTTTATTTTATTCTAATTTTGATACCTTTGAAAAAGTATGTGCATATAAATATTGTTAGACTGATTAAAGACACATTTTGATATATAATAAGTTTAACGTTAAAACAGACGGTATTTTTATGAGACTGTCCACAATATTATCTCAAAGTTTTACATTTTTTAAAGAGAATTTTAATTTCAGTTTGCAGGCCAGAATTATACTTACCGTTTGACGGAGATTTCAAAGACAAGGCAAATAGTAACGCTGTTGGCGTTCTTGGGCCAACTATCGTGAATGTTGAAGGCGCCATTGGACAAGCAGCGCTATTTAATGGGGACGATCGTTTGTCCATATGGCGGTTTGCTAACGCTTACTTCGGTAATGTTATGTTGATCAGATTCCGATTCCTTCCCCTTAATCCCGATGGCAGTGTATTCAATTTACCCGAGGCCCTTGTTACAAATAGTGACTGTGGGAAGAAGTCCACCATTGAGATAACTCTGGAGAGGAATAACCAAAGAGTTGCGGGCCTTATTGATACAGATGACACGGGAGTGGAAAGGTCAACAGTGACTTATCAGGTAGGCCTCCGGTCCGATCTAATGAAAGCTTTATATACCTATAAACCTAAAACGCACAGTTGACAATCCGAAGAATGGCATGTAGCTCCTTTTGACTCGATTTGTGGATTTATCAAATACAAACATGCATTTTGGGGAAACAGTTTTAAAAACTGTGAGCCACTCAGCAACTTCGAACCACAAAAATTGTTGCTGTCGAGTTTCTTACTCCGTGGTTCAGTATGCAAAAGCTGTAAACGCACAAGTCAACATAGTCCGACACAGTATGAATCCCAATCAGTAGAAAAAAAAAACACAAAAAAATTTCTGACTAGATTACCTGATGTTCTTGTTACAATCGAAAGGCCTATGGTCTTCCGCAGAGCAAAAGATAGAGTTTCCTCTCCACACGAAACCAGACAGCTCATACGTATAAGACCAATACTTGCGGCGTAATACATCAATCAGTTATACCCCATGTTTTCTAGAAATTCCGACATTGTTCTTCGTTTATTTTTAGCCAAATGGATGGGTTGAAGTGAACTATTTATACAACAGGTCAGAGTTCCTTTTACAATCTCGACCGGGTGAAGATGCCAAAATAGGTGTTACAGGTAGGCCAGGCCATTTACACACACGTGCTTTAAACTAAACAATACTTTAAACTAAACATGTTTAAAAAATACATCATACTTTCTTCCAGAGACAATACTTCTGATTTCAAAAACGGTTTGATTCTTTTGTGTCTTTTCTTTTAAATTCGTGTTATTGTACCATCAAATATATAGCGTCATACAGGTCACTCCACATAACGCGTTGAGGTATGGGGGTAAATCAGTTTTACACTGGTATACAACACTTGATTTAACAACATTTGTTTTGCTGTAAATGTCTTAGCATCATTTCAGAGTGATTATCCGCATAACTGAAAAATGAATTAACAAAATTTTGTTAAAACAGCAATATCATTTATATAAAATCCTAAAATGCTTTTTGCAGTTTATCAATCTCAGCATGTGTGGTTGAGGGAAGTAAATATTGGTTCTATAATAAACTTTAATGGAATCAAGTGTCTAGCACAATCAAGAACTATTTAAAGTGGCATGAACTGCCAAAATTCACACTTTTGTCGTAATTTCTGATCGCCACGACAGTAAGAGGCTTTGAAGGCCATTGAAAAACTAAATGATTGGCGATGGAATGAGGAAAATCTATACAGTATTTGGCCTGCAAGAACCGAAAACGTGTTCGAAAAGTAAACAAAATTTAAATAACCGGGACGACCATTCATTCATTCTAAGCCAAAGTTAGTTCAAAACAATACTTTATCGTACATTTTCGAGACTAGAAGCACTAAAAGCTTCTGAATTGTACGTCTTGAGAAAATTAGCCAATAATTTCAACATCCTGTTTTAACGTCAAAATATCAACATTTTGGCAGCTCATGCCCCTTTAAAGGACAAAGGGCGAGAATTGATAAATATATCGACAACAATCGGAGCCAACCTCGGCAGTTTACGCTCGGTTTCCCCGAATCGGAGTGCACCGACGCAATACAATAAGTCATTTTCTAACTAACTGTTGCAATAAAACGTTTCTCTATTGAAGAGCTAATTAAAATATTATTTAATAGACCCTTCTTTCGGCTTAGAAATAAACACGATTCTTACGTCAGATTGATCCAAAAACTCAATTTAGCGTCATTTTGCCATACAACGAGGCTTCTGCGTAAGCGTCAATCCTTAAGTCGAAAGGGTCTATGGAAAAGAGAAATTCTGGGTGAAAATGAGATAACCAATTTCATATTTTCCTGAAACCACACACTTGATATTCGTTTTAGTAACAAGCACTTAAGTTTGCTCGGTTTTATTTTGTTATCATTTCTTTGCTTTTGTTTTGGCACAGGGAATATTCGACGGAACAAGTGTGCACTTCAAGTGGGGTATGGTACAGGGTTAGGAAACTTCACAGGTTATATAGACGAGGTAAGAGTATTCTCGTTATTTTGGGATTACACTTTCTTGAAAATATGGTAGAAATTCCTCTACCGAGTTTTGGGTGACGCCCAGGTCCCAGAGTATGGCACCTATCGCCAGCACTAAATGCCGGCTCCCTTATCTATTCAGCCAACCGGCCTCCTCTAACGAGAATACTGTTATACCCACTTTCTAAAAGACACTAATTAACTAGGTAAGGTTTATCAGAATTTTACAAATTGATACATTTTAGACCTATTGCTCCTTACCCCGTTTTTATAGAAAATGTATCGAAAATAATTAGCACAATAAATAACATGGAAAAAGGTAGCTTTAAAACTATATGTCTTCGTATCAAGATGATCATACATCTGATAGATGAAGAACAACTTCCCCTTATACAGGATTAAGATGACTTATATGTGACGTCTTTATAATTGAATCTCTCAATGACTCCAATTAATAATACATGTCTTTATGAATAGTTGCTTTGCAAGTCGTCGACAATTTTCATATTTGTTTGGGTAAGTTGGTTGGTTGGTTGTTTTAGCTTATTGGCGCGTCCATTCGTACGAATGATGTACGCCATACTAGTGAGTAATTATTGCCATGAGCGATTAAGAAAACTGATGTTTGAACACAATATAACAATATATATTTGTTTGGGTAAGCATATTGTTTTGAATTCATGTAACCGGGAAACCTTCTCATTACTTTATATTAATAAAAAAAATGGCCTTCTGGATAAAATAGCGGCCATTTTGGAAATGTGTTTTGCCTTGAATAGGTAGTTTATATATAGGGCTTTTTAGTTCACACATTTACGTATATTTTTGAAATAAATTGCCCAGAACCAAATCTGACGCAACTATTTGATCCTAACATACACGTAGATATATAATCGATCTGAATTATCTCTTTCTTCCACAGCTTTACATCTATTTCTGCATACCAGAAGACTTCTAGATTTTCTTGACTGATGGACACATACTAAAAGAACAAGGCGAGGTTCTCAAGCACATTTCCTTCACCGTAAAGCGCAGGCGCTGGTGGAAGTATAGTATTTAACAACATCCGGTTTGGGTCGCTCTATCGCCGGTAGAGGTCGCTGTAGGGATGACACCACACAGAGTTTTCTTTTTAACTTAACTTACTTTATTTTGTTTTGTAAATGAGGAATTGATTAACGTTTATGTGTTTTTGTTATGTTTTTTCGTAATGATGCCGTATTTGTGAAATAGTAATCGTATTTAATATGTTACTGATATGAGTTAAAAGCCAAACACAAACTTGTATTTTTGAATCTTTCGAGATATATGCATGGCAAGATTGTGAATTTGGATTATCTGGCGCGGTAATCCCCGTCTTCGAACCGCGAGGACGTGGGATCCAGTTTCATCAATTTAGTAAATTTATCACTTTTCGGGACAATCAATATCTCTTTTCTAGTCATGCTGACATCATTACTCAGAGTTAGTTAAATGAAAGGTACAGTAATATTTCTAACAATAAGGATCCAAACCATATGTGGAACAGCGGGCTGTTTCTCAAGATATTTACGCCCGACGTAAGTCCAATGCATGGCCTAACTGTCGTAGCAACATATACCTACAACGCTGCTTTACGACCAGACGCAAGTTACGTCGGCGTGAATGTCCTGAGAAACAAAGCGACGTAGCGTAAGTTTTTACGTAACTGCCATAGCAACCCATGCTGTAGAGATATGTTGGTATGGAAGTTACGGAAAAAATACATCTACGCCGCTTTGTGAAACAGGCTCCAGGGGGCTGTTTCTCAACACAGTTACGCCCGTCGTACTTTGCGCCTGATCGTAACGTAATGTTGAAGGTATATGTTGCCATGACGTTACGACCAGGCGCAAAGTTACGTCGGTGTCGAGAAACAGCCCCCAGCTGTCTTGGTTCCAAGGGACATAACTCTCACTGCCAAAGTTAGTTTTCAAAACGGGAAAGGATATATTTGTTCTGTGTTTGGGTTTGTATAATTCGGATGTATTTATCTGTGATTTTCACATCGTGTACAGAGATTTGTTTTGTGCCAAGCTTTGTTATATATTGTATATCTTTTATGTTTCTTTAATTTACGGTGTGTACAGGTTTTCTTTTTTTCTTAAATATGTTTTATTGGCAAAATCAAGTTTGAGGTGTGATTATACCGAAAAATTGCGAGAGAGGGAGAAAAAATAAGAAACTAAATAAAAACTGCCTTTTACGCCCATTTCTACATTGTCTACTTTTGTCGAGCAAGTAGTAAAGCTAGGTCGTTAGATATATATTTTACTTTGTGCAAAATTTGTCCTTTCTGTATCGTCTGTCAAGAAATAATTTTAGATTTATCCATTAAAAGCACATAGTTTAGCTGTAGGAAATAAACGGCTATTTTGTTTAAAGAATATTTTCACCCTGAGCTACGCTTTATATTTCTAAAACCATAACCTATGCAAATAAACGAAGTGATATATTTAACTACCTGTCTTATGTCCTATATTTATTTTGATTTCGCTTTTGTTTCTATTCGTTTTTTGTAACATTTTAACTTTTGTTGAAATTTTTAAAGTGACATGGATTGCTTAAGTTTACAGTTTTTATTTGTTTGGATCAAATGTCATCATTTTGGAAATTCATTCCACTGAAATCGATTCCTGCCTCGGAGTAGCCGCACTCGTGTGTCTCTATCCTGTTTTACTTACTCGCCTGTCACACATTAAACCACACATTAAACCGCCAATATAAGGGTGAGATAACGTGTGTAACCTCATTAGGCCATTTTTTATGCTATGCTTTACAAAGAGCGATTTAACAGTTTACCAACGGATTTCGAAGAAATCAACTGGTTCAGTGAAAAGAGGAATGTTTCAAAGATATAATAGGCGGTAATAGTTGAAAGATAGTTGAGATTAAGGAAAGTTAAGACTTAGCTTAAATCTGAAATCCGAAGTCCTTCCAAATAATTCATTTAAAAGCCGTAACTAGCCTCGGAGCAGACTACCATGCGTAATATTACGACTGTCATCTTGAATTTGTTCGTGTCTGTAGAGGGGTCTTGGCGAATTAGCGGATTTTTCATATTAGCGTCGAAAGAAAAACAAAGAAAAGAATTTTAAATGTGTCACATGCAAGGCTCGAAATTTATTTATTGACCCGGTCGAAGCGAATGTGCTAGCGAAATATCAACAAAATTACAATAACCGAGACGTATGTTCATTCATTTTAGACTAAAGTTACATTTAAAAGAGTCGATAACTTTCTGATTTGGTTTTATCTGGAAACATCAAAATTTTAAAGCTCGTGTGTCTTTGCTTTTTCCTTTGTTCTAGTCAAAATACTGGAACACAGGTAACTTATTTTCCACAGTACTCTGATGGGTTATGTACTGAGCGTCATTTAATACCTATACCTCCCCTATAGCTTCAATTTCCAAGTCTCTAACGATTAATAGAAGTAAGTATTAAATACCTTCTTAGGTCGATGTTGATTGGTAAAGAAAAAAAAAGAAAACAATAGGCCATGTAGTACAACTGAGATTTCATTTTCGTTGCCATGGCACAAAGATGGGATCAAAATGAGAAGCCTAAAACTTTTATGACCAGCGTTGGCATATTTGCCAGTGCAGCGTCTCTTTTAACGAACGTATAAGTATATGGGTCATGTTCGAAGGCATTGCATGTCTTTATTGTTTGGCGGAGTTATCAAGTTCGATATGGGCGAGGTTCAAGACGATGGTCGTAATCCCACAAATATCCAACTGGGGACACACGTTTTGACAATGTTTAGAAATGAATGAATAGGAATTTTGTTCTGTGACAGAAACCGTGTTGAAATACGCGCAATATGTTCTGAAGCATTGTCCTTCTCTATGGACAGCAAAGAAGGAAATGATTGTGTTCGCAAAAATCATTGCCATGATAGAAAAGTACATTCCCTCTGTCAACAAAAACTTCTAGAGCGGTTTTGTGATGATATATGACCCATCTGACTCTAAACCCAACGATCTGTTTACAAAACTGCAAACACAGTTCTGACGGTAACGTTCACCCAGTCTATACAATACCAGAAAGACGTCCCTTGGCATTTTGCAAGTGACCGCCACAAACCATGCTGTTACTGTCCAACCTCGGCGTTCACGGGGATGTATGTCAAACAAGATCTCCAAACGTAAGGACGTCAACAGACAACAGACAAAGGAAGACCTGGCCAAACCGAGTCGACCTTGGACAACGTTGATGGTTCTGACACCCGGCAATATAGATGTACGACCCCGAACTATGAAATCTTACGGTTTGGCGTCGACGGTCATTTATGACTCTCCCGTGGGATATGTTTGGTCGTGCGTTCGGTTGATCCGCTCTTTACTGTAAATCTGTATTTATCGCCAGTGGTATTTCCAACTTTGACAACATATTCATTGGTATTCTGAAACCCATTCCATTACAAAGTAAATCACGTTCAGATTATATTTGTCCTTTTTCAATGTTGTCCGGCTTATGCCTGTGCATTTTCAATGGTGTTCGGCTTATGCCTGTGAGTTTTCAATGGTGTCCAGCTTATGTCTGTGCGTTTTCAATGGTGTCCGGCTTATGCCTGTGCGTTTTCAATGGTGTCCGGCTTATGCCTGTGAGTTTTCAATGGTGTCCGGCTTATGCCTGTGAGTTTTCAATGGTGTCCGGCTTATGCCTGTGCGTTTTCAATTGTGTCCGGCTTATGCCTGTGCGTTTTCAATGGTGTCCGGCTTATGCCTGTGCGTTTTCAATGGTGTCCGGCTTATGCCTGTGAGTTTTCAATGGTGTCCAGCTTATGTCTGTGCGTTTTCAATGGTGTCCGGCTTATGCCTGTGCGTTTTCAATTGTGTCCGGCTTATGCCTGTGCGTTTTCAATGGTGTCCGGCTTATGCCTGTGCGTTTTCAATGGTGTCCGGCTTATGCCTGTGAGTTTTCAATGGTGTCCGGCTTATGCCTGTGAGTTTTCAATGGTGTCCGGCATATGTCTGCGCATTTTCAATGGTGTCCGGCTTATGTCTGTGCGTTTTCAATGGTGTCCGACTTGTGTCTGTGCGTTTTCAATGGTGTTCGGCTTATGTCTGTGCGTTTTCAATGGTGTCCGGCTTATGTCTGTGCGTTTTCAATGGTGTCCGGCTTATGTCTGTGCGTTTTCAATGGTGTTCGGCTTATGTCTGTGCGTTTTCAATGATGCACGTCCAATATTTTTCAATAATATTTAGTTTATATTTGTGTGTTTTCAATGATAATTGGTTTAGATTGGTGTCTTTTCAATGATAATTAGTTTAGATTTGTGTTTTTTCAAAGCTATTTAGTTTATATTTGTGCGTTTTCAATGATGTTTAGGATACAATTGTGCGTTTTCAATTATATTCGGCTTATACCAGTAATGTGCATTCTCAACAATGTTTAGTTTATATTCCTGAAAAGGGTAATCTTTATACGTGAGCACATAAATATAACCATTGTCATAGTGCTTTTCCTATACTTTAGGACTACGTAAAGAAGTGTTTTTGTTATCACTGTTTGGTTAACATTCTGTAACAATACATGCACATGGTAAAAATACATAAACGTGTTAATACGATGGTCATGTATGTGATCTCTGGTCTCGTGCGCAACAGACAGACAAGTCCTTGTCGTAATCAAGCCCATTCATAACATGCTATTTTGAGCTTTTAGGGGGGGGGGACTCGGTTGGTCCAGCCGATTAGGGTTATCGTCCCCAGTCCCACACAGACCTTCCATCTATGCGGCGCGGGTTCGAATCACATGGAGACCAAATACAATTTGAAAAAATTCCTAATGGATTTCCGATCGGTCGCCGTATGTGGAAGAGTTGCCAGGTACTCGCCGAAGGTCGGTGGTTTCCCCGGGCAATGAGCCCGCTTTCCTCTCCCAATGAACCTGGCAACGCCGTCATATAAGTGAAATAATCTTGAGTGAAATGCTCCTCAATCAATCAATCAATCAAGTTGAGCTTTGGCAACGTTGTGTATATATATATTTATTAGATATGTGTATACTTATATGTGTTAATACGACGGTCATTATATGCTTGTGCTTAAATAAGAAGATGGGACTGGCGTTAATGAATGCATGCGGGGATCGTGTTTTATTACATCTGTCGAGGGCATCCAAGCAAGGAAAGTGCCGTGTTAGCTCTGATGGCATTGCGGACCGATTGCCTTCTCAATACAAAGAACGGCTCGTAATCGATATAAATCATTCAATGATCAATACCCCGTTGGGTTTACAGACTCCGTGTCTCTCTCTCTTACATTGCTTCAGTCAGGGATGAATAGGGCGGTCTGACAACAAGGGTTTTTACCTCCCCCGCTAAGCTAAAATCCCGATATTTGAGAATCTAAAATTGCAATTACTTTGTAGGCTTCTGGCGATACATTCGACGATATTGGATTTTTTAAAACTGTGACTTACTTCTTTTTTGAACTGTGATTTGATTCATTCTTTAACTGTGAGTAGATTCATTCTTGAACTGTGATTTGATTCATTCTTGAACTGTGAGTAGATTCATTCTTGAACTGTGATTTGATTCATTCTTGAACTGTGAGTTGATTCATTCTTGAACTGTGATTTGATTCATTCTTGAACTGTGATTTGATTCATTCTTGAACTGTGATTTGATTCATTCTTGAACTGTGAGTAGATTCATTCTTGAACTGTGATTTGATTCATTCTTGAACTGTGAGTTGATTCATTCTTGAATTGTGATTTGATTCATTCTTGAACTGTGAGTTGATTCATTCTTGAACTGTGATTTGATTCATTTTTGTACTGTGATTTGATTTGCTTAAAGACCCACGAAACTGTTTAGCCAATGAATATCTTTTAACCAAAATTTTCTTCCAAAGTTCACTGCTAAATAGCTTTACGGGTAAATCCCAGGAAAAGTCAGAACTAATATCACAAGAATTCGTTCTTTATTCCTGTGAAACTGTCAATATGTGTAAACTAAAGTTAGAGGAATTCTGTGGCTGGAGTTTCTTTATAGCCGAATCAGTGTTTTTATTTTATAAGATTGGAGAGTCCATGCTAGACGCTACTATACGACCGTATATAGCAGATTTAGTTTGTATGCGTTTATATCCAAGAAATCATACCATTTGTAATAGCGTTAGCGAATTTCCTGATGCCGAAAATGAAATTCAGGCAATGGCCGCCAAATACATCATGGCTTACAGAATTCTGGTGAATTTACCCGCCATTCTTCTAAGTCTATTTTGTGGTGCATGGAGTGACCGGTTCGGACGGAAGTTACCAATGATGATCCCCAGTCTGGGCAGTGTCCTGGCCGTGTTACTGTACATGGTCAGTTACATGTCCGTCGATCACGCCCTGGAACTTGTACTGACCGGTGCCGCCATACAAGGACTGATGGGAAAAAGCTCTATCATAACCATGGCAGTAAACAGTTACATTTCGGATATTTCGGAAAAGGACGAAAGAACCAGGAAACTCGGCAAGCTTCAAGCCATGAACTTTTTTGGACTGTTTGCGGGATCGTTCCTATCAGGGTCATTGCAGGAGACATCTGACTTCAACACTGTTATGTGTGTCATTGTGATTCTACATGGAACTGTCATCTTGTGTACCGTATTCTGTGTGGATGAAACCAAATCGAGTCCTAAAGATGGGCAGACTGTGGGCCAATACGCGTCCATATTCAAACCTTCCAACGTAAAAGATTCAATTCTAGTTTTGTTCAAACAAAGGAAGTATAATTTCAGGCAAATCATTATCGCTCTATTCGTTCTGTCACTTGCTAATCAGACGTGTAAATCAGGTGAGATGGACGTGACTGTTCTCTTTGTTGAACGTCGCCCCCTTGCCTGGCCCAAGTCCTGGTATGGTTATCTTCTAGCCGTCGACTACGCTATTATGGGATTTTGTCTTTTCTTCTTCCTCCCAGTTCTTACAATGCTGATCAAAATGCCGGATGTGGGTATCATTTTACTGGCAATTGTCTGTAAGATTTGCAGGACAATGTGGGCGGCTTTTAGTTGTGAATCCTGGATGGTGTACGTATCGGTTATGATTGGGGCCTTTGGAGGCCTGTCTATTTGCTCTATTAGGTCCCTGCTGAGTAAAGCCGTCGACGAGGACGAACTTGGCAAGATGTTCGCGCTGTTGGCCAGCGGAGAAACTGCTGCAAAACTTGTGGGTACCATCATATTTACGAGCATCTATGGTGCCACAGCCCATTTCTTCCCAGGACTGGCTTACCTTGTGGAATGTGGTGTTTACATTCTAATGTTGTTTCTCGCTATATGGCTGTATAAGGAGGTACAGTTGTCTAGTACATACAACTTAGTTCAATCTGTACTGCCCAGACAACAAATTATCATTGATGAAGCCGACTCTGATGTTAACGATGATGATTGTGAAAAGTCGGCCCTTAATCCACCGGTTCTTTTACCAGATCTTATGTTACCTTCAACTCCTAACTGAATCCAAGTCGCATAGGTTGTAATACTTGCCAAAAGTTTTACACTTTTGTCGTAAAGAGAAAATTGACAAAATTGCAAAATGGATGCAACTACTCTGAGCAATAAGTATTAAAGGGGTAAATTGGATATAAACTAGTAAGGTACAAACTTCGCCAAAAAGACAAAAGAAACGCAAAAAAATGATCCTACCAAGTGAACAAAATGGATAATCTTAGTGCACCCGAGGTGATTTTGTACATAGAATATTGTGTAATACCAATAAGGGTCCTTCAAGCTTAAATCATATCAAATTCCGCGAAACTGATTTAGTTTTTTAACGAATTTTATATTGTTTTCTGTTAACAATTTTAGAAATCGCAAAATATTTAAATATCAAAACGTGTTATTTGTCGCCGGTGCTAGCTCCGTTAACATTTAGCAAATGTATCAATATTGAGACCAATCACCATCAAAAGATATTCGGATTATTTATGGGTGTAATATTATACAGCCTGACGTTTAATTACATAGATTGAAATTCGCAATGATACCGAAAAGCAAAATAATTGATTTTAAAATAAGACGGGGAACAATCTGAGATAATTTCCGGACGATCTTCGAAAGAATAATTAACAAACCAATATAACGTAACATAATATGATATCATATGACGTAAGTCACTTTGAGATGTTAAACGTTTTGTTATTTTTTTTGGATCCCAAAGTAACGATATTGACTTGATGTTAGAATAATTAGAGAACAACACAAAGTCATAATCCCACTTTTTCCAATTATGACTGCAGGAGAAAGATCAACAGTAATCTGTTTGCAATTAACGTTCTAGCGATGATACAAAAAATGACGATCACAATAGTGTGATGTGATAAACAGCCAGGGAGATGTGGGGCTATACAGCTGCGTATATTACGCTTAATATTAAGTGTCTAAATATTTTTATGAAAATTGTGAGTTGTGATCAAAGGAGAATTAGAACCTGAAATATATAATGGAGATTTTCAAGTTATTGTCTTTGTCTCTTTTTGTCCGATTTGATTTCGTCGTGTTAATATCACCACAGTCTACTGTCTACGATTCATTTTGTTTTTTTAATTATTCTGTATTCCTTGTTTCTTTTATTTGATTTCGTCGTGTTAATATCACCACAGTCTACTATCTACGATTCGCTTTGTTTTTAATTATTTTGTATAACGATTATCAAATTTACTTTATCCTTAAATGATAATGATAACAAATGCCTCTGTAAAAGCGGCATGAGCTGGTACAATTATATTTGATATTCATAGTTATCACAAAGTGCTTTGATACAGGACTTGAACATCTATTTAGAAGCACGTGCCTTTGAGATATCCATAAATTATCCCGGTGATGCTAACTGTGTGCGTTATTCATAGCTCATTCAGTAGGTACAGCGTTGGACGCTCAATCCGGACAGTCTCCCACCAATGAGTCGGGGGTTCGAATCCCACTCAGTCCCCCAAAAATTTGAAAAGTTTATTACTGGGTTTTCACTCGAACGACCTATGTGGGATGATTGCCAGTTACCACCGGAAGGTCGTGGGTTTCCTCCGGGCATAGAGCCCGGTTTCCTCCCACAATAAAACTGGCAACGCCTCCATATTAGTGAAATAATCTTGAGCGCGGCGTAAAACACCAAACAATCAATCAATTAATCAATCAACCGTTACTCATACAGATATTTGTGCTTGTGTGCGTTAGAAGTGTTATCCATATTTCTTTTCATGTCAACGTTATCCGTAAACCGTTTCGGTAAATATTTTCAACTTCTACTACAATATAACTCGAAATTATTACTGTGTATGATAAATCTCACGATCCTGATTGTTTACCTGGAAAAATAGGAAAACAAGCATATTGAGTTATTGGCTGCTCGTAAGTCTTCGATGGTCCAATTTTACTATTCTTATTTGTATTGATCGTATATTGATTTGATTTTGATTGGTTTATTCAGTATACATACAGAATATAAAATTGGCACAGAGATACAAGGAAAAAATGGCAGGAATAAAGCTCGTCTGAGCTTGTTTTATCCCAAGGAAAGATTGCAGATATATTATACAGTTGGTTTGGTGAACTATTAAATGCCTATGAAAATTAGATAACATATATATACAACATATGATGGGTTTAAGGGAGGTGTGGAATGCTAATTTAAAAGATACAGTAGATGCTTTTTCAATTTAGATTTAAAGTGGCATGAGCTGCCAAAATTAACACTTTTTTACAATTTCTGATCGTCACAACAGTAAGACGCTTTGAAGGCCATCGAAAAACTAAATGATTGGCGTTGGAATGAGGAAAATCCATACAGTATGTGGCCTGTACGAACCGAAAACGTGTTCGAACAAAATTTAAATTACCGGGACGACCATTCATTCATTCATTCTAAGCAACAGTTAGTTCAGAACAATACTTTATCGTACATTTTCGAGACTAGAAGCATTAAAAAGTTTCTGAATTATACGTCTTGAGAAAAATAGCGAATAATTTCAACATTATGTTTTAACGTCAAAATATCAACATTTTGGCAGCTCATGCTACTTTAAACAATGACAGTGAAACTATATTTTTTAGTCGGTGATGTAAATTGGTCCATTCCCATTGTATTGACTCTGAGCGGGATATTAGATACCTTTTCTCCTGAATACCCTTTGCTGTTCCTGGGAGCCCTCGTGACTTCCAGAATGGTGATCTGTGCCAAAGCATTAGTCCGGTGTTGGAATCCATAATGCCATATTTCTTCACAGGTTCTATTTCAAGTCTTAATTGTAGTTTCTTCACAAACGATTTTTAAACGAATAATTATTTTTCATACTATAACAGGTACTTTGGCTATAAAATTGTGAACCCACGACAATTATTTCAGGTCGCTTTAGTTATACAAAAATGTGAACCTACAAATATTACATTCGAGGTGGATTATGCTATAAAAGTGACACTAGGACAATTATTCAAGGCGGCTTTAGTTCTAAGAAATTGTGAACTGGCAATTAGCTCAAGGTGACTTTTTTCATAAATTTAAATTGTACAGAGAAATCTGGTACTCAAAGTGCATTTTATCTAGCAGCCAGAAAAGATGAAAGTCTCTTTTTTAAATTTCTTAGTAAAAAACTCCAGTGAATCGGAAAAAAAACTTTCATGGAAAAATAAGGCTCACAATCTAGATTAAACGTTAATAGCTATTGAGATATGGGAGGCGGCTTCGGCACTGATGTACACGTGGTCTTATCATTTATACATCCTTGCGATTTATTGGGGAGCCTGGAAAAAGACTGTTGTCGAGAAAGGTAGAGTAGGGTTGTCATCAATTCAAACAACATCCAATTATCTGATTGCAATGAGAATGGAAGGGAAATACAAAAATAAGCATTAAAATGGGTTGAGCTCTTGAGCATGTTCAAGAATGAAAGCTGCCCAAACGCCAAAAATCCTTATTTCCTAAATCCTAAAAAAAGAAACTCATTAAAAAAGAAAGCAGAGGCTGATGTACAACCGGTAGAAGTTCGCGAGATTAAACGTGATCTAATCATTTATACATCACCGTGATTTATTACGAAAGCATTTGACAGAAAACATTGGACGGTTGAGTGGGATTGTCCTGGAATCAAACATCATCCCATTCTCTGATGACAAGCTGATTGCACGCAATTGTAGCCCTGTATTTTAATCCCAGATGTAATAGCCAATATGATCTCCCTGGATTGTTCACCCAATCGATTACCAGGCTTTTCCGACCAATGAAAATACACGGTCACAAGAGAATGGAATGAAAGGCTACATGTCTTGTGTCAGATAGATTTATGAACACTAAAACATACGGGCAGAGGGAATTTTTTAATTTTTAATTGTGTTAAAAATAGGGGTTTGGACATTTATACACAATCCTAAGCTGTTGTAAACTAAAACCCATATCTCATTAGGTTAATGACAGACAGGAGTTTGATTTTAGTCAGTAGAATTTCCTGGAATACTTACTAATATATTGACAAGGTTGTACTTAACTCAAGCTATGGAAAGAATATCGATAAACTGAGATTAAACGAAATATCATTATAGGAAAATGAACATCTTTTAAACCCATCTCAGACGTCGAGCCATTTTACTTTGAAGTAAGAAATGTTTTGAAACTCAACTTTGAAGTAGTTAGTAAACTTCTATAATCTGAACCATATTCATACCTTATTGAAGTGAAACACAAATGATGTAATGCTTTTTTTCAACACAACATTCAGGGTTCAAGCATAAATGATAAAGTAGACACCCATGTACGACCGACTGAGGACCTGTAATCTATTTGTGGACCAGATTCAACAGTGGGCTAACCATTTGTACACGAAACGATAACATCTCACAAAGAACAACAAACGGTTGAGTAGGAGTGTCTTGGAGTAAAACGTCACTCTCCCCTCCTCATTCTCTGATGACAGGCTGATTACACTAGGCAAAGGCTCTGTAGTCTACACCAAGGTTTTAACCAATATAATCTTCTTGGAGTGTTAACCAATTTGATGACATGGACCCTGTCTTACAAAATCGGCGTAAAGATGTGCATTAGCCTACAACATGGACAACGGTGTTTCGGTTGCAACTTTCTATACTTATCCAGCACCACGTGAAACTGGAAATACAGGCTGTACAGACATGCGTCATAATGGATTCAACTTCCGGACTTGCACGATTCTCCATTCCGGAAGTGATTAGGACCCCCAGGAGCGAAACATTGCTTCTGGAAAAGATGTATCTGATATTCCACTTACAATCAATGCAAAATCAATACATATAGAAACTACAGAATTACATATTCCAAGTCGATAACTAGTCAATGACTGAAATCAATCAATCAATCAAATATTAAATGTAATATAATGTAACAATCGACAGTCATGAGGGAATTTAATTACGTCCAACAACCTTTATGAAAGTCGATGATGATTAAGTTAACACATGTGGTTAGGAAGTATAAAATATAAAGATGAACTTAAGTAAAATGTGAGTGCAAATATGTTGTTGTAAGGAAAATAGAGTTTTAAGTAAAACATGTAGTTTAAACGTTAAGATAATTGAGTGACAATGTTCCTTGTTCTATCGTTCTATTTGCTTTTGTTGCATTAACACCGCTACAGTCTTCTGTCTGCGACCAGCGTGTGTGTAATTAATTTCTGCCGCCTTTTGGTAAATTTACTTTGTTCTTAAATGATAACAGACGTCAATTAACCCAGTTGTCAGGGATAACATTTATCCTAATTAATCCACATTGAGTGGATGAATGATTCAGTGTCTCTTAAATCATGACCAAGATGTAATGAAACAAGTCAAATTAGAAAATACAAATGTGACAAGGTGATGGTTTGACACGGGCTGCACACTAATTGCTCTTGGTAACACTGTGTATACAATTGTAAATTGTAGCACAATATCATACTTTAAACATTCGGTCAAATTTTCGGTTGAATCCATTACAAATGAAAAGTTGACCCAAAGCTATTTTGTGCCAATCTAAAATTACTGATTCTAATCTTTCTAGAAAATAACACAAATAATCATATGCTCTCTGGCTCATATGTTATATACTCTTATATATATTTTCATTTGTTAGAAGCACTTAGCTCAGTTTTTAGTTATCTTGCTAGTCAAGTGGTCATGTGGGATGGTTGCCAGTTACCAACGGAAGGTCGTGGGTTTCCTCCGGGCATAGAGTCCGGTTTCCTCCCACAATAAAACTGGCAACGCCGCCATATAAGTGAAATAATCTTGAGCGCGGCGTAAAACACCAAACAATCAATCAAGTAAAGTGGCCAGAAAGTGGTCTCAAAACGTGGATCGCGATTTATATTTTTCGGAAATAAATAGAAAATTAAAAACAACAAAAAAGGGATATTATCTGCCCAAAATGGAACCTTTTGTGATAAATCAAGGTTGATGAGGATACTTTGGAATTTAAGGTTACAAGATACAGTTTCATTTCCCATTTACGGTAATGTTATCGTTTTATTTTGTGGCTAATTATCTAAATCTCGTTAAGGCTTTTCCTGTCCATTTTCAAAAAAGATCAACTCATGAGACATATTTTTCAACTAATGGGTACTGCAATTTTGCCAATTTTAAGCTTACATATTCTCAGCTAAACTGTGGTATTTTCAATATTGATTGAAAATTAGAAAAACAGACGCAAAATCTTCAACCATGCGTTGATTGAAAGCTTAAAGTAGACCTGTAAAAATTTAAATCCAATAATCAAATAACCCAGTTACAAAACTATCGCTAAGTAAACCACTCCCTAGCTCAATTGCCATTGGCTGAAAAACATAAACTGGTTATTTTGACCTTAAAGTCTTATAACAATTACTCCATTCTGAATCAATATAAATTTAACGAGAAATGATTAAGGCATCATCACGAAGTAAGTTGTTTGTGAACTACATGAGCTGTCAAAACCTATACCGGCGTCTTTAGGGGCTTTCACAATTGAGACTTTCGCCGCACGGTCAAAATACTGAAATTGATCGCACGGTGGAGATAAAATTTTTCGAGCCGCAGTAGAATCGGAAAAATTACCGCAAGAAAATAATCCATTTTACGATTGGCCGGGGCATCGTAAGGGCGTGGCAGGGTATCCGCACGTTTTAATCCACGAATCTCTAGCGGCGAACCGCGCGAGTGACGCAAGCAACGCACGTGATCCGTGAGACAGTTGCGTGGAGGTGCTACGTGATTGGTTGGAACGTGCGGCGTGCCGCAAGATGCATAGTGCGTCATTGTTTTTCGCCGCGCACCAATGAGCGGGCGCCTTACGGCGTTTTGTCAAATCGTGCGGCGATTTTGGGCTCTGCAGACGTAATTGCAGTATAAATAGGCGCAGAGATAAAAAAACCGTTAGAAAAAGCACACCTGAGGGTATTTTTTGCACGGTGAACGCAAGGCGGTGCAAGACCGAGACGGCGAATCGTTCAACGGTTTACGACTGCCGCAAGGTTGGCGAAACAAAAAAATTCACCGTACGGAGCATCTTGCGATACAAAAAAATCGTGCAACAACCGCGCGTCAAGATACAACGGTTTACGGTGAACATACTAGCGCCCGCACGGATCAGAGGTAATAAGAAAATTCGCACGGCCAAAAATTGGATTCCATGTGCACACCAAACTTTTCTGCGGCTCTTGCGGCACAAAAATTCCTCGCGGTAAGGTGCGGTTGCCCGTAAGGAAGGCTGCGGTTCATCGTACGGAAGGCCAAAATTCATGACCGCAAGAGCCGTAAACCCGCCGTATCTCAATTGTGAAAGGGGCTTAAATCAAGTGTACCTCAGTTAGGTGTCGAATCGGTGTCTAAAGCTCGTGTTGTTTACAAACAACTTACTTCGTGGTGATCATGCCTTAATCATTTCTCATTAATATGGAACCCACGTTTAAAGGCACACTTGCCGCGAAAATCAGGAAAATTGTTTACATTAAAAAAAAAGACCGTTTTCTGTATTTTTCCCAGACAATATAAGTTAGGAACTTTCTATTTTTACCAAAATTTAAAAGTTTGGACGTCACTTTGTATTTTTAATTTGAATTTGAAAATTTCAATGTTAGGTACCCGGAACGTAAACAAACCGAACTGCCCCCTATTGGCGATTTTATGTTTCAGTCGAGTGAGTGAACTAACGACACAGTGTAATTTTACGTAGGCCTATTTATCTGAGAAATACAGACTGACGATCGGTTAACAGCGACTGGAAAAGCCTGCTGATTATTGTTTGAGTGTTAAGGAGGGTAATCCAACACGAGAGTTGACCGACACTGATCGTTGTTGTTGTAATCAGGCTTCGATTCTTCGTTTGTTTTTCACCCCATTTCTACATTCTAAAGCTAACTAGACATGTTTTATGTGTCCTATGTTTAAGTTTAGTGGTATTAGTCGTTGTAAGCTCATGTAAATTGGGTTTCTTAGCAAATTTAAACAGGATACGGCGGCAAGTGTGCCTTTAAAGAGAGTTTCAAACATTTCAAGTTATTAATGTAAAGGCGGTAGCGTGTATTATAACAAGCTCAACCGAAACGAATTGCCTCTGTTTGTGGAAAACAATATTACGTAACGTCGTAGCACCAATCTAAGACCGTACAAGCCCAGCTTAGATTTCAGCTATAATCAGTCGATCTCCCGTTTCATTGAAGATTTTTTTCCCATAACTCGATTCGTTCAGACATAAATATGAACAATACTGGGGTTCCTTTCCAAACTCTGTTGTAAAAATGCAGAAGATCTTAATTTAAAAACAGACGGATGGTTTGTCCGGTCTACCACATATGGCCGTAAATGGGAGGTCGCTTGATTACGTCATTTGTAATTGGCAAACCATCTATCCAAGATACATCAACCTTGAGTTATTACGGAAACTTCTGGCAGTAGACAGCAAACGGTTGAGTGGGATTGTCTTGGAATCAAACATCATCCCATTCTCTGATGACAAGCTGATTACACACATGTACTTAATCCCAATAGCCAATATAGTGTCTCGGATTGTTAGCCCATTTGATAACCTGGCTGTACAGATCCAACGTACAGGGAACAAAATGAAGAAATCCTGGAGTTAGATTAGAGTTAGAGTGTCAGTTTTACACAAGAGTGTTTCGCCTAGCAATGGAATGACAAATCAATCACTGCAAACGCTTATCTGGTGTTTCTTTTACAAATGTGTTCTTGATATCATAAGTGAGTTGGATTGTTGATTTACCGGTTAAACGGGTTCGATTGTTTTACATGAACGTTTCACTTGCATCTTGCCACTGATCCAACACAACGCGAGACTTCAAATAAAGACTGCGCAGACTGTACGGCCCAATGGATTCAACTTCCTGACTTGCAAGGCCTCTCATTCCGGAAGTCGTTACGGTCCGCATGACCGAAATATTGAACTCTGTGAAGAATTTATCTGGTATTCAACTTACAATCAATATGCAATCAATACGACAGGATTCAAAGCCGATAACTATAATGAATGAAAGGATTTCTTTAAAATATTACTAATAGTAAAATCCAGCCATCCGCCATTTTGGTGGAATTCTTATAACAGCCAATAACGGTTATGATAAAGGAACATACCTTGTTCTTAGTTATCTTAAATGTGAATAAAAATCTGAATTATACATCCAATATCATACGGTAATCATTCGGTCAAGGTCTTAGTTGAATCCATAAAAGAGCACTTGATCCAATGTTATTTTGTGCCATTCTAAAATTACTGATTCGCGCGTGTCAGTGTACAGTAACAGTAATATTCATATTTTCAGAATCACATCCATTTCTTAGTGTCGGTGTTTTGGTTGTAACTAGCCTCTGATTCAACGCCACATGCAGGCTTGAGATTCAGACTCTACAGAAATAAGATATAATGTATTCACCCTTGTAAATCTTCTCATTTCAAAGTTTATTGATACCCCCAGGAGCGAAAAATTCCAGAAAGAATGTATCTGGTATTCCACTTACAATTAAGGAACAATCCATCAAAACTAAGAAGACAACTACGCAACGAATTTTTTAGAACAAAAACCTTCTGTTAAACAGGTCCTAGAAAAAGAGCTGGAACAAATCAAATGAGGAAAAAGATTGTTTGTGTAGAAATAGGCGTCTCCCAAACATCGGTATTAATTACCTTATCTGTAACACAAAAACAAGAGAGAGTAAAGACTCGGGAGGAAATGGGAATCAGATGCAAGATCCAAATCTGACAATAACAATCCCGAAACAAAATTTTGAATGGTTTTATCATGTAGACATCACCGTAATTTATGACGAGGGCGACTGATAGAAGACAGCGACATGTTGAGTGAGATTGTCCTGGAATAAAACATCATCCCATTCTCTGATGACAATCTGATTATATGTGGTAAAGGCTCTGTACTGAATTCCAATATAATCTCCCTGGATTGTTCACCCAACCGATTACCGCCAGACTTTGTAGAGATCCACGAATACTCACCAGACAAACGGTTGAAAAGGACAGTCTGGGAAATTGCAATTCAGTGGCCTAACACGCATAACACATGTTTCGATTCAAAGTCCTCCGGGCAATAAGCCCGGTTGCCTCCCCCACTAAACCTGGAAACGCCGTCATATAAGTGTAATAATCTTGAATGCGGCGTAAAACACCAAACAATCAAGCAATTAAAAGTGGCATGCGCTGCCAAATACAGTGAAATTGTCGTTGAAACTGAGTTGTCTAAATGCTCAATATTTTTATCAAGAGGTGCTTTTCACTGACATCCGTTTTGAAAAGAAAAAAACGTTTTATACGTTTTACACAAAAAGCTCTTCTCCCGACAATCAAGATTGGTCTATACTTTTTCGTGGTATACACTTTCAATCCATTCAGTTATTAGAATATAGTTCGTCCCACAGGAACGAAAATCTCCAACCATCCATTTTGCTCAAATTATTGTTCTGATTGACATAACAGTTCTCTTGGGATAATCACACACAGGAAATCTATATCGTTAATGACGTCACAATCAAATATTAACTCGGTTCAGTTACACGCCCAGTCTTTTACTCTTTACTATAGATACGAGTCAAACCCCGTGCTTGTTGGCAAATGCATTTCGACTGGAACAGTTTCATGGTACTTGATCGTGTGAACCAAAATGCGGATGCCCTTTAAAGAAATATATAAAGAATAATGATAGATTACTTGCCGAACAAATAAATGTCACTGTTGTATTTAATGATATTAAATGCTATATCGTTTGGTGTATCGGGGATCGTCTCGGTATTCCCAAGGTAAACTTTATAAATACGTTAAGTTTTCTGTACACTGTAAAATGTAACCCGTAAATTTTACGGTAGAATACTGGCAGCTGGGCTGCCAACTTTCTACCGTAAAAATAAGGGTAGACCGTAAAATCAACTAGCCACATTACTAATCAGTGAATGTGAAAAAACATTATGAAATCAGCAGGCTAAGAAATACAGGACTTTAAATCGTCAACCTCAACATGGATCTGTTAATGTAGATTTTCAAATGTTATGTACCCCCAACGAAATAGTAAAACTGACTACTTCTGCAAGTTGACAAACATATATTTATTTGAAAAAATGCTGATGAAAATTCTCCCTTAGGGCAGGTATCTCAATCTAGGCTTTCAAATGTTAAATTATGTTAAATTAACTATCTTAGCCTATAATGACAAATTTTTCTTATATTAAATCGCTTACGGCGGGATTCGAGCCTCTAACCTCCCATACAGGAGCTGCGCAGAACTACATGCGCACTAGCCATAACCGTAGCCTTTAACCACTACACTAACTACAAATATGAAGGGATGGTGGCCACATTTCCATGCCTTACTAGCGCTTCGGTGTGCGCATGCGCACTTCCGTTTTTTTCGCACCCTTTCATCCGCAATGACGTATTTTGGACGAATCCTTCACGGAAACAATCGAGGAGATCAGATCTCGTTTACAGTGTAGATAAACATGGTCATGATGAGCTATAATTTCTCTGGCGATTTTATCGATCGCCTTTGTTAATTTGTTCATTAGGTGTGTGTATCTGTCACGTTTGACTCTCAATAACAATGTACCGGGAAATCAGTAAGACAAACAAAGATCAGACTTGTTGACATACCTTAATGAAAATGTTAAACTTTGACTTGTGTAATACTTTCTCTTTTGGCTCGGAAGGAACACTAAAGTCGTTCACATGAAGACGAATCAGTTAAGTGGCAGATACCCGTGGTCTCCTGGAATTCAACAAGTGTGACGACATTTATATCGCAATTGACGTATGTGTGTTGTGTATATGTCATGATAAATTGTATCTACATTTATATTTCTGGCTTACTTCATGGCATCTTTAATCTGATATTACTCCCAATAAAAATAAATAAATTTAAAGTATAACTGTTGTCTCAAGTAGCTTTGGGATATTAAGGCTGTAAACTGTTTAGGAAAATTGATCGATTGCTGCTTAACTCGAGATTGCTGCTTAACGTGGCATTCAAGATTATTTAACTTACGGCGGCGTTTCCAGGTTACGATGGAATTCAAAGTCTATTGATATATGCATCGTAACAGTTACGCATGGGAATTTGAACCCACGATCTGTCGATGGAAGGCTTATGTTGTCTTTAGAAGAATTGTTTTGTTTTCATTAGGAACAATTTTACAGTACCGATACCGTTTGAACTACCTATATTAATGGTTGTTTCGTTATGGATTTGCTACAAATTTATTACGATTTTATAGTTCCTCATGATCTGTTTCAACCAAGAGATGCATGTGTCAGAAAGGGTCACTTTTCGCTCATCACAGCATGGACTGCCTTCTCCTCCCGGCAATGCGAGATTCTGAATTTCATTTAAAAATAAATGATTGGCGTAAGAAAAATCTGTAGAGACGCTTCTAAAGCTGATGTTATAATTTGTATTGTTCTCTAACACTGACAAGAGCTGATCCCCCCCATGCCCCCCCCCCCCACCCCCACAAAAAAAAGAAGAGTACTTTAATTTTTTTTTTTTTTCTTTACATGAATATTTCAGGATGAAATTGCAAACAATAAGGGGTCTGTAACCTTCACGAACAGATGGACAAAATTCGAATATCCCGAGTGAAAGTACACTTTTAATCGGTGTTTTAAGGCGTATTCCCGAAAGGAATATTGACACAGAGTCCCGTGAACGATCCTTAGCTCGCAGCTCGCACCACTTTAAGGAGACAGACAGCTAGCGTAATACATCTCTTGATAGTCACAAGAGATCGGGAAAGTTATTCATTAATCGATATAACGATTATATGGGGGAGATATCGTACAAGGTAATTATACCGGCTTCCTGCAGAGACAATGGGACTTATGAGTAGTCAGACGTACACAATATGTTACTAAAGTAGCAAATTTATTCATAAAAAAAGATGAAAACAAATTGGCATTTTGTCTGGTATAAGGATGGGTCTCATGTATTCATCCCTTTCAAATATTAAAGGAATTGTTATCCGACAAACAGTGGTATTTAAGAACATTTCATAGCCTAATATGCGGGACAACTTCCAGTTATTGCTTTTCGGCCAATCCTGTCATCAATATGTTTCACAAATAGTTTTTTATGAGGAAAAGTTACCAAAATGAACCTTTTAAAGCCATGTTGGATGTTTACAAAAATTATTTGAATACTAATATGTATTTTTTACGTTTTACAGGTTACCAAAGTTTTATTATGTTTTCAAATACAGAAAGGGTGTTTAAAGTGACATGAGCTGCCATATTTCGGAATTTTTGTTTCAACTAAATGTTCCCTATGTTTGGCAGCTCATACCACTCTGACGTTATTGATGACTAACCGAAGAGTTAACATCGCCGCCAATGAACAAAGAATCACGACAATGTTCAAAAAGTCTTTTTGACAGTGATCCGAGATTTACTTTTTTTCATAAATTCATGTAAATACCATTATTTATGGTAAATAAACAAACAACACAAAGTGTAATGAACATCACTGTGGTACGAAATCGTTTTCTGATGACACAAGACCTGACGTCTGGAACATCCCTCTCTAGACACGAGTCTATAGCACAATGAAGGTAAAATATGTAGTTCACAGTGGTACGACATTGTTCTGGTGACATGGGACCTTCAATTGATGTCGTTGAAGATAAAATCAAAGCTTTTCCTATTGGTGCCAACACCAGCGGATAATTGGTAGACGAAATCAGTGCCAATTTAACACCAGACCTCTAGTTGTATAAATATCAGCAGGATTTGACAAGTAAGAGCTGAGACCGAGTTAAATTTGATTTGTCAAAGGGATTACTAGTTGCCTGACGCAAACAAAATTGATGATTTTAATTCGATAACACATGGCAGAGAATGAGCTGGTTTTTGTTCGTGGTTGCCAGAGTTTATTCCGTACCGGAATAAAACGTCACGTCAATCCCAGTGCCTTACTAATTTCCATAGTGACGATCACTGGAACAACGGAAAGAAATGGCACAGAGATAGAGAGAAAGCCCTTTCATATATTTATGGACACTAAAACACACGGGCACAGGGAAAAGGTCTATATCGACGTTGATCAATTGTCGGCGACGAAAGAATTTCCTCTCCCAATACTTCCAACACAATATGATCGTCTATAATTTCTAATAATAACCAAATATTGAAACAGAAAGTCCAAGATATAAAAAACTAACTGTATAACCAATAATAAGGATTAAGTTGTTAGTTAAAAGTGTTGATTCAGGAGTCAGGGAAAACACTTTTTGTATACATACTTTTTAAGAGCAATACTACGCACGAGTTTACATTCAATCTATCCGCGTGAACTGGTGCCATTGTCTTCAAAATCTAAATGTAATATAAGTTGAACTCATCAGCAATGACTTAAACAAATCGAATAAAACTATACGGTTAAAATTTGTTGTATGTCCCCAAATCTGCATTGCCTGGTATATATCAATCCATGCACTCTGTCAGTAAAAGTCAGATTCACGTTACATATACCTTTCCGTGTCTCGGTGGCTTAGTCGGAAAAGTGATAGTCTGAATCCGACCCGGATATTCAAGCGATGCGGCGTGGGTAGATTTATCAATCGAGCGGCATATGTGGAAAAGTTGCCAGGTACTCGCCGAAGGTGGAGGGTTTCCTAGTGACCAAGGGTCCGGCCTTCCTCTCTCCCCCACCCCCACTAAATCTATCAACATCGTCATGTAAGAGAAATAATTTTAAGTGCGGCGTTAAACGTCAATCGATCAATCATATACATTTCATTTCGCCTCGTGTTGTTGAGAACTGTTGATAAAGCTATCGTTCCAGTCGATTATAGTAGTTTCACTCCAATATTTTCGTTTTAAATATCATTCATCACACGTGACCGAGATCAAACTCTGTGCAATCATCCATTTTATTAAAAGATGTCTCAGATTTACATAACGGAAGTAACGTAATATTTGTAGACAGGAAATCAATAACGCTAATGAAGTCTCAGCAGATAACAATTACATGTTGTTTGTTCTCTGGGGCAAGGTTCCAATACAGCTGATCAAAAAGTGACATTTTACCGAGCAAAACATAACTGCTAATTATTCTTTCATCGAAATTTCGAAAGATTCTTGGGAATTCAGTCATCCTTTGGCAATTCCCAAACCAGTTCTTCATAAAGAATATGTCGACCATGGGTATATTTTAACCAGGCGTGTACATGTAACAACAGCGAGCTTTATAGAGGTTAAATTTACAGTCCGAGAAGTAAGCCTTTTAATTTAGCTTTTACGAGAATTATTACTTTTAATTGAGTGATTAAGGAATTCTGACAATTCAGGAGATCTTGTTGCCTGGATATACCGACTATGTTTTACTGGCCTAGTAATCCTTAATTTCGACCAATCAGTTTTCTACAAGCTAATAGTCACACGGTGAATAGAAGACCCACCATAATCCTTCTAACCTGAAGTACAAAACGTATGAGCGATTCAATCGTTTTAACGTGAAACTGATTTGGACGGGATCTTATCCATGGCGTACATTGGTGGGGTTTGTGGCGTAAATCAGACAAACGATAGGAGAAGGGGGAAGGTTAAGATGAGTTGTCGTGGGGTTAAATATCAACCCATTGATTCCCCGAGATCAGGAAGATCCAAGTAAGGATATCCGTTGGTATAATGTAAGGTACATGTATAGCCTTCGTGGCAACGTATACAGCGTCCATATTTCGTTTCGACCAGTCGTAAATTTACCTCGTGCATGACTCTTTCGACAACGGTCTCAGTATTTGAAAAGCCAAACATTAATAAGCAGCTTTATATCGTGAGAAACAAACCCAGAATCGCCAATTTGCCCTGGATTCGTTGAGATTTACATAACAGTTCCCAGACAGAAAATCAATATCGTCATTGAACAGGCAATGAAAAACAAATCAATCGAAGCCCTATTTTATTTACGCTTTACTTCAGAAACAAGTCAAAGCCGACACTTGCCAGCATGTGATTAGAGACTAAAAACTGTGATATTTGATCGCGTTAACGAAACTTTTGATATGAGTTAGCAAAAGGATAAAGGGGATAATGATGGATTACTAGACGAATAAATCCATCATTGCCCTATTTTGTTAACTCTATCCAAACGGTTAAGGCTTAAACCTTGAGAATCGTTTGATCATTTTATAGTGCAAACTTAATGGTTTTACTAGACTTCTACTTCTATTAGTATTTCCAATAATAGGGTTATCATAAAAAGTATTTGTGATTTCAAATATTGATTGATAGTTTGTATTCGGACTCCCAGCCTTACCAGGAGGAAAACATTAATGTCACACACAAATCAGTATTTATTTTCGATCAGAGGTGGTAATTTGTTCATTACATCATCACATTTGTCAACAATATGTTTGCATATCCAAACCAGATAAACTGAGATAACGCGTCGCAACAAAACAAGGTGCTCTTTTGGTTTGAATAAATAAACTGAGATAACGCGTCGCAACAAAACAAGGCGCTCTGCTGGTTTGAATAAATAAACTGAAATAACGCGTCGTAACAAAACTAGGTGCTCTGCAGGTTTTAATAAATAAACTGAAATAACGCGTCGTAGCAAAACTGGGTGCTTTCCAGGTTTTAATAAATAAACTGAAATAACGCGTCTTAACAAAACAAGGTGCTTTACAGGTTTGAATAAATAAACTGAAATAACGCGTCGTAACAAAACAAGGTGCTCTGCTGGTTTGAATAAATAAACTGAAATAACGCGTCGTAACAAAACAAGGTGCTTTACAGGTTTGAATAAATAAGCTGAAATAACGCGCTGTAACAAAACAAGGTGTTCTGCAGGTTTGAATAAATAAACTGAAATAAGGCGTCGTAACAAAACAAGGTGCTTTACAGGTTTGAATAAATAAACTGAAATAACGCGACGTAACAAAACAAGGTGCTTTACAGGTTTGAATAAATAAACTGAAATAACGCGTCGTAACAAAACAAGGTGCTTTACAGGTTTGAATAAATAAACTGAAATAACGCGACGTAACAAAACAAGGTGTTCTGCAGGTTTGAATAAATAAACTGAAATAACGCGTTGTAACAAAACTAGGTGCTCTGCAGGTTTTAATAAATAAACTGAAATAGCGCGTCGTAACAAAACAGGGTGCTCTGCAGGTTTGAATATATAAACTAAAATAACACGTGGTAACAAAACAAGGTGCTTTGCAGGTTTGAATAAATCAACTGAAATAACGCGTTGTAACAAAACTAGGTCCTCTGCAGGTTTTAATAAATAAACTGAAATAGCGCGTCGTAACAAAACAGGGTGCTCTGCAGGTTTGAATATATAAACTAAAATAACGCGTGGTAACAAAACAAGGTGCTTTGCAGGTTTGAATAAATCAACTGAAATAACGCGTTGTAACAAAACAAGGTGCTCTGCAGGTTTGAATATATGAACTGAAATAACGCTTCGTAACAAAACAAGGAGCTTTGCTGGTTTGAATAAATAATTTGAAATAACGCTTCGTAACAAAACAAGGTGCTCTGCAGGTTTTCATGAGCCTATTCCTCAACCTCTCTGTAGATTCCAGTAACGTAAACATTGTGGCTACAAAAAACAATCTGTCCTCCCATAAACAACAATAGGATGAATACACAGCAATTATACACAGCAATTAGAAACCCATTGACATAAGTCATTGGTTCCAATGAACATTTTATTGTGAGACTTTAAATTCCTGTAATGTAAATATTGATTCCTGTAGCGTACATATGGACATTTATGCTACGAAAATCAATTTCTGATGCTCTATGCACAATAAAAACCTAACTTAGAAACCTATGTACCCATTATGATTGTAATAAGGTGAAGAATTACATATGGATAACAACTTCTTGGTTTATTTGGGTTTTGTTGTAATTTTTTAAATACATGGTTTCAATGGACCTTTTTATGGCCAGTCCTAGATTGCTGTAATGTAGATATTTATGCTGCAAAGTTCTATTTCTGACGTCTCATACAAAGTAATTCCTTATCTATTGACACATGTCATTGACTTCAACCGGCAAGTCCGTAGATCTGATTTCAATGAACATTTTATGCCGAGTCCCTAAATTTCTGTAAGGTAAACATTGGTGCTGCAACATTTAATTCCTGACGACCTATACAGAGCAATATTTAATTTAGAAACCGATTGTATATAACCGAGTCCGGAGATTGCTGCAACGTGCATATTTAAACTGCAGAGATAAATTAACTTCTTTGAGTGGCATTTAGAAGTTGGTGGTATAACAAATCAACGAGTTACTTATGGATAACAACTTCTTAATTTATTTCTGGTGACGTTTCGATGTCGATCCTAACATCCTTATCAAACCTGTGACAAGCAACAGTGGGTTAACCTTATATAGACGACGATGCATGAATAACATTAGTAAACAGCTGATTGGATAACAATAAATTCCCGACGTCCTATACACGGCAATACTTAAACCATTGACACACTGTATGTCATTAACTTCAATGGGTATTTTATGGCGAGTCCGTAGATTCCCGTATCGTAAACATTTATGCTGCAGAGATAAATTTCAGACGTATATACACACCAATACTTAGCTTAGAAACGCATTGACATTTGCCATTGATTTCAATTGGCATTTTATTAGAGATTTTATTTTTTAACACTATAACACAAGGGCACAGGGAAAATCTTCTTGTCTAAAATAACCACGGAGACAAGTTTTCTTACATTAGTGCTTCAAAAATCAATTGTTGATATGCTATATACAGCAATACCTTACTAATTGAAACCCAATGACATATGTCATTGATTTCAATGGACATTAAATGACAAGTGCGTTTGGGTTTCCCACAGTTTGACGTTATGGATGAAGAGACCTTTTAATTCCACCTATCTGGATTGCGTGCTGTTTGTCAATCCCAGCTCGCTATCAGAAAAAAGCCAGCAAGAGGTATTGCCATACGACCGTCGTTAAGCAAGTATCCCATTGATCAATCAAGCAAAAACATCCTGCCATCTACAGATAAATGGATACCGTTTCCAAAGTCATCGTCGTTGTCTTCTTATAAAGCTGACTTGATTTTGTTTTGTTCAGAACACACTTTCCTAATTTCAAGTTATTTATGTATTTATTTAACAGAAACAAATTTAGAGCCTCTGTTTGTGGAAAAAAATATTGATTTCATTTTCTGTAAACACTGAAAAAAGAAAGAGTTAAATCACAGGATGAAATGGAAATAAGGTGCACCATCATGGTCTGACAATAACAATCCACGGACAATATACCATTTGCCGGTTTTTTTCACGCAACAATGACGTAACGTTGTGGCACTAATCTTAGATGGGATAAGCCCAGCTTAGACGTCTTCATGGAATATTTTTTCATTGTTTGATTCGTTCAGACATAAATATGGACAATGTTGGAATTCAACTTTTGTTAATTTGTCCATTAGATTGTGTATCTGTCACGTTTGACTCGCAATAGCAATGTGCTGGGAAATCAGTGTGGCAAACAAGGAATTGATTTGTTGACATACCATTTATGAAAATGTTAAACTTTGACTCGTGTAATACTTTCTCTTTTGGCTCAAAAGGAACACTAAAGTCGTTCACATGAAGACGAATCAGTTAGGTGACAGATACCCATGGTCTCCTGGAATTCAACAAGTGTGACGACATTTATATCGCAATTGACGTGTGTGTGTGTGTGTATGCCATGATCAAGTATATCTACATTTATATTTCTGGCTCACTTCGTGACATCTTTAATCTGATATTACTCCCAATAAAAATAAACAAATTTATAGTATAACCGTTGTCTCAAACAGCTTTGGGATATTAAGGCTGTAAACTGTGTAGGGAAAATGATAGATTGCTGCTTAACGTGGCATGAGCTGCCAAAATTCACACTTTTTTTTAACAATTTCTGATCTTCACGACAGCAAGAGGCTTTGAAAGCCATCGAAAAACTAAATGATTGGCGTTCGAATGAGGAAAATCCATACAGCGTTTGGCCTGTGCGAATCGAAAACGTGTTCGAAAAGTAAACACAATTTAAATAACCGGGACGACCATGCATTCATTCTAAGCCAAAGTTAGTTCAAAACAATCCTTTTTCGTACATTTTCGAGACTAGAAGCACTGAAAAGCTTCTGAATTATACGTTTTGAGAAAAATAGCCAATAATTTTAACGTCAAAATATCAATATTTTGGCAGCTCATGCCACTTTAACGGGACATTCAAGATTATTTAACTTACGGCGGAGTTGCCAGGTTACGTAGGAAATCAAAGTCTTTGGACATATGCATCGTAACAGTTACGCATGGAAATTTGAACCCACGATCTGTCGATGGAAGCCTTACGTCGTCTTTAGAAGCATTGTCTTGGAGTCATTCGGACCATTTAACAGTACAGGTACCGTTTGAACTATAGATAAAAATGGTTGTTTCTATATGGATTTGCTACACATTTATTACGATTTTATAGTTCCGTATTGATCTGTTTCAACCAAGAAATGCAAGTGTCAAAAAGGGCCACTTTTCGCTCATATCAGCATGGACTGCCTCCTCCCCCCCCCTCCCCGACAATGTAAGATTCTGAAGTTCATTTAAAAATAAATGATTGGCGTAAGAAAAATCTGTTGAGACGCTACTAAAGCCGATGCTATAATTTGTATTGTTCTCTAAAACTGAAAAGAGCTGATCCCCCCCCTGCCCCCCCCCCCCCCCCCCCCACATAAAAAGAAGAGTACTTCAAGTTTTTTTTTTTCTTTACATGAATATTTCAGGATGAAATTGCAAACAATAAGGGGTCTGTAACCTTCACGAACAGATGGACAAAATTAGAATATCCCGAGTCCATGTACAAATTTATGTCTTGTAACATTTGATCGGTGTTTTAACACGTATTCCCGAAAGGAATATTGGCAGAGAGTCCCGTGAACGATCCTCAGCTCGCAGCTCGCACCACTTTAAGGAGACAGACAGCTTGATAATCACAAGAGATCGGGAAAGTTATTCATTAATCGATATAACGATTATATGGGGGAGATATCATACAGGGTAATTACACTGGCTTCCTGCAGAGACAATGGGACTTATGAGTAGTCAGACGTACACAATATACTACTAAAGTAGCAAATTTATTCATCATAAAGATGAAAACATAATTAGGAATTTTTGTTTCAACTAAATATTCCCTATGTTAGTCAGCTCATACCACTCTGAGGTTATTGATGACTAACCGACGAGTTAACATCGCCGCCAATGAACCAAGAATCACGACAATGTTCAAAAAGTCTTTTTGACAGTGATCCGACATTTACTTTTTTGTGTTTTTTTTTTGTTGTTATCATAATTACATGTGAACACCTTATTTATGGTAAATAAACAAGCAGCACAAAGTGTAATGAACACCACTGTGGTACGACATCGCTATCTGATGACACGACGCCTGGAACATCACATTTCTTGACACGAGTCTTTAGCAGAGTGTAGATAGACGATGAAGTAGCCTGTGGTATGACATCGTTTTCCGATGACATGGGACCTTCAATTGATGTCGTTGAAGATGAAATCAAAGCTTTTCATTTTGGTGCCAACGCCAGTGGATAATTGGTAGACGAATTCAGTGCCAATTTAACATCAGACCTCTAGTTGTATAAATATCAGCAGGATTTGACAAGTGAGAGCAGAGACCGAGTTAAATTTGATTTGTCCAGGGGGATAACCAGTTGTCTGACGCAAACAAAATTGAAGATTTTAATTGAATAACGTATGACAGAGAATGAGCTGGTTTTTGTTCGTGGTTGCCAGAGTTTATTCCGTACCGGAATAAAACGTCACGTCAATCCCAGTGCCTTACTAACTTCCAAAGAGACGATCACTGGAACAACGGAAATAAATGGCAGAGAGATAGAGAGAAAGCCCTTTCATATATTTATATAGAGTGACAGACCAGACCAGATGCTATATCAACGTTGATAAATTGTCGGCGGAGAAAGAATTTCCTCTCCCAATACTTCCAACACAATATGATCGTATATTTTTTTTTACAATAACCAAATATTGAAACAGAAAGTCCAAGATATAAAAAAAACTAACCGTATAACCAATAATAATGATTAAGTTGTTAGTTAAAACTGTTGATTCAGGAGTCAGGGAAAACACTTTTGTATACATAATATATACATATATATTCTAAACTTTTTAGAATAATACTACGCACGAGTTTACATTCAAACTATCCGCGTGAACTGGTGCCATTGTCTTCAAAATCTAAATGTAATATAAATTGAACTCAACAATGACTTAAACAAATCGAATAAAACTATACGGTTAAAATTTGTTGTATTTCCCCAAATCTGCATTGCCTGGTATGTATCAATCCATGCACTCTGTCAGTAAAAGTCAGATTCACGTTGCATATACCTTTCCGTGTCTCGGTGGCTCAGTCGGAAAAGTGATAATCTGAATCCGATCCAGATATTCAAGCGATGCGGCGCGGGTAGATTTATCAATCGAGCGGCATTTGTGGAAAAGTTGCCAGGTACTCGCCGAAGGTGGAGGGTTTCCTAGTGGCAAAGGGTCCGGTCTTCCTCTCTCCCCTACCCCCACTAAATCTATCAACATAGTCATGTAAGAGAAATAATTTTAAGTGCGGCGTTATACGTCAATCAATCAATCAATCATTTACATTTCATTTCGCCTCGTTTTGGTGAGAACTGTTGATAAAGCTATCGTTCCAGTCGACTATAGTAGTTTCTCTCAAATATTTTCGTTTTAAATATCATTCATCACACGTGACCGAGATCAAACTCTGTGCAATCATCCATTTTATTAAAAGATGTCTCAGATTTACATAACGGAAGTAACGTAATATTTGTAGACAGGAAATCAATAACGCTAATGAAGTCTCAGCAGATAACAATTACATGTTGTTTGTTCTGTGGGGCAAGGTTCCAGTACAGCTGATCAAAAAGTGACATTTTACCGAGCAAAACATAACTGCTAATTATTCTTTCATCGAAATTTCGAAAGATTCTTGGGAATTCGGCCATCCTTTGGCAATTCTCAAACCAGTTCTTTATGAAGAATATGTCGACCATGGGTATATTTTAACCAGGTGTGTACATGTAACAACAGCAAGCTTTATAGAGGTTAAATTTATAGTCCGAAAAGTTAGTTTTAATTTAGCTTGTACGAGAATTATTACTTTTAATTGAGCGATTAAGGAATAGTGACATTTCAGGAAATCTTGTTGTCTGGATATGTCAATTATGTTTTACTAGCCTAGTAATCCTAAATTTCGATCAATCAGTTTTCTACGTGAAACTCATTTGGACGGGATCTTATCCATGGCATACATTGGTGGGATTTGTGGTGTAAATCAGACAAACGATAGGAGGAGAAAAGGGAAGGTTAAGATGAATTGTCGTGGGGTTAAATATCAACCCATTGATTCCCCGAGATCAGGAAGATCCAAGTAAGGATATCCGTTGGTATAATGTAAGGTACATGTATAGCCTTCGTGGCAACGTATACAGCGTCCATATTTCGTTTCGACCAGTCGTAAATTTACCTCGTGCATGACTCTTTCGACAACGGTCTCAGTATTTGAAAAGCCAAAGAAACATTAATAAGCAGCTTTATATCGTGAGAAACAAACCCAGAATCGTCAATTTGCCCTGGATTCGTTGAGGTTTACATAACAGTTCCTAGACAGAAAATCAATATCGTCATTGAACAGGCAATGAAAAACAAATCAATCGAAGCCCTATTTTATTTACGCTTTACTTCAGAAACGAGTCAAAGCCGACACTTGCCAGCATGTAATTAGAGACTAAAAACTGTGATATTTGATCGCGTTAACGAAACTTTTGATATGAGTTAGCAAAATGATAAAAGGGATAATGATGGATTACTAGACGAATACATCCATCACTGCCCTATTTTGTTAAACTGTATGCACATGGTTAAGGCTTAAGCCGTGAGAATCGTTTGATCATTTTATAGTACAAACTTAATGGTTTTACTAGATTTCTATTAGTATTTCCCAATAATAGGGTTATCATAAAAAGTATTTGTGATTTCAAATATTGGTGGATAGTTCGTATTCGAACTCCCAGCCTTACCAGGAGGAAAACATTAACATCACACACAAATCAGTATTTATTTTCGATCAGAGGTGGTAATTTGTTCATTACTTCATCACATTTGTCAACAATATGTTTGCATATCCAGACCAGATAAACTGAGATAACGCGTCGTAACAAAACAAGGTGCTTTACAGGTTTGAATAAATAAACTGAAATAACGCGTCGTAACAAAACAAGGTGCTTTACAGGTTTGAATAAATAAACTGAAATAACGCGACGTCACAAAACAAGGTGTTCTGCAGGTTTGAATAAATAAACTGAAATAACGCGTTGTAACAAAACTAGGTGCTCTGCAGGTTTTAATAAATAAACTGAAATAACGCGTCGTAACAAAACAGGGTGCTCTGCAGGTTTGAATATATAAACTAAAATAACGCGTGGTAACAAAACAAGGTGCTTTGCAGGTTTGAATAAATCAACTGAAATAACGCGTTGTAACAAAACAAGGTGCTCTGCAGGTTTAAATAAATAAACTGAAATAACGCGTCGTAACAAAAGAGGGTGCTCTGCAGGTTTGAATATATAAACTGAAATAACGCTTCGTAACAAAACAAGGAGCTTTGCTGGTTTGAATAAATAAACTGAAATAACGCTTCGTAACAAAACAAGGTGCTTTGCAGGTTTGAACAAATAGACCGAAATAACGCGTTGTAACAAAACAAGGTGCTCTGCAAGTTTTAATGAGCATATTCCTCAACCTCTCTGTATATTCTAGAAGCGTAGACATTTATGTTGCAAAGATCAATTTCTGACGTCCTATACACAGCAATATTTAACCCATTGACGCATTTCATTGACTTCAATGGGCAAGTCCATAGATTACTGTAATGAAAACATTGGTGTTGCAAAAATCTAGCCTTGTTTTCAATGGGTACTTTGTGGAGAGTTCGTAGATTCCTGTGACGTAAACATTGGTGCTACAAAAATCAATTTCTGCCATTCTGTACACAGCAATACATAACTTAGAAACCCATTGACATATGTCATTGGTTTCATTTTATGGTGAGACTTTAAATTCCTGTAATGTGAACATCGATTCCTGTAGCGTACATATAAACAGTTATGCTACGAAAATCAATTTCTGACGTCCTATGCAAAAAAAAAACATAACTTAGAAACCTATTATCCATTATGATTATGAAGACGTTTCGATGTAGTTCTTACATGGTTTCAATGGACCTTTTAAAGCAAGTTCCTAGATTCCTGTGGTGTAGACATTTATGCTGCAAAGTTCTATTTTTGACGTCTCATACACAGTAATACTTAATCCATTGACACGCGGCATTGACTTCAGTCGGCAAGTCCGAAGATTAGAGAAATGTAAACATTGGTGCCACAAAAAATCAATTTCTGAGGTCCTATACACAACAATGCCTAACTTAGAAACCCATAATATTTCATTGATTTCAATGAACATTTTATGCCGAGTCCCTAAATTTCTGTAAGGTAAACACTGTTGCTGCAAAATTTAATTCCTGACGACCTATATAGAGCAATATTTAATTTAGAAACCGATTGTATATAACCGAGTCCGGAGATTGCTGTAACGTAAATATTTAAACTGCAGAGATAAATTCCCGACGTCCTATACACGGCAATACTTACACCATTGACACATTGTATGTTGTTGACTTCAATGGGTATTTTATGGCGAGTCCGTAGATTCCCGTATCGTAAACATTTATGCTGATAAATTTCAGACGTATATACACAGCAATACTTAGCTTAGAAACGCATTGACATTTGCCATTGATTTCAATTGGCATTTGATTAGAGATTTTATTTTTAAACACTATAACACAAGGGCACAGGGAAAATCTTCTTGTCTAAAATAACGATATGCTATATACAGCAATACCTTACTAATTGAAACCCAATGACCTATATCACTGATTTCAATGGACATTAAATGACAAGTGCGTTTGGGGTTCCCACAGTTTGACGTTATGGATGAAGAGACCTCTTAATTCCCCCTATCTGGATTGCGTGTTGTTTGTCAATCCCAGCTCGCCATCAGAAAAAAGCCAGCAAACGGTATTACCATACGACCGTCGTTAACCTAATACCCCATTGATCCATCAAGCAAAAACATCCTGCCATCTACAGATAAATGGATACCGTTTCCAAAGTCATCGTCGTTGTTAGCCGAGAAATCTAGGGTCTGCTGATTTTTTTTACCGTATTCGTCATAGGGGGTGATTCACATTACCAGCCAAATGTATATAAAATAAGTCGCCCTCTAGAACGAAAATTCGGGCTACGTCGTTGTCTTCTTGATTTTGTTTTGCTCAGAACACACTTTCATTCCAATCTTATGGCGACTCTCTACATACCGGGATTACCCCTAAGGCGCAAATATCGATGAAGTTAGACGATTCGTTGTATTTGAGAAGAAACGATTAATTAAGGTAGGGCGGGGGCGTCGTCGAATTATATTGCCTCCGGTCCCATTTGCCCCTCAAGCCAGATGTTTGAGTCAGAAGCGCAAGAAAAGGATGTTAATTGCGTATATTGGTCACAATCGATGACAAGATAATTTGAAACTACGGTATGACTGATCTTTTTATACATGAGATTGGCCGTACATGTAATCTTATCCATGTGGTAGATTTGTGTGATTTGGAAACAAACATCATCCCATTCTCTGATGACAGGAAGGATGCGTGTAGCATGACACTCAACGGAATCGAAGACAGTAAGCCATATCACCAGGCTTTGTTAGGGGCAAATAGGCGAGCACGATTGGAGGAGAGTGAAATCAATTTTCATATACATCTTTAACGAAGGAGTGATAGACAACAATTGACAGAAAATCTCAAGGCTTTTCTCAGGCAACCATTTTAAGACCACCACATATTTAGTATCTGTTGGAGGTCAAAAAACTTATCGGCTAGTGATCTTTCGAAGATCTTGTCCTTATGTTGATGAGGAAGAAATTCTATTAAAAATTCGTGTTTTGACGATATATTGTTAAGACCGGCATTAGAATACCTGAAAGTATGACATGACTGATATTTTATATTTATGATCACTAAAACACACGGGCACAGAGAAAATCTTGTTGTCTAAAATAACCATGGAGACAAGTTTCTAATTGTGTTAAAAAGAGGTATATCATTTAGACCTTTATACCCCATAAATTGTTGTAACAAACCAAACCTATGATATTTCATTAGGTTGACGACTGACAGGAGCTTAGCCTTGGTTAGTAGAATTTTCTGGAATCCTTTTGTAACATGTTGACAATGGTTACGCATCTTAACTATGGCAAGAACATCGGTAGACTGAGATTGAGATTACGTGAGATTGACACTGAATGTTATCTTATCCGTGGCGTACATTGATGTGATTTGTGGAGTAAAGCAGACAGGAGACGGGGAGATTGCCCAGACATCAAACATCATCCCATTCTGTAATAACGGGAAGGTCGCGTGTAACAACGTAATCAACCGAATCGTAGACAACAACCAATATTCTAAAACCATTTCGTCAGCTAGACCTTCGAAAGGGCCCACAAGCAAGCATAATTAGCTGACAAAAAAATTAACTCGTTCAAACGACTTACTAACTTGTTCAAACGACTTACTAACTCCTTCAAGCGACTTACTAACTCGTTCAAGCGACTTACTAACTCGTTCAAGCGACTTACTTACTCGTTCAAGCGACTTACTAACTCGTTCAAGCGACTTACTAACTCGTTCGAGCGCCTTACTAGCTCGTTCAAGCGACTTACTATCTCTTTCAACCGATTTATTAACCCGTTGAGATAAATAGTTTCTAGCCTTGGGTTTTGCCAGACGTGTCTCAAACATTGACTGCTGACGAACGGGGTCGTTTCGTGACTAGCGAAAACACCCACCCATTTTCAATAATAGCAAATTGCTTTTTATGGCAACAAATACCATTCAATTCCTGATTCTTGCTACAAAACTCAGTATCAGAACCTCAAGCCATCAATTTTATTGAAGCATCGTTCAGACTTAAACAGCAGCTCACAAATGATTACTAAAGACGGGGAATCAATATCGCTAACGAAGCGACAAGCAACAACTAGAATAGAGTGTACAGCCCTACACTTTGCTGCAGTAATAATGACCAAACAGCAGCCTGTCATCTGTATGTAATTAGAGACATGATCTCACTAATATTTAACTGTCCTCATGAAACTGAAATAGTTAGTTCTTATTAACATTTACTCCTGTACAAAGATATTCTATATATTGTACCAAGACATCACAGTTTTCTTAATCGCTTAAGGTAATAATTACTCAGATGTTTTCATTCGATCATTTGTGTTAATTTGTTCATCAGGTTTGTGTACTTTTCAGTAATCGTCTGAACACGTAGAATCCTGCGTGTTTTTTTTTTTTCTCGTCACAGTTTGACTTTACGGGTGAGGATAACTAGCTAATGCTATTTTTCTAGCCCCGATAACGTCTCGTCTATCAATCCCAGCTGTCCCTCAGTACGCGTCAACAGAAAGAAAAGACATGGAACAATCTCTGCATACGTCAAGGAATGGCCTTTCTTATCACATCTACAGCATCTAGAGCTATCACGAATTGTAACGTCACTTTTATGCTTTTCCGTTGAGATAATATTTTTTCATGTTCAAAATTGGTAACATATTTGAAAGAAATCAGTTCCAGTTTAAGATTATCACCCACAAAGCAACTCAGTAACATTACACTAAAGAAAAACGGATGGGCTGAGAGAAAGTTTTAATTCAGACACCTCAGGCCATTTATGTAAAGCTTCTGAAATTTAGATTTTAGTGACATGAGCTGCCAAAAATGTTGATATTTGGACATTAAAACAGAATATTGAAATTATTGGCTATTTTTCTCAAGAAGTTTAATTCAGAAGCTTTTTAGTGCTTCTGATCTCGAAAATGTACAATAAAGTATTGTTTTGAACTAATTTTGGCTTAGAATGAATGGTTATTTAAATTTTGTTTACTTTTCGAACACGTTTTCGGTTCGTACACACCACATACTATATGGATTTTCCTCATTTCAACGCCAATCATTTAGTTTTTCAATAGCCTCCAAAGCCTCTGACTGTCGCGACGATCAGAAATTATGAAAAAAATGTGAATTTTGGCAGCTCATGCCACTTTAAGCTCCTGGGCCTAGTTTCACAAAGCGATCTTAGCTAAGTGTGATCTTAACGACCATGGCAACCAATGCTAAAGGTAAACGTTGCCATTGGTAATTAAGATCACCTTAAGCTAAGATCGCTTTGTGAAACTGGGCCCTGAATTTTAGATTAAAGACATATCTTAACATGGGTTTTCTCGTACAATCTAACCAAACACAGCTAACCATTTTTCATGGCTGACTCTAGGATATCAGGCTTGTGTGTGTGTCGAGATCCATGGGAAGTTATTCATATACATGTATCGATGTAACGATTATACATAAAGGAGATATTATACAAGGTTATTGCAACAGCCCACAGCGGAGACCAGGTTAATTGTGAACTGATAGACACTCCTAATAAGTTACCAAAAATACAGCATGTATACTCATCTGGAAATCGAAATTGCAATGGTGTATTTTGTGTTATTAGCAATTACAGAAAAAAATCTCACGTATTTATTCCTTCATACTTGGAATTTTCTTTTTAGCGACGAGATTTTTTATTCAAAGCCAATACTATGATATTTAAAATATGGCGTTTCAAACGTAAACATTTCCTTAGTGTTCAGCAGCCGTTTTACAAAGTCATTTATAACATGCCATTTCCATAACAGCTATAGTTGTGTCAACACATTAAAAGGAAAAACCCGAGAACGTAACATGTACATGTTTGGGAGTTGTTTATATTGTCTTTGTCGTGTTTTTTTTAAATAGATACGTGATCTAAGGCGTTAAGAAATGTGTAACAGTGTCGTTGATAACAAACTTGAAAAAACGCCAGACCCTTTGTTTAAAACTGGGTCTAAAGTCAACAGCTTTTGGTTAGAAGCTATTACTGGCGATTTACTCACTCTTGTTTGTTATAGTCTGGGCGTTTGGAAGTACTGTATCTCGATTGGCATTATCTGGAAAGTGAAAAGAGATCCATTTAATAATTGTTTTTTTTTTTCATTTTAAACTTTGCAGGAATTGTAAATTTTCAAGTGTGGAAAACGAATTCTAATTGTTTTGTTTTTTCATTTTAAACTTTGCAGGAATTGTAAATTTTCAAGTGTGGAAAACGAATATGTAACCGAGTCAATAGTATTGATGCTTTTAGTCTTCGTGGGACGGTCTTGACACGCAATTCATTCGAAGAACGAATTGTAGAATTTAAAAAACATTAAACCCAAAAAGCTGATATTTCATGGATCATCCGTAGTATTGATGTTAGCTGTATTCACTTAGAGCTTGGTGGGTCTATCCAAATTACTATGTAGGTTCCTATGTCAATATGCAGATCTGTGAGCATATTGCATGCGGATGAACTTCAAAATAGTTTATCGAAATAATTGTTTCTTTGGATATTTTAAAGCATCACAATCAGCCAAAATACGAATTTTCCGACGAATTTCGATTGTCACAATCATTTGAGCACTTTCGAAAAATATAAGCAATGTACACTGTGTCTGTTGCAAGTGGGAACCCAGCATACGTTTTAACATGCCTTCAACCTACGTCCATAAAAGTCAATTATAAAAGTCAAACACGTTGGGCTGGGCGACGACGTAAAGGTCTTGGAAAAGACAGCATTTTTTTGTCACATCATTTCGAGTCTATCTATCGTGATTACTTAACATTTAGCCTTCTTATATTCCTTAGTTATAATCGATTTAGTACCTACCTTTAAACTTATTCGAGAGATATGAGCTACATTTATTTGAGATCGTGATACCGGGCGACCAGTTCTGTAATTGACTGTCTGGCTTGCCAAATTACAGGCGGCCTATCTGTAAAGCCCGGTATACACTGAGAGTTTTGGTGCGACCCGACCCGACCCGACTGGAAAATCGCGTCGCGTCGCAGAGAAAAAGCGTAGTGTATACCAGTCCACGACGCCAATCGGTGTCAGTCGGCTTCAGTTGCGTCGGGTCGGAAGTGATCTGGACGTGCCAGATATTTTGTTAAGAATCGGGTTGAGTCGGGTCTGGTCAGACAGTGTATCCACTCTTGCGACGATCGTCGTAGAGAGTCTGAATCCGTAGGCCAATCAGAAACTTTACTACAGTCACGTGACGTCAAACAAGCGTCTTTTTTCTACCTTTTCTGCTAGAGAGTTCCGAATGTCATGTTTCCCAATGACTTTATTTGTGTGCAGTGTATACCGGTCTACGACGCGACGCAACTCAATCCGACTGAACCCGACTCGAGTCGGGTACAGTCGCGTCGGGTCGGGTCGCAGCAAAACTCTCAGTGTATACCGGGCTTTAAGGTTTATCGGTCGCCGTACATGGAAGAATTACCAGGTACTCGCCGAAGGTCGGGGGTTTCCTCAGGGCAATGAATCCGGTCTCCTCCCCCACTAAACTTGGCAACGCCGCCATATTAGGGAAATAATAATAATCAATTTAAAGGTTTATATCCTATTAAATCTTGTGAACTTTTGTTCATGATCGTCGAATGCATTTCACTTACCGAGTAAAACGCAAACGTTACGATTCATCAACTTTCAAGCCATTTGTATTTGGTGCTCTACGATGGTTTGGTAAAAGTTTCGTTTAATTGGTTGAGTCATAGTTTGTTTGACTGATCATTTTATTTGGCTGAAGGATTTATTTCGTGAATCCAACTAAGCCAAACTGGTCAGTTAAGTAGTAAATTATCCATTTTGCTTACCGGTATGGAATGTTAGCCCTAAGGTCAAATGTCAAGGACATTGAGATAAGGTGAGACACCATTGCCATTTGACAGCAATTCTAATAAATTGCATTTGGAAGCAATTGAAAGGAGTTCTCCAGGTCAAACGGGCTGTAAGTGTATGTCAGAACAGATGAAGGACACTTATTTATCGGAAACGTTTGACTAACAAAACTAATTAAAGACGTTCATTTCCAACTTTTTTTTCCTTTGATATATGTCAAAATTTCGCAACATACACTATATTCCTAGATTTATTGGACTTTACATATGGAAACTATCATAAAATTTAGTTCATTCAGCCTACACACAATGCTGTCTTACGTGTATATCTGTCTTAGTTGGATACATATTATTGTGACATCTGAATTAATCTTAGTCAAGTTTTTTTAATTACCTAAAATCACATCAGCGCGTCGTTTATCATCGAACTTTCCATCATTAAAATGGACTGAACCCCATAACAAATTTAGAAAAATTTTAAAGGTTGAAAGAGTCTCCGTGAACCTTAAATTTTAATATGGTTTTATGCCTCATGTCGTAATCCCATTCAAACCAAAAAAACATTAAATATTTCTTAGTGGATTTTCCACTCGATCGTCGTGTATGAAAGATTTGCTAGGGGCACCACCGCCGAAAAAGTTAAATAATCTTGAGTGCGACGTAATACGTCAATCATCAATCAATCTTATCTCATGAAGACGCCACTGGATGTGTAATCTAGGATAGATAAAGGACATTCATCCATTGCTGATGTTCAAGCGATTTACCTACATGTAAGAGAAACACTTTTGCAGTTTCAAACTGTTGGCACCTATACTGTTCACTAAAGTGGTTTGATCCTCTGACACAATTATTGAACCAATAAAAAATGCCAAGGTATTTTTATCCGCTTCTTTAGCATACTTCAGCATTTATTCATCCTTTGGGCAATGATGTGTTATCTATATCGAAGTTCGTTGTATTGAAAGTGGCATCTGATTTATTCCTTTGGTAAATTCTTCCGATTGCCGACTTTCAGCTCGACAGCTGCTCTAAAACTCGAAGAATAACGTCGACAACCTATTTCTATAGGTCTCGGGTCGTCTCCTTGATCTTTACGGTTTTAGACATCCGGTCTCATGGAAATGTCCTGGCCAAATGTTCGTCTCGTTAGAAATAACGTGCTTGGGAATCCTTTTGGGTAATAACCTCTCGTTATCTGGTTCTCAGCTAAATTTGCTCTTCTACTAAATGTCTTACGGAAATGACTTCTCTAAATGCAAAGAAAGGGTTTTGGAATAGGAGAAAATCAATCAATAAACACGCTGAGAATCATGGCGCTGACTATCAGTGGTTCTCCAAAATCGATGATTTTATTTTCGTATTGCTGTTTTTCACCTGTCAACGTCCGTATCGATTTTATCGATGCATTTCAACATTTTTAACCGAAAACATCTAGGAATGATGAAGTTTTTGTGTTTTTTTTTTCGGCTATTGCGTGTAAAAATTCATTCGGGTGGTTAACAACCGTTCTTGTGACATTCCAATTGATGCATTTGATTGGTTGACGTACACATCGTATTGACCAATTAACAGCATACCTTTTAATCTCATTCTACAAGTCTGTACGACAATACTCACAGAACACCTTTTAGTGTTCGTTTTAAATATCTAGTTACATCTGTAGGTTTAGAAATCTGCAATATTCAACCAAATATTATCTCTCCTTTTCCACCATGGAACATTATATTTACCTTCATATCAACCCAGTTAGAACACATGCTAAAGAAATCTGACCATGTAAACCTTCTTTACTCGCTTTCAAATGACCAAATTGTCTCTAATTGGTCTAATTATTTAAAGATTTATACAGACGCTTCCTTTTCTCCTGATAGTAATCGTTCAGGAATAGGTTTCTGCATCCCAGAGTTCCACCTCTCTGTATCAAAAAGGCTCTCAGATTGTGTTTCTGTTTTTCGTGGAGAGTTGATGGCAATTTATTTGGCCTTGGATTGGATTCATGATGTCAAACCACATAAAACTGTAATCTTCTCTGATTCACTTAGCTCTCTTAAAGCTATTAAAAACTATTCATTTGCTAAATCGTCTCCATTATTGATAGAGATACTGCTATGTGTAACCAAGCTATCTTACCTTGGACTAGAGGTATGTTTTGATTGGATCCCGGGCCATAGTAATATACAGGGGAATGAAACAGCAGACAAACTGGCTAAAAGTGCCACTTGTTTGGATAATGTGTCTTGTCCTATTGGCCTTACGGTAGAGGAAATAATAACAAGTTGCAGAAAATATTTCTCGAATATTTGGCAACACAAGTGGGACTCATCAAACAAAGGTCGTTTCTTTTATCAGTTCCAGCAAAGTATACAATTTAATGAGGTCCTTTTTACCTCTCGAAAGGATGAAGTTTACTTCCATTGGTTATTATCAGGTCATATTCCTCTTAATTCTGTCAGTCATAAATATTTTAATAAATCCGTCGAGTTTGTGACAACTGTTTGGTTATGGAGACCCTTGAACATTTTATTCTTACTTGTTCAAAATACAGACGACAGCGTGCTCTTTTATTTTGTAAACTAACTGCCCTTGGAATACAAGTTCTAGACTTGCAAAATATCATGAACCCTCCAGTACAAATAAGACCTAAAGTGTTCATGGCTCTTGTAACATTTATTGGGAGAACACATCGTTTTCATTAAATTATATGTGTATATATGGGTGTATAAATATTTTTGCTTGCCCAGGCAAATGTATGGGTGTATATATGTATATATATTTCTTTCACCATTCTTTAACTCAAGTCAATTTGCCTGATTAATCCTTCAACTAAACACTAACTGTACATTGTAAGGTATAACAAGACAGCTCAATGATAAGCTCTGGTGTGATTAGTTCCTTTGGAACTGTATACACCATTAAAACTAAACAACCAACCAACCAACTGTACGACAAATCGCACAGTGAAAACGGGCCTTAGTGAATATATGTGTTTTGGGGCGACAGAATTGAGCTGTTCTTTGTTATGATAAATTTTGACAAAATCTATAACCACAGTGCTGTGGAAGCTTATTGTGTGGTTAGCTCAAATTTATGAAAATTACTGACGTCTAAATACATGGAAATCTTCTCGTTTTACATTCAATTCTAATTTAATTGGACATTTTGGTTGACGGGAATAATTACAAGCTTACCAAAATTGTCTTTTTTAAAAGTTACGTGCTTAGAAATGGAATTTTGATAATATGTTCGCTTATAAAAATATACATTTTATACATATTTTACAAAATCTGGTTAAAATCACAGATTATGGGTACTTTTGGAAAGATCGCATTGTAGTGAGAATGAACTTATGCAAAAACCAGTTTTCCCCAAAAATTAGATTTGCTGACAGGTTAATGGACTTGGGGTCATCATCACCTACATCGCTGTAGCGGACGGATTTAAATCTTGGCTTTTTGATGGATTGTGTAATCCTCATCCTGCATGTAAATGAAATGACACGATTCCCAAAAATTGAATTAATCAAAAGAAGACAGTAATCTTTATCAGGAATAAAGTACTTAATTTTCTGACGCCTCAAGTCAAACTAACAAAGTTTTCTTTCCTCAAGAGTGACAGTTGGAAGGAAATAAGGTTTTAGATGAAGGACCTTTGTTCATTGACGATTTAATGTTCCAGGAGACAACCCTAATTAGAACAAAACAATTCAATCTTATAATTATGTTCAAATGGATGTTCAAAGTTTGACTTCTGTCATAGGAACTTTCAAAACCCAGACATTTCTATTTATTGCAAAATAAGTTGTTAGCTAATTTCCTGGAAGATTGTGTAGATGATATACTATCGTCAAAAATGAACGTTAGCTTTCAGATGTAACAACCTGTAACAGACATAGGGTTCGTTTAAATATACCCACTTTATTATTTTGAATTACGCTGAGAGCGATTTAAACAAACATTTTAAATTCGTTTTCTAGTGACATTCGGAATTCTATAAAACTGCTCAGACTTCGACAGTTCTTCCTGAAGTAGAAATCAGTAGACGTATGAACTAAACAAGCGCATGGATCAAATCTTTCATATATTCATCTAACTGATGATGATAATTCGGAAATGATTTAGTATGCATTGGCAGTTTGTCGCCAACACTTGAACCTCATTACGAGGATTGATTGATTGATTGTTTGGTGTTTTACGCCATGCTCAAGATTATTTCACTTACATGGCGGCGTTGCCAGTTTTATTGTGGGAGGAAACCGGGCTCTATGTCCGGAGGAAACCCACGACCTTTCGGTGGTAACTAGCAACCATCCCACATAGGTCGTTCAACTGAAAACCCAGTCAGAAAATTTTCCAATTTTGTTTTGGACTGAGTGGGATTCGAACCCGCGACCCATTGGTGGAAGGCTGTTCCCATTGAGCGTCCAACGCTCTACTTACTGAGCCATGGAGCCCCCTCATTATGATTGATTGATTGATTGTTTGGTGTTTTACGCCGCGCTCAAGATTATTTCACTTATATGGCGGCGTTGCCAGTTTTATTGTGGGAGGAAACCGGGCTCTATGCCCGCAGGAAACCCACGACCTTCCGTTGGTAACTGGCAACCATCCCACATAGGTCGTTCGAGTGAAAACCCAGTCAGAAAATTTTCCAATTTTGTTTTGGACTGAGTGGGATTTGAACCCGCGACCCATTGGTGAAAGGCTGTTCGCATTGAGCGTCCAACGATCTACTTACTGAGCCATGGAGCCCCCTCATTATGAGGAAACTGTCTTCGTACACTGAAAATGTCGGAATTATTTTTTGTATATTTTTTCAATTGTACCGTTTTTCACTAGGTACCCGTGGATGAAAAAGGATTTACTCCGGAAAAGAGACTGGTTTCCTCCCTACTAAACCTGGCGCCGCCATATAAATGAAATAATCTTGCTTGTGACGTAAAGCATCAATCAAGCAATCAAATTACTGTTATCCATAAGAATAGAAGGACTTGAACAGCGCACAGAGGACAATGTCACTGACAAAACTGTGAATTTAGAAGGTAGTATCAATTGAAGCTCCCCATTCCTTGAATTAACTGAGGGATTACCGTACCTGCGTTATGCTGGTCAGATGTCGTTAAACTTGCCATCGGCGGGAGAATCGAGCTTCCAACCTATTGGTGTGTGGCGGGTTAGTTCCCTTTATCTTAACATTGGTCTCGGGCATCCGGTATAAGTCAGAAATTTACCAGATAAGATACCTGCAATATAAATAAGCCTGAGACACGACCTTGATTTACAGGGACGCAAATATAAACAAACACTGACGTAGTTTCGTGTTCTCTGTACATCTGATCGTGGAAGTAAGCGGTCTCAGCTGAGTTAGAGTTACCTCCCCCTATATTCAGTTATGAGACGATTATTTGTCTCCGTGTTATGTATTTATTCTATATGTCAGTATATTTTAAAGACAGTCGAAAGACTCTTCAAGATTTACTCATTGTAACTACTACTTCTGTAAGAGACTATAGCAAACCACCCAATAAATACTGAATATGTTAATATGCACTACATGTTTTTTACTATTGACGTTCGTATATTTATCGATTGTATTGATCATTTGCAAGTTTTACTAGAAAATGCTCTTAGTGGAATGATGCAGTCTTCCGGTGCATCGATGTCCATTGCGTGTCGAACTTCCTTTTGGCTGTCCAGAGACAAGGCGCCAGTAAGCAAACTATCGCTTTTTTCAAATTTACCGGTTGATTTTGGGATACGGTGAATAAATGTTTTCTTGCGTCTAGGCTTTTTGTTGCTGAATATTTCTCAAGAACTCCAAGCAACTATGGATTCTGATTGTATAATGGCACGATACACCTCCATTTTCCCACATTGAGATTTTGGTCTTGCTGAATCACTAAATAACTAAATGTTAACCAGGCATGTTGACTAAATATTATAGACTCAGCGGTCGAGTGTGACTCCTTCATTTGTTCATGTGTGTCATGGTCAATTTAAAGTACACACCCTTAAAAACCCGATGGAGACTTTGTAGAACATTTAACAAGCACGTGACGAATATATACACGCGCAATCTAAAACAGAGGACAAAACTACGTGCATAACTATTTGTTACAATTTTGACTCGGAAGGATTTGCACGCGATATGCTCCACATGAATTTTAAAATCTTCATTTTTACACGCGTGAAAAGTTGATCGATCCTAAATCATTTATGCCCACATATCATTCTAAAATATAGTCAATCCCGCCAATACTAATGGTAGCTTCCTCTGCTTGTGGGCTAACGGTAAATCTGAAATGCGCAAGAATCTCCTTTACAACACTAGTTTGTTAAATAATATGCATGTTCAACAAAAATTCGAACACTTTTGAACCCTCTCCCAAATAAGCCTGTAAGGATACTTCCATTAAAAACAATCAATGCTAGTTAACTGGCAACACGGTTTAAACCAAAAATATACTCTGTGTGTTGCTTGGAAAATAAGGAAAGCATATAATTTTTAAAAAAATTATGTAAATTATTTAAACCCAAATTCCTGTTCAACATGTTTCACTGGTATTTCAATTTTATGGGCACATACGTGAAATTCCGCACCGATTTCCCCTTGGCGAAAATAAAAACCGGAAGATCGAACATTCACGAACATTTTAATGTAAATCTGAAATTCGGGTAAAGGAATAAATGCGCGATGTTTGAGGGTTACCGGAGATTGAGAGTTGCTTCCTCTAAAGGGTTCGTACAACACCGAATCACAGTTCATTCCTGGTCACGATCTGATTTTACCCGATAAGAACTTACTAATCGCTTTCAATATATTCAAGGGGAAATTGGGTGCGATTGCTTTTAGAGGTTAAAGTGTACAGACCATTTCTCAATACAACCCATTGAGTCTCAAGCGTTTTTCCTAATAGTATTACATTGATAGACTGTGTAATGCCCATCTCCAATCAGTCATTCTAATTCAGATGTCGATCCAAGGTGACTGATCGATTTAGATTACAATGCGGGTTTTACATACTTTCCACATTAATTTTCGTCTTATGATTTCGGTAAAGGCCCATTCTCACTGTGCGATTTGCCATACCGACTTGTAGGGTGCGATTAAAATGAATGCTTTTAATTGGTCGATAAGATTTGTCAACCAATCAAATTCATCCATTTGAATCGCATGCTTCAAGTTGGGACGACAAATCGCACAGCGAGAACGGGCCTTAACGGTTTGGAATTTGCCCGAAGTCAGTGGTTTTCAACGACAATAAGCCAAGCGCAAGGTTATTTCGTGTATACCAATGAGACAATGCAACATTAAATATTGAAGTAGGCTCCACATTTTTGCAGACGTATATACACATCAAAACAACAAACATCACAATTAAAACTTTCAGTTATATTGACGTCTACACCAAGTTCTGATCGCTTGTTTTGGATTGAGAAAAAAGTACCAAGAAATCATTATTTCATTCCAAGAATTAGAAAACTAACGTCTGAGAGAACGCCATGAATCCCACAATCTTTAGCTGAAAATAAAAATGCATGTGGATTAGAACAACAGAAAACTAGGTAGTTGTTAAACAGATAAAATTACCGTTTTGACAGTTCTTATAGAGACATAAACTGCCAAATAAAGAGACGATTTCGCTGAAACAGAATTAGTTTATTGTTCGTAATTTTTACCAAACTGTTAAAAAACAAAGCTATCTGTTGATACTCGGAATGGTATGTTAAGTTAGTTTTTATAAGCAACAAAAGCCTCAAAATGTTATAATACATCCCGGTTATAACAGTTTTGTCCGTTATTAACACACATCTTCAATTCGTGACGGTTTACTTAAGGAGCTTTATTAGTGCAATGGAACTTCTGACATACCCAGATGTTTACTCTTTAACAGAATTTTTCACAATTGGAAACCTGGTTTTGGCACGAAAGATTCTGTATCTTGGGGAAAATCAAGCGTATAAGAACGATTTGCAGAGGGAACTTTTCTCCGCTGGAAACATTTACCTTGTGATTTGACAGTTTATATGCAGCGTTTCGAATTTCTCTGCAAATCGTTTTAGTTATATTCTTCACGACAATCACTCATTTTTGCAAGGCACTTCAAACGCTAAACGTTTCTTGACAATCAAACTTAATGAAAAAAGTCCGAATTTTGCCAGCTCATGCCACTTAAAGCTTGTTTAGATGAGTCCTCTTCTGTAACGGTTTTTAACTTCTGAGTGTCTCTCAAACCATACAGACAAATCTTAAGTGCTATAATTATACATTTACTCGCTTGTCAACCTTTAGAAATGCTTATAGGAAACTTTCCACACTCATGCAACGTTATGGTTTTGTTTGAAAATTGATAAAAGAAAAAAAAGGAAAACGAAATTGACTAGGCATCTGGTTCTTGAAATTTTGTCCGTTATTCAGAGTTTTGGTTTGAACAGGTCACGAGCTCAATATTTCTTTGTTCAATGTGAACAATCCTGGATTAGTTTTAAACTAAATTTCAAACTAATTTGTCAAGGAAGTTTTCAAAAAGTTAAAACTTGACCTGCATGTCCATGACGCTTCTAGCAAGATAGAGAATACGTAAAGCAAGCTGTCTTCGCGGAACTTACCATCCCGATGTACCTGAACCACAGGGCGGGCATATATCACTCGGATATTGGCATGTCTGAGATACCGGATCAAAATGCTGGAATTTCGGACATTCGCTGTAACTTATATACTTCTGGTCTTTACATTCCACGTATAAATTACAGCGACCCTCAGTCTCAGGATAAAATCCATCACCCTTAGCACTACAGTCGAAGTTAGAGGGATATACATTGGGATCGATGCAGCGTAGTAAAACTGGCGAAAACAACCGTTCCAACCCATTAACTTCGTCACACATCCCGGAAAGAACAGTTCGCTCGCTCTTACACTCAACATAGGATTTACTGTAAGGAAATGTTGTGTCGAAGTATGGACCATCACTGACGTTTATACAGGAAGGGGTGCGATACTCACACGGGGCACAATGGGCTCGAACGCAATGATTTCGTTTATAATCACCTAAATGAAGAAGAAAAAATGACATCAAATATAAAGCAAGGGTTTTAAGTCTCAGCTTCCGAAAAAGAATTAAAAAAAGCAATTTAATCAAACACAAACCAGCAACTTTACTGATGGCAGACGCACATCTCCCCTGATCGCGATGTCCAACTCATATAACGTGGACAAGGCAGGAAAAAAAACTTTTCATAACAGATTTCACAAAATCAACCTCAAACATAAAATATTTCACGCACCTTCTTTAAATTTCCTATCCCCCTACACCACCTTTCTCGAGTCCCTAAACACAACCTGTCACCAGGATATTAAGATGTAGCGCGAATTAAATATTCAGGAATCTTAGCAGGTTGTCAACTCATAACGCTGACCATCATCTCGGGGAGTTCCGGAAAGTAAATTCGTGAACGTTTCGGGATGAAAATGTTAATTAAGTATCCATTTATCAACCAAAGATTCCTATTTTGATGTAATGCAGTCTTAGTTTTGCTTCTTTCATCTTTTTAAATATATATTAATTTGCCAGAATCTAAAAAATTCTTGAACTGATACCATCTTAGATGAATGTTGTGTTCCGGCCTGGAGAAACTTCTACGATTCCTGGGGCTGAATATTGAATTGCGCGCTGTTACTGAGCTTATTAGCGGTTAGTTGTGTTTTGGCTTGGGAATTTCTTCTCAGAGGAGTATATGCGATTAAAAGTAAAAGTGTGTTTGAAATATTTTTTTGTGACTGATTTTCTGAGATATGCTCTGAAAAGTGTCCCATGCCTTATCCGTATTGTATGTATAAGAGAGCGGGATAAGGGGAGAGCACTCCGACTGCCTGAGCTGTAGAGAGTCAGCATTTCAAGAGACACATCAAACCCTTTTCTACATAAGCTTTTAAATTGTACAATCTCCATTCTGTTCATCGTGTGGTCACCTTGACACACAGACGCACAATTTGATAACATGCTGGAAAAAAAGAGAAAAATGTTGTGTCTTTTTTTCAACTTGGCTCTCCGGTCTTCTTGACTTGAGGATCACATTATCTACTGATGATATAGTTTTTGGATATTTTAAAAATGACCCTTCGCTGCCTAAAATGGATGTTAAACTGGTTAACTTCTCTTTGTTTTACGCTAAATATTTCATTCACAACTGCCAAATGAACAGGACGCCATTATTTTTTATTAACTACGGATCATTTCTTCAAAACAAGGCAACTATAGTGAGGAAATGTTCTGGAAAGAAATTTGATGACTCTTTTCTGACAAAACTTGATTGGCAATTTAACAAATTGAGCTCAAAATTAATACAGGATTTCATCCATGTAGGCCTTAGTTTTTACTTGTAACTGAATTTATCCCACCTCACACCGAATACTTTCTGTTGATTGGTTCAAACCTGTTACGTGGAGACCCTGTATATTCCATATTACGTCGATGTGCAATCTTATTCTCGCGAGATCTCCTTTAGGCGTAGCTAAGGTAGACCTCGTACGACTTTACCGGACATGGCGCGGGGATTTTCGCATGCGATCTAGGGTACCATTTTTAAAAGCTATCAGATAAATATAAAAACTCCTGACATCATGCTGTACGTGAATAATATATATTTTGAATTTAAGAAAACGTTAAACTAGTAACGAAAACGTAGAGTCAATTTCACAAAATAGTCCCATTTTTACGAAAACAGGCAAAATGGCGACGTTCCCTGTCGATCCGATTCACTTTGAACTGGCCACTGTGATAGGTTCCACGGGGCGTTTCTAATAGCTGCTAGTGTTTAAATATGCGATGTAACTCACAATAGCTCTAGCTAAGTGTAAGAGAATAATAGAAAAGCACGTAGATGCGAGAAAATGTCAGGTAAAATTCCATGGTGTTGTTGTTTTGTGGAAAACTTAAAAGTCACATAATCAATTGACCTCCCAGGTGAACTCTCCAACCCCATTCCAATGGATATCTCTGATAAAAATGTTGACCAATGGCCTTAGAGGTTAAATCTGGCCTTTAAGACTGGGGTAACTTCTAATTTTAGATTGGTCGACGTGCTGATCCATACAGGGCGACTACCATAGCTTTCAGAGTTCATTGTCTACCTTTTATGAAAGTCAATTTTGAGAAAGAAGGCTAGAATAGCGTACAAGTTAGGTCTTCTGTGGGATAAATTCTTTAGAGGGTTTGTTCTCGGGGGGGGGGGGGGGGGGTGGTAACAGTATATTGGACGCCTCGCCCAATATTCGTTTACTGACCCCATATATTTCCGTACCCTCCTTCGAACAAACCCTGTAACTAATATTATTAATTGACTGTGCAAGTTATTACTCGAATACGACCTTTTCCGCCGGGTAATATCAGCAGACGAATCAAGTTCATATTAGTCGTAGGGTTGCATTGCCTAGTTCAAGTCATATAGGCCGAGTTCAAGTCATATTGGCCGAGTTCAAGTCATATTGGCCGAGTTCAAGTCATATTGGCCGAGTTCACCGAGTGCGGCTGAAAGACGCAATTGTAACATGTGATGTCACAGAGTTTTACAGACGCAGATGACAGATGTTGATTTCAAAATGTCTACACCAGAGCTCGTTGTACAAGGTCTTATTGACGGGATATTAGAGTTAGAAGAAAAAACTACTGTAAGTGAATCCTATTGCCGTTTTAGGACAGCGGAAGAGGAAGAAACTTCTCTACTGACCCAGGAACAAAAAAGAGCGCAAAAAAGGTCGAACGTCATTTTGTTTAGGGCATGGATTAAATGTTCAGTGGGCGACCTCCTGTTGAACTTGACAGCTTGCATTAAATTAACTTCTACAGTCTATTAATAAAAATATTATGAATCGAGTGTTTTCGTATTGCCTTGGTATTGGCCTTCGGGTGGTTGTATTGACCCTCAGGCCAATACCAAGGCAATACGAAAACACTCGATTAATAACATATAGTATTTTGTACAATATGTCACAGTTAAAATTTTGTAATGTAATGTTACCATGTAATTTGCGTTTTATTTGATATATGTCCTTCAAAGTTAAAAAACAATGATTTAGTATAGTTAGCCGTGCAATCCCTGGTCACATGGGGAATGTATCTACGGCTAAAGTTTGTAAAATCGTGGCATTTATTAAATAAACGCGTGTGCTAGTGTACAGGCTTAGTCAACAAAAGCATCTCAAAAGATGATAAAAACATTGAGATTCAACAATTTATGATCCTACATTGCATTTACACATCAAACTCTTTTCTACATAAACTTCATAATCTACCACCACCAAAGCGTTTCATCGTGTGGTCCCCTCGACACGGAGACGCACAATTTGTTAACATGCTGGAAGAAAAGACAATTTTGGCGTCCTTTTTTCCAATTGGCTCTCAGGTCTTCTTGACACGATGATAACGTTATCTTAACTTCTGTTGGCTTTCTGCTAAATATTTCATTCAAAGCTGCCATATAAGACGCCATTGTTTTTTTAATGAACGACAGAGTTTCTTCAAAACTATAATGAGGAAATGTCCTGAAAAGAAGTCCGCTATTCAGCTCCAATTAAATGTTTCGGTTTAAGAGCCAAATCCCACCCACTAAACATCACACAATTATGATTAACCCTTATACAATTCAATCTAGTATACCTGAAATGTATCTTTTAGTTTTTACTTGTAACTTAAGTATGTTATGGTTGGAATGTTGTAATGTTTAGTAACATATTACTCACATTACTGTATTGTGTGCGTAATTTGATATGATATATCAAGAAAAAATGATAACAGTCAGCTGTGCAATCTCTGGTCCCTTGGGAAATGTATATACGACTACAGTTTGTAAAACGGTGGCATTTATTCAATAAATGCTTGTTCCCATGCATGTACAGCCCTAACCGAAAAGAAATTATCTCATTTATTAAAATTGTCCATTAAACCAGTGAAATATAATCCGCCATTCCTGGTTAATTTAACAGACAATATATATATTTTTCATTTTAAAGCCCCACTTGCCTCTGTAGCCTGTTTGACATTTGTTAATAAAACCAATTTATATGAGCTTTCTACAACTAAAACCACTAAAATTACATATAGGACACATAAAACCGATGGGGGAAGCCCCAATGAACTATATGCGTGGAATGGACACGTCTCATTGGCCGCCATTGATAGTTGAAGTGCGCGTGTGCATAACAGACCTGGATAGAGGTCGCATCATCCCCTAGTAATGGCGGCATTCATGCATATCAAATACCATGTGACCTCCATTCCACGCATACAATTCATTGGGAAGACGTGACAAGCTTTGAATTGTAAAATTTCCAGAAAAGGTAGTCTTGCCGCTGACATTGCAGGTTATAACCATACAAGATACGATAAGCTTGTAAGGGAAGTACTTTACTAATACTTTTTTCCGGTCAATTTCAAAACACCAATGGCGCGCTCCACTGACGATTGAACAATAGCTTGTCTGACAGATTCATTTTCAGTGTATTTTCAGACCGTAAGCCACATGCACATGGGCAGGGTGGATAGGGTGGTCTGTGGGAGCCCCTTCGATACAACTGCATGTTGTTGTTATTTTTTGTTTTCTCCCCTTTAAATCCTGACAAAATATGACTGAATAACAATGAAATAAACATACAAAGCTTCAAGTCTATAAAAGCTTACTGCTGTACAATTTATCGATACTTACAAGCAAATTTTGGCTCTTTCCTCGATCCACATTTGACGCTCTCAAAATCCATACACTTTAGAGTTTCTGTGTCAAAAAGGTCTGGATATTTACATTCGTCCAGGTTTTGTTCTCCAAATCGAGGTTTCTTCGCATATACTAGGCTGCAGTTGTAAAACATAGCACAGTTTTTGGGATGTGCGAATACAGTTTCTCCTTCTAGGCACCGAGGGTGAAGTGTATGGTCAAGTGTTTCTAAACAGAGATATAGCAAAAACGTAACACAATTTAAGTGGCATGAGCAGCCAAAAAAAAAAAAATGAAATTTCGACGACACAAAAATACGTTATTATTCGTCGTTGTTGTGAAGAAGTAGAAAATAAGAACTTTGATACCGATCATAGACCTGTATGTTAAGGTATTTTTAATAGCAACAAACTCCTAACGTGAACTGATACATTCAGGTATTGGGATTATTATTACCGGTACCACACATCCTTGGTTCTTACGGCTTATTGGCTTTAATGTGGAATGAACTTCCAAAACTGTGAGTTATTTTAAGTGGCATGAGCTGCCAAAATTCACACTTTTTTCATAATTTCTGATCGTCACTACAGTAAGAGGCTTTGAAGGCCATCGAAAAACTAAATGATTGACATTGGAATGAGGAAAATCCATACAGTATGTGGCCTGTACAAACCGAAAACGTGTTCGAAAAGTAAACAAAATTTAAATAACCGGGACGACCATTCATTCATTCTAAGCCAAAGTTAGTTCAAAGCAATACTTTATCGTACATTTGTGAGACTAGAAGCACTAAAAAGCTTCTGAATTCAACATTCTGTTTTAACGTCAAAATATCAACAGTTTGGCAGCTCATGCCACTTTAAATAAATTTACATTATCAAGACATTCTGTCCGTTTGAAGTACTTTCAAAAACTTAAAGATTGACGTTGAAATTGAAACATCGATAAAGCCAGAAATTCGTACGAACAGAAGATGCATGCTAAATTTCCAATAGCTTGGTTTTGGTGAACAAAACCATTGAATGTATGAGTACATTTTAGGGCATCTTCAGAGACATGTGAGAACGCGGTCGGTTTCAATCGACGAGGCACGGGATCGAATCCATCTCAGGCAAAATCACCAGTCGACCACCGTATGTCGAAGAGCTGCCAGGTACTCGCCGAAGGTCAGTGGTTTCCTCCGGACAAATAACCAGTTTTCCTCCCCACTAAACCTGGCAACGTCGCCATTTAAGTGAAATAATCTTAAGTGCGGCGTTAAACATCAGTCAATCAACCAACCAAGATTCGTATCAACAGAAAGCACTTACTTTGTATTTCTTGGTAATAATGACGAACAGTTAGCTAATTTTTTTTTTTTTTTTACGAAATGTTTTCTATATTTGGTAACTAATATCACCTTAAACTTGTTGTACCTTTAGTCGTTGTTTTTGTCTTACAATCGTCGAGACCAGAACCTTCCCATACGCACACGAGGTACCGTGTGTTGAACACGAGCCCTCTGCCACATGTATACGATCTAACAGGCCGGCCCCAAGAACATCTGTGAAACGCTTGGCAGCTGTCCAAATCTCTAACGAAGGCAAAGGGATTAGAAGGTGGACAGACGACTGAAGGTTTCGTTATCCGCAGAGATCTAAGCTGTGGAATACCGTAGACGTTACATCCCAGCAAAAGCACGACAGAGGCGATAGCACACAGACTGATCATTTTGTAACACCTGCAACCTTAATTTAACTTAGACGCAGAATAAAATTCATTTATATACTTCTACATGTATGTACTGGAACGTAGTGTTTATTCAGAACTCACGTTCATCAGGAAAATGTCATCCCTGAAAAGCACGACTCCAAAAGCAAACTAGTTTGTTAAATAGGTAAAGCAAACATGGGCTTGGTAGATCATTTGGCTAAGGATGCTTGTAAAACAAGCTTAACCGTTTCATCAGTGTAACAAGTTACGAATTAGGAAATTACTTCATTAACTTAAACCATTGGTTACAAATTTGCACTGTCTTTTATTTTATTTGTTGAAATATATAAATCTAAAAAAATCTTTAAAAAAATCTAACAAAACATATGCTCCAATAAACTGACATGGCTTCTATTATGATACAGGGGTTTCCGTCGCTCAGTAGGTAGAGTGTTGGACGCTCAAACCGAACAGCCTTCCACCAGTGAGTCGCGGGTTCGAATCCCACTCAGTGCCCCCCCCCCCCAAAAAAAAAAAAAATGGAAAATATTTCTGACTGGGTTTTCACTCAAAAAAGGGATGGTGGTTGCCAGTTACCACTGGAAGGTCGTGGGTTTCCTCCGGGCATAGAGCCCGGTTTCCTCCAACAATAAAACTGGCAACGCCGCCATATAACTGAAATAATCTTGAGCGCGGCGTAAAACAAATCAATCTATTACGATATAAACTACATAACGAAACAAACGACCAGCGAATTTTAACTTGAAGTGACAGGAACTGCCAAATTATCGAGATAGTAAGGCAGTTTATTAAAGTAGTGTTTGTAAAGTAAGCAAAATTTAGATAACCAAGACAAATGTTAATTGTATTTTTGATTTTTACTTTTAACGTATATTATCGAGAAAGTCTCTAATTTGTACTCTAAATTAGCAGAGAACACAAACATTTTGTTTTAACCGAGAAATTTCTAAATTTTGACAGATCATATGCGACTTAAATATATTGTTTCTCTACAGGTAGTGAAATAGAAACATATACCAAATACTAGTTTACTAGTTAAATTGTGCCTTTAGAATAATCTAAGTTTCCGGAATATTGTTCGTATAAAACCTGGTCTGTGGGCATCTTCGCAAGCCAAGTTAAAATCTGCATGTCCCTATTCCGTGTTTTACCTTGGCGGACTACTCCACTCAAACCCGTAAATCGATCAGCGCCCACTGGTTGGAATGTAAGAGTTGTCTTTCCCAATGAACTATATGCGTGGAATGGACACGTCTCATTGGCTGGTTTGGATTTGACTTTGTAAACTGTGCCGCCATTGATAGTTGAAGTGCGTGTGCATAACATGTTTGTATCGCTATTGCACTATCTCCTAGTAATGGCGGCATTCGAGGCAAATCAAATACCACGTGACCTCCATTCCACTCATATAGTTCATTGGTCTTTCCTATACTTACAAAGTCTTGGCCAATCAGCACTCGCTCATTCAAGGTGAACACAGCGGCCATTGCGTTAGTCTCAGTATAAGTGCTCGAGGTTTTGATTAGCTGCGAGAAGTTTTACTCGCATCCAATCAAAACGAGCTGTTTGATTTACTGTTTTGAGTGGAGTAGTCCGCCACGGTAAAACACGGAATCGCAAAAAATATGTGTTTGGTATCGTTGGCAAGGAAACAATAGCGCGCTTATATTTGAACTCTGAAGTGATTCTTTGTTTTCTCCTCCTTTAAAAGAAAGTGGTCCTATATGGCATCGAAACGTACAAAATCTCTGACTTATGCACATTGAAATCGAACTCTTTTTAATAATACAATCATCAAATTCCAGTAATTCCTTGAATATTCTAGAAAACTCTAATCCACCCCATAGCCATTGAAAAGCAATGTATTTATTTTGGAGAGAATTTAAATTAATTGCATTTCGACTTGTAAACATACAGTGAAATTGGCAATAATAATAATCAATTCATCTTACAACTTAACAATATTTTCCATCAGTGAATGCAATTATAAAGATTTTATCTGACAACATCAAGAACGGAACTTGTGTTTTTCTATAGAACCACATAAAGGCATCCCTTTAAATCAAATAGCACAAAGTCATCCCTTTAAATGGAGCACCTCTAAATGGATAAAACAAATAAACGCACGTATAGGCGAGTAACCGTGACATAAGGACCGGCAATACAGGGTTGACAAATGCGGATGTAATAGATTGGTTATTTGTGTTCATATAATTTATGGAGACTGAGATTGCTGTTGATAAAATTGTCCGTTTTTGGTCACGATCTAATTTCACTGGATGAAGACTGTGGTGTTTTACGTGTGGGATATTTGAGCTAATAATAAATTCTATCTGAACTTTGAGTAATTTGCGCAAAGAGGTCAAAGATTTCTTAATATAACTCGAATATTCTCTTTTGTCTGTTTCCAATGATCAATGTGGGATGGTTGCCAGTTACCAATGGAAGGTTGTGGGTTTCCTCCGGGTATAGAGCCCGGTTTCCTCCCACAATAAAACTGGCAACGTCGCCATATAAGTGAAATAATCTTGATCGCGACGTAAAACACCAATCAATCAACCAATTTAAGCATTTGGACAACGTATAGCTCTACGTTGGAACATATACCCAATTCCACTTCTTGTCATACCAGCATTAAGCACGTGATATTCTCATAGCGGATATTTTTAACATGGATTTAATTATAGTAGCTTTGAGAACTTTCTTCAAATCATTTGCTTTTTTCTTTTAAGGTTCGTCATTAAGATATGGCTGCGTTTGCGTCTTTCACAAAACTTAGCACTTATTTCTTGAAGAATCAGTTTTGACAACCTTCAAGTTGGACAAAAAGACAAAGGGAGTCCGGTTCCGTTGTCAAGAAATTGAGCACTTAGAGTTATTTCCCTTCTTACACTGACGTATTGACAAACCATTCCAAAAATAGACTTTCAAAAAGCTTTGGAGGGGAAAAGGAAGAAAGTTCATGAAACGAAATAAAAGCTTCATTTTGTACTTCCTGTTTTAACTTTGTGAAACGTAAGTGATTCCATTTAAACAACAAAGCACCGTAATCAAAACTTACCGAGCAACCAACGTTACAATAACCATCATTCTCTGAAAGATTATAACTTTAGTAAATTAACCGACACTGATTGACCCGGAAAAAAAAATGTTCCGGGTCAATCAGTGTTGGTTAATTAACTAATTCAGTAATTTACCTGATGATGATTGCAGGTTGCTTTCGAAACACTGACTTCATTATAACTTTTGTTATGATGTAACGAACCCCTAGCGAGTTCCCTGTTCGAAGCTTCCGGACGTTGCAGCCAAGTCGAACAGACGCGTTTACAACAGTCGTGTATTTTAGTTTGTTAGTTATCAATACAGTTCTTATTTAGTTAATCCTGGCTTGTATTTTTATTGCTACGATACCACAGTTAGGATTGCATGGGATAAAAAGGGTTAAAGGGAGGTGTCAAATGCGCTTTACCAAGTATTAGAGCAATAGCGGTTGAAACGTCAATATGAATTCCGCTTGAGCTAATTGAAAATGAAAATTGCAACTAATTTCGAATTAGAATATACCGTGAAGTTGATTTTCCTATAGAGTGTCATTGTTTATTCAATTGTTTGAAAATAAATAGAAACAATCATAGCCAACGGATTTTTAAAAAATAGTAATAAAAGAAATATAGGGACTCGGCTATGGTCAGCACATCATCCACATATATATTTTAACCACCGGTGGATATTTCCGGGGAATTCAGTTGTGAAAGCAACGCAACTGGATAACCATCGTGTAAGAACAAACCGGATTGATTGATTGATAGTTTTCGCCGCACTCAAGATTATTTCTCTAATATGGCGGCGTTGCCAGGTTTAGTTGGGGAGGAAACCCGACCTTCGGTGAATCAGATGATCAATATTTAGTCAAGTGTCTTCTTCCAATATAGGAGGGGCCTCCGTTGCTCAATAGGTAGAGCTTTGGCCGCTCCATCCGAACAGTTCATATTTGTGTATGCGTGTGTGTCTGAACATCTATATTATATTTGTGTAGCCTACAGTCTACTATTACACCTCACAAATCAATATTGACCTATCTGTCTATCTTCCCTTTCCTCACCACCGTATACTTGCATATCTACGGCCTGTTTCACAAAGCAGGGTAGCGTTTTTACTTAACTTTCATGTCAACCCATGCTGTAGACATACGTCGATTTGATTGATTTGATTTATTCACCAGATGAATTACAGTAATATATACATATTTGAATATAGTCTGGCGGGAGTAAAACCCCAAGGGGCTTGTTATATGCCATTTGATTCAGATTTGTACATGTGTTACGGCGAATACCGGTTATGTAAATAAATACCTAGAAAAGACATTGAATTGTTTGTACATGTAATATTTAAAGAAGAAAACAAAAAAAAAAAAGATTCAGATTGTTGTTGCATTGCACTCGGGAGTCCAAGAGACTATCGTTGGTAAGAAAGTTACGGAAACAAATTTATCTACGCCGTTTTGTGAAACGGGCCCCTGGAGGAATTTTCGTTTGGCCTGAGTGGGATTCGAACCCGCGTCGCATCGATGGGAGGCCTGGGTCGGACTGAGGGAGAATAGTTTAGGAGGTGTCTGGGATGTTGATAGTAACTCATCAAACTTTACTGTCTTATAGAATGCGTTAATCTGTGACAAACGTGGCCAGGGGCCTGTTAAAGAAGCGTAAGTTGTTACGTAGAAAAATAAGAAGTGGTCAATCTCGGATGAAAGACTATTATTTGGGGAATTCTCTGTTGCTTTGTTTTCTGTCAGACAACCAAACAGCCGAAAATGCACAACACGCGCACCCACGACGGTCTTATACTGCGCACCTACCCAAGGACCATTCTCAGTCAGTATATAAAGCAGGATTTCCCAATTGAAATTCGCTATTCAGCGGTCAGTGGGAGCTATGAAAGTTGTCCTTTTAATGTGGAGATATGATGCTATAACCGTTACCTAAAGGCTTTCATTACGTCCTTTCGTGAAACAGGCTCCTGGCGATTACAAATGACTTGCCAGTAAGTGTAAACCAGGAGACTGTTATATTTAAACAAATGTCAGTCTTACAAATAAAGAAGATATACCTTATGAAGAAAGAATAAACGATTGACAGCCAACCAGTGAGCAGGACACAGAAATGATTTATTCCCGAAGATTACAAATTGGACTTCTCCGGAAGAAGTATCAACATTTGTGCAATAAATCCTCTTGCATTGACAAGAATAATTTGCCCTAAAATTATATGGAGCTAAATTTATCATGTTGTATGAAAACGTGATTAACTGAGAGTATCGTTTTCTTTAGCGAGCAAAGACAAAAATGCGGCTGTTTTCGTTTCTAATTGTATTGTTCTCGAGACAGGGCAAACGTGCATTTCATACCAGTGTTTGTGAATAAACGTGCTTATTGACTTAGCAATTTGAAATATCATCTGTGTGAAATACGTTATTTATTTAATCTATTAGTTAATATGATGTGAAGGTAGGATTGCCAGATGATCAGATATATATGTATGAACACTAAAACACACGGGCACAGGGAAAATATGTATGAACACTAAAACACACGGGCACAGGGAAAATATGTATGAACACTAAAACACACGGGCACAGGGAAAATATGTATGAACACTAAAACACACGGGCACAGGGAAAATATGTATGAACACTAAAACACACCCGCACAGGGAAAATATGCATGAACACTAAAACACACGGGCACAGGGAAAATATATATGAAAACTAAAACACACGGGCACAGGGAAAATATATATGAACACTAAAACACGCGGGCACAGGGAAAATATGTATGAACACTAAAACACACGGGCACAGGGAAAGTATATATGAGCACTAAAACACACGCGCACAGGAAAAATATGTATGAACACTAAAACACACGGACACAGGGAAAGTATATATGAGCACTAAAACACACGGGCACAGGAAAAATATGTATGAACACTAAAACACACGGACACAGGGAAAGTATATATGAACACTAAAACACACGGGCACAGGAAAATTATGTATGAACACTAAAACACACGGACACAGGGAAAATATGTATGAACACTAAAACACACGGGCACAGGAAAAATATGTATGAACACTAAAACACACGGACACAGGGAAAGTATATATGAACACTAAAACACACGGGCACAGGAAAAATATGTATGAACACTAAAACACACGGACACATAGAGAAGTTTTATATCCTGGCTAAACAATCAATCTACTCCTCCAATAAAGGGGGCCTCCGTAGCCGCTCAATCCGTACAGCCTTCCACCAATGAGTCGCGGATTCGAATCCTATGGAAGCCGAATACGGACATTTTATTCTCTAGCTTCGCGACCCCGCCAGACCCGCCAAAGCAATTGATTCGCGACTTTCTCTACCCCGCCAAACTCGCAAACCACGCCAACCACGCTAATCAACTTAGTAAAAAAATAGTATTTTTTTTTAACATTTCATTTGCGTCCTTTGCTACCTTGGCGAGTCTGGCGGGGGCGAGAAGGTCGCGATTCTATATCATTCGCGACTTTCTCGACCTTGGCGGGGTCGCCAAACACGCCAGGTTCGCGAAACACGCTAATAAAAAGATAGTATTTTTTTTGCAATCCCGAATCGCGACCTTCTCGACCTTCGCGTGCTTGGCGGGGTCGAGAAGGGCGCGAAGGTCGCGAGGGTCGCGAAGGTCGCGAAGGTCGAGAAGGTCGCGATTCGAAGCTTTACATCAAGTCCACTCAACAATTCACTAGTTGGCGACCTTCGCGTGGTTGGCGACCTTCGCGACCCTCGCGACCGTCGCGCCAATTTCGACCCCGCCAAGCACGCGAAGGTCGAGAAGGTCGCGATTCGGGATTGTAAAAAAAATACTATCTTTTTATTAGCGTGTTTCGCGACTCTGGCGAGTTTCGCGACCCCGCCAAGGTCGAGAAAGTCGCGAATGATATAGAATCGCGACCTTCTCGCCCCCGCCAGCCTCGCAAAGGTAGCGAAGGGCGAGAATGAAATATTTAAAAAAAATACTATTTTTTTTATAAAGTTGATTAGCGTGGTTGGCGTGTTTGGTGAGTTTCGCGGGGTAGACAAAGTCGCGAATCATTTGCTTTGGCGAGCCTGGCGGGGTCGCCAAGCACGCAAACTAAAATGTCCGTATTCGGCTTCCATAGAATCCCACATAGTCCAACAAAAAAATAGAAAAATGTTCTGACTGGGTTTCCACTCGACCGACCTATGTGAGATGGTTGCCAGTTACCACCGGAAGGTCGTGGGTTTCCCCCGGCGGGCATAGAGCCCGGTTTCCTCCCATAATAAAACTGGCAACGCCACCATATAACTGAAATAATATTGAGCGCGGCGTAAAACACCAAATAATCAATCAATCAACCTCCAATAAAGATATTCCTGATTGCTTTCATTTGTGTTTGGTTTGGATGACTCGAAGTCGCCAAAGACACCTGAGGGAAAATCCAGAAATGTAATTACATGTATCAGTATTACATATTAGCGGTTTAGTTGCCTTGAAGTCGCCAACGACACTTGTAAGAAAATTCAGAAATGTAATTACATGTGTCAGTATTACATATGGCCGGTTTAGTTGCCTTGAAGTCGCCAACGACACTTGTAGGAAAATTCAGAAATGTAATTACATGTATCAGTATTACATATTAGCGGTTTAGTTGCCTTAAAGTCGTCAAAGACACCTGAGGGAAATCCAGAAATGTAATTACATGTGTCAGTATTACATATTAGCGGTTTAGTTGCCTTGAAGTCGTCAAAGACACTTGAGGGAAATCCAGAAATGTAATTACATGTGTCAGTATTACATATTAGCGGTTTAGTTGCCTTGAAGTCGTCAAAGACACCTGAGGGAAATCCAGAAATGTAATTACATGTGTCAGTATTACATATTAGCGGTTTAGTTGCCTTGAAGTCGTCAAAGACACCTGAGGGAAATCCAGAAATGTAATTACATGTGTCAGTATTACATATTAGCGGTTTAGTTGCCTTGAAGTCGTCAAAGACACCTGAGGGAAATCCAGAAATGTAATTACATGTATCAGTATTACATATTAGCGGTTTAGTTGCCTTGAAGTCGTCAAAGACACCTGAGGGAAATGCACACATGTAATTACATGTATCAGTATTACATATTAGCGGTTTAGTTGCCTTGAAGTCGTCAAAGACACCTGAGGGAAATTCAGAAATGTAATTACATGTGTCAGTATTACATATTAGCGGTTTATTTGCCTTGAAGTCGTCAAAGACACCTGAGGGAAATCCAGAAATGTAATTACATGTATCAGTATTACATATTAGCGGTTTAGTTGCCTTGAAGTCGTCAAAGACACCTGAGGGAAATCCAGAAATGTAATAACATGTATCAGTATTACATATTAGCGGTTTAGTTGCCTTGAAGTCGTCAAAGACACCTGAGGGAAATCCAGAAATGTAATTACATGTGTCAGTATTACATATTAGCGGTTTAGTTGCCTTGAAGTCGTCAAAGACACCTGAGGGAAATCCAGAAATGTAATTACATGTGTCAGTATTACATATTAGCGGTTTAGTTGCCTTGAAGTCGTCAAAGACACCTGAGGGAAATCCAGAAATGTAATTACATGTATCAGTATTACATGTACATATTAGCGGTTTAGTTGCCTTGAAGTCGTCAAAGACACCTGACGGAAAAACCAAGGATATGCGCAAGTTTCAGTATTAAATACTGTCATTTTAGCAAATATTATAATGTTATTAATCAGGATATTCCCTATTAGCATTGTTACAGGTCTGATGATAGTTGTATTGGTTTGAGGCCGAAGGAAAATTTTATCAATTGGCTTTCAATGTTATTTTTCATAAAATATTTATATAATTTAAAAATAATAGCGTTTTAATAGACACATTCGCAAGGAAAGTTGACTATTATTTTCTTTAAAACAAATTCTTTGAAAAAATCGGGGTGTAGTGTACGGGCAGTTGTCCCCATTTTGTACACAAAGCATAGGAACATATTTCTTTTTTACAAATTATCATAAATGCAATTTTTAATTTATCTAATGAAGTAGACGGAATGTTGTTTTTCTTGAAGTGTACATCGGCTATTTTTTTTTTTTCTGTTGACGATTTCAAGAAAAATGGCTGTGGGATTTTGAAGTGATAGCAATGAAACGGTCGCCATATTCGATCTCGTATTGGCCCAGTTCAACCAAGCGTGGCGACTAGGTGTACTTATCGTCGCTCACGGTTAACTGCTATAAATTGGAATTGGCACCTGTCCTGCAAAATTTGTTATTATCGGCATCTGTTAAGAAAATAGCTTTGAAATCTATTTGTGACAAATACTGTATAAAAGCAGACAGTGTGGAGAATCGTATCTGGTAAATTGTTTATGGGGCTTGTAGCAGATGGTACGGATGAGTTCTGGTGCTGATTACAGTCATATGTTTAGGAGGTGTCTAGGATGTTGATATAGTAACTCATCAAACTTTGATGTCTTATAGAATGCGTTAATCTGTGACAAACGTGACCAGGACCCTGTTTCACAAAGCGGCGTAGCGTAAGTTTTTACGTAAATGTCTTGGCAACCCATACTGTAGAGATACGTTAGTATGAAAGTTACGCAAAAAATACATCTACGCCGCTTTGTGAAACAGGCGGCAGGGGCCTGTTAAAGTAGCGTAAGCTTTTACGTAGAAAAATAAGAAGTGGCAAATCTCGGATGAAAGACTATTATTTGGGGAATTCTCTGTTGCTTTGTTTTCTGTCAGACAAACAAACAGCCGAAAATGCACTACACGCGCACCCACGACGGTCTTATATTGCGTCTTAGTCAGTATACAAAGCAGACAAAGGATTTCGCACTTGAAATTCGCTATTCAGCGTTCAGTGGGAGCTATGAGTTGTCCCTTTAATGTGGAGATATGATACTACAACCGTTACCTAAAGGCTTTCATTACGTCCTTTCGTGAAACAGGCTCCATGCGATTACAAATGACTTGCCAGTCTTCAAACATATCCATGTGTATGTGTAAACCAAGAGACTGTTATATTTAAACAAATGTCAGTCTTACAAATAAAGAAGATATACCTTATGAAGAAACAATAAACGATTGACGGCCAACCAGTGAGCAGGACACAGAAATGATTTATTCCCGAGGATTACAAATTGGACCTCCGGAAGAAGTATCAACATTTATGCAATAAATCCTCTTGCATTGACAAGAATAATTTGCTCTAAAATTATATGGAGCTAAATTTATCATGTTGTATGAAAACGTGATTTAACTGAGAGTATCGTTTTCTTTAGCAAGCAAAGCCAAAAATGCGGCTGTTTTCGACAGGGCAAACGTGCATTTCATACCAGTGTTTGTGAATAAACGTGCTTATTGACTTAGCAATTTGAAATATCATCTGTGTGAAATACGTTATTTATTTAATCTAATAGTTAATATGATGTGAAGGTAGGATTGCCAGATGATCAGATATATATGTATGAACACTAAAACACACGGGCACAGGGAAAATATGTATGAACACTAAAACACACGGATACAGGGAAAATATGTATGAACACTAAAACACACGGGCACAGGGAAAATATGTATGAACACTAAAACACACGGGCACAGGGAAAATATGTATGAACACTAAAACACACGGGCACAGGGAAAATATATATGAACACTAAAACACACGGACACAGGGAAAATATATATGAACACTAAAACACACGGGCACAGGAAAAATATGTATGAACACTAAAACACACGGGCACAGGAAAAATAAGTATGAACACTAAAACGCGCGGGCACAGGGAAAATATGTATGAACACTAAAACACACGGGCACAGGACAAATATGTATGAACACTAAAACACACGGGCACAGGAAAAATATGTATGAACACTAAAACACACGGGCACAGGGAAAATATGTATGAACACTACAACACACGGGCACATGAAAAATAAGTATGAACACTAAAACACACGGACACATAGAGAACTTTAATATCCTGGCTAAACAATCAATCTACTCCTCCAATAAAGGGGGCCTCCGTAGCCGCTCAATCCGTACAGCCTTCCACCAATGAGTCGCGGATTCGAATCCCACATAGTCCAACAAAAAATAGAAAAATGTTCTGACTGGGTTTCCACTCGACCGACCTATGTGAGATGGTTGCCAGTTACCACCGGAAGGTCGTGGGTTTCCCCCGGCTGGCATAGAGCCCGGTTTCCTCCCATAATAAAACTGGCAACGCCACCATATAACTGAAATAATATTGAGCGCGGCGTAAAACACCAAATAATCAATCAATCAACCTCCAATAAAGATATTCCTGATTGCTTTCATTTGTGTTTGGTTTGGTTGACTCGAAGTCGCCAAAGACACCTGAGGGAAAATCCAGAAATGTAATTACATGTATCAGTATTACATAAGGCCGGTTTAGTTGCCTTGAAGTCGCCAACGACACTTGTAGGAAAATTCAGAAATGTAATTACATGTGTCAGTATTACATATTAGCGGTTTAGTTGCCTTGAAGTCGTCAAAGACACCTGAGGGAAATGCACACATGTAATTACATGTATCAGTATTACATATTAGCGGTTTAGTTGCCTTGAAGTCGTCAAAGACACCTGAGGGAAATCCAGAAATGTAATTACATGTGTCAGTATTACATATTAGCGGTTTAGTTGCCTTGAAGTCGTCAAAGACACCTGAGGGAAATTCAGAAATGTAATTACATGTATCAGTATTACATATTAGCGGTTTAGTTGCCTTGAAGTCGTCAAAGACACCTGAGGGAAATGCACACATGTAATTACATGTATCAGTATTACATATTAGCGGTTTAGTTGCCTTGAAGTCGTCAAAGACACCTGAGGGAAATCCAGAAATGTAATTACATGTGTCAGTATTACATATTAGCGGTTTATTTGCCTTGAAGTCGTCAAAGACACCTGAGGGAAATCCAGAAATGTAATTACATGTATCAGTATTACATATTAGCGGTTTAGTTGCCTTGAAGTCGTCAAAGACACCTGAGGGAAATGCACACATGTAATTACATGTATCAGTATTACATATTAGCGGTTTAGTTGCCTTGAAGTCGTCAAAGACACCTGAGGGAAATCCAGAAATGTAATTACATGTGTCAGTATTACATATTAGCGGTTTATTTGCCTTGAAGTCGTCAAAGACACCTGAGGGAAATCCAGAAATGTAATTACATGTGTCAGTATTACATATTAGCGGTTTAGTTGCCTTGAAGTCGCCAAAGACACCTGAGGGAAAATCCAGAAATGTAATTACATGTATCAGTATTACATATTAGCGGTTTAGTTGCCTTGAAGTCGTCAAAGACACTTGAGGGAAATCCAGAAATGTAATTACATGTATCAGTATTACATATTAGCGGTTTAGTTGCCTTGAAGTCGTCAAAGACACCTGAGGGAAAAATCAAGGATATGCGCAAGTTTCAGTATTAAATACTGTCATTTTAGCAAATATTATAATGTTATTAATCAGGATATTCCCTATTAGCATTGTTACAGGTCTGAGGATAGTTGTATTGGTTCGAGGCCGAAGGAAAATTTTATCAATTGGCTTTCAATGTTATTTTTCATAAAATATTTATATAATTTAAAAATAATAGCGTTTTAATAGACACATTCGCAAGGAAAGTTGACTATTATTTTCTTTAAAACAAATTCTTTAAAAAAATCGGGGTGTAGTGTACGGGCAGTTGTCCCCATTTTGTACACAAAGCATAGGGACATATTTCTTTTTTACAAATTATCATAAATGCAATTTTTAATTTATCTAATGAAGTAGACGGAATGTTGTTTTTCTTGAAGAGTACATCGGCTATTTTTTTTTTTTCTGTTGACGATTTCAAGAAAAATGGCTTTGGGATTTTGAAGTGATAGCAATGAAACGGTAGCCATATTCGATCTCGTATTGGCCCAGTTCAACCAAGCGTGGCGCTCAGGTGTACTTATCGCCACTCACGGTTAACTGCTATAAATTGGAATTGGCACCTGTCCTGCAAAATTTGTTATTATCGGCATCTGTTAAGAAAATAGCTTTGAAATCTATTTGTGACAAATACTGTTTAAAAGCAGACAGTGTGGAGAATCGTATCTGGTAAATTGTTTATGGGGCTTGTAGCAGATGGTAGGGATGAGTTCTGGTGCTGATTACAGTCATATGGATTGCTGATATGAGGTATATTTGGACTCTTAATTATGAGAAAGGCATTGGGAGGGGGGAGGGGGTGTGGTTATTGTCGATCATTATATGTAACTGTATACGTTTGATATTGATTTGCCTTTAAGATAATGCATTCCAATAGCTCGTGTTTTTCTGCAACATGTCGCGTTTATTTTGGGGTTTCCTCCCTCAGAAAGCGAGTTGACATCTGGGGGCTGTTTCTCAACACATCTACGCCTGGTCGTAACGTAATGTTGAAGGTATATGTTGCCATGACGTTACGACCAGGCGCAAAGTTACGTCGGTGTCGAGAAACAGCTGCCTGGGCATATGAATTGGCAAATGACATAAATTCGGTTATATTTTTCAAAATAATTGTGATCACCAAACTAGTTACAGGCATCTTTGCCTCTAACTACAATATGCCATCTGAGTTTCCATTAAATGGACCGATTGTAATGAGCCATTGCCAGAACATTTATAGCCATTCTTTTTCGATTAAAAGGTCTTCATAAATATAACGACAAACTCTATGAATATACTCACATTACTGGTATTTAACCAAACGTCCCATTTATTCATAAGCAGGCATGTCAGGAAACATGGCGATAGATAGTAATCAATCAGCTCTGATATTCTTTAACGTTCTCTACCAAAATCCGAGATAATAGGACGCCCTGGGGGCATTGGAGACTTGGGTCATTTTTGAATAGGTTTGTGTATTTTCGAAATATAGAGGAGCCTGTTTTTAGAATTAAGGTCAGATTCCAAAGAGCAATACTGCTTTTATTAAGATAGCCTTTTTCTTCAAGGGAACGAAGAATTCTATTGCAATTTCCAACATTTTCAGGCCTAATTTCCTTATCAAGTTTTTGGCGATAAAGGGTTGTTTAGCTGCCGTTCTGCCTCCTCAATATAATCCTGTCTAGACATACATGTGATAACTACTGGTAAGCATTTATCAGCAGGTTTTATAACGATATATGTTTTGACTTGGCTTACTTAAGGCAAGACGTTCTGAATAAGTGATGTTATGTTGGTTTCTGGGACGTATTTCTCAAGTTCGATCACAGTATCTTGAAAACATTTCGAAATTCTGTTTTCTGATTTATATTGGCTGGGACATTTCTTTTCAAGTTTTTTTTTTGATATTTTGACAGCTGTAATGCGACCAGCCAAAGTCCATTTATACCAAAAGTCTTTATCTTGTTTTAGTCCGGGTTCCTGACTCCAAAATGACTTTTTTGTGTTTACTGACGGTCGTATTTTGGAGTCAGGGCTCATTGCAATCAAAAAGTCGGAGTAGACTGCACGCTTCTGTTCTGGCAGTTTGCGGTCAGAGTTAGACAATAAATAACAACATAACTAACTCAAACAGTGTTGGTACGACATTCATTAATAATTTAGCTTTTTGTAAAGTGAATTTAACGTTTAAAAACTAAAAAAACGCTAAACAGTCTTACGTCATCAATTGCGGAGAGTTTGAGACTGGAGAAGGCAAAAGTGAATTCAAGGGAAGAATAATGTTTACTGGCCGATCCTGGTAGGTAGCGAAATTATCCATGAACGTGATTATGAACGTTTAGACACGATCTGAGTAGGTTATGTTGCTATTTCTTTGTCTAAATCAGACCACATACTGCCCGCTTCTGAGCGGGCATCCAACTCCGGCTTTTTGATTGCAATGAACCGTGACTCCAAAATACGACCGTCAGTATAAACAAAATAGTAATTTTGGAGTCAGAAGCCCGGGCTAATCTTGTTTATGCCTCTTTCATCTATGATTTACATGTTAAAAACGGAAATCCGACCATTTCATTGTACAATTGACACTAAGTATGTGCTAGATAACAAGAACGTGCGCCAACCTTCAGTATTCCACGATATATGGGATATCAGTCGACATTCCATCCGCTCTTGAAGAAATGAATGAAATAAATATGACACGAAACATACAAATATATTTCATAGTCTTTACATTTCCGGCCTCAAGATTAGTCTCAGTTTCCTCTCCTGTTAGCCTTAGAACATTAATGAAAGAAAGAAAACTCTTGCGTATGGATTTACAACTTCTTGGTTTATTGGGAACACGACGTTTCGGTGTAGCTCCTAACACCGTTATCACTTGATAACGGTGTTAGGAGCTACACCGAAACGTCGTGTTCCCAATAAACCAAGAAGTTGTAAATCCATACGCAAGAGTTTTCTTTCTTTCATTATTATGCTCAACTTCTAAATGCCACTTAAACAAGTCTTAGAACATTAGTCTTGAGATTTATTAGTGAGTGTATTTTATAAAGTGATTGTAACAGCATCCTCGTTATATCTTAAAATATGGGTATCTATTTTGGGTGACGACCGAAACAGGAATCAAACCTATGTCCCATATTTTGATACTTATCGCCAGAACTAAATGCCGACTGTCTGCCATTTTTTTCAAGAAAGTGTAATACTAGTAACGAAAATGCAATGGTCTTGAGAGCGAGATACAATCAACGAATCAATCATAAAGTGATAAGCAGTCAAACTTTCATACTATTTTAAGCTTTTGCAGCAATAAGAAAGTTTAGGATAATTTAGGAAAATGTATGTGCTTAATGAATGTTCACAAGAATTTCAACAAAAAAATTCTAAATCTGTCGGCACCAGTCGGATACATATTTAGACGTCTATCAAAGCGCCGCATACAGGCGACTTAGCAATCTCTAGGATTTGAACTATGAACTTTAACATAAGTGAGAATGTTAATACCTGATTAATAAATCTTTCATTAAAGAATAAACGACAAGCTTAAGACAATACCTCCTATTTGGTAATCAATTTGCTTACAAAACAGAACAGCCCCCCTACCAAAATATGAGATTTCAGACACATAACTAACAAAATTCAAGGCATTCTTTTTCTCTCTACAGCTCACTCTCTAGATACGGAAATCAATTAGCTTTAGCGCAGTGATGACGCCATAGTCGGCGTCTGCTATGTACATTAGTATTGTTGTGACGTCATACGCGATCGACGTTGAGCCCCGGCGCCTTAATGGTTGGTTGAAATGACGACGAAAGCGTTCAAATGTCGAGTATGATATCAAATATGTATAGTTTCAATCGTCTTTTCTTTGACACCCTGGGACTGTACATGAATTTCGGGTTGTTTCAACACTATGTTTTAGATACATATTTAGTCAATCAACAACAGCAAATCACAGATAGGTGTTCAGAGAGAAATAAGCATTTAGCCTTTTATTTTGTAGATAGTGACTACATAGAGGGGGGGGGGGGGGGCGGGGGTAATCTTATCTGTCTTCCACTCCAGGGTGGGTTTTTCTCAAAACATTTACGCACGACGCAAGTCTCACTGCCATGGCTACATATATCTTCAACATTACATTACTACCTGGCACAAAGTTACGTCGGGCGTAAAACATTTGATTTGCTGTTTTACGGGCTGTTTGTAGCCTATGGCATGATTATGGATCACAAAACGAATAAATCGAGACGGCCATTCACAATTTATGGATAAAAATAAAGCGAGAAACACATTTAAAATTATGGATTTAATCAATTAACTATAACCTCATATTTTCTTTGACATTTTTCTACCCACAGAGGTCGGCACAAAGTTGAAAAATTGTTTTATTTTAATATCTAAAAGGCCTCACAAAGTCAAAACCACATTTAGCAGTATGCCTTTTGGTCGGTATGTCCTCTTAAATACACTCACACCATATATTATCGGGTTCAAACAGTAATTAGTACAGAGTAACAGTTGTACAATTGTCTTGAAAATGATCCCCAAGTTAAATCGTTTTTGTATGAAGAATAATATTGGACAAAGTAAAAAACACATGATATACACGAAAAAAGTACTCCCGAGCAATTTAGAAATCTTACATTCGACACGTTTGACACCTACTTGAATATTTTGTCGGATGTAACGCCATAAAAGGATGTAGAAAACTAATCCAACGGCAAATGACGTAAACGCAGTCACAGTGAGGATGTAAAGAATGTTTAAATATGCTAATGACTGAGTTTGCGTGCAGGAAAAACTCCCGACCAAGATATAGCCGACGTGTAGTAGATCACCACAGCACAAATAAAATTGAAAATCCATATGGATATCAGAACCAGAATTGAAATCCTCCAGGAGAACCATTTTTGATAAAAGCCGTAAGATCTGGCCGTCAAACAAAATCTGTTGATTCCAACATAACACTGGCTATGGATTGACACACCTGGAATAACACCTGTCAGAATGATGTAGATATCACACAGGTAAGGATGAGTAACGAAGAGAAAAACACAGGTAATCGGTATTAAAACCACACACACTAACAAATCTACAAAAGATTTGGAGTGGAAGACAGATAAGATTACCCCCGCCCCCCTCTATGTAGTCACTATCTACAAAATAAAAGGCTAAATGCTTATTTCTCTCTGAACACCTATCTGTGATTTGCTGTTGTTGATTGACTAAATATGTATCTAAAACATAGTGTTGAAACAACCCGAAATTCATGTACAGTCCCAGGGCGTCAAAGAAAAGGCGATTGAAACTATACATGTTTGATACCATACTCGACATTTGAACGCTTTCGATTAGGAAATACGACGTTTTCTTGTGTTTGTTGTCAAAAATCAACACGAAACAAAGTAACGAGTTGCCAATAATCCCGACTATGGTAATGATTGCTAAGCCAAGAACTGGAAAAATCCTTTCGAACACTTCAATTTCGGTAGTTTGCGGCAGTGAATTGTTCTGCATAGCTCGGAAGTTGAAGGAAGCACAATGAAGTTGACAGGTTTGATAGCTGTAAATCTTAGGTAGACGTGACGAGACCCCTACAGTTCAACTGTTCAATATAGACGAATATCATAGCCGCGCCATGCTAAATTCAAAACGAGGCTACCTAATGTGAAGCAAAACTGTCTACAATGCGCAACTGAAACAGGAGGCAAACCATAGTCCAAAGTTAAGGCCAAGATCCGGCCTCTGACTTTAATGTATGCTATCCACGTCACGACAGTAAGAGGATTTGAAGCCCATCGAAAAACTAATGATTGGCGTTGGAATATGGAAAATCCATGCAGTATGTGGTCTTGTACGGACGAAAACGTGTTCGAAAAGTAAACAAAATTCAAATAACCGGGACGACCATTCATTCATTCTAAGCCAAAGTTAATTCAAAACAATACTTTATCGTACATCTCCGAGACTGGAACCACTCAAAAGCTTCGGAATTATACGTCTTGAGAAAAATAGCTAATAATTTCAACATTCTGTTTTAACGTCAAAATATCAACATTTTGGCAGCTCATGCCCCTTTAAGGAAGTTCCAGTTGATGGTTGACAGTCGTACAACAAACAGCTGAGAATGCAGCTGTAGAACGGGTAACGTACAATTAAATCATGACGACAACAAAGAAGACAAAAGAAATTCGCAAGAAAAACTTAAAGTGGCATGAGCTGCCAAAATGTTCATATTTGGACGTTAAAACAGAATGCTGAAATTATTGGCTATTTTGCTCAAGACATTTAATTCAGAAGCTTTTTAGTGCTTGTAGTCTCAAAAATGTACGATAAAGTATTGTTTTGAACTAACTTCGACTTAGAATGAATGAATGGTCGTCCAGGTTATTTAAATTTTATTTACTTTTCGAACACGTTTTCGGTTCGTACAGGCCACATACTGTATGGATTTTCTTCATTTCAACGCCAATCACTTAGTTTTTCGATGGCTTTCAAAGCCTCTTACTGTCGTGACGATCAGAAATTATGAAGAAAGTGTGAATTTTGGCAGCTCATGCCACTTTAATATACATGGTTCATGGTAGCTAGGAAAGTCCCTATTGTCAACTGGTAACACCTGGGATATATCTCGGGTGGCCAAAACAGTAACAAACGCATCTTACACTATTTTTGCTTTTTCCTCTGTTACACAGAAAATATTTTGTAGCCTATTAAAACAAATCGACTCTCTTACAGTGTTTAAACTGCTATCACTGTTTAAATTATTCATAATGAAAAACGCCGACCATCTTTTTATGCCCAAGTGGTAAGTTTTAGAAAGGATCAAATGGCATAAATCATTTGGATTCGAATTTTGAATCAGGAATCTTGCAAGTTGTGGCAACTTTGACCACTTTTCGCCTTCTGTAAGAGCACACCCGAACTAAACGTGGTACATTGCAGAGTCGCTACGAGCGTGCCTGAGTATAAATTTTGGCGTCAATCTCATATTCAAATATCGAACTGGGAACTGACATCTAACTTCTTAAATTGACTTTAAAGTGGCATGAGCTGCCAAAATTCACGCTTTTTTTCATAATTTCTGATCGTCACGACAGTAACAGGCTTTGAGGGTCATCGAAAAACTAAATGATTGGCGTTGGAATCAGGAAAATCCATCCATTATGTGGCCTGTACGAACCGAAAGCGTGTTCGAAAAGTAAACAAAATTTAAATAACCGGGACGACCATTCATTCATTCTAAGCTAAAGTTAGTTTAAAACAATACTTTATCGTACATTTTCGAGACTAGAAGCACTATAAAGCCTCTGAATTATACGACTTGAGGAAAATAGCCAATATTTTCAATATTCTGTTTTAGCGTCAAAATATCAACATTTTGGCAGCTCATGCCATTTTAAAGCAATGTTTCAGTTGATACACACTAATCTGTATATGTATCATTTAGAACTTAAACCCTGGCTGATATGTACGTTTTATTATTGTCTGCCTATGACATTTCAATTTACGTGCAGCTGACCTCTGTCGTGGACATGGCAGTCAATTCGTGGAAATGACAGATAATTCGTGATCACGACAGTTAATTCGTGATCATAGCGGTTAATTCCAGTTTAGTCACTCAAAATATCTCACGAAGTATTGGAGAGTTTAACTACGATTTAATTTCACAACACATAGATAAATGATATAGATAGATTGCGCTGCATATATGCAATACCAAGCTTTAGGACAAAGCCTCCACTGGGGGTTGCATCTGATATTTCTCACATGAAACCGTAGAACCACTATATTGTTTGCAGTCACACTCATGTGTCTCTTTCCCGTTTTAATCTCTTGGCGGTTAGGATGATACATCGTGTGCAGAAATAAAGTGGTGTCGTCACCAGAGCCTGGATCCGTTTGGTGTTTTTGCAAAGCCTTTGTATCAAGCTATTCAGGGACCAACTGACTGCAAAGCTAATTTGTTACAATATAGGACACATCAATTCGAATAAGGCATGGTTCAATAAATGCTGATTATACATATATATATTTTCCATTAAAACTGTTTTATCACTAAATCAACAGTAAGTGGATGGATTCAATGTTACCCTATGGAATATTTCGTTGCAGAGGAATATAATGGTGAAAGGCTATTTTGACCAGTGTTATCTAAAGAAGGCATATATGCCGCAACGGTCGATGCTTAATAATTCTAATCAAACTAATTCATCTGAAATTACCAGCAGTGAGTCGTAACTTTTATCCATACTTTTTATCTAAAAACTGCGCTCTCCGGGGATCATCCTAGTTCGGAAAACTATATATTTCTCTGCAAACACGCCAGGAAAGCAGTGTACCTTCACAAAACGTACTGTATCTTTGTTTACTGTATCGATAGACTTTGATTCAAAATGCTCGGTAACAGTTCACTTAATTTAGCAGAGAATCATATGAATGTCAGTGACGTTGCTAACTCTAACATTGACAACCACTCTGACAACTACTATGGGGACTATTACTACTATTATATCTACGTCCCCACGGAATCTGTAACAGCCATCGTCTTAAGTATATTCTTGCCGATCCTTTTTGTAGGAATAGTAGGCAATATCTTGGTTCTTATCGTCATCGCCGCTGTCAAGTCGATGCGCACTACCATGAATGTCTGTCTGTTTTCCCTCGCACTCGCTGACATTTTGATATTGTCGTTAGTACCTGTTTTGCCGATAACTGAAGAAATCTTTGACCAAAAGGTTCCATTAGGAGAACATTTTTGTAAGTATGATTCTAATACACGCTTTGATATTCCTTTTTTAGGTTTTACCAAAATTTACAGCATTGGCCCATTCAAAAATGAAACATTTGTTGGGAAAACGGCTTATAACAATTGTAAACTAATAATGTATTCCGTAGTAGACTATGGGCCGCCCAACGTCAATTCCCAATTGCCAAGAGAAGTTGAAGGTTTAACGTACGTTGGAAAACAATAGCTCTTATTTTGTACTTTTTGGTACAAAAATAACGAACTAGTTGTGTTGCAAGGACATTTTTCTTATATTTGGCAACTCAGGCCACTTTAAATTATTTTTAATACTTTTTTTTCAACCAGGTTACTTCGCCAGTTTTTACGACAGAGGGTCAGTCGTATGTTCAACGTGTATCTTTTTGTTCATCACCCTTGATCGATATATTGCCATATGTTATCCGATGAAAAGTCGACGTCTGTGGTCTGGGAGAAGAACGTATGGGATTTTACTGGTTATCTGGGTGACGTCATTATCGGCTTGTTATCCCATCCTTCAAAACACCAAATATATAATCGAGACATACCAAGGTGTGACCTATTACGCTTGTTTGATAGACCATGCCAACATTGCAATTAAAATATATGACACCTTTTTGGGCGGCACGTTGCACTTTATTTTGTTTCCGTGTTTCGCCTGTTTGTATGGAAAGATGATTTACCACATAAAAAAGTCCGTGCCAAAATCGAGCCCAAGGAACCAGGGGAGTATAAACGTAGCCGGTCAAAGAGGTCGTAATCAGGCAGTCGTCATGCTTGTAGCAGTTGTTTTTGTTTTCTTATGTTCGTACTTTCCCTTTGGAATTATTCTCTTTCTTGATCAGTATTTTCCGTCTGTCTTTTCATGGACGGATTTTGACAAAACCACTTTTACAATTGTATGGGCGTGTAGAATTCCAATTTATATCAACAGTGCCTCAAACCCGGTTCTTTATTTCTCTTTATCCACTCATTTTCGCCAAGGATTTACTCAAGTTTTCTGCTGCAGACGGAAAACACTCAATCCGTCCGAGAAGACAAAACGAACCAGTCTTCGGGGTTCAACAAATGACAACAGTGACAGGTTGTAAAAACCAATGCTTGTCAAAGAAGGGAAATGTTGAGTACAAGTAAGCAGAGCTTAACTCTAAGAAATAAATACATCATACAGTGACAGACGAGCTAAGCGTTTGGTGCTTGGCTGAACGAGACAAATCTATCCCATAAGCCCTGATAAGGCTTCACAATTTTCTTTTAACACAGTTTGACGAGAAAAAGTTGTAAGAATATGGTAGTTGTATCGTTGTAATGGAAACTCCACCGGCCGTATACTGTCAGCTCGCTTTCCCTCACCTTTAGATTCATCCATTGGTCTGTCGGTCGATATATATTTATGATCACTAAAACACACGGGCACAGGTAAAATCTTCTTGTCTAAAATAACCATGGAGATATATATATCACTGCGCCAATCATTGGTACCATACTAATACATGAACAAAATAAAACTGTGCAGAAAAGAACTGAATTTTGTCTTTCCTTTTATTAACTTGTTCTACTATCCCTTAAAGGAACATTTCCAGAAAGGCTGAAAAGAGCGGGCCTTACGGCGTTTTGTCAAATCGTGCGGCGATTTTGGGCTCCGCAGACTTGATTGCAGTATAAAAAGGCGCATAGATCAAAAAACCGTTAGAAAAAGAACCTCAATCCATTGAGGAAGATCACCAACGATGCCCGCCAAAGAGCAGACCAAGGCAAAAGCTTCAAGCACCCAAAAATATATACCTGTAGGACACCTGATAGTATTTTTCGCACGGTGAACGCAAGGCGGTGCAAGACCGAGAGGGCAAATCGTTCAACGGGTTACGAATGCCGCAAGGTTGGCGGAATAAGAAATTTTACCGTACGGAGCATCTTACTACACAAAAAAAAATCGTGCAACAACCGCGCGTCAAGATACACCGGTTTACGGTGAACGTACTGGCGCCCCCACGGATCAGAGGTAATAAAAAAATTCGCACGGCCGAAAATTGGATTCCATGTGCACACCAAATTTTTCTGCGGCTCTTGCGGCACAAACATTCCGCGCGGTAAGATGCGGTTGCCCGCAAGGAAGGCTGCGGTCCATCGTACGGAAGGCCACAATTCATGACCGCAAGAGGCGTAAACCCGCCGTATCTCAATTGTGAAAGGGGCTTAAGACAAAAAGACAAAGGGAGCTCGGTTCCGTTGTCACGAAATTGAGCACTTAGAGTTATTTCCCCTCTTACATTGACGTGTGGACAAAACATTCCAAAAAAAAGACTTTCAAAAAGCTTTGGATAAAAGGAGCGGAAAAGGAAGAAAATTCATGAAACGAAATAAAAGCTTCATTTTGTACTTCCTGTTTTACCTTTTCGAAACGTTAGTGATTCCATTTCAACAACAAAAAATAAATAGAAGCAATCATAGCCAACCGATTTTTAAAAAATAGTGATAAAAGAATTTATAGGGACTCGGCTATGGTCAGCACATCATCAACATATATATTTTAACCACCGTTGGATATTTCCGTGAAATTAAGTTGTGAAAGCAACGCAACTGGATAACCTTCGATTGAACAGAGCGGATTGTTTGATTGATAGTTTTCGCTGCCCTCAAGATTATTTCTCTAATATGGCGGCGTTGCCAGGTTTAGTGGGGGGGGGGAGGAAACCCGACCTTCGGTGAGTCAGATGGTCAATATTTAGTCCAGTTTCTTCTTCCAATATATTTGTGTATGCGTGTGTGTCTGAACATCTATATTGTATTTGTGTAGCCTACAGTATACTATTACACCTCACAAATCAATATTGACCAATCTGTCTATCTTCCCTTTCCTCACCACCGTATACTTGCATATCTACGGCCTGTTTCACAAAACAGGGTAGCGTAAGTTTTTACTTAACTTTCATGTCAACCCATGCTGAAGACATACGTTGCTAAGAAAGTTACGGAAACAAATATATCTACGCCGTTTTGTGAAACGGGCCCCTGGATGAATTTTCGTTTGGTCTGACTGGGATTCGAACCCGCGTTCCATCGATGGGAGGCCTGGGTCGGACTGAGGGAGAATAGTTTAGGAGGTGTCTGGGATGTTGATAGTAACTCATCAAACTTTACTGTCTTATAGAATGCGTTAATCTGTGACAAACGTGGCCAGGGGCCTGTTAAAGAAGCGTAAGTTTTTACGTAGAAAAATAAGAAGTGGTCAATCTCGGATGAAAGACTATTATTTGGGGAATTCCCTGTTGCTTTGTTTTCTGTCAGACAACCAAACAGCCGAAAATGCACTACACGCGCACCCACGACGGTCTTATACTGCGCACCTACCCAAGGTCCATTCTCAGTCAGTATATAAAGCAGGATTTCCCAATTGAAATTCGCTATTCAGCGGTCAGTGGGAGCTATGAAAGTTGTCCTTTTAATGTGGAGATATGATGCTATAACCGTTACCTAAAGGCTTTCATTACGTCCTTTCGTGAAACAGGCTCCTGGCGATTACAAATGACTTGCCAGTAAGTGTAAACCAGGAGACTGTTATATTTAAACAAATATCAGTCTTACAAATAAAGAAGATATACCTTATGAAGAAAAAATAAACGATTGACGGCCAACCAGTGAGCAGGACACAGAAGTGATTTATTCCCGAAGATTACAAATTGGACATTTCCGGAAGAAGTATCAACATTTGTGCAATAAATCCTCTTGCATTGACAAGAATAATTTGCTCTAAAATTATATGGAGCTAAATTTATCATGTTGTATGAAAACGTGATTTAACTGAGAGTATCGTTTTCTTTAGCGAGCAAAGCCAAAAATGCGGCTGTTTTCGTTTCTAATTGTATTGTTCTCGAGACAGGGCAAACGTGAATTTCCTACCAGTGTTTGTGAATAAACGTGCTTATTGACTTAGCAATTTGAAATATCATCTGTGTGAAATACGTTATTTATTTAATCTATTAGTTAATATGATGTGAAGGTAGGATTGCCAGATGATCAGATATATATGTATGAACACTAAAACACACGGGCACGGGGAAAATATGTATGAACACTAAAACACACGGGCACAGGGAAAATATGCATGAACACTAAAACACACGGGCACAGGGAAAATATGTATGAACACTAAAACACACGGGCACAGGGAAAATATGTATGAACACTAAAACACACGGGCACAGGGAAAATATGCATGAACACTAAAACACACGGGCACAGGGAAAATATATATGAACACTAAAACACACGGGCACAGGGAAAATATATATGAACACTAAAACACACGGGCACAGGGAAACTATGTATGAACACTAAAACATACGGGCACAGGGAATATATATATGAACACTAAAACACGCGGGCACAGGGAAAATATGTATGAACACTAAAACACACGGGCACAGGGAAAGTATATATGAGCACTAAAACACACGGGCACAGGAAAAATATGTATGAGCACTAAAACACACGGACACATAGAGAACTTTTATATCCTGGCTAAACAATCAATCTACTCCTCCAATAAATGGGGCCTCCGTAGCCGCTCAATCCGTACAGCCTTCCACCAATGAGTCGCGGATTCGAATCCCACATAGTCCAACAAAAAAATAGAAAAATGTTCTGACTGGGTTTCCACTCGACCGACCTATGTGAGATGGTTGCCAGTTACCACCGGAAGGTCGTGGGTTTCCTCCTGGCAACGCCACCATATAACTGAAATAATATTGAGCGCGGCGTAAAACACAAAATAATCAATCAATCAACCTCCAATAAAGATATTCCTGATTGCTTTCATTTGTGTTTGGTTTGGTTGACTCGAAGTCGCCAAAGACACCTGAGGGAAAATCCAGAAATGTAATTACATGTATCAGTATTACATATTAGCGGTTTAGTTGCCTTGAAGTCGCCAACGACACTTGTAGGAAAATTCAGAAATGTAATTACATGTGTCAGTATTACATATTAGCGGTTTAGTTGCCTTGAAGTCGCCAACGACACCTGAGGGAAATCCAGAAATGTAATTACATGTATCAGTATTACATATTAGCGGTTTAGTTGCCTTGAAGTCGTCAAAGACACCTGAGGGAAAAATCAAGGATATGCGCAAGTTTCAGTATTAAATACTGTCAAATATTATAATGTTATTAATCAGGATATTCCCTATTAGCATTGTTACAGGTCTGAGGATAGTTGTATTGGTTCGAGGCCGAAGGAAATTTTTATCAATTGGCTTTCAATGTTATTTTTCATAAAATATTTATATAATTTAAAAATAATAGCGTTTTAATAGACACATTCGCAAGGAAAGTTGACTATTATTTTCTTTAAAACAAATTCTTTAAAAAAATCGGGGTGTAGTGTACGGGCAGTTGTCCCCATTTTGTACACAAAGCATAGGAACATATTTCTTTTTTACAAATTATCATAAATGCAATTTTTAATTTATCTAATGAAGTAGACGGAATGTTGTTTTTCTTGAAGTGTACATCGGCTATTTTCTTTTTTTCTGTTGACGATTTCAAGAAAAATGGCTTTGGGATTTTGAAGTGATAGCAATGAAACGGTCGCCATATTCGATCTCGTATTGGCCCAGTTCAACCAAGCGTGGCGACTAGGTGTACTTATCGTCGCTCACGGTTAACTGCTATAAATTGGAATTGGCACCTGTCCTGCAAAATTTGTTATTATCGGCATCTGTTAAGAAAATAGCTTTGAAATCTATTTGTGACAAATACTGTTTAAAAGCAGACAGTGTGGAGAATCGTATCTGGTAAATTGTTTATGGGGCTTGAAGCAGATGGTAGGGATGAGTTCTGGTGCTGATTACAGTCATATGGATTGCTGATATGAGGTATATTTGGACTCTTAATTATGAGAAAGGCATTGGGAGGGGGGAGGGGGTGTGGTTATTGTCGATCATTATATGTAACTGTATACGTTTAATATTGATTTGCCTTTAAGATAATGCATTCCAATAGCTCGTGTTTTTCTGCAACATGTCGCGTTTATTTTGGGGTTTCCTTCCTCAGAAAGCGAGTTGACATCTGGGGGCTGTTTCTCAACACATTTACGCCCGTCGTAACTTTGCGCCTGGCCGTAACGTAATGTTGAAGGTATATGTTGCCATGACGCTACGACCAGGCGAAAAGTTACGTCGGTGTCGAGAAACGAAACGAATCGGCAACTGACTTAAATTCGGCTATATTTTTCAAAATAATTGTGATCACCAAACTAGTTACAGGCATCTTTGCCTCTTACTACAATATGCCATCTGAGTTTCCATTAAATGGACCGATTGATATGAGCCATTGCCAGAACATTTATAGTCATTCTTTTTCGATTAAAAGGTCTTCATAAATATAACGACAAACTCTATGAATATACTCACATTACTGGTATTTAACCAAACGTCCGACTTATTCATAAGCAGGCATGTCAGGAAACATGACGATAGATAGTAATCAATCAGCTCTGATATTCCTGTCATAGACTTCTGATAGTAATCAATCAGCTCTGATATTCTTTAACGTTCTCTACCAAAATCCGAGATAATAGGACGCCCTGGGGGCATTGGAGACTTGAGTCATTTTTCAATAGGTTTGTGTATTTTCGAAATATAGAGAAGCCTGTTTTTAGAATTAAGGTCAGATTCCAAAGAACAGTACTGCTTTTTATTAAGATAGCCTTTTTCTTCAAGGGAACGAAGAATTATATTGCAATTTCCAACATTTTCAGGTCTAATTTCCTTATCAAGTATTTGGCGATAAAGGGTTGTTTAGCTGCCGTTCTGCCTCCTCAATCATAATCCTGTCTAGACATACATGTGATAACTACTGGTAAGCATTTATCAGCAGGTTTTATAACGATATATGTTTTGACTTGGCTTACTTAAGGCAAGACGTTCTGAATAAGTGAGGTTATGTTGGTTTCTAGGATGCATTTATTAAGTTCGATCACAGTATCTTGAAAACATTTTGAAATTCTGTTTTCTGCTTTATGTTGGCTTGGGCATGTCTTTTCAAATCTTTTGATATTTTGACAGCTGTAGTGCGACCAGTCAAAGTCCATTTATGTCAAAAGTCTTTTATCTTGTCTATGCCTTGTCTATCAATGATTTACATGATAAAAAAGGAAATCCGACCATTTCATTGTACAATTGGCACTAAGTATGTGCTAGATAACAAGAACGTGCGTCAACCTTCAGTATTCTACGATATATGGGATATCAGTCGACATTCCATCCGCTCTTGAAGAAATGAATGAAATAAATATGACACGAAACATACAAATATATTTCATAGTCTTTACATTTCCGGCCTCAAGATTAGTCTCAGTTTCCTCTCCTGTCTAGCCTTAGAACATTAGTCTTGAGATTTATTAGTGAGTGTATTTTATAAAGTGATTGTAACAGCATCCTCGTTATATTTGAGAGATTATATTTTATTAAAATATGTTTATGATGACTAAAACACACGGGCACAGGGAAAATCGTCTTGTCTAAAATAACCATGCAGACAAGTTTCTAATTGTGTTAAAAAGAGGTATATCATTTAGACCTTTATACCCCAGAAATTGTTGTAACAAACCAAACCTATGATATTTCATTAGGCTGACGACTGACAGGAGCTTAGCCTTGGTCAGTAGAATTTTCTGGAATCCTTTTGTAACACATTGACAATGGTTACGCATCTTAACTATGGCAAGAACATCGGTGGACTGAGATTGAACCCCATAAATTTTGCTTTCTCCATGCCCCCCCCCCCCCCCCCCGCCCCCCGCCCCATCCCTTAAAATATGGGTAGCTATTTTGGGTGACGACCGAAACAGGAATCAAACCCATGTTCCATAGTATGACACTTATCGCCAGAGCTAAATGCCGACTGTCTGCAAATTTTCAAGAAAGTGCAATACTAGTAACGAAAATGCAATGGTCTTGAGGGCGAGGTACAATCAACGAATCAATCATAAAGTGATAAGCAGTCAAAATGTCATACTATTTTAAGCTTTTGCTTAGTACGGAAAGTTTAGGATAATTTAGGGAAATGTATGTACTTAATGAACGTTCACAAGAATTTCAAAAAAATTCTAAATCTGTCGGCACCAGTCGAATACATATTTAGACGTCTATCAAAGCGCCACATACAGGCGAACCAGCAAACTCTAGGATTTGAACTATGAACTTTAACATAAGGATAAACGACAAGTTTAAGACAATACCTCCTATTTGGTAATCAATTTGCTTACAAACATGCACAAAACAGAACAGCCCAAACAAAATGAGATTTCAGACAGATAACTTACAAAATTCAAGGCATTCTTTTTCTCTCTACAGCCTAGATACGGAAATCAATTAGCTTTAGCGCAGTGAGGCCATAGTTGGCGTCTGCTATGTACATTAGTATTGCTGTGACGTCATACACGATCGACGTTGAGCACCGGCGCCTTCATGGTTTACATGTACTTTGATAACGATGTAAGAACTGCATCGAAACGTCGAGAACTAAGCATTTAGCCTTTAAAATGCGTTCCGAAGAGGGTGGGGGGGGGGGGGGGGGGGTGTCTAAGACTGTCTTCCACTCCAGGGTGGGTTTTTTTCTTAAAACATTTACGCACGACGCAAGTCTTATGCACTGCTTAACTGCCATGGCTACATATATCTTCAACGTTACATTACTACCTGGCACAAAGTTACGTCGGGCGTAAAAGATTTGATTTGCTGTTTTACGGGCTGTTTGTAGCCTATGGCATGATTATGGATCACAAAACGAATAAACCGAGACGGCCATTCACAATTTATGGAGAAAAATACATGAGAGAAACACATTTAAAATTATGGATTTAATCAATTAACTATAACCATATTTTATTTGACATTTTCCTACCCACAGAGGTCGGCACAAAGTTGAAAAAATATTAGTTTAATATCTAAAAGACCTTACAAAGTCAAACCCACATTTAGCAGTATGCCTTTTGGTCGGTAAACGGTTATTTTAAGAAACAGATGCTGTCGATTATGTCCACACATTTTCTAAATTTAATCAGCAAACACTTATAACATTTACCTATGTGGGATGGTTGCCAGTTACCAACGGAAGGTCGTGGGTTTCCTCCGGGCATAGAGCCCGGTTTCCTCCCACAATAAAACTGGCAACACCGCCATATAAGTGAAATAATCTTGAGCGCGGAGTAAAACACTAAACAATCAATCAATCATAACATTTACACAACTTTTATGGATGTACAGGGTGTCAGCGATGTAATATGGAATAAATTTGTTTCATATTTCTACAGTAATGCATTTTTTTCTTTCGATGAAGTCAGCCTATTGTACTCCTCTTCTCAGGGCCATTTAGCATGGGAATTATTCATGAGTTAATTGGGACGACTGTATTGTCTTGAATACATGGAAGTAGTAATCGCTTGTATGTCCTCTTAAATACACTCACACCATATATTATCGGGTTCAAACAGTAATTAGAATAGAGTAACAGTTGTACAATTGTCTTGAAAATGATCCCCAAGTTAAATCGTTTTTGTATGAAGAATAATATTGGACAAAGTAAAAAACACATGATATACACGAAAAAAGTACTCCCGAGCAATTTAGAAATCTTACATTCGACACGTCTTATACCTACTTGAATATTTTGTCGGATGTAACGCCATAAAAGGATGTAGAAAACTAATCCATCGGCAAATGACGTAAACGCAGTCACAGTGAGGATGTAAAGAATGTTTAAGTATGCTAATGACTGAGTTTGCGTGCAGGAAAAATCCAAACGAACTCCCGACCAAGATATAGCCGACGTGTAGTAGATCACCACAGCACAAATAAAATTGAAAATCCATATGGATATCAGAACCAGAATTGAAATCCTCCAGGAGAACCATTTTTGATAAAAGCCGTAAGATCTGGCCGTTAAACAAAATCTGTTGATTCCAACATAACACTGGCTATGGATTGATACACCTGGAATGACACCTGTCAGAATGATGTAGATATCACACAGGTAAGGATGAGTAACGAAGAGAAAAACACAGGTAATCGGTATTAAAACCACACACACTAACAAATCTACAAAAGTCAGGTGTAAGATTAGGAAATACGACGTTTTCTTGTGTTTGTTGTCAAAAATCAACACGAAACAAAGTAACGAGTTGCCAATAATCCCGACTATGGTAATGAAAGCTAATCCAAGAAGTGGAAAAATCTTTTCGAACACTTCAATTTCGGTAGTTTGCGGCAGTGAATTGTTCTGCATAGCTCGGAAGTTGAAGGAAGCACAATGAAGTTGACAGGTTTGATAGCTGTAAATCTTAGGTAGACGTGACGAGACCCCTACAGTTCAACTGTTCAATATAGACGAATATCATAGCCGCGCCATGCTAAATTCAAAACGAGGCTACCTAATGTGAAGCAAAACTGTCTACAATGCGCAACTGAAACAGGAGGCAAACCATAGTCCAAAGTTAAGGCCAAGATCCGGCCTCTGACTTTAATGTATGCTATCCACTCTGAAACTTCGGGGATTTACGTACTTGAAATACCCTCTGACAGGCTGCAGGTCATTTTGAATGTGACGACCAAAAAGGTAGTAGTGAAATTCGTGCCAAAATTCACGCTTTTTTTCATAATTTCTGATCGTCACGACAGTAACAGGCTTTGAGGAAAATCCATACATTATGTGGTCTGTACGAACCGAAAGCGTGTTCGAAAAGTAAACAAAATTTAAATAACCGGGACGACCATTCATTCATTCTAAGCTAAAGTTAGTTTAAAACAACACTTTATCGTACATTTTTGAGACTAGAAGCACTATAAAGCCTCTGAATTATACGACTTGAGGAAAATAGCCAATAATTTCAATATTCTGTTTTAGCGTCAAAATATCAACATTTTGGCAGCTCATGCCACTTTAAAGCAATGTTTCAGTTGATACACACTAATCTGTATATGTATCATTTAGAACTTAAACCCTGGCTGATATGTACGTTTTATTATTGTCTGCCTATGACATTTCAATTTACGTGCAGCTGACCTCTGTCGTGGACATGGCAGTCAATTCGTGGAAATGACAGATAATTCGTGATCACGACAGTTAATTCGTGATCATAGCGGTTAATTCCAGTTTAGTCACTCAAAATATCTCACGAAGTATTGGAGAGTTTAACTACGATTTAATTTCGCAACACATAGATAAATGATATAGATAGAGTGCGCTGCATATATGCAATACCAAGCTTTAGGACAAAGCCTCCACTGGGGGTTGCATCTGATATTTCTCACATTATACCGTAGAATCTCAAACACTATTCTATGCAGCCACACTCATGTGTCTCTTTCCCGTTTTAATCTCTTGGCGATTAGGATGATACATCGTGTGCAGAAATAAAGTGGTGTCGTCACCAGAGCCTGGATATACATTTAATCCGCAATGAAATTCAATCAATTGAAGAAGCCCGTGCCTGGGTATCAGAATAAACTTCAATCCATTCCCCACATTGCGGACTAGGACGTGTATGATATTTTTGCAAAGCCTTTGTATCAGGGACCAACTGATTGCAAAGCTGATTTGATACGATAAAGGACACATCAATTCGAATAAGGCATGGTTCAATAAATACTCATTACATATATATATATTTTCCATTAAAACTGTTTTATCACTAAATCAACAGTAAGTGGATGGATTCAATGTTACCCTATGGAATATTTCGTTGCAGAGGAATATAATGGTGAAAGGCTATTTTGACCTCTGGCTTACAACTTGTGGAAACGGCGTTAAATCGACCAGTGTTATCTAAAGGGGGGATATATGCCGCAACGGTCGATACTTATATATTGTAATCAAACTAATTAATCTGAAATTACCAGCAGTGAGTCGTAACTTTTATCCATACTTTCTATCTAAAAACTGCGCTCTCCGGGGATCATCCTAGTTCGGAAAACTATATATTTCTCTGCAAACACGCCAGAAAGGCAGTTTACCTTCACAAAACGTACTGTATCTTTGTGTGCTGTATCGATAGACTTTGATTCAAAATGCTCGGTAACAGTTCACTTAATTTAGCAGAGAATCATATGAATGTCAGTGACGTTGCTAACTCTAACATTGACAACCACTCTGACAACTACGATGGGGACTATTACTACTATTATATCTACGTCCCCACGGAATCTGTCACAGCCATCGTCTTAAGTATATTATTGCCGATCCTTTTTGTAGGAATAGTAGGCAATATCTTGGTTCTTATCGTCATCGCCGCTGTCAAGTCGATGCGCACTACCATGAATGTCTGTCTGTTTTCCCTCGCACTCGCTGACATTTTGATATTGTCGTTAGTACCTGTTTGGCCGATAACTGAAGAAATCTTTGACCAAAAGGTTCCATTAGGAGAACATTTTTGTAAGTATAATTCTAATACGCGCTTTGATATTCCTTTTTTAGGTTTTACCAACATTTACCACATTGGCCCATTCAAAAATGAAACATTTGTTGGGAAAACAGGTTATAACAATTGTAAACTAATAATGTATTCCGTAGTAGAGTATGGGCCGCCCAACGACAATTCCCAATTGCCAAGAGAAGTTGAAGGTTTAACGTACGTTGGAAAACAATAGCTCTTATTTTGTACTTTTTGGTACAAACATACCGAACTAGTTGTGTTGCAAGGACATTTTTCTCATATTTGGCAGCTCAGGCCACTTTAAATTATTTTTAATACTTTTTTTTCATCCAGGTTACTTCGCCAGTTTTTACGACAGAGTTTCAGTCGTATGTTCAACGTGTATCTTTTTGTTCATCACCTTTGATCGATATATTGCCATATGTTATCCGATGAAAAGTCGACGTCTGTGGTCTGGGAGAAGAACGTGTGTGATTTTACTGGTTATCTGGATGACGTCATTATCGGCTTGTTATCCCATCCTTCAAAACACCAAATATATAATCGAGACATACCAAGGTGTGACCTATTACGCTTGTTTGATAGACCATCCCCACATTGCAATTAAAATATATGACACCTTCTTGGGCGGCATGTTGCACGTTATTTTGTTTCCGTGTTTCGCCTGTTTGTATGGAAAGATGATTTACCACATAAAAAAGTCCGTGCCAAAATCGAGCCCAAGGAACCAGGGGAGTATAAACGTAGCCGGTCAAAGAGGTCGTAATCAGGCAGTCGTCATGCTTGTAGCAGTTGTTTTTGTTTTCTTATGTTCGTACTTTCCCTTTGGAATTATTATCTTTCTGCATCAGTATTTTCCGTCTGTCTTTTCATGGACGGATTTTGACAAAACCACTTTTGCAATTGCATGGGCGTGTAGAATTCCAATTTATATCAACAGTGCCTCAAACCCGGTTCTTTATTTCTCTTTATCCACTCATTTTCGCCAAGGATTTACTCAAGTTTTCTGCTGCAGACGGAAAACACTCAATCCGTCCGAGAGGACAAAACGAACCAGTCTTCGGGGTTCAACAAATGACAACAGTGACAGGTTGTAAAAACCAATGCTTGTCAAAGAAGGAAAATGTTGAGTACAAGTAAGCAGAGCTTTACTCCAAGAAATAAAAACATCATACAGTGACAGAGCTATGCGTTTGTTGCTAGGCTGAACGACAAATCTATCCCATAAGCCCTGATAAGGCTTCACAATTTTGTTTTAACACAGTTTGACGAGAATAAGTTGTAAGAATATTGTTGTTGTATCGTTGTAATCAAAACTCCACAGGCCGTATACTGTCAGCTCACTTTCCCCCACCTTTAGATTCATCCATTGGTCTGTCAGTCGATATATATTTATGATCACTAAAACACACGGGCACAGGTAAAATCTTCTTGTCTAAAATAACCATGGAGATATTTATATCACTGCGCCAATCATTGGTACCATACTAACACATGAACAAAATAAAACTGTGCAGAAAGGAACTGCATTTTGTCTTTCCCTTTATGAACTTGTTCTACTATCCCGGCTTAAAGGAACATTCCCAGAAAGGCTGAAAAAGAAGATCTCTAAAAAATATACTTTTATACTGCTCTTTCGTGAAGCTTTCCAGATGACCATTGGTACGCTGCCTATAGCTTACATAGGTCACTGGGTAGCGAGTTTCATTGGGGAAAATCCTTTGTCGCCTTTGATTGGTTTATATGAATTGAGCGGGCTTAGTTGCACACGTTTATAGCCTCTTTTGTTGATCATATGGTGCATACTCAGCTATTTGTCTACTGACTGTCAGACAGAAAACAACAGCAACAGGGAAAACCTAAATAACTCTTTAAATGTACGTGTTTGGCGGAAAATTGACTTGCTGCCCCTCATCCGAGAAAACTTTCTGTGTTTCTGCTAATTTGAAGGGCAACAACAGCGTGTCCTTTTAACGTGTCCCGATTAGAATCGATTGAGGCACATACAGAAATCTTTACACCGAGAAATACACGACGAGAACTCTCGTAAGAAATTGTATTAGCAACATAAAACTATAGCTAAGGTCTCTTGAGGATGTAACTAACCGTAACGATGAGATAATTAAACACACCTATGTTTCAAAACCTACACTGGCCAGATGAGACATCGTCCAAGACGGATTAAAACTGGAGAAGCGGGTGTGTTGAACGCAGGGAAATATAAGATACGAGGGTATACGACCATGCGCCATTTTGAATGTCCTGTTTCTCAGAGTGTCTATCTGTTCTTCCAATGATCGCATGGAAAGCTCAAAAGAACACACCTATTCACTGTCTTTTCCATGACCCTATAATATATAGTCTGACGATAGCTTAAGATACGTAAGCATTGTCAATGTAATACAAAGTGTTCCAGAAAATTCTATTGACTAAGGCCAAGCTCCTGTCAGTCGTCAACCTAATGAAATATCGTAGGTTTACTTTATTACAACAATTTATGATGGGATATAAAGGTCTAAATGATATACCTCTTTTTAACACAATTAGAAACTTGTCTCCATGGTTATTTTAGACAAGAAGATTTTCCCTGTGCCCGTGTGTTTTAGTGTTCATAAATATGTGATATCCAAGATGTTACAAAACTTACCTGTGTGATTGATTGATTGATTGATTGATTGATTAATTGATTGGTTAACCAAATTGATCTAAATGGGGGCATAAGGTTTCAACAGATACTTAGAAAATCGGAAAACGGTCTGTCGAAAAACAGGTAAACTATAGGTTAGATTTGTAATAGACCACAGGGCCTTTTGTTGAAACGTGTTAATATATCACGGGTTGTCAAGTAGGATATTCTTCAGAAGATTATTTGATCTATGCTTTCCATACCTTTTCCGATGACCTTTACAAAAGTGAATGTTTATATCTTCCAGAAAACATCACTTTTGTTGTGTCAATATTAATTGGGCTAACAACTTTAAATTTCATAATAAAAAGAAAACTTTAACGTCCGCAATTCTTTGAGATAAAAATAAAATAGCTTATTACGCTTATTTCTCATAAATTTAATTTTCAATATTTTCCCCTTTTTTATGATTTAATTAAGACGTATATGTCTGTAAGGAAATTAATTACGGCTCACCGGATAGCCACCAAAGGTTGGTGCTTACATTGTAAGGAGCTCGTATCGGGTGTCGACGATTATAAAACAGCCCAGTTCATTGTGCTTCCTTCAACTTCCGAACAATGCTGAACCATTCCATCGCGAACGCAACACTGCTACAAGCAACGGGAAATGAAGTGTTCGAAAGGATTTTTCCACTTCTTGGATTAGCTTTCATTACCATAGTCGGGATTATTGGCAACTCGTTACTTTGTTTCGTATTGATTTTTGACAACAAACACAAGAAAACGTCGTATTTCCTTATCTTACACCTGACTTTTGTAGATTTGTTAGTGTGTGTGGTTTTAATACCGATTACCTGTGTTTTTCTCTTCGTTACTCATCCTTACCTGTGTGATATCTACATCATTCTGACAGGTGTTATACCAGGTGTGTCAATCCATAGCCAGTGTTATGTTGGAATCAACAGATTTTGTTTGACGGCCAGATCTTACGGCTTTTATCAAAAATGGTTCTCCTGGAGGATTTCAATTCTGGTTCTGATATCCATATGGATTTTCAATATCTTCAGCACTGTGCTGATCTACTTCACGTCGGCTATATCTTATTCCAAAGTTGGTTTGACTAATTCTTGTACACAGACTCAGTTATTGGCATACTCAAACATTCTTTACGTCCTCACTGGGACATCCTTTTTGGCATTTGCCGTTGGATTAGTTTTCTACATTCTTCTATGGCGTTACATCCGACAAAATATTCAAGTAGGTATGAAACGCGTCGAGTGTAAGATTTCTAAATTGCTCGGGAGTACTTTTGTCGTATACACCGTATGTCTTTTACTTTGTCCAATATTATTCTTCATACAAAAACGATTTAACCTGGGGATCATTTTCAAGACAATTGTACAACTGTTACTCTGTTCGAATTATTGTTTAAATCCGATAATATATGGTGTGAGTGTATTTAAGACGACATACAAGCGATTACTACTTTCATGTATTCAAGACAATACAGTCATCCCAATGAACTTATAAGGGTTTATATTCCAAAAGGCCCATGCTTTGTGCATGATTGTGGAAAAATGAACAAATGTAATTCCTCGTCATGGCGATGGTATGCATTCGACATTTGTGTTAAACAAATTAAATATTTAGAGATCCTGCGTACATTATCATTAGCTTCTATGTACCTAAATAAACAGGCATGTGAAATACTGCCAGATATTGTTTTGTTTTTCTGTTGCCCTTCAAAGAAATAAAAAGAGCTCAGATTGGAATGAAGGCTAATAGTAAAGCGGTATACCATATATCCATATTTTGTATCATTTGGAGGCCCGGGGCGTTGCAAATAAAACCTTCATAAAGGAATTTTGGTTATATTTTGTGTCAGAAGGTATCTTAACGTCATGGTATATCCACCCGATACAACCCGGGTGTTATATCAGGTCTGATTTCTCGTCTTGTATTTTTTAGACCACCATGATCTCATGGTGGTCTTATCAAATCGCTTTTCGTCCGTCGTCCGTCGTCTGTCGTCCGTCGTCCGGTGTCTGTAAACTTTTCTTGTGATCGCGATTCCAAGAGAACTACTGGTCGGATCTTCATCAAATTTTACAGACATGTTCTCCTTATGGTCTAGTTGTGCAACATCTATTTTGTTTACTCATTTGCATATTAAAATGGCCGCTGGCGGCCATTTTGTGATTTTTACCTACATAGTTTGTGATCGCGGAATCTAGAAACCCACCAGGCCGATCTTGATGAATTGTTTTTGTGTTGGTTCCCCATATGGTCTAGTTGTGCAACATCTATTTTTCTGAGCTCATTTGCATATTAAAATGGCCGCTAGGCGACCATTTTGATTTTCTATTTTTTATCACTTTTCTCTCTTGTGATCGCGATTCCATGGTGGTCTTATCAAATCGCTTTTTGTCCGTGGTCCGTCGCCTGTCGTCCGGTGTCTGTAAACTTTTCTTGTGATCGAGATTCCAAGAGAACTACCGGTCGGATCTTCATCAAATGTTACAGACATGTTCTCCTTATGGTCTAGTTGTGGAACATCTATTTTGTTTGCTCATTTGCATATTAAAATGGCCGCTGGCGGCCATTTTGTGATTTTTACCTACTAGATTGCGGAATCTAGAAACCCACCAGGCCGATCTTGATGAAATGTATTTGTATTGGTTCCCCATATGGTCTAGTTGTGCAACATCTATTTTTCTGAGCTCATTTGCATATTAAAATGGATTTTGATTTTTTTTTATCACTTTTCTCTCTTGTGATCGCGATTCCAAGAGAAGTGCTTGTCAGATCTTCTTTAAATTTCACACGCACTTTCCTCCTATGTTCTAGTTGTGCAACATTTATTTCTTTTGCTCATTTGCATATCAAAATGGCCGCTAGGCGACCATTTTGTATTTCTACTTTTTATCACTTTTCTCCTAAAGTAATGAGAGGATCTAACCATATGGCCTGGTTGCGAATTATATACTTTTTTGCTCATTTGCATATTAAAATGGCCGCAGGGCGACCATATTGTTTTTCTTCTTTTTGTCACTTTTCTCCTAAAGTAAAGAAAGGCTAGGATTTTCGTAAACTAATTTACGCATGTTAGCCCTGTGGTCTCGTTGCGCACCGTGCACTTTTTTGCTCATTTGCATATTCAAAATGGCGGCCACTGGCCATTTTTTTTTATCACTGAAAGGATGTTCGTAAAATGTTATACGCAGGTTAACCCTATGGCCTCGTTGCGCACTATGCACTCGTTGCTCATTTGCATATTAAAAATGGCGGCCGGTAGATTTTTCGGTGATTTCTATCTACATAGTTTGTGATCGCGGAATCAAGAAAACTACTAGGCGGATCTTGATGAATTTTTTTGTGTTGCTTCCTCATATGGTCAAGTTATGCAACATCTATTTTTTTCGTCGTTGGTGTTTTCATTTAACACATTCGGTACCGCTGTATATATATGGCGTTAGAGTGCTAGCCTGCTTCATTACCAAAGACATCGTATGGCGACAGCAGAAAAGTCCCCAAAAGTCCCCAAAAGTCCCCAAACGCCGTATGGTTATTTTTTCTTACAACTTCAACTAATTTTGAAAATGAACAAATAAAATCAAATGTTGCATTTGTTGGTTGCTTTGTGTTTTGTTTTTTCAATCTTCGAATACGGTCAAGAGGTTTAATTTACTTTAACGGACACGTAATTCACTGATAACTTCCAACTTTGTCTAGGTTAGAACGGACACCTCAAGCATGCGTATATAGCAAGAAAAGGAATTCCTTATATTTACAGCTTCAGATCTTAAGATATATTTTCCTTGTCTCCAATATACTTACTATGAGTGAGATATTTAAATATCTATGACTAAAAAGCGCAAAAGTCGGGTGGTGAAATTAGTTTGCTAGTGCGAGTTCCTGTTGTCAATCACAGGGCCCCTACCAGGCATTTTAAAAGCACGACCCAGTTAAAGACAGATAAGCTATTTTTGGCGCTGAGGACGTTATTTTGGAATTTCCAAGCCCAGAGTAGTGAAAAACAAGACATTTATCGGAGCTTTTATAAACCCCAGAGTGAAATTGCAATCCTCGGGTCGTTTTAAAACGTATAAAAATCGACTCCTTTCAGATTTCCAAGGGCGACTATAAGTATAAAAAAAATATCTATGCCTGTTGCCGGCCGCCACGGCTTGTTCGAAATCGGTAAAATGGCCTTCTCGAATTTGGATTTTAAACGCCTAAATTCTTTCCAAAAATGTAACAATAATAAATATTTTTAAAGGAGAGTGTTCCCTAAGAAGATCCATATTGTATTTTTCGGAGTGTGGAAGGAAGGAATATTTCAAAATGAAGTGAAATACACGGCAACGTACAATCATTATTTTGTCGATCGAATTTGCATTCAGGCAGCCATGTACAGCAACTGACTTCGCGCTTGTAAATGCTATTTACCAATAAAGTAACTGAAATGTTTTTATTCAATCATATATTTATATAAAATCGTGCATGAAGATTTTTTTATAAGAGTTTACTAATTTCTGAACGAATCGGGACATTTTTTGCCATTCATTTTTAAACTGACTTGCGTCATGTGTAAATTTTTACTCATCAGACGAGTGATACGTCGCCCATTCTTCATTTTTCACGGGCTACTTTTGACAGATAAACATTATCTTTTGATTTGTAAACAAACACTAAATGCATCTTAGTAACATACGTACAATCGTTTTGGATTTTGTAAATTTTAATTGTGTACAGGACTCAAACAAGCGATATCACTGACTGGCCTGTGTGCATGTACATGTAGGCTACTATGTAGCTCAGGTAGGCCTAAGTAGCGATAATGTGCGGCCTCCTTGAAGAAAGATGGTTTTGAGTTTTCAGATAACAGCCACTATCTACCGAAGAAACTTTGTTGTTGTCCAGCCAGCCATCAACGGAAGAAATAAATTTCACATATCAAATTAGCGATCCGTTTACAAGCAGCCTCACTTTCTGATAGTGTTCTATGGTGGTCGCTAGATCAGTTTAACTGATCTCTTGTTTATTATTGTAAGTATATTAAACTAGCAATAGCTGCATGAATTTTCCATTAAAACATTTTTTACCAAGGGTCATTTTGGTACAATTCTTAATTTTTGCACAACGAAACCAGCTCAAATTAGACCAAAGCCAAATGTGTCGTCAAGGGTTACAATGCTGCACAGACCAAAAAAATGGTATAGTGCTGCAGATAATAATTTGCCAAAACTGCCATTCTTGGAATCGTTTCTTGGTTTACATCATCCCGAACACCATTCGATATGCACGGCAGCATTGGACAGAATTGTTTTGGGGTGAAAAATACTGTAGATGAGTCAGTGTCATCAACCAACAATGTTATTACAAGAAAAACGTTATAAAGCTTACAATATTGAGTCCATAATGTTTAATTAGATATTAACAATTCGTCTTGTGATTAATGTGAGATGCCGGATCATGGATCCGCCTTTAGTTTTGTCACTTGTATATACCTCACTTGCATCGCGGCGTTCTCTCCGTTATTTACGTTAGGTTGCCAGGTGGGGTACCAATTATTCTTTGCGTGCCAGAAATCCCTGGCGGCTGTAGGAGAGGTGTCTCTCCAGGGTTTGGTATAGCCCGCATTCTGAGCACTATCCGGGAAAAAGCCACCAGTGCCTCCGACAGCAACATTCATTATAATGTGGAACTGCAGAATGAAGAACAAAATCAAGTCGTCAATATAGAGAACTAAGTATTTAGCGATCAGTACCAGGGTCCTGTTTCACAAAGCGGCGTAGATGTATTTTTTGCGTAACTTTCATACTAACGTATCTCTACAGTATGGGCTGCTATGGCAGTTACGTGAAAACTTACGCTATGCCGCTTTGTGAAACAGGGTCCAGATTCGGGATTTTAATCAAGAACGCCATACTTAACATTTTATATCGAATTATAAACACAAAAATAAAATTTCCCCACGTTATATGGTTAACTTACCTTTTGGTCAAAGGGCGCCATTCTTCCTCGTCCAGCCCAAGGATTATCCGTGTTATGCAGTTTGTCAAACTCTCCTAGACCCCAGAACCCTTTAGTACCGGGGGCCACATGACCAACTTGTTCATTATCGAGATAAAACCTAAATACAAAAACATTGATTGTTTGGTTGGTAAATTGTATTCTCTTTACGACACTCAAAACCCCTGAACGTTCAGATGTAGTTTTAAGGCGGATGCTATAAAATATACACGCACAAAAAATAAATGTGCGGAAATGTATGCTTAGAATTACATCCGTTTAGATACACGGCCTATACATGTATATCGACAATTTTATGCATACCGTGTAGGTAAATGGTAAACATAAATACAAGGTTAGAGTTAATTCAATAATTCTATGTTAAACTGACATGGACTTTTTTCATGTATTATCAATTGCCGAGAAAAGTGAGTCGCTTTAAGTACCTTTAAAATCGAAAGGATGTTGACGTTGAAATAAAAGAATATCGGCAAAGCCAGGTATGATGATGCGCGCTTATAACGGACAAAATTCCAATAACCGGGACGTATTTGAATGAGTTTATTTCAAGGGTTGTGTTGCCTATAAAAACAACCTTAACGTACATCTTCAAAAATTAAATTGGCATCGATGAAAAGCTTGATCAAAATGACGCACAATTTTAGCCCTGCCTATATTTGGCAGCTCATGCCCCTTTAAAGAATCTTTCTATAGAATTATTGGAATCTCACCTAATACCATGCTCGTCCCATTCCACAGCATACTTATGGAATTTACTGCCAAACGTACCAGTCTTTGCTATCCTGAAAAAAAACGTACTGGGTTACCAAAACAGTTAACCAGCCAATTCAAACTTTCCCCTATTATTTTCCATATCTGTATAAGAGCAATTAGTACCCTATTTGAACGAATGCCCAAATGTAGCCAATTAGTTGCCTGTCTGAACAAATTGCCAAATGTAGCAATTAGTAACCTTTCTGAACAATTGCCCAATTAGTAGTCTGTCTGAACAAATGGCCAAACGTAGCAATTACTAGCCTGTCTGAACAAATGGCCAAACGTAGCAATTACTAGCCTGTCTGAACAAATGCCCAAATGTAGCAATAAGTAGCCTGTCTGAACAAAAGCCCAAATGTAGCAAATAGTAGCCTATTTGAACAAATGCCCAAATGTAGCAAGTAGTAGGCTGTCTGAACAAATGCCCAAATGTAGCAAGTAGTAGGCTGTCTGAACAAATGCCCAAATGTAGCCATTAGTAGCCTGTCTGAAAACTGCATTTATCAATAAGATGACACCGTCAGAATGTAAATGTGAGAAATTGTGAAATGACACCGAACAAGAGAAATAGCCTTAGGCCAATAAACTCCTCGATTTTAAACAGTATATAAATGAAAAATATATTTATATATATTTAAGATCACACAAACACACGGGCACAGGGAAAATCTTCTTGTCTGAAATAACCATGGAGAGAAGTTTCTAATTGTGATATAAACAGATATATTCGATTAGAATTGAATGATTCTGACATCTATGCACAGTGAGTTTTGTTTAACTGGAATGAACTCATCCTTAACATGACTAAGAGTTGACTGAAACCATTTTATTTTTTACCGAGAACAACTAGATTTTCTCACTTTTCAAAGTGTGCGTGTCTCCAGCCATTTTGAGGGTAATACGGTCCGAAGTGAAGAGTTGATCCCATGCTGTCCACACCGATCGATCGGCCGCCATCTTTCAGATTGATGTTTCCTATAAAAAGAAGTCAAAAATCTAAATACACAAAAAATACATAAAGTTCTTCATGTTTTTCCGTATGTGGAAGAGTTGCCAGGTACTCCCCCACTAAACTGGGTAGCGCCGCCATGTAAGTGAAATTATCTTGAGTGTGGCGTAAAACATCAATCAATCAATTAATCAATCTTGTTTTATTTGTTTATAGGGTGTTTGTTTTTCAACATAAATATAAGTAGAGAATAGAAAATTAAGATAGGTTTATAACGTCACGAATAACACCAGAGAAGCTGTATGACAGCGGCTTAATAACTGTGATTGATTGATTGATTGATTGTTTAGTGTTTTACGCCGTGCTCAAGATTATTTTACTTATATGGCGGCGTTGCCAGTTTTATTGTGGGGGGGGGGGGGGGGGGGGGGGGGGCGGGCTCTATGCCCGGAGGAAACCCACGACCTTCTGGTGGTAACTGGCAACCATCCCACATATGTAGGAGTTGAACTGATGGAGTAGCGAGCTTTGATCCAATAAGAGATAAACAAACCTGTACCTGAAACGTTCTCCCTTCACCCACGTTTAGCTCAGCCTATTAAAAGGCCCTTAATTATGGGCAAAATATTAGTCCCAAAGTCCAATATGGAAATACCCCCAAAACTACATTGTATCACAAAAGTATTTAACAACAGGCAAAATGGAGATTAGGTGGAATATTTGTCTGAAATTCATGTTAAATAGAGATTGTCGTGAGAAGTTCGGCGTGAAAAACTAAATGATTGCTGATAGTGAACCCAATTCAAAACTTGGGAGGTATGAGTGTTCAGTTTTCAAGGTTTGGCTGCTTTTAAAACTACCTTAAAGTGGCATGGGCTGCCAAAATTCACACTTTTTATAATTTCTGATCGTCACGACAGTAAGAGGCTTTGAAAGCCATCGAAAAATTAAATGATTTGCGTTGGAATGAGGAAAATCTATACAGAGTGTGTCTTGTACGAACCGAAAACGTGTTCGAAAAGTAAACAAAATTTAAATAACCGGGACGACCATTCATTCATTCTAAGCCAAAGTTAGTTCAAAACAATACTTTATCGTACATTTTCGAGACTAGAAGCACTAAAAAGCTTCTGAATTATACGTCTTGAGAAAAATAGCCAATAATTTCAACATTCTGCTTTAACGTCAAAATATCAACATTTTGGCCGCTCATGCCCCTTTAATTATTTTCAAAGGACACCCATTAAACTGCTAAAGAGTGCACTACCTAAACTAGATCCGATTTGATAAATTCGTTATTGACACATTTATTGTGACGAGAGGTGGATTTAGCCCTTAATTGTAAGACAAATAGACACTGTGTAATTGTGACATAATATAGACTTGAGAAATGCCACCACACGGATAATTTTCTTGGAATAAACACCTTTATTATCCTTCAACCAAGTTAGTTGACAAATGCTGAATTTTGATTGGTCGATTACCCGGGTCGTATAAACCCATATACCCGGCCTGATTTTGTTATGACCCGCCTGACGAAAAAACATGGCCGCCACCACTTCAAATGTTTAATCGCTTCAAAAAGCCCAAAACAGGTCTTATGAGGATCTATTACAGTCACCTAAGCTTCTTTAATTGTGCAAAGTTTTTATTTCTATCTAATTTGACTGTAATTCAAATCTACAAACGGAAAAACGAAACACAAAATTCTTCGTACATCGATCAATAACGTTGCTAAGTATACAAGGGGCGTAACTCTGTATGTTGTCTGTCGTCTGCTCGATCCGTTAGACAGAGGTTCGTACATTTTGACTGTAGGCCTAGTAGTGTAGATGTATGTGGGAAATATCGAGATATTAGCTTTAGCTAAAATATATTTGTCATAGATATAATGTGCGCAATAAAACAAATAATAAGACAAGCTGAAAATTTGCATATACCACGAAGTCGTAACTTTGATTAAATTAACACTAATAACAGTAGGCTACCAGCTGGCACAGGCCGATAGCGGTTGTCTTGAAACATAAATCTGTGACAATTCCACGTCTACTAAGGGTTTCGGGATAATAAATCCGTCATTGATGTTTTACCCTGGGTGTATGAATCTCCGGCTCAGGGCGTATGATTATCAGAAGGGTCATAACGATTCACACACCCAGGATAAAATATCAATAACTAATAATACGGTATTTCGGACAAGCAGGTCAGTCAAAATTCGATCAGAGTTGAAACAGATGAACCGCTATAGAGAATCCGTTTAATATCTTCAAGAGTGTTTGTCGGTCCGTTCGTCCGTGATGTGTTTTTGGAGTCAGCAGCTAAACAACTATACACCGAAACACATTGCTGTACCTGTTTTGTTTTTTGTAATACTTACTCACCTCTACTTTCAACCAGGTCAATCTCTCCCGAGGCTGGCCAATCACCATAGGCATTATCAGTTGGCAACATCCAAATTGCTACAAACAAAATATATTAGGCCTACACAATCATTTTCCAGCCTCAATGTTTTAAGTAGTTTAAATAGTTAGACATCTTTATGCTATTCGTTATAGATGTATATACGCTTTTATAACTTAAAAAGGTTTGGCTTCTTAGCTTTATATAATAGAGACAAATGCGGTTTCAAAAGTTTTCAGATTATGGGGGGGGGGGGGGGGGGGGGGGGCACAGAAGCATGTTTTATTCCGTGGTGACTGACAAGTGTACCCACATAAAACGTCACGTTTAACTAACACTGTACTTTTAGCAGTATACTTACCGGGCCAGATCCAATCGCCGGTCGGCATTTTAGCCTCCGCCTCTAGCCTCCCATATCGGAAGCTGAAGCTGTTTTTTGTGCGTAATCTCGCCGACTGTATAGGGTTGATATAATGCTCCCCATTTCCTACCCTTTCGCACCCGTAGAAGGCATTATTGGTACATCCACCTGGGGAAATGCAGACATTGGAATTGGAAAGTAGTTATTTTATTATGCCAAGTGTTTACATCTGCAAGAATTTGATTCTGAATAATCTTCTCTACACGTTCCAGGGGCCCCCGTGTCTCAGTAGGTAGAACGTTGGACGCTCAATCCGAACAGCCTTCCACCAATGGGTCGCGGGTTCGAATCCCACTCAGTCCAAAAAAAAAAATTGGAAAATTTTCTGACTGGGTTTTTACTCAAACTACCTATGTGGGATGGTTACCAGTTACCACCGGAAGGTCGTGGGTTTCCTCCGGGCATAGAGCCCGGTTTCCTCCCACAATATAACTGGCAACGCCGCCATATAAGTGAAATAATCTTGAGCGCGGCGTAAAACACCAAACAATCAATCAATCAAGCTATATGTTTCATCCACAGTGAGTTAAAAAGCCTTGCCAAAGCTATAAGATACTAGGAAAACCACCAAAAGTCTCAAGCAAAGGCGAATAAAAACTACTCTATATATTTTTCATCGCCAAACGAGCTGTTAGCAAATCCTACACATATTCATCTGGACACAGATCATTGCTTCCAAATTTTCATGCTAAGTTACTTTCAGTTTTTCTTCAGTTTTATTACAAAAAATACAATCTTTGGGAATTTTCAGTGACTGTAGGTCAGTCTTCACCATATGTAAATCAACTTATGACTGGATGAAAGATGACAGCCAATCAAAAGTCAAGCTGCTTCAAAATGTCAAAGTTTCAAGATGGTGGTGTTCCGAACATCGATTATGGTATAACGCACCCACACTTACCCCAAAGACTGAGCGTTCCACTGGAGAGAAAAGCTTCGCCAAACTTATCCGAAGTCAATGTCTAAATGCAAAAGTTCAGTGTATGTTTAAAGGGGCATGAGCTGCCAAAATGTTGATATTTTGACGTAAACACAGAATGTTGAAATTATCGGCTATTTTTCTCAAGACGTATAATTCAGAAGCTTTTTAATGCTTCTAGTCTCAAAAATGTACGATAAAGTATTGTTTTGAACTAACTTTGACTTAGAATGAATGAATGGTCGTCCCGGTTATTTAAATTTTGCTACTTTTCGAACACGTTTTCGGTTCGTACAGGGCACATACTGTATGGATTTTCCTCATTCCAACGCCAATCATTTAGTTTTTCGATGGCCTTCAAAGCCTCTTACTATCGTGACGATTAGAAATTATGAAAAAAGTGTGAATTTCCGCAGCTCATGCCACTTTAACAAAAAATTACAATAGAAAAAATGAAAACAAATCGATTTTGGAAATGCATTTTCCAAAAGTTTGTTAACGTTCTTCGCTTGGCGACAGACGTGTCAGGATTTTCTATTATAAAAGACTTAATCCACACAAAAGCGACCTAAGTGAAATTGGACATGAGTATATGTGTAAGTTTCGTTGATACTAATTAGGTTTATGCTGAGTTTACTGAGAAACAATAGCAGACTCAAAATTATGTCACTTTCTGTTGACCCGTAAATTAACACTATATGATGACATTTTGCAATGAAACAAAAATGGAATATCGATAACACGCCGTGTGGACTTCTCTATACCGTAAACTGGGGTAACTTTGAACGGTAGGGTATCTTTGAACAGTCAAAGATACCCCGCCGTTCAAAGTTACCCCAGCTACGTTTCAATGGTGAAAAGCTAATTATTAGTATTTGTTACCAAACAGCGAAAATTTAGATTTTCATCTTTGACTGTTCAAAGATACCCCGAAGTTCAAAGTTACCCCAGTTTACGGTACTGCCAGTATATAGGACTCCTAGGTTTAATTTCCGGAAATAACTTGCACTGTTAATTAATAAAAATACCATTAATCGAGAGTTTGCGCATTGCTGTGACATTGGCCTCGATCCGGGCGGCCGTATTGACCCTTCAATACCGCCACCCTCAGGCCAATGGCAGGAAAATACGAACACTCTCGATCAATAACAAATAGTATTGGATTAAGAAACAAACGCTATTTCGATTCAAGGCAATTTTAAAGATGGTAGAAAAAATCTTAAGGCGATATGGCATACTTACGGGTTTGATATACAAAACACCGTCTCGGACATAACTGTTACTGCGGTTATTTGTGTAATATTCAAACTCCCAGTTCTGAAATAAAGAAATAAATGCACGTTGGTGGAAGAGTAAAATCAGGCCGAAATTCTGACGTATGAGTAGCAAGAAACATGTCAAGGCTGTAATCCAATACAGGCTTTTGGGGAAATAAGGTATGTTTGGTCGATGTTTACTTGATGGTTACTAGACCAGTTCCCTTATCCATGGCAGCCTTCCTGAAAACTAATCAATTCCACGGACAGCGAGACCTGACCTTTTATTGGTTGTACTTCAGTTTATCGCTTTACACTTCAATACGATAAACGTGTCTCAAAAACTGAAAACCTCCAACGTTTAGAAGAGAATTTTTGATTGGTCCGACAGTAAATGGGCGTTCCCAGAAAACGAGGCTTTGAATCGCAGTTGGCCCAGGGGTAAAAGGTGAGCTTGTTGAGAATTTAACCCTGGGTATCCGAAGATGTTCGGACGTGAAGCGTATTGACGTATTGGCGTTCCAGGCCGCACTAAAGATTAGTTGATTAGAAATAAGCTGGGCCCTTTCGCCGAATATATGGCAATTCTTCCATACTCGACTTTGAGCCACCGGACGACATTGGGCCACCGAGTACCCCCAAACCTCGCATTTAGGCTCGGTGATAAGTAATGAAACATCTATATTATGACTAATGAGACATGTTTAGGGCATCACCAAGAAGTAACTTGTTTGTGAACAACGCGAGCTTTCGACCGGTGCCTGTAGCAATGTAACACTTATGGATAACAACTGTAGTAAGAACTACATCGAAACGTTGTCACCCAATAAACCAAGAAGTTGCTATCCATAAGTAATTCTTCACCTTATTGTAACCTTTCAACTTCTAAATGCCATTGAAAGGTTTAAATGTAACACTTGATAAACACCTGTATAGGTATCGAAAGCGCGTGGTGATGTCCTAGTCATTTCTCATTAGTATGGAACCCACATTTAAATAAAGTTTCAAACATTTCGTACATCTATGTATTGTCCGAAAAGTTAAATATATAAATTTATTAACACTAACTCACACAGGCACAGGGAAAATCTTCTTGACTAAAATAACCATGGAGACAAGTTTATAATTGTGTTAAAAAGCGGGATATATCATTTTCTGATATACTGAATCTTCTGGAATACTTTGTAATACCGGTATATGGACAGTCCGCTATAGCAAGAAGTCGGATAAAGTGAAATTAAACAAAATAATCATAATGGGAAAAAGAAAGTAAAAAATTGTTATTTGATTCCAAAGTAGAAGACAGACAAGGGAGTTTATCCCTGACTAGTTGAACTTTCAAAATATTGTACTTTTTATAATCATTGACCGCCGTTGGCTCAGAAGCACATGTTCCCTTGGCGATCCGTGTACTAAAAGGGAGTGCGTCATTACATCCCTGACAAGTCATCCCACGAGTCAATCATTCTAATAGGTGCGTCATTGCGTTTGAATTCCGTCGTAGGGTTTCTCAATTCAATTTTAATATGATTTCCAACATAAACCGATCGGAAATAAAACTTTCATCAATATATCGCCGGAGTACATATACATTGTAAATAAATTCTGCACATGGGGCAAGTCAATAGCATGTGGCTATCATTTACTTTCCTCTTTTCTGTGTCTTTTATATTGATATTCACGACCAGATGACTTTTTTTGTGGAGATATTCGATATTAAAAATTCGCCGTATGATTCAGTGAATGTTCTATCACGAAGAAAGACTAGTGAATGATGTCTGACAATTGTGGGTGCGGTAACAAAAAACATATCCGGTGGGCGAAAAAATGTGGCCTCCATTTTTCAGAATGAATAACTTAAACAATTGGCTCGCATCATAAGCAGCCGGTTTAGGTCAATTGGCTAGATCATTTTGGGTGTATTAAAGAAGGCAGACATTTTCCTGGTCACTTACCCCTCCTCCACCCATGGTAATCTCGTGTTCCCACGTGGCCAGATCGAGAGTTTGGAAGTCATCCCTGAAAATGACACATGGGTACGATGTACATCCATCAGCTCTCTGGCCTGAAAATATAAAACCGTCTAATAAAGTTCCAATAATGGGCAATGCATGATTTGGGATATTGTAACCTTATATATTATTGTAATATCCGCTTACAAGTTTTTATTACAAAGCAGAAGTATTATGTCGTTCAACATTTGGGCTTACAATTTCGAGCATTATTAATCGACACTGGATGGATGATTGATTGATTGACGTTTTACGCCGCACTCAAGATTATTTGACTTATATAGTGGCGTTGCCAGGGGGGAAGAAACCGGGCTCATTGCCCAGAGAAAACCCCGACCTCCAGCGTGTACCTGACAACTCTTCCCCTGACACTGAATGACCAGGAAGAACTCCAGGGCTGGGTCAGAATTGATTGTTTGATTCAAGGTTACCAAGACAAGGTTCACTTTATAGACGGAATGGACTCCTACTCTGACATTTGAGTAACCAGCTCTGATCTTATTGAAGGATCCACATATAGATTGAAGCTGGTGTGTATAGGAACTAAATGTATATTTGAAATACATAAATTTAAGCAAATCAAGTGAAAAAGGAGCGAGGAAGAAATAGACAGTCTCCGTATTTTTCGTTACTATTTGACAAAACTCGTCAAAATTGACGTCCTACAAGACCTTCGGTGAGTACAAACTGCTTTGAGGATGCACTGACAAATCAGAGATCGTGCATTACGTCACCGTTTTGAGGGTACGTTCACAACTGAGGTGTGTTTGACGTCATATTTCACAAATAAGTCTATCTATACTTTGACATGGGAACCAAGTCCAACAAGAGAACTTAGGTTTTATTTCGCTGATATCTCCACGTTGGATACCACATAGCATAAAGCTTATCTTTAGTATTTCTTCTAATAACCTTGGATATATTAGTTAATGTCGGTTGAGAAAAGAGAATGTTAAACGTCTGCATTACCTGATTCTTGTATATATATCTGTATCTGTATTTACCTCATCACATTTTCCTGAAGATGACAAATATATCTTTGTCGAAATATTGAAATCGTCAATATGCGTTTGTTAAATTTATTCGGAGTTACCTTGCTACTGCATTATGCGAAGCTATTCAGTGGATCAACAAGTCTGCATTACCTGTAGACGCAGTTTGCACTTGAGCCACTTGAGGTCGAGGTTGTGGGACCGTTGACGCTTCTACATGCTGTACCTTGGTGGGAGTGAATGGTTTTGGTGTTTCTGGTTGACGAGTGGTATGTACTCGATGGTCTGGAACTAAAACAACAATCAGACATGAAGAATTGTTGAAAGTTGTCAAAAAGAAATAAAGCAGTAACCAGTGGCGTTTTGTACAGCGAGAGGCTGTTATGTGAGCAGCATGAAAATCCTTTTGAAATCAGTTTTTCCTGATTACTAAATACCATATTTAGGTCGGACTAATGCACATTTAAGGACCCATCAATAAGAATAGAAAGACTCTTTGGTGCATCCAAATAAAGTGATGACAAGAAAATATTTTATTACATTGACATCGAGCGCGGCTAAAATGTAGTCCGAGTTTTGGTTGAAGATGATTTTGAATTTAAGAAACCGTTAAACTTGTAACGGAAACGTAGAGTCATTTTCACGAAATAGTCCCATTTTTACGAAAACTGATAAAATGGCGACGTTCCCTGTCGATCCGATTCACTTTGAACTGTCCACTGTAATATGTTCCACGGGGCGTTTCCAATAGCTGCTAGTGTTTAAATGTGCGATGTAACTAACAACAGCACTAGCTTAGTGTACGGGAATAATAGAAAAGCATGTAGATGCGAGCAAATACCAGGTAAAATTCCATGGTGTTATTGTTTTGTTGAAAACTTAAAAGTCACATGATCAATTGACCTCCTATGGGAACTCTCCAACCCCATTCCAATGGATATTTTCGATAAAAATTGCGTCCAATGGCCTTAGAGGTTAAATCTGGTTTCTAAGACAAGGGTAACTTCTAATTTTAGATTGAGTATAGTCGATTACCACGGTCCTCTGTACGGACTAAGCCTGTACTTACCAGTCCACGATTGGCCCAGCATCTGCTCGCCTTGTCCATCATGTACCATATACAGCCAATAGTTAACGGTGTCTCCTGGTTTAAGGTGAAGCCCGGCATGCTGATGCACCCATACACCGTCTTAGATTTGAAAAAAAAATGAAAGATTTAGATTTTCATTGATATTTGAAATTGAAGAAATCTAAAGCTCGTTACAGAATTAAAATTTCTTAGTAGGTATATAACTTTGCTCTATCCAATTTTTGTAACGTTATATTTAGTTTGGCAACGTGAAAAGAATTAAAAACTGACACAGTATTATATATTTGAGGCTATGAAAGTTTCGCGGGTAGATAACATCAGGAAATTATCGACTATTTTCCTCGAGAAGCGCAAACTAAAATGTTTTAGCGATAACAGCCAATAAAATAATGTTTATGTTGCACACCTAAGTGAATGATTGTATGTGCATCCCGTATATTTAAATTTTGTCTTCATCCTGCGCACTTCTTCCCTCCACACAAGTTAAATACTCTTGAATGTGGTGAAAATAATCAATCAGTCGATGAAGTGATTATTTCAACGTTGGTCATTTAGTTTTTCAATGGACCTCTAACGCTCACTTTCTCGTGACAATCGTGATTTAATAACAACATGTCTGAGTTTCGGCAGCTTATGCCATTTCAAAGTCTACACTTGGCTGCAAGAGAAAAGTTCTCGATGGACATACTTGTTTTTGTGTTGATATCAAAGTTGAACTGGCCAGCGGCCACTCCGGGCAAAGCTTTATTAATACTGTAATGGACACCAACTAGGGTCGCTCCGGGTTTATCTGTGGATAGAAGTCAAAAAGACAGCCAATAATATATCGGAGATGGACTGGTTCCCTCTGTCTGGTATATACCAGTGCACTGGTCGAAGGGCCTGTGCGGGGATGGGTAAAAGTAACCGCAACGGTCCTCGACGCAGATTGTATCTTGTACCAGTATAAATATCATAGAAAAATACAGAAACACGTCAACTTTTTTAATATGTAAACCGTTTCCTTCGTTTTATCGACAGGGGTGTCTTTAACTCCACAGTACCTTCATAACGGCTGGAAGAAACTCTTCACGTTTTGTGCTAGGTTATTTGTATTTTCAAAACTATACATTTTTGTTATCTTTTTTCTTACCACTGGTGTTATCAGGCCTTAAGTTAGAATCACATACATATCTCTTGCTAGACTGGCGACTTTATGGCTCTTACCTTGAACTGCAAGTTTTATGCCATCTGGCGATAACAGACTGACAGTAGCTTGAAGGGCTGACAGGGCGACACCTGTAAAACCCAACAACAGGATAACCCTCAACAACGTCATCGTGACTTCTCTTCTGAAAGGAGGAAAAACACACACTTCCCTTCAGTAGAAGCGGGTTTAATTGACTTTTCCAAAGGCACCAAACACACATTTGCAACTTTTGTGCCACATGGTGAAGTTTCTAGAACATCGTAGTACGCAAGTAAACGCAAAGAAAATTGGTCAATTTTCAAGCTCTCCCTCAAGCCTTGATTAATTACAATTTCTCCAAAGTAGTCCTATTGCCTTAAATTTCTTAAAACTTCTATTGAACTACGAATGAATCTTTGTAAAAATGTGACTTAGCAAAAAAGTGATCTACGTGCCATATTGATCGATTAAGAAGTGGTCGAAATTAACATATAGACTTATATGCGATACTTTGAAAGTAAACAAATCTGTTTTGCATGTTTTGATCTTTTAGAAACGTCATTGTCGTGTTTAAACATCGTAAAAATGGTGACATATATGCTATATTTGAATATTTTTTCCTGCACGGGTTACCCCCATTTTGTTTTTTTATGTATAGACGCTCTCTGAGAGTTTCACTAATTGCAAGTTTCAGAATCAAGGTAAAAGAAAAAAAGAATATTGACAAGAAAAGGCTTTGCGGAATTTTCCCAGCCATTGTCGTAACGAAGGAATATTGAGTTTTTCGCTATTGAGTTTTCGCCACCGCTTTGCGTTAGCTGATTGGTTGATGTTTCACGCCGCACTCAAGATTATTTCCTTTTTTGGGGGGAGATTGCATTTTTCGGCGCTCTCCCTGTATTATCGTACAAGTTTAGCTATACATAAGATCATCTGGGCAAAACTAGTCGTTGATGATAATTGCCAAATTAGTTAGAGCACTGTTTAATTATATCTATATATATTTGAACAATGAATGTGCGGCAACTTTTTTGCCCACCCGGTGCAAATTAAAAAATATATTTTAATGATATTCAAATCAACTATGGAGTAAATGTTTTGTTATTCCATATGTCTTGTAATTTCTGATAAAGCTCTTAGATGTCTCATGTATATAACTTGAACATTTTCCTTCCAATTACACGTTTTGTTTACGTGTCTCTCAATAAAGATGATTCGCTCAATGAAATTCCAAAGAAGAGCATATTTTACGCGAGCAATACTGCTACCAGAGCATGTTAATGATTACGGTTCAGCCATGTTGTCCAATTTTATGGTTTCAAACCGATATTGAATTTTGATAACTGCGATTGGGCAGTTTTTCCACGACAAAATATGTCTGTTTTACTTTCAAAACACATCGGAGTGTCATGGCGTACATCATTCATACGAATGGACGCGCCAATAAGCTAAAACAACCAAACCACATCGGAGTGTGTGAAGGTTTTTTTTACGATGACCATCCAGTTGTGGAATTTGTCCATCAAACACAGCGTAAATCCAAAGCGTGTGATTGTATTGTTATCTTCAATGCAAAATCTGATTTATAAACATAAAATAGCTTGCAACCAACTAAACTAATGACTATTTATATTTATGTCTTAATTTAAGTCTGAATTCCGAAATGTTTTGGTTTGCAGACATATTTAGAGTGACACTAGCAGGAGATATCCAAACTCTGTGGCCAAAGTATCCATGCCTAAAATAAACACAATCGTACAACCTGGTGTAAAATACACAAATTGTCTTATCTAACAGTCGCACGACGAAACCTGACTTACCACCTCCCGGAACGTATCGCTTCTGAAAACTGGGGCCAATATTTAGGACTATAGGCCTAGCTATCACCTTCTTATCGCCCGGTCATATGTGTCAACCGCAAATATCTTAATTTTGCAATTCATGGCAGATAAGGTTGATGCGATATTCACTTCGTATGTAATCTTGGTGGTTTATATATTTATGAACACTAAAACATAATTTCGCAGGGAAGATCTTCTTGACTAAAATAACCAGTTTTATTGTGGGAGGAAACCGGGCTCTATGCCCGGAGGAAACCCACGACCTTCCGGTGGTAACTGGCAACCACCCCAAGAAGAGTTTGAAAGATCTGCCAGTAAGGCTAAACTCCCTTGTCTGTCTTCTACCTACGAACCACATTATATATTTTCACTTTATCCTTTTATCATATTTTGTTTAATTTCAGTTTACATACATGTAGCTTGGTATAGCTGAAGATCAGTATAACTTTGCCAAAGTTAATTCCAAGTATTCTAGAATATTCTATACCTTGCAACTATTCCACATACGGCGACCAAGTTTTATTTGGTTTGAGTGGGATTCGAACCTGCGCCACATCGATTGAAGGTTTGTGTGGGACGATCACTCTAACCCACTGGACCACCGAGGCCCCCAACACAACACAAAAAAATCAGAAAAAAGTTTTAAAGAATATTCAATAACATTTCGAGGTTTATAATAAGTAAGGTAGACATCCAAGCTTGTAGCGATAGACATCCGTGGCAACCATTCCATATACTCTCAGAATACCTGTTTTTATTGACAGCCCATTCAGTAAAGCTTCTTTTATAATAGACAAGCTGTTATAGTGGGTTTTGATTGATTGTTTGATTGATGTTTTACGCTGCACTCAAGATTATTCCACTCATATGGCGGCGCTGCCAGGTTTAGTGGGGGAGGAAACCCCTGACAGGCGGCGAGTAACTGCCAACTCTTTCAGATACAGCAACCTAGTGAAAAATCCAATTTTTATTTGGTCTCAGTGTGATCCAAACCCAGAGTTAGTGAGTGATTTGGGTTTTACGTCTTGCAGTATTTCAGTTATATGAGACGTTGTCTCCTTGTTGCAGGGCGGATTTCCACCGCTCTTTTAGGTGCTGCCTCGCCGAGACGACTTGCCGAAGACAACCAGCAAGCCCCCTCATCCAGTCACAGTATACTGACACCGGGCCAAGCAGTCGCTACTCTAACTTCTATTGCTGAGCGCCAAGCGAAGCAACAACAGCTCCCACTGTTAAAGTCTTTGGTCTGAGTCGACCCAGGCTTGAACCCGGATCTCCCAGGCCGGACATTTAACAGAGAACATAATACTCTGGCTATCATCGTGGTCTCCATGGTTTGTTCAAAATGGCTAGTGCAAATTACATTAGGTGTCTTAAGCTAATGTCCTGCTAGACAGAAAAGGCATTCAATCATAGTGTCTTTAGTCTTTAAAAGGGGACCGTTCTTCTGAGGCAAATTACTGATCAAAACATTTTCCTGGAAAGGTGTTGGGATGATCAGTGGTAAACTTCTTTCTTAACATATAATGATAATATATATTGTATAAATAAACAAAAGAATGTAAGCACTTCACAGTTTATCAGATAGATAAATATTAGGTACGCTTTCACAACTCACAGCAGTATACGGCTGACCCATGTACGTGTAGGACCTCGGTATAAATCCACCCGAAACAATCCGTGAACAATTTACCACTAATTACTCGTTAATCGTAAGCTTTTGGCTGAAAATCTACCTACTACCTTTCATCTAAAGTTAAATCGGTATTATTTTTCAAATTAGTAGAGACATATGAGAAATGTAAACAATAATATACTAGTCCCTTTCAAGAATCTTTAAAAACTAGAGATTTAGTGATTGCACGCAATCACTGGAGATGGCTCCGCGAAGGAGGGGAACTGATTGACAAGGGTATTAGAACCGGCAGTGTGGTTTGAGAGGTGACATAAAGAATAAATGAATCAATAAAGATGATGTATGATATTCTTGGTATTTACTTTCTATTTTTAGCATTACAATGGTGTTGCTACATCATCTGTTTAAAAAATTTCACGGCGTAATGTGTACTTGGACGTGAGGTGTACTTGGACGTAACAGGTCATTTTTAAGGCGTAAAATAAGCCGATGCGCCCCTTATCTGGAGCGCTGAGTACTGTTCAATGTCATAATCTAATATGCTCATAATCTAATATGGTTCATGGCAGCCATATTGGACTGCGCACATTGCTGAAAATCAATTCCATCCATCCTCTCACCAATGTCAAGGCACACCCCAAGTTTGAAGTTGATCGGATGAATCATCCACAAGTTATTGCCCGGACAAGAAAATCATACTCATAATCCAATATGACAGATAGCTGCCATATTAGATTAAGCACATTGCTGAAAATCAATCCCAACCGTCCTCTGCCCGATGTCAAGGCACACCCTAAGTTTGAAGTTGATCGGATGAATCATTCATGAATTATTGTACGGACAACGATGGAAAGACGGAGGGATGAATGAACGGACGGACGGAAAACCCGAAAACATAATGGCTCCGCTTTCGCTTTGTGGAGCCATAAAAATTTCAAAACCATAATTTAGTTTAGGAGTAAGTTTTATACATTTATTCGTTCACATAGATGTAGATGGAAAGACTATAACTTAAGTATAGGTTATAAAAAAAACATTTTCCAAGGCATTGCCACAGAAGACAATCCAGGTCTTCTTTAAACATTATTACCTTTTATGTACACATATATTTATATATACAATGAAATGAGCAGATGAAATGAGGCTTAATTGAAAATAACAAATATGTTAGGAGTTCAAGTCGTTGGTTGCTGCTGCGACATGTTCCGGACTGTGTTTCTGAAACAAAAAGAAAATAGTCAATAGTGAAAAAACATAACTAAAAAGAAACAAAGCTAAAATCTCTAATATATTAAAAGGGGACATCTCTTAAAGGAGGGGAAATCTCTAGAAATACATAGGGATTATCGTCGATAGCAACCTTCAGGGTGCTTAAAACATTTCACATCAATTACCTCCAGTGACCCTCAGGCTAATAAAAACAGACAGAAGTATGTCCTTTCAGTGGCTTACCTGTGTAGCCATTTTTCCGTTTTAGGATGATGTGATGTTGGTGTAGCTATTTTTAGATCAATAATGACGTATTTTTATCGCTCTCTAATGTATTATGGTAGATTTAGGTCCAAAAAAAACATGGCGACAAACTTGAAGTGGGAAGATTGTCTCCGAATATATAGGTCAGTATGCAGCCGCACGCCATTGCTTAGCCAGTCATTGGCTAAATTACATCACATGACTACTCTATAACGCACTTAAATTTTTATTCAACAATAATTGGATAAAACTAATGAAAAAATGGTGGCGGCCTTGTGAATGGCCTATGGAGCTTATTCTCTATTGTAACGCCACCTTCAAATTTCAATTATTCGCTTACGAGGGGATAAAACATACATTGGACAATTGTTTTGGACTAAATGAACTCTACTCTTTCCATCTAAACTAGTCTAAAGCTTAGATTTTCTTTCCCTTTAAGTTTGTTGTGATTCTCTGTTGAACTTCAGATTAGTAGAAAAATAAGAAGTGATAAATCTTGGATGAAAGCCTATAAGTCGACTTTCTGCCAAAAATATACGTTAAAAAATTATTTAGGGTTTTCGCTTTTGCTTTCTTTCTGTCTGACAGTCAGTGAACAGACGAAAATGCACCAAAAGAGCACCCACAACAGTCTTGTACTGCGCACATAACTATGGCCCATTCTCAGTCAGTAAACAAAGCAGTCAAAGGAATCCCCAATAAAAACTAGTCCCCAGTGGGAGCTAGGAAAGTTGTGAAAACAACAGTCGCATATGACACATTTTAACGATCTTTGTTCCTGGCTTGTCCCATTAAAGTGTGACTGCGAATTTTCTACTCTACGCCCTTGCATCAAAAATCATTTTGAAATCAAGTCATATTTAAACATCCTGTTTCTCAATTTTGCTTTAGAAATGTAAGATGGAAATGGAGATTTTTTGGATTCTAACGGTTTGCAATATGTTAAACTCCGCAATATGAATAACAGCTATCAGAAGATGACATGTCCCCCAAGCCTAGCAACTTAGAAAAGAATTCCCACACCACTACTAAACTTTCTCACACTAGGACACAAAAGTCCACTCAAGAATTTTTTTTTTTTTTGGGGGGGGGGGGGGGGGGGGGGGGGGGGTATGAATGGGATTTGAAACCGCGCTGTATCTAAGGAAGGCCTGTGCCGGACTGAGGGACTATCACTCTAGCGGACTGAGCCACCAAGGCCTCAACAGAGGTTTGTATTAGTGTGAGGAAAAAGTAAATAATGCAGATTTCTGAGGAAAAAAATCAGCTTCACCGTTCATCCCTGGATTCCCTCCCATTTAAAAAAAGCATGGGAATTTAAAGACAAATTATTGACACACTGACAGACATAATAACAGCGCCCTATAACTGGGATCAAAAGGGGCGGCAAGCATTGCGAACATTATATGTGTCAAAAACTGGAGAAAGTAGGATTGCTTTATCAACTCAGGTAAATTATAATTTCCACAACAATATACCCCCCCCCCCCCACTCTCTGTTGGTAAAAAAACTATAATTAGGTTTATGGCACCCACTTTTTTCTTCTTCTTTCGTTTTTTCTTTTTGTCTTTTTCTTCTTTCTTGTCCTGTTTTTTCTTTCTATCGTGTGTTGCATCATTTGGTTTGTCAACTGAAATAAGACAGAAATTGTTTTATGAAATTTAAATAATGAACCACTGTTACATTACTGCCCAATTTTGGTGGACACAAAAGTTTCTCAGCCTGTTCGTAATGATACAGCCAACAGCAAATACCCCCCCCCCCCCCCCCCCCAAAAAAAATATATGGGCAAATCAGGTACCTCCAAACGATTAATTGATGTTTTACTACGCATTCAAGATTATTTAATTTGTATGGTAGTGTTGCCACGTTTTGCAAGGGAAGAAACCCGACTTTCTGATGGTGGGACAGCCCAACTGTATACATGTAGTTAACCACCTTCCATATACACCGATCAATTAAAAACCTGGTGGGAATTTTTCCCCATATTCTTTTGGACCGCCACCCATTCATGTAAGGCTTCTGTTAGATTGAAAGATACCAGCTAAAATACTGAAACCACTGGGATTGCAATATTTTTAGACCAATCACGAGGTAACAAATTACAGACATGGAAAGACAGAGCACCTCTCAATATTGAATTAAATCATAAATTAGCATGGATTTGATTGATTTAGGTTTTACGCCACTCTCAAGATTATTTCACTTATATGGTGGCGTTGCCAGATTTAGTGGGAGAGGAAACCGGGCTCATTGCTCGGAGGAAACCATCAACCTTCGGTGAGTACCTGGCAACTCTTCCACATACGGTGATTGAGTGGAAAATCCACTCAGATAAATTAGCATGGAAGACTGGGTGTAATATCTGACCTTGAGTTTCTTGTAAAGCCTCTTCTTTGGGTGATTCTTTCTTGTGTGTCTTTTTATGTTTATGTTTTCGTTTCTGTGGAACTTGATTCATCAGTCTGTACTGTTCTGGGAGCTAAAAGGATATTTTTAAAAAAATCACTACAAAATACAATATTCAATAAGAACGCTGAAATCATTCCTCGATGCAAACTTGACTGTAAAGACAAGATGATCAGTGTAGATGAGACTTTGCTTCATGATGGAGGAAATTTGCTAAAAAAAATTTCCTCCTCTCCAATTACAACACCCAAGTCGGCAGGGTTACGTGTTTACATGTAACTTCAAGCCTGGTGAATCCGTCCAGCTGCTCTCAAATTATTCCAAATCAAATTTACACTGACTGTACAAAAATCTTCAGTAAAATGAAATAAAAACAACTTACCGGCCCTGGATGCAATCTAAAACCGGTCAGAGCTGAGCCAGATAAGGGCAATAACTCTTTTCCTATAATAGGTGGCTTGTCTACCACTGACCGTAAGGCACTAAAAGGAGGAAGATATTATTATTATTATCAAATGAAAATGCATACAAATTTGTACCAATAAATCATAACCCGTACTTTGTCAAGCATGTTAACATCATATCAACCATAATTTTAGTTGCATATAATATATTACAAATTTATATAGGACAATTAGATTTAATATGAAAGTTTTCACAATAGTATTAAACTAATTAAATTATTACTTTACATTTATATTTTTAGTATAAAAAGTTATGTCATGTCCATTTAAAATTAATATTGTCAAATTATATTGAGGGAAATGGCATGTCTTAGGGTAGGAATTAGGAAAGATATGAAGTTTTAGACAGGGGTCAGTATTATCAGTTATTTAACATGTATTTTAACGCAGAGGGAAATTGAGTATACAGTTTACTGCTAGTCAATTTGGACAGGGTTCCAGTTTATCAAGGTGCAGGTTTACACAGGTTTCTGACTTTCACATTGACGGTTAAAAGTATTTTCCACACTCAAGGTTATTTCACTTATATGGCCACATTTCCAAGATCGGTGGCAGGGGGAGGGAACTGGGCTCTTTATCGGTAGGGAACCTCCAACAGATTACCTAGCAACCCTTCCACATAGGGCGGGGGCCTTCGTGGCTCAGTAGGTAGAGCGTTGGACACTCAATCCGAATAGCCTTCCACCAATGGGTCGCGGGTTCCAGTCCCCCCAAAAAATTGGAAAATTTTCTGACTGGGTTTTCACTTGAATGACCTATGTGTGATGGTTGCCAGTTACCATCGGAAGGTCGAGGTTTTCCTCCGGGCATACAGCCTGGTTTCCTCCCACAATAAAACTGGCAACACCGCCATATAAGTGAAATAATCTTGAGCGCAGCCTAAAATACCAAACAATCAATCAATCAATCCACATAGGGTGATTGAGGGAAAAGAAATTATACAGAGCTAACAATATGGTTAATCCTCATGAGATAAGACCAGTTCTGAGTTCCCTGTCCAAGTTGATTGACAGGTCATCAATTGCACAGATTTGGATTGATCGATGTTTAAACAGCACTATTTTTAGTATTTTCATCATTTATACCATCAGAGAGACATGCAAAAATCCCTGATATTTTGTTTCAATAGAATGAAAATAAAACAAAATTGAATTTTGTGTCCCAGAGTAAGATTTAAACGAAATGCCCCCCAATATTTTAATTTAATGAAGCTAAAATTAATAAATATTGAAATCCATATTTGTTTTCTATTTAATATTATTTTTTTTAAGTTTACCTGTTGTCTTGGTGACCAGGTGTGTCAATATATCCCGGTAAATTAGGTAGGAATGCACTCAATTCCTCTTTAACTTTTCGACCACAGAATTTATTGTATGCATGTTCCATACCATAGACTGCCATAAGATTTGTGCTTCCAGTTATTTCTGCCGGCTCTGGAATATAAAAAATAACCAAGATACAGAATCTTTCTAATAATACCTAATAAAAGTTAAAAGAAGAAATGATAACAGTAGATTATACAAGCCTATTGATGCCCACAACAAATTTCTAGACGCATTTTTTTTTTAATGGTCTGAGAAAATATCTTAACATTTAAAGAGAAAAAAGGTCGTAACCACTAGATAATGTTTTTTTTTTATGGCAGAAAAGTTGTCATATGAAAAAAAAGGCCTTTACGGAGATAGATTGTGGGTGGAAAAGTTCATTTTGTAATATTTTTCTGTTTGAGAAGTCAAAATGTAGTAATTATGACCAATTTTAAGGTTTGTGAGGAAAACTTGAATGATCCCCAAAGCCTTGAAGGTGGTTCTTGCAATTCCAAATACGGTACTCAACATTAAAGCACTAACGGTCATTGGTATTTATATAGGCGTATATGACCTGGATCTGGGCATTTTCACAAACCAACTTTAACGGGTACAATATGTTACTGACATTGGATTGATCGACCAATAGTTTTGTTGAGGCCTTAAATTTCTCCGAGGAGAGTGTAATTTCCCAGATACTGCTAAAATATTGACGTCCGTATTTTGGATTTTCTCCTAATTGAAACTACACAGCCGGTTGAAAGTTTTTGTGCATCCCAAATGACCTTTTATTTCTAGTTTATCGCTCACACCTATAAAATATCATGGAAATTCTTAATTGTAGTAAACAATGAGCAAGGAGCTTGAGCATTGTAGAAGGGTTGCCACTTTGAAACCTTATGTTTGCGACTCACTTGTATGTCTGTCCGTTTATTCAATCACCGATACAAAAAATACCTTGAAATGAATGACCTGTCTTGATATCCATTCCCCATTAAAATTATAGGCCAGAGTTATTGCATTACATCCATATGATTTATCTAGGGCTGGTTGGAACACTTTTCCATGCGCACGGCAGCCATGTTTTGTATTCTCAGCCAAAGGCGAATCTTTCTATTTTACAAATGGCTACCCTCTGTGGTGTTTGACCTTTCGGCCTTGCATTAACGCTACATACCGGAGCTAGGTAATGCTTACATTAGGCGGCTATCTTCGCTGTTTTACAGGATTCTGTTATCTTTCCTAAACAAAATACTTCCTGATACCAGACAGATGTGAGCATTTGCATGATTTATTGGGTGTAAGCGGCGAACTGATGATTGGGATGTACAGAAAGTTTCAACCGACTGTGCTGCGTCATTTAGAGGGGAAAGAAAACTGAGTTGATTCTCTGAAGTTATATTTTTCAATGCGTTGAACTTCCCAATCCTAGTGGCCAACACAACATCAATATACTTTGGCCATAGAGTTGGATGTTTCGAACTAGGTGAATTAAAACCCACACAAAGCGAAAACTGGACACCAACTAATGACATTTGTACAGACTTACCGGGTGGATCTTTCAATAAGTAAAATGGACCATGAGGAATAACAGAAGGGACCCTCCCTAAGCTAATAGTTGTTCTCAAAGTTCCTGTTGTATCTGTTCGTGGATACGCCGGCGATCTAGATCCCACACGGGGACTAGATTTCGGCGACGGCTGGTCCTGGCGACGATTCGTTTCGTTCATTTTATCTCATTTCCATAGAATAGTTGAGACACGAAAAGGATGGCATCTGATTGGTCAATAAACGAACGATAGTTATCTCCCTTGTCTTATTGAAGCACTTGTTGGCATAGGCTAATAAACTAGAGTGAGCAATCCGAAGAAAGACATGTAAGACCAGAAGTCTATCAAGGGGAAGTATGTAACTAGCTATCTCCCCGTGTAAACGGCATTGTCCACAAGCCAGCTGGAGTCAATTAACTACTACAGCGCCCTCTGCCAGTTTTTATCGAATCCTGCCCAAATATAAAAACGCCCCCTGGTTTATATGACTGAAACTGAAAGTAGGCCTATAAACACTACGGATGACAAGTTAGTTGACAAGCTAGCAGTGATGATGAAAATAAACGTGGTACAATCGTGAAGTAATGGACAGTGAATTCAATCGCCAAACTCTTATGGTTTGATTTAGTCGCTTGTGTCGAATGGCCTCGATCACTGCCTGGACAGTTCACCGGCCTCCGGCAAACAGCCCTCGCCTGACAGAGGCGAGCCCAGCTAATGAGCGATAGCATCTCATGCGAAGCGACTTTGTGTCGGATTTCAATTTTTTGATCAATAACTTTACCGTTGCTAAAGAAATTATTTACATGTATGTTATATAATGAATATGTATTTAGATATTATATTCAAAAGTTTCTATAACACTGCTGCGCAAAAAGGCTTTTCCCACAATTCCAGAGTAATTATTTCGGAAATTGTTTTATGCGCAGAGGATACCAGGACTTTTGCCATGTGCGCACAAACGTCATATGATGCGTTATTTCAGCTGGCTTGTGGACAATGCCGTTTACACGGGGAGATAGCTAGTTACATACTTCCCCTTGATAGACTTCTGGTAAGACACATTACTACATTAACTTAATATTTCGGTTTATTCTCAAACCGGATGATGGTTTGAGAATAAACCGAAATATTAAGTTAATATGTCTTACATGTCTTTCTTCGGATTGCTCACTCTACTTGATTGTAATAACTACATGTATATAGATAGTGTTTTGTTCGTTGTTTGTTATAATTATATATAGATATCTATGGTGACAGTCCTGTTTTCCACATCGTATTGAATTGCCTACGGGTTAAAAAAAATAAATAATAATAATAATAATTTCAGGGAAATGGCCTTAGAAACCCCTTCCACCTGCTTTCGAGTGCTTGTTGTACATTTTACAATAATACTCATGTAAAACGAAAATCCAAACAGTTGTTAAATTTAGTAATCTTAATCCATAGATGGCAGAATACAACCGATATTAGCGTGGATTACAGATTTCGCCAATATTTTTTTCATTCTAATCCTAATCTCACAATTTTTTTGTTTTAGAACGTAACAATGCTCATATCGCTCGGAATTTTACTGATTTTTTTATAACTGCCCTCCCATTGAATATCATTCAGGTTTACGTTTATGCATGTATTTAATTAGTAAATGTCTTTTAGAAAGTGAGTAGGGCTATTTGAATTTTTTCTGTCATTAGCACACATGTTGGTTTTGTATCGGTTACGGGCTTTCTAATTTGTTCTTGCAATTAGTAATAATTAGAAATCATTATTATCACAGCCTCAACGCTTAAGTTGTTCCAATAAAGGCTCTTCAAATGCTGAGTTTCTCCCAACAATAGTAATTTATGAGAAAAAATGTCCGAACTTTGGGAACTCGTGCCACTTAAAGTAAAAATTAATAAATAAAAATAAAAGCGATATAGTGTCGGTATTTTACTTTCAAAAGATAGCTGACCTGGGGATTCCTTACGGTGAGGCCATTTGACTGAGACCAGAGGGCCATTCGACCAGCGAGCCATTTGCCATGTATGGCACCCCACAAACACAGCTCTATTCAATAATGTATTTATGTCGCGTTATCGGGCGTTCCTTAAAGGGGCATGAGCTGCCAAAATGTTGATATTTTGACGTAAACACAAAATGTTGAAATTATCGGCTATTTTTCTCAAGACGTATAATTCAGAAGCTTTTTAGTGCTTCTAGTCTCGAAAATGTACGATAAAGTATTGTTTTGAACTAACTTTCCCTTAGAATGAATGAATGGTCGTCCCGGTTATTTAAATTTTGTTTACTTTTCGAAGACGTTTTCGGTTCGTACAGGCCACATACTCTATGGGTTTTCCTAATTCCAACGGCAATCCTTTAGTTTTTCGATGGCCTTCAAAGCCCTTATACTGTCGTGACCATCAGAAATTATGAAAAAAGTGTGAATTTTGGCAGCTCATGCCACTTTAAATAATTTATTTATGTCGCGTTATCGGGCGTTCCTTAACTAGCCGAGTTGAGGTAGATAACACTAAAACTGGGTTCTGAACTTTGAGGGTCTTTACTTGTTAGCCATGTTGGAGACCGAAGACAACCCATCATGCATTGGGTTTTATGTAAATACAATAACTGAATAAGATAGTCTAATCTAAGGGCGATAACACCACATCCCCCTTTCTTAAGATTTAAAGTTATCTTTTTAACTCACAAAAAGTTCTTTTCTACAAAACATAAGGGCAATTAACTTTAAATTGAACAGCATAACAGAATGAACTTTTAACTTTAAAACATTAACTTTTACTACTTTAATCACCAAAACTAAACTACTAAAGATCAAAGTCATTTGCAATTTCAAAACAAACACAGTCTACAAGTCCAGTCGAATGGGTTTTCTGACTTTGCGACCAAAACGTGTTCTTTTACAGTCATTTGAATCAGTTGGGTTTGGTTTTGGACAATTTACACTATCAGAAAGTTCATCCTGAATATCCGGAGGTATCTCAACGGATTGGTGGAAAAAGAAGCCTTGGGGGCTACGTGGGCTTGTGAGAAATTCGCTGACTTTCTTGTTGGACTTGAAAAATTTGTGATAGAGACTGACCATAAGCCATTGTTGGCCTTACTTAAAGGAAAACAGCTAGATATGTTGCCACCAAGGATCCAACGTTTTCGTATGAGACTTATGAGGTTCTCATATGATGTACAGTATACAGCCGGGAAAAATCTTGCCACAGCAGACACACTTTCCCGTGCTCCTGTAGATTCTCCAGGAGAGGAGGACATTGTTTTGGAAAATGACACTCTTATTTACGTTAAAGCAGTAATAGAGAATTTCCCAGCCACTGAAAAACGTTTAGAGGAAATCAGAATTAAACAAGCCAGTGATAAAGCACTTCAAAAGGTTATGGAATACTGTGAAAGCAGTTGGCCTACTTCTGCTAAGTTTATTCCGGATATAAAGTGCTTTTGGTTTGTAAGAAATGAACTTACTGTTCAAGAAGGTTTGTTATTGTTTAATAGCAGACTTGTCATTCCAGAAGTAATGAGAAGCGATATTCTCAGTCGCTTACATACAGGTCATCAAGGCATTGTAAAATACCGTGCCTTGGCCCAGGAATCAGTGTGGTGGCCTGGAATATCTAAACAACCTAAAGAAACAGTTAATAAATGCTCAATTTGTGAGAAAGAGAGGAGACAGCGTCCAGAACCATTGATACCTTCTGCTTTGCCGGATTATCCTTGGCAAAAGATAGGCATGGACTTGTTTGAGTTCAAAGGTAACAATTACTTGTTAGTGGTGGACTATCTATCCCGTTTCATCGAGATAGCACTATTGAGAAGTACTACGTCATGTAAAGTGATTGACCATTTAAAGTCATTATTCTCAAGACATGGAATACCAGAGAAGGTTGTGTCCGACAATGGACCTCAGTTTTCATCTAGTGAATTTGCAAGGTTTGCAGATTCTTATGGTTTCACTCATGTTCCGAGTAGTCCACATTATCCACAGGGTAATGGAGAAGCCGAGAGAGCGGTGGGAACTGTTAAAAGTCTGGGTTCTGAACTTTGAGGGTCTTTACTTGTTAGCCATGTTGGAGACCGAAGACAACCCATCATGCATTGGGCTTTATGTAAATACAATAACTGAATAAGATAGTCTAATCTAAGGGCGATAACACCACAATTTAGACAAAAAACGCATAAAGAATATATTTATATAATTTGTATTTCTTCGATTTCATCATTTTTTATTCATAACTCAATTACATTCTTTTCGCGTATTCTGCTATGAAGTTATGTTTTTTGTCATTCTACTTTAGGATTGAACAAATCACCGAACTAAAATTAATAGTCACCCTATTCATAAAATCCAGATGTGTTCTCTAAGGTCAGATTGGCCATTTTAGTCCATTGTAATGGGGGTTGGGAGTTCACCCCAGAGGTCAACTGATCAATGACAACAACAACATAAAATTAATCTGACGTTTGCTCTGATTTTCCCGCCTTTTAATTATTCCTCTGATTTTTATTTTTTTATTTTTTATTCACCAGTGATTTATAGACATAATACAGATATATAAAATATAGATACATAAGTATTTAACATAATTCCTCTCATACACTTTATTAGGAATATCGTTCAAAACTATATTGAGGGCACCTCTTGGAGCTTAAAAGAATGGTTAGTTCAAGGTGAATTGGGTCAACAGGAAGCGTCGCCATCTTGCCTGATTTCGTAAAAATGCATGGGACTAACTCGGTAAACTGACTATCCGTTTTCGTTATTTAACATTTCTTTTAATTCCTAGTAAACTTTCACGTATAGCATAATATCAGGATTGTTATATTTTTCGTTCTGATAGCTATTAAAAACGCTATCCAGCCTAGCATGTGAAAATTCCTGTGCCATGTCGTGTAATACCCGCCAGATTGCAAATAACTTGATTTAACCCATTCTCACTTGTCTTTACTTTCTTTTCTATCTTGCCATCGCACTACTTTCTTTCTATTGAATAAAAGCAAATGAGCAAGTCATCATTGACCTTTAGAAATAGAATCTAGATGCAAATATAAAATCACTGTGAAATAATCTTGGCTAGTATCAAGTAGGCCTATACTTTATTGTAAAATGACATCATTCACTAAGAGCAAGGAAGTTGTGACATTGTCGTGTTCAAAAGAAGCCACTGACCGCTATGAGACGTTTGATAAAAAAAATGCTCAATTAATGGTCAATTAAACCAGATAAAAAACTGATGGACATTTGCGAAAGACATTTTTTTTTTCTAAATGTTTGTTATTTTCATCAAGAAGGACAAAATAAAGCCTTTCCGCAAGGATGTAAGTTAATGTTGTTTTTGCAAATACCAAAACCCAACAATGTACTCCTACATCCCGGATATTTAAATGTTGTCCGTTATCAGAACACATCTTAGGTCCGTGCGGGTCAGGGACTTAACTGATACATGTTATGTCACGATTAATCAAGGTACTTTATAAGCGCTCAACTTCTCTTGACTATCAGAAATTACGAACAAAAATCTAATTTTGGCAGCTCATGGCACCCTAATGTGAAGTTTTGTTTATATGTATGCCCATTACTTTCGGCATGATAAAAATTTGACTATTTCCCACTTAAAGGATTGTCTCATTTATCATGTGATAAGATGACACTTCGTTACCAGGAGGTCAAAACGTTTATGTTCAAGCGTTCATCGCAAAAGATGGAACAGCTGAAGCGTCGATTTATTCCACTACTCTCGTCGTCTATTGGGTTATTACTGTGCATTTTGCTGGTCTTGTTTTATCTAAAGACCTAACTGTTGGAATCATTTCGTAGAACGTTTTGCTTTCTCCAATAAAGACTAAAGTTCTGAAAGTTGCAGTCAATAAGACAGTTTGCACTCTCCAACAAAATTACATCGAATCCGTTTGGGAAACAGATTCGGGTTTTTCACGCTGTCAAGATTTCTGTTCATGGATTTTCGGGAAGGAAAAGCGTGGAATATTACCCATGATTTTTTTCTGGCTTTTTTTCGGACAATGCTAGAATAAATCAAGAATAATAATATGCATGGCGAAAACAGACAAGAAAATCTAGTGCAAATCTCTTGGATAATGAACGAATATTTACCCAGTGGTTTTAGACAGGATTCATATTGCTAGATGTAATTAAAGTAATCCAGATAACCCCAACCCAGCAAGCTAACGTACGAATATTGCTAACAAAAACTCTTTATAAATTCATATATTACACCTAAAAGCGTGTGCGATTCCATTTCTGCGACATTGTAAGTAATGACGTCTTACCATAAAACGTTGTATACGTTATTTTGTTTACTATCCTTTAATTCCCGTATGTTCTTGTTTTCTTTTCTTTTTCTTGCACTTTTATAATCGGTTCAACCGCTACTGTATATATTATTCTTCTCATTTAGAGTTGTATGTAGGGTTTAATTATTATTTTTCCTGCCCTTAGTGTTCATTAATTTTAGCCAAATATTTGAGACCCTCTTTTCTAAACTTTAGTTCTTGCTTTTTTATGTCGTCAGACCAATTAGGTACCCTTTTTTAGATTTATTCAATTCCTTTTGTTTTGGATAAATTTTCAAATTTTACCTCTGCCTTTTTTAGAAACCATTTTTCCTAATTTCTTTTTTATTCAGTTAGACTAATTTGATTCTTTTTATCTTAGGATTTATCTTAATTTATGTAATATCTTATTTATGTAATAGTAAAATTAAAGAGCTCAATTCTTATCTAATACCTGCTCAACGTAATCAAGAAGTTGACCTTGGGTTTGGCCATGTCTACAAAAATGGAGACTGCCACTTTTGATGTCCCTACTTCGGTTTATTCCGTTTATATACGTGATCTCGCCTCCCATCCCCTCGACCCAGTCACGGGCTCCTAGACATGTAGCAACGCCCTTTCCTACTGGAACACTGTGCGTTACCTCTGACCCTCTTGGCAAGATTTTAGTTTAATTTCGTATTCTCGTGTTTTCACCTCTAGTTCTCGCAGCGAGAACGCGAAATGGCACAAATCAGCCACCATACTTTTCCACTCCCTTTCCTAGTTTCTACTAGGACATTCTTCCCTAGACCTATTACCTCTGCTCCCTCTCCTATCTTTCTACTCCCCAGTTGTGTAAACCTAATCAGCCTAACTTCTATGGCGGATTACATTATAGCTTAAAATCTTTTTGGTTCCTATTCAAAATTGATGATAATGATCGTCAAGATTTTGGGGTCTCTTATAGCAAGTCTGTTTATCTCAAATTAAGTCCTTAAAACCATTTAGGCCACTTGCGTGAATACCCAGACTCGTCCTTTATTAACTATCAAACGAATCAAATTTTAATTTCAAATTAAAAATACACAAAATCACCAAAGCTTTTGAATTTTGACAAAATAGGAAGTTATTTTATTTGGATAAAATATAGAAGTATATGAATATAACAAATTTGTCTATATCTGTCCATGGATTCCGGAAGGAAGAATGAGGAATTATTGGAATCGTTCAGGTAAGTTGAAGAGTTAATTATGGATAACAGCTTCTTGGTTTTTTGAAAGACTTTGATAACGATTTAAGAACTGCATCAAAACGTCGTCATCCAATAAACCAAGAAATTGTTATCCATGAGTCATTCTTCAACTTATTGTAATCTTTCAACTTCTAAATGCCATTGAGATATTTGAATCGTTAAGGATTTTTTTCTGGTCAATCTTGCTATGTAGGAGGAATAAGAATTTTTATGTAAAAAAGCTTCAATAATGTCGACAAATATATATAGGAAAATATAAAAGCATTGAATATTTCCTGGTGTTATTAGACAAAGACCCGCCGTCTGGAGTAATAAAAGTATGGCCGTGATTGGCCGGTTCAAACTTGGTTTCTTCAAAACATTGGTAACAGAAGCTCAATATTATTTCACAGTGAAGGTTGATATTGACTGATGCCAAGCGTCACTAGTTCTCTCATACCTGTGTTCACTCGGAACTCCCTTCGGCTATCTTCGCTCGCTACCGTTCGGCTTATTTCACGCACGTAAATCCCCGAAGTTTCAGACTGACCTGTGTTATCTATCCACTATACTTTCCAATAATAAATGTTGTCAGTATATTCCATTTAATTAGAGTATCACGCTTCTGAGGGAGAAGGGTGTAATTACACAGATTCTGGTATTAGAATATATATGAATGGATAAATGTATATATCATTATAATCATAATATACATTCATATTTTCACTATGAACTTTTGATCAGCACCAAACTTAGTGTCCTTGACAGCATTCTAAGGCAGAAATAAAGAAAAGGCAAATACAATTTGCTCTTTAAGGAGTCGTTGAGAAGTATACTCCAATCGCCTGTATCTATACGGAGGACATATTTAAATTATCCAAAATCTTACATCACGTCATGACAGATTTCACACGATTTTTGATTTTATTTATGTTACAACGAGACACAGAGGAAATAAAATCTGCACAAAACCCTTTGAATATATACTGTAATTCGAGGAACATTTATACCGAGTTTACGAAACGATCTTGTACAATTCGTATCGATGGTAGTCTAGCTGTTATATTCTACACTCAAAGGCAGCCTCTAAATCCTTCAAGAAAGAGACCTTAACTGAGGGATCCGAATTGCCAATGCCGTGGTATGGTAGCCTACTGTCCCGACTGACACGATGCCTTATTTAAACTCAACACTGAGTATTTACCGAAGTGTGGCCAGGAAGATGACGTTATCAAGATCATCGACGTCCTAGCGGTAAGAGAGTGTGGAGAGACCAGGGTTAATATCCATTGGAAGACGGACGACTTAAGAGGCGACCTTGTCGTACAATAATTGAATGTTGAAGGGTGACATTATTGGGTGTTATGCTTCACTCGAGAGCATCATGTGGCCGACCACAGAGCTCCTCCCGCGCGGAAAATTGGAAAGGAAAGAATGAAGATTGACGCTCATCGGGATTTGGCTTACACCGATGGATTTATAAGCCATAAGCTTTAGCTCTCTCTCAAAGTGAATATTAAAGGCTGAAGGAAATGCAAATTATCCCCCCTTGTTATTAAACAATCTTCTTTTGGTTGATCCTTCTTCCTATGGCTCGGTAAAGATGATGGAGATGATACCGTTAATACCTCAACCTCCCCCGCCCTCATCCCCGCCTGATATCACTGTCCAATATCTCCGAACAGTAATTCAAAACTAAAAATAACCCCTTGCTGGGCCAATATTACACCCTCAAACGCCATCTGCTTCTTAATGAATAACGTCGGAAATAGATTCTACACTGCGAGGAACACTTTAGTTGTCTCATTCCTCACCGTTTGCAAAGATACTTTCTTCCTGGAGAAAACTTTACAATTAGGGATTTTACCAATGTTAGAAAATTACCGTAAACCATGATGATATCTGTTGGAATAATTTCTAAAGCGTAGGCATCAGAATGTGCAGAGAAACGTTTCTCAACTTGTGGATACGAATCAGAACTATGGGATCCGGAGAGATCTTCCCACAACTTTTATCCGAAAACAACACGGATACCAAGGACTCAAAATACAAACACTGCTGTATATTGGTAAGCACTTTTACAACTGTATTTGTTTTAAGAAATGTTTGAAACTCTCTTTAAACGTGGGTTCCATACTAATGATAAAAAAATTAAGACATCACCACCTAGTCAGTTGTTTTGAACAACACGAGCTTTCGACACCTGTACCGGTGTCAAGTGTTATACTTGACGAAGACACCGGTATAGGTGTCGAGAGCTCGTGTTGTTCAAAACAACTTACTTTGTGGTGATGTATTAATTTTCTATCATTTATATTTGTTTTATTAAAACGTCTAAGAATCTTTAACCAAATGTTTTATTAGTTTGCTTTGTTGGGTTTTAAGATGAAACAGTAAATATAAGAATTTATTCAGTAATTTGTTATATCTTTAAGACTAATTTAAGATATTTATTTCGAAATAAAAAGAACTTCATAAAAAGTCGGCTTAGACATGTAGTTGCAATGCAATACAAGCTATAGGCTTGGACTCATTTGCAAACCCATATATATAGATTAATTTATATCTCAACTTGAAAAAGGAACAGGAAATTAAATACGGAGATGGGATTCTATTCGAATACTCAGGTACAGTGTAATAGTAGTAATTACTATTTATAATGAAGCAAGTCCAAAAAGTTATTTCTCAACGCAGTTGTCAGTGTTTTGATAATAACCACTTCTTAAAATATCTTTTGCACAGTTTAAGATACGAATTTTGGGGATGTAAGTTAAGACTGTTTTTACAGGCAGCAAACACTCGAAATTGTACAAATACATCCCGGATTTTTTAATTTTGTCCGTTATTAGAACACATTTCTGGTCTGTACAGGTATATGCCTATCCGATGCTTTTATTTCACGATTAATCAAGGTACTGTAAACGCTCAACTGCTCTTGACAAGCAGAATATATGAGAAAAATCGCAGCTCATGCCACCTAAATGCCTTGTTCTGTTTATGCGCATGCCCATTAGTTTCGGCATGATAAAAATTTGTCTATTTTCCACTAAAAGGATTGTCTCATTCACCATGTGATATGAGACGACACTTCGTTACCAGGTGGTCAAAACGTTCGAGTTCATCACAAGCGATGGAAAAGCTGAAGCGTTTATTTATTCCACTGCCCTCACCATTTTATTCGTTATCGCCGTGCATTACATTTTTTCTGGTATTGTTTTAGTCTAAGGACCTAAAGGTTAAAATAATTTTGTAGAACGTTTAGTATTCTCCAATAAACTGCCAACTCATCCGTTTGAGATATAGGTTCTGGTTTTTCATACAGAGGGGTTTTCTTTTCATAAATTTTTCAGAAGAAAGAGTGTGGAACATTTTACATGAACTATAGGGGTTTTCCTGGCTTTCTCCAGACATATTAGAATTAATCTAGAACAAACACATGCATGGAGGAAATGAACAAGAAAGTCCATTGTTTAATATCAAGGATTTATTGTAGTAACGAATATATGTCCGGTGTTTTGGACAAAGATCCGCAACAGAATATAATTAACGTCATCAAAATACCCCCCCCCCCCTCCCTTAATCAGGGCTTCTTCAAAATATTGCCAAAGAGGTCTTTATTAATTATATGATTTCCAGGTTTTTTTAAATGCAAGCCCATTTATGGTGAAATTACAACAGCTTAAACACTCGAGAGCTATACGAGACGGGTTATTTTTATATGGCGTTAATTCTCAATTGTTTTTATATAATTTCAATCCGATAACCAAATTGCTAGGCGTATACTCGTCGAGAGTTGAGTATTTACTCTGCGTTGAGTACTGCAACGTTTTATAATCCTGACGTCAGATTTCCCACGTCGACACAAATTTTGCATGGGCGCAATATATGTCAAAAACGTTAAATAAAAAATATTGTTTTGTTAAGCTTCATCAATCAATCAGACATTAACTGGTTCGTCCCCTCAAGTCTCAAGGGAGATGCACTCGGATATCCTCGGGGATTTACGTACGTCAAATACTCGACCGAAAACGGGCGAAGATAGCCGAGGAACAAACTCCGGCTGCCTTCGCTCGCTATCGGAAATTCTGCGCGTTTAAAAACGGTAGATCAACGTATTTTTGCATTGAATACGAAAGACGACAGGAAGTATAAAATATCAATATATTTTACTACCGTCGAAAAAGAGAAAATAAAGATATTTACAAGTTATTCAAATGCTAAAAACCTCTGTAAAGATATTTGTTTATATATATATTTTAGCCCGGTATATCATATACAGACGCAGTTTCGATGCACATCAAAAATCCTCCAATGCTTCAATTATATCTGATAGAGATTGAAAGTTAACAAACCGAGTGTTTCGGTCCCCTACATTATCACGGGGACACTTTAGTCGGGCCCTCAAGAGGATATGGAAGATGTTCGTTTCGCGGCTACATTCAAAATGACTTGCAGTCTGCCGGAGGGTATTTCACCTACGTAAATCCCCGAAGTTTCCGACTGTGGGGAAGATGTATACAACCCAATAATGTCGGGGATGTATAGGTTATAACCGACTGGAGGTAATAAAGTCGATAGCTTTTTAATAACGAAAATCTGTCAATTTAGCAATATGAACATCGTATGGTTCATATCATCATAACGGTGTGTTAAATGTCATTTACTATACAGACGCTATCAACTCGCCATCAATATTTCAATATAAGGAAGCTAAGCAATAACAGAAAGGGTAAACGACAAAAGTGCTCTGAAGGTTAAACGCCATATGTTAAGTGATGAAGATTTTATTAAAGACTGGCTCCAGATATTGCCTGTCACGTGACAAATATAGCCCCTTGTCTCGTTATTGGTTGTTTCTAGGCAAATTCACTCAAGTTATTTGGAAAATGCTGAAAGTGGTAAGCGATGCCAAATAAGAACTTTTGATGAGTTCAACCGAAATTGATGCTTGAAAGTCACTGAGAAATGTTTCACATCAAAATATAATCATATTCATTCAGACTATACTAAGAATTACTTATGGATAACGGCTTCTTGGTCTATTGCGTAACGACGTTTCGGTGTAGTTTATGTAGACTTTGATAACGATGTAAGAACTACATCGAAACGTCGTCGAAACGTCGTCACCCAATAAACCAAGAAGTTGTTATCCATGAGTAATTCTTCACCTTATTGTAACCTTTCAACTTCTAAATGCCATTGAAAGATTCAGACTATTGGTCAAGGGTAATCTTAATATGAGCTCAAACGAACGTAATAAAGTAGATATATGAACCGCTAAAATTCTGACTTATTCAGGAATTCTAAGTGCCAAGGGCTAAACCGTTATGGTAAAATAAAATCAAAATATCAGTTGGAGCTGGAAAATGTGTCCAAATGATACAAAAACCCGTATAGGCTAATTACTGGGGAAAAACATTTGAAATGTTCTTTACTTTTCAACATAACTTGGGTATACATTTCTAATGCTGCTATAACATCAAAGCGTGTCTCTCAGCATTCCTAGAAAATTATGCCAAAACCTGAAGGTGATCTTGAAAATTCCAATCTTGACCAACAATGTCATATTTAAAACGTATAACCTTCATATATCGGTCGTCGAACAATCCAGATTATTAAACCAAGTAGTATTAATGTAATATTTCATCGCGAATCTAGGAAAAGACCAAGAACAAAAACCAAAATAAAAACATGGCGAACACTTAAGAGTTAGCTGTTGTCGTAGTAAAGCGGAGTTCTTGTTTATTTGCCAGAGAGTAGTAACGTAAGGCATAATTAGGTCAATTTTTCTTTCCTGAAATCAATGACATCGTAAAGTATGCCATCCCAAAACCCATAGAAAGTCTGAAAATTGAATTAAATATTGGTTCTTTTTGTATCGTATTACAAAGGGGCTATACAGAAACACAAGTTAATGCAGTTAACCAAAATACAAAGGCCACCTATAGGATCAAACGATGAATAAAGGAAGCCAAATAGTTGGAAGGAATATGACACTCGAACAGTGGACACATTTGACCAGTTAATAACTATTGACTTCCTCTGTAAGGGCAGTACAAAGAATACTTTGCCCTTTACCGTAATATTCTACGCGTTGGTTTTGAAAGTCATAGATGTCCGATTTACGTTCACATAGAATTATGGGTTGACGTGGCACGACCTACCAAAATTAATACTTTTTTCATCAATTCTGATTGTCAAGGAAAGTACCTTGAAAAACTATACAAAAAAGCTCTTGTTTTGTACTTTGGCGAAAAATTAACTACATTTGTTTTTAGGAAATGTTTGTTATATTTGGCACTTCAACTTGCCACTCGTAAGTCAGCTTGTTATCTTTTTTTTAAGCAAATGATTTCTGCCAAATCCACCAGAACCTAAGATTAGTTATTTTTTACCAGTCGCCTCCTTCATTCCACTTCCGATAGGGATGACATCAAAGCAATTTTTGAAGCGCTGAAATTTTTACTAGATATGCATGGCATCAAATATAAACAATTTCACAGAGAGACACGTTAGTACAACCACGGTCAATTTCCGCCGTACTGAGATTAGAGTACAAAGAAAAAGGACAAGTTGTGAAACGCAATTATTGGGGTTTTTTTATTTTTTTTATTTAAACATTAAGATACCATAATAAAGCAGCCGGCCGTTAATATTTAATAATGAATTTGTTCTTTAATAATAACGTTATTGTTGTAAGTTATTATTGAACGGTGCTAGTCTCATTGTACAATTTTGTCTTTATGAACATAAAGATATTCCAGATGATCGAAAGTCTGAGATCACACATTGTTGAAGCCTACCGGAACCGACCGGAAATTCCCGAGAGCTGTCTCGGAGCTCTTTCTTTAGGGAGAAGCATATTTATCCAGTCTTGAAGATAAACGGCTTTAGTCAGAATCTTAATGCATCTTCACAGTGAAATCTCTTGAAGCGTAAAGCGCTTAATTCGGATAGACAAGTTAAGGAATGAGATTGGGTGCGTGGATATGATGGGCATCCGGGAGGCAAGCTTGTCCCATTTTCTTTATACCAAAGACAAAGCGAAGGCAAGTCAATTCTCGAACACAGCAACAAAGAATCTCCTGGGGAAAAGATAATTAACTTCTAAAAGCAACATAAAACCCATTTTTACAAAATAGATGACCAAATGAATGACATACATTTCTTAAAGGCACACTCGCTGCGAAAATCCAGATTACTGTTTATATAAAAAAAAATGTTTTCTGTATTTTCCCTAGACAAAAGAAGTTAAGAGCTTTCTATTTTTACCAAAAAATGAAAGTTTTGACATTATTTAATATTTTTAATTTATTTATCAGGTACTCGCAAAGTTCGAACCTGAGCATGCACACACGTGCCCTCATGTTTTGAGTTGTTTGTGACACAGTATAATTTTACGAAATACAGACTGATGATCCGGTAAAAACCTTCCGATAAATATTAGACTGTAAACCATAGACAAAAATGCCTGACGTGAGGATAATTCAATATTTACGTTAACTGACGCTGACCGGCTATTGTTCCCTTGTGCAATTTATACACGCATAGCTTGTTCTCCCTTTTGCTTAGTTTTGGTTTTGTTTGTCAGATACTATGCCTCTAGATTTATCTTCGGTGTATGCAGTAGCCAGCTTCTAAAATCTTGTTCCGTTCATATTTTTGCTACTTTTTATTCCGTTTACTGCGTTATATGTTTCTAGATTTGTTCCGTTCACTATGATATATGTTTCTATAGTTTGTTTCACTCACTGTGCTATGTGTTTAAAGATGTTCTTCCGTTCACTGTGCTATATGTTTCTAGATTTGTTCCGTTCATTGTGATATATGTTTCTAGAGTTTGTTTCAGTCACTGTGCTGTATGTTTCTAGATTTTGTTCCGTTCATTCCCCTATGCGCTCGGTGTTTGCTTCCGTTCTCATACTCTGTCATATGATTCTAGATTTTAGGTCTCCCGAGTGACGTGATTGCTGGTTATGAAGGGAGTATAAATAAAGGCACTTTCTGCAACATATGTGGCCATAAGTAATACTGTCAATCCTATCGTATCCATTCTTATGCATATCAACAGCTGGAAAAGTTAATAACCCTTAATATTGAATTCGACGTCTGACAAAAAAGAATTCTTCGAGTTCAATTTTTTTAGTTTCTATTTTTTCATCCTACGTGGGGCTGGCATATAGTATTTCATTTTTTTCTCTAAATATTAAAAGAATGTTAGGTTATATAAAGAAAAAACGAAAACCACTACATACACATAAATATGCCCTTGGTAAATATAATAGATAACGCATTGTTGATTAACTTTTTTTAATTACTTGCAATATTGAAGGATATAATTGTCTATATGAAAACGTTAAATAGCTTAAACAGAATGCAAGTTGCAATTCCATGTCATTTCTAAGAGCAACATATATGAAAACACCTTATTAATGCTGTTATTATTATTCTACTTTTCCGGCTGCATACAATAAACTATATGATATTCAATAATCTTGCGTAATGATCATTATAAACATAACACATGGTACATCGTCGAGTTACTGCTTTATTGTTTGAAAAATCACATTTGAAAGGACACATGTTAAAATTAATTAAAACAACTCAGATGTTCACTATTAGTTTAAAGGGAAAGAAAATCTAAGCTTTAGACTAGTTTAGATGGAAAGAGTAGAGTTCATTTAGTCCAAAAAAACTGTCCGATGTATGTTTTATCCCCTCGTAAGAGAATAATCGAAATTTGAAGGTGGTGTTACAATAGAGAATAAGCTCCATAGGCCGTTCACAAGGCCGCCACCATTTTTTCATTAGTTTTATCCAATTATTGTTGAATAAAAAATTAAGTGCGTTATAGAGTAGTCATGTGATGCAATTTAGCCAATGGCTGGCTAAGCAATGGCGCGGGGTCGCATACTGACCTATATATTCGGAGACAATCTTCCCACTTCAATTTTGTCGCCATGTTTTTTTGGACCTAAATCTACCATTATACATTAGAGAGCGGTAAAAATACGTCATTATTGATCTAAAAATAACTATACCAGCATCACGTCATCCTAAAACGGAAAAATGGCTACACAGATAAGTCACTGAAAGGACATACTTTTGTCTGTTTTTATTAGCTTGAGGGTCACTGGAGGTAATTGACGTGAAATGTTCTAAGCACTTTGAAGGTTGTTATCGTCGATAATCCCTATGTATTTCTAGAGATTTCCCCTCCTTTAAAGACGGGCTCGTTGCCGTGGTCTTAATGGTATTTCTGAAGGAATCAGATTTACTACAAGTAAAATTACTTAGATTAAACAGGGGGCGTCATCATACATGTCCAGTTAAGTTGAAATATCTAGTTATCATTTTATTGTTGGAAAATCTCGGTTGAAAATACACTATAAACATACAGGACACTTCATGGTTCAACCCGTACTACTTTTGTCAGATAATTGTTCCACTGGCACTCGGACACTGACAATAATGATATGTTGATTATATAAGATATTTAGTCAGGTTTCTATCGTTTTTATTGGTAAGTCAGTATTGGCCGAAAAACCTTGAAATTTGTTGGCAAATTGGTCGAGCTTTCGAGAGTAGCTCATCTTATCGTCAGATGTTACAACACACTCATTTCCGCTCTGTTGACAATGTTTTTATTTTACGGTCTCAGATTTATCAGCAGGCGTTCATGTGTTCTTCAAACCACAGACGAGGTCTCTAAAATACTCCGTTTGTTGACATTGCCGATACCTAACAATTCCTCTTTTCAATTTCAAAGGATGCCAAAACTTTTAAATTTTGGGGAAAATAGAAAGTTCCTAACTTCTTCTGTCTGGGGGCCTCGGTGATTCAGCCGCTGAGAGTGATATCCCCTCTGTCCGGCACAGACCATCCCTCGATGCGACGTAGGATCGAATCCCACGCAGACCAAATAAAGATTGAAACATTTCTGAGTAGATCGTCGAATGTGGAAAAGTTGACAGGTACTCTCCGAAGGTCGGGGGTTTCCTCCAGGGGCTCGTTCTACTAAGCTGGCGCAAAGTTACGGATATAGGTTTACAGCAAAGAGTTGCGCCTCCAGACTTGCGACCATGCCCAAGTTCCTATAATCTAACACGCATTTGAGACTCGCGCAACTTACGTCAGCTTAGTAGAACGAGGCCTAGGCAAAGGGCCCGGTTTCGTCCACCAATAAATACGGTTACGTCGCCATACAAGTGAAATAATCTACAGTGCGGTGCAAAACATCAATCAACCAATCTTCTGTCTAAGAAAAATACAGAAAACTATTCTGGATTCCGGATTTGAGTGTGCCTTTTAGGGAACTACATATCAAGCATCTTCTATAAGTGTTAACATTCTATAAGCGCTAAGTTGTCGTGGATTTTTCACGGATCTAGTGCGGATTTGTGGAAGAAAGCCGGTTGATTTTAAGATGTATGGCTTATACAGTGGTCAATCGGGTCTCCCTAGGACTGGTCGCATTGATTCCTTTTAAGTTTCGATTATAGGCGATCAGTATTTAGATCTAACACCGTTTAAGAAAGACCTGCGTTAAGAGAAACTGATGAGACTTGTGAGAAATTGATGATCCACCGTCTCGGGTGAGATTACCAGGTATTACCCCTTCTAAAATTCTTCCTTAGTGGCCAATGTATAGACCTTATCAATTATGTGATCATTATTATTTTTTTTAAATTATTACCTATTTAATTGAACTCTTCAACTATAATGTAACACGTTGTGTGCTATTTTTATGTCATATTTTTATGTGCTTTTATATTGGCCACAGCAGTGGTGTCATACCAGATAACACGCGTTTGAATCGAATATACACAACAAATGCAAACCCACCGCATGACAAGTTGAACTATTTTAGTTCTGCAATTTTGTAAACCACTGACTCTTTTTCTGCCCAGAAGACATCCCCAACCTCCAGAGCGTTTGGGCTGCCCTGTCATTCATACCGGGCTTCTCAAATACTAAAGGGTTTTCTCAGATATGGAAAACTTAGCAATAAAAGTTTATGTCTTGGAACTAGTTAAATTCTGTGACAAAAATTCGATGGGTATATTTGAAAGATAATAATAAGAAATGAATAGATAGAAAAAAGAAAACGAGATCAGTAGCCTGTTTCACAAAGCGGCGAAGCGTAAGTTTTCACGTAACTGCCTTAGCAACCCATACTGTAGAGATACGTTAGTAAGAAAGATACGCAAAAAATACATCTACGCAGCTTTGTGAAACAGGCTCCTGGCATTTGAAATAACAACTAGATTCTAGGTGCTTAGTAACCATAGGCCTGTTTCCTGTGACAAGTTTCGAAATCAAATCCGTGCCTTGTTGTCGAGAAAATGACAATGACTAGAAGCCAATAGATGGACAGTATCATAGACTGATTAACATAAGCATATAGAAAGCGTGTGTGGAACATCGGCAGTTAGAAGCGTTCTCATCCAGACCTTGACAACATCGCTTCCTGAACTATCAGAGGATTTCAAACTACCGTAAGTTGTTTTTTTTTTCTTCTTTTTTGACTTACCATGATTTATAATTCTAGTAAGACTCGACGCTTAAAAGACCGACACCATTAACAGTATTAAACATGAGTGGCCAAAATTTGAGCTTTTATCAAGAATTCGGATTGTCAAGAGAATTCTTGAAAATTAATTAACCGGCGACGCCACGCCCGAGTTGAAGCTTTTCCCAATTGTTTCTTAATCCTTAACACCGTATTTTTCAGTTTGTATATTAGCAGTATATGTATTGGCATATATGTTACCAATGTTTACTTGTATACCATTAATACATAACCGTTCGTTTGTGTGTATACTGCGGTCGATGTCTTGGATTTGTTCAATGGACTGACATTAGCGACATTCACTTTGAGAGAAAAAAACATCGGCTGGTCATGTTATCTTCGAATAACTGGAATATATATAGATCTATTCATAGGTTAAATTTAGTTTTCTCTGAACACTGCCTAAAAGTAAAAGTCCAGAAGAACAGCAGACTAGTCCTTAATTCAGACAATTATCCAAAACTTGACAGCTCGAGCCACTTAAAGAGAAAGTGACAAGGCTGTTATAAAAAAACAGCTTACCATGTTACCATATTGGGGTTAAGTTACTTCTAAAATCCCTCAACCAATGTCAAGAATGTTCGAATCCAACACAATCCCTCAACCAATGGCGCAAGAATTCGAATCCAACGCAATTCCTAAACCGAGGACAAGAGTGGTGGGAATAAGCTCAATCTTTAAACCAATGACGGGAGTTCGAATCGAATCAATCCGTCAACCAATGACGGGTGTTCGAATCGAACTGAATCTGTCAACCAATGACGCGAGAGTTCGAATCGAATCAATCCGCCAACCAATGACCCGAGGGCTCGAATCCAACGCAATCCCTTCCCTCAACCAATGGCGGGAGAATCGATGCGGTTTTCAGTAACCTTTAGTAAAGGTTTGGAGGGGCATTTCTTTTTTTTCTATCTACGGTACAGCCTCTGTTACCGGACCACACCGCCTAATAATTCGATTGCTCTTTTTCCTATACATTGGGAAAACGGAAAAAACACTCCAAATCTGTTTGAATTTTCTTTGATCAGGGTGGGACTGAAACCGGCTACCCATCGATGGGTTTCATTGTAAATTGATCTGTAACCTCTGGTGCCGCCCTATGTGGCAATCAGTGTAATAAAGTATTTAAGATGGACGGCTGTGACGAACTGAGAGACTATCACTTTACACTTTACCGACTGAACCACACACTTTGACAATCTGACCTGCAAAATTGAATACAATTAGTACAAATTGCGACCATGTTCTAATACACTCGGATTTTACAGTAGGCCCCAATTATGGTTCAGAAGTTTATCCACTGTTAGATAAAATGAATAGCTATTATGACAATTATAGAAGGTGAAGTATTACTTATGGATAACAACTTTTTGGTTTATTGGGTGACGACGTTTCGACTTTCAGAACGACATTTGACTTTGATAATGATGTAAGAACTCCATCGAAACGTCGTCACCCAATAAACCAAGAGGTTGTTATCCATAAGTAATTCTTCACCTTATTGTAACCTTTCAACTTCTAAATGCCATTGAAAGATTTGACATAACTATTATGGCAATCATAGAGTTAATTATTATCCCTAGCAATTCGATTGACTCTTTTTACAATTTTTGCAGCAGTATAAATATTTGATAATTGAGATATAGTACTACACCAATACCAATAGTTTTGTTTAATTCGGTTTCCTTCGATACCAATCTTGGAGATGTAGTTACGGTAGTTTGTAAAAGCAACCCAATCCCTAAAATCTCCCCATATATATGGGCTCTATTACCAATATTTTTAGTTTTTCAAGGTATTTCAAACGCTCAAGTTTTCTTGACATAAAATCGGAATTTATGAAAAAAATTCTAAATTTTGTTGACTCGTGCCACTTTGTAAATAGCTTTATAAGTAACTTGGACATGGAATGAATAAAAGTTCGTCCCGGTTATTCAAAGTGTGCTTTAAGACCCGCCTACTTGTAGTACAGATCACAGCCTGTATGGAATTCTCATTTCAACTGCAATCGTTTAGTTTTCCGATGAACTTCATAACCTCGTATTGTCGTGACAATCAGAAGTTATGAAAAAGGTGTGAGTTATGGCAGCTGATACCACAGTAAACCTTGTTCCTCTGATAATAATATATTTTTCTGATAATAATAGATTACCCCTTTCAGGAAAGCCAAACAAAATAATCAAACCAGTTTATGGGATCTGTCGATTGATTGATCCATTGATTGATGTTTTATGCCGCACAAGATTATTTCACTTATTTGGCGGCGTTGCTAAGTTTAGTGGGGGAGGAAATCGGGCTCATCGCCCGGAGGAAACCTCCGACCTTCGGCGAGTACCTGGCAACTCTTCTACATACGGCGACCGAGTGAAAGGAATCTGTTTGATCAACATATGTTCAAGCAATCCCTGAACAACATGCATAACACAGCACTCAGTAACCGACTATTTGTTTGAGATCGGGGTATATTAAATATGACATTTACCGCATAGATAAAGCATGGTTTCTTCAAAGCCACGACGTACGCATTTTAGTACCTTATCTCAAATGACACTCGACACATTTTGGTAATTCATTTTGACCATAATTGTGGATATTCGGAAAGGTCACCAACAGGTTACATTCTGGAAGCGCTGGTGTATCCTAGATTTCTCACCTTTGCTTTCCCTGTTAGTAAGAGCTAATGTGTTACCTTTCTTTGAAACCCGATTTTCACACCTTATCGTTGCCACGGTTGGGTCTAACGATGTCGGTAGTAAGAGCTAATGTGTTACCTATCTTTGAAACCCGATTTCACACCTTATCGTTGCCACGGTTGAGTCTAACGATGTCGGTTCTTGTTCCAGAGATTGGCTCTTATTTCACGTCTTGTTTTCTATAATAGAATCAAAAAGGCCAATATCGTGATAATCTCGTTGCATGGAGACTTATTCTACTCGTGGCTTTTGAATACTGTCAAGTAAAAGGGAATAAATCTGACTGAAAAATCAAACAAGCTGATTGACTTTGTGGCGACGCCACTTTACCACTGCACATACATTTTCAAGATATATTTGAAAAGAAAATCTCGACCAATACGTAAAGAAATATATTAAAGATTTTTGGTTTATTTTCTCGAGTAATTATATAGATATCATCATTTGTTTTAAATTTAATTTCCCACGTTTATTGACCAATGGCATTTCGAGTGACGTCTAAATGTATTCGTATCCGAGAGGTCAAACGTCAGTGGGGAAATCTGCAATGGTAGACAACCATTGGCTAAAAAGCGTTACAAAGAGATCCCGTAAATTCCCCTCCTAATTGATTGATTGATTGTTTGGTGTTTTACGCCGCGCTCAAGATTATTTCACTAATATGGCGGCGTGTTTTATTGTGGGAGGAAACCGGGCTCTATGCCCGGAGGAAACCCACGACCTTCCGTTGGTAACTGGCAACCATCCCACATAGGTCGTTCGAGTGAAAACCCAGTCCTAATGACAGCTGAACTCTTGGATTGAAATGAATTGTGATCTCACTCGATCAATCAAACGTGTTGGCGGAAAACAACCTTTATGGCAATTAACAAAATTTTCTGTCAAATTGGGCATGTTCATGATATCAATTTGAAATTGGAACCCTGCCAAACTTGGTTTGTGGCCCAGGATGAATTAATAAAATTAAAAAGAATGATGTTTTTGTCGCAGTCAATATTATTTCACTAATGACGCTGTCTGACTTAGTTGGGGGAGGAAATCGACCTCTTTGGCTGGAAGAAACTTCCTTTCTTCGATGAGTACCTGAAGAGTCTTCCACATTGGGTGATCGAGCGAAAACTCCGCTCAAAATTTGAACCCTTTGTCAAACTTGGTTCGTCACTCTGCATGAATTAAAGAAAAGGGGATTTCACTTACAATTGGATCTTTAATTAGCTTCTAATTACTCTCCTAAAAATATAATACAAATCTAAATGATTACATGCATTACACCAGTCGGAGCACACTTCGGCTATCTTCGCTCGCTACCGGTCGGCTTTGACACGCCTCGGACAGTCTGCGCTTTTTATACGGTAAATCGCTGTATTTTTGGGCTGAATAAAAATGGAGTCGAAAGTATATATCAAAATACTTTACTACAGACGGAAAAATAAAATAAATTTATGTAAATTAATCAAACGCTGAAGTCATCTAGAAAGATTTTTTATATATGTTATTTAGCCCGGTAAAGTACATGTTGTGTGACGCAAAGAAGAGACGTAGTTTCGGTATATTTCAGGAATCCTCCAACGCTTCAATTATAAAACTGATTGAGCCTGAAAGTTAACAAACATAGTATTTCGGTCCATTACATTATCACGAGGACACTTTCGATGGGCCCTCAAGAGGATATGTCGATTGTACGTTACACGGCTACCTTTTTGGTCACCACATTCAAAATGACCTACAATCTCTCAGAGGGTATTTCACGCACGTAAATCCCCGAAGTTATCAGACTGGTATTACACAAGCAATAGCGTGGACATGATTTTGCACTTTTTTCATCTTGGTTTATATTATTCTCTGATAATATCTTGTTTTCATTGACCAGTCTATGTACACAGTGTAAATGTTACATATTGTATTGATAAAATATGTCGCCTGATACGAGTGACAGAAAATTGGATATATATTCATAGACACTATAACACACGGGCATAGGAATCGGGATAGATATATATAATAACCCATTCACAGACTTCAGACAGTAGGAATACAATGGGAGGAAAAAAGAATACATTTGTTTGATTAATAGATCAATTTTGCAATGTTGTGTAGTTGATGAATCAGTACAATACAGGTATATCATACCTTAAATAAATGAAATCCTGCCAGCTATAAAAGATTAAACCTCGTACGGCGACAGCCCTATTGCGTCTGTGTAAAACATACCTCATACATGCCCAAACTGAATTTTCAAAAAAAATCCTGGATTTCTTCCGGGCAATGAGCCGGGTTTCCGACATAGGACTAGTTCATTTTAATACCTTCTTAAAAACTACAACGTTTGCGAGAAATCACCTTGAACCGCCTTTTTCTTTAAAATATCAGCATTTTGGCAGAGTATGCCGAATTTTGTTAAATCAGTCCAACTGGAGAGATTTCCATGAGAGAAACATTCAATATTTGATAAAATAGTTCTCAAAAAAAATTACAGTAAAGAACAAAAAATGGATATGATCTCTTTAATTTTATACATTCTTTATAACAATTTGACATTTCTTTGAAAATTTGTTCACATTTTATACTTTTAAAAGATAAGCAAATCATACCACTCGGTATAGTCCGCTACCAGATTGTATACTATCCTTATGAGTCCATAGAACTGCCGATGCTTTCTGGACTACCGACATATTAAAAACGCTAATGCATGGCGCAGCTGTCAGTTATTAAACGGCTTCGGGATATAAGGTTGCGTGGATTTGTTTCTATGTCATTTCAATATATTGGAAGATCCCCAGACTGTTATTGATGAAAGGAAACATAATTAATGCCAGGTGATATGAGATATGTATATTCGAACATAAAACTCATTTTGGTCCTTAATCTTTTTCTGAGGATAAAACTCACGCATCAATACGAGAGTTTTGCAGTAAAAGAACATCATTAATTATCCAAAGATAAATATCCCGCGGGATTTCTCCAGGGATACGTTGTCGCGAGAAAACACTGAAATTTTCATTAGCAGTATGTGCTTATCAGTACAATAACGTCAAAGGTGGTCGATACGCGCTTCCGTAAGTGCAATGGAGCGTGAATGCCGTAAAGGTATACATGTAGCTAGGTAAACTCATGCTCATGCAGCCTACATTTATCCAGGCCTGCATGACTGTAGTATATTAACACTAGGGTATATGAAGTTATCGTTTACAACCACGACATGCGGGTTAACATGCTTCCTGGTGATTAGTTATCATTTAACCATATAACTAAATCACATGTCATGAACCATATCCCGTATTTGACATTTCTCTTCAGTCGGAGTATGTTTAAAGGCTGTTAAAAGTCAAGATATTACAACACTCTTACAGCCGGCGGTGAGTCGAATACGTTGCTGAATAGAAGCAATATGAAGAACGAACAATTTGTCGGCTACCACCAAAATGTTGGATACCGAGAAGATGATGATGGCAAACAATATCTTAAAATTCCGGTGGACAGAAATAAAGGTAAGTGCCAAATGTTAGATGCGTATATGGAAATCGTATCTACGGGATTTCCGCTCGGCTTAATCAGCATGTACGAAAATCCCCGAGTGTTTACATACCTTTCCGAAAGGACGTACCAGCACAGAAGAATTTTGTATAAAACAAAAGAAATGCAACTCCGAAAACTGAAGCCATAGTTGAATGATATTCTATATTCCGGCAGATCTAAGCAGCATCATCAGGAATATAATACAAGAAAGAAAACAACAAACATATAAAGGTGCATGGGTTATATAACAGATAAAGTGAACAGGATGTAAAATTACTATCAGCGGGATTATAAGAATATAGTCAGGCTCTCATTGTGTGAGTTGGAAAGGTTAATATAGCAGTGGGCTTGATATAATCTGCTTATAGAGACATAAGAGTAGGGTAAATATGTACAATAAATGACTAAATATAGAAACATGTGGTAAGTATAAATCCAAAAGGCGGCTAAAATCAAATGAACAGAAAAATATTATGGAGTTGGCAGCAGGTCACAGTTTCATTTTCCTTCATTTCCCATATGCGGTAATGTTAATGTCTGCTCTCATAGCACCTTCCCTAACTTCCGTTGAACCAAATCCTTCGGTGGGGTCCTTGAACAGTCCTTTGGTAGTATTTTAAGCACAATCGTTTCATACGTTGAAGGTAGAAATTTTGAGATACGAGTAATGTAAAATCAGCTTATAGGGGTGTCTTTGAACATATACCTCCGCATATAAACAAACCAAAGAACCCCCAACTACCAGATCTCCATCCACCTGAACTGGTCCGATTCCACTTCTAAAATCATTTCCAGACAGTAATTCAACCCCTGTCCTTTCATAAAAACTACAAAAATGCCCAGAAAAAAATGCAGGGGGCCAGGAAAAAATAATAAAAAAACACACAAAAATATCTGGAACTTCTTTCTTTCCGGAAGTGAGAAACTGTGACCTGTGTCCAGTTGAGAAATATATATAAACCATAGATCTTCTCGTGGCTTCGGCAAATTCCGATCTCAACGGTGTCAGAATTCCTGATGTACAACGTCTGCATTTGTTGAAGGTACGAGCAGAATGCATCTCAGTGCCGAACAAAATTCACTATTACCAAACCAACAAATAGACCAATTGCTAAATGATGTCACCAGGGTAGCTACAAAACCAGGCCTCCTCAATTATCCTGTGATTTTTCGATTGACCAATAACCGTCAAACATTTTAGCAGTCGGAACTCCCTTCGGCTATCTTCGCTCGCTACCGGTATTTCACGCACGTAAATCCCCGAAGTTTCAGAGTGACATTTTAGTTGAAGTTCAAGGGAACTAACTCTGTATTTAACTCTTGAACACTTCGTCCAGCCGCCGTTTATGTAGCCGACAGCAACGTAACCCTGGAGGTATTGCTCAATAATTTTCGTGTTCGGTGGATAAAAGGCAGAACTTAATTTCTCATTTAAGGCTTTGTTAAAGTATACACATTGATTGATTGATGTTTTACGCCGCACTCACGATTATTTCATTTATATGGCGGCGTTGCCAGGTTTAGTGGGGAGGGGGGGTAAAACCGAGCTCATTGCCCGGGGAGGAAACCCCCGACCTACGGCGAGCACCTGACAACTCTTACACATAAGGCTATGAAAGGAAAAGTCCACTTAGATTTTTGAAGTTTTTAATTTGGATTGAATGAGATTCGAAACCGTACCTCATCGATGGAAGGCCTGTGTCGGACTGAGAGACTTTGCCCACTGAGCTACCGAGGTCTATTTCCCAGGCAGAAGAATTTTGACCCAAGGGTTAAAATCATATCGCGCTTAAAGTGGCATGAGCTGCCAAAATGTTGAGATTTTGACGTTAAAACAAAATGTTGAAATTATCGGCTATTTTTCTCAAAACGTGTTATTCAGAAGCTTTTTAGTGCTTCTAGTCTCTTCAATGTACGATTAAGTATTGTTTTGAACTAACTTTGGCTTGGAATGAATGAATGGTCGTCCCGGTTATTTAGATTTTGTTAACTTTTCGAACACTATTCCGGTTCGTATAGGCCACATACTGTATGTATTTTCCTCGTTCCAACGTCAATCATTTAGTTTTTCGATGGCCTTCAAAGCCCTAATACTGTCGTGACGATCAGAAATTATGAAAAAAGTGTGAATTTTGGCAGCTCATGCCACTTTGATTTTACTGGGCAGAATAAATAGTATACGTCGTTTCGACGATGCCATATCGTAAGTTCTTACAGTTTTACCGCGGATTTGCATCAAACGTAACAAACACCAGCTTTGTAAGACAGACCTCTGGTCGTGATACGGAATATCAAACATTGTGATAAGCAGTTAACAGTCTAGAATTTATATCATAGTATAATCCAGTTTGCGAAAGTCACGTATCCACAAGCTATGTCCTATTTGTAAAAATAACATTGGGTAGGATTCGAACGTAATCACGGAGGCCAACATGGCCACAGTAAACGGAAGGTTTCTCTAAAAGCGTTTTACTGGTCACCTTCAAATGATACAATAATTATGATAAATGATAATAATTAAACACAGTTAAACCAAGTCTCCTTGGCTCATTTGTCTCATTTCGTGTTAAAAAATGTACACGTTTATTATGTCATTTGCAGAATTCCCTTCCTGTCTTTTTGATCCGGAAATGTTTTCCTAAATATTATAATGTGTATGTTTACACCTTTCCTTATAAATATACAGTATTGAGGCGACAATAATTATTTTCGTTACATTTGTACCTTTACCTGGGGCGTATTTGTCCTTTGGTCTATGTGTTCCTGTCTCCTTGGCTTATTTATTTTTTTTATCTTTTTTCGATGGTTCATTTGGACAGATCCCGAGTCAGTTTTACGCCAATTTTCTTTTCCTCTGTAAAGGGAGACTTTATATGACATAAAAATATTTGGTTTAAATTATCTTTGAGCAAAAACAACAACACTTAAATTTATTTTGATACATGTAGTTTAATACGTGGATATACATAGGACTTTTTTTATCATTGCCAGTCATGCCAACAATTAGGACCGGCGATCATAGTGCTCTCTGTAGAAGTGTTGATAAAAACTTGTTGGCATCGGGATTATGCCAAATTAATTTGCTGGACAGGTATTAGTTTCAGTCGAGCGTAACGCTTTTAATATACCTGGACCTTGAGTTGGGTTAGAAAATGGATAGCCCTAAGCTTTTCCCAGCAGGTAACCCGGTTAGGGTACTCAGAAGTGTTACGATCGAGTTGTATTGTTGTTCTTTCAATGTTGAGTGTGTGTACTTACTACAGTATACCCGTCTGCTGTGCCAGTACAGGCCACTCCGTTACCTTATAGTGACATTCCCAGAGGTCAACGTAGAGTTGAAAATAATATAGACTTTTGACGACATGATCGCCAAGATAGTCTTAAAAACAGAACAGTCTGATTGAAACCGTGGTTCTCGTGTTACGCTTACGGTCTGGAAATGTTATAGTTTTCGACTGGATTGGATCCCAAAAACATACTTCATGAAATAAGTTAATTAATCGGATACATCTTTAACGATGCCGGACCCACAATGTTCGAGATTGGCTATCGCCACGGTAAATCAATTACTATACCTATCTCCTTTACGTGGATTTCTTGATTTCATCCTGAAATGCTGGTCTGTTATTAGCATAGCTTTCTATATAATAATTTAAAACGCAATATAATTACCATCAACACCCTATCATTCTATTAAGAAATGAACACAGTTATTATCGGTTGCAACTCCTGGATTTATTGTACACAACGTTTCGATATAGAAACTGACATCAAAAACTTTGTGTACAGTAAATCTAGGAGTTGCAACACATAATAACTGTGTTCATTTCTTAATATCATGACCAACTTTATAAATGCCACTTAAAGAGACCCTATTATTCTGTTGTGGACGATATCTAACATTGGCCCAAAACAATAGTCAGATACATTTGTTTACATTTCTAACCATTTGTAAGTAGGCCTATGGAGACTAGCAAATTATTGCTTACATTTTAAAGAAGTTCAGCGGGATTTTTTTTCAGTTGATGTTTACCATGTTAAAGTTTATTTAACCTACTTTTACATTTTATCAAATTTTTTGCAGTATTATCTATACATCAATGACTTACGATATGCTCGATATTACCCATGATTCAATTGGCGGATTTTTTTTCAAAAGCAGATGAGGTCTACAGTGATAACGCTTTGGTTGGAAACGCCCAAAGATAGAACTCTGGCCCACGTATAGGTGGTTGTATGGACAATTACCGCATCCCCTAGTATCTGACCCCATGCATAGATAAGTTCTTTACAGTGAAATGGGGTTTGTGGGACAACCCATGGTTTAAATGGTGTACAAGTCCCTATTAACATTTTGTCCGCCAAACTTCACAATGGACCAAAACCAACAAAAACAAAAATGAAACAGACCTCCACAGACGTGCGATTCCATTTTATTGTCATTTTAAATGAAATTTGTTTTAAGTTCTTTATGTAAGATGCATTATATATGATCCAGTCATCCACAAAATTACCGGCCAGTGAAGTTTCGAACCTGAACCTATATAACTCTTCTGCTTCCAAGATGAAGAGAGTTATGGTCATACCAAAAATTCCCAATTCAAAATTTAGAGTATCCACGGACAAAATTCACTGGACCGAAGATACAGCAAATTGCTTGTATACTCACTGGCTTCAGACACTAGATTTAAACTAAATTTGGGACAGGGCATGTGCCACCCTACTTTCGGCTTAGGAAGTAATATTGTTAATCTTAGTAACGAGGAACTCACTGTTGATGATATATCTCTACTCAATAGAGGACTCTCATTTGTGCCTTGCCCAAAACCATTATCTGATAGGGACTTTTCTATTAGTAAATTAGTGCATGTTATGGAGTTCTCCAGAAATCTTAGTCTGGCTGATATCTACCGAGATTCTAGTGGGGTACGCAAGCCATTTACATCTAAAAGCGGCTATACACCCCCTTCTCACATGTATGACCCAGAGATAAACATTAGTCGTGACTCTGTATCTAGGAAGTTTGATGTTTTAACTAATCAGAAAAACAAACATAACCTTACTCATTCAGAATGTCTTGCCTTAAGTAAGCTAAGGAGAAATCCAAACATAGTTATTAAACCTGCTGATAAAGGTTCGGCAACAGTTATTATGTCAAAACAGGATTATATTGAAGAGATAGAACGGCAGCTAAGCAACCCTCTTCATTACAAAAAACTTGATAAGGAAATTTGGCCTGAAAATGTTAGGAAGTTTAATAAAATTCTTGTTTCTCTTCAAGATAAAGGCTTACTTAATGAAAAACAGTATCGCTATTTATCATAACTCTAAAAACAGGGTCTTCTATATTCTTCCGAAAATTCACAAACCCATTGAAAAATGGCCGAAGCCTACAATGCCCCCTGGGCGTCCTATTATCTCAGATTGTGGCAGTGAAAGTTACAGAATATCAGAGCTAATTGATTACTATCTAAAACCTATAGCGAATCGGCATCCTAGCTTTATAAAAAATACGGATGATTTATTGGCCAAATTATCTGAGAAATCCATCCCACAAGATGTGATTTTAGTTACTCTGGATGTGGAGTCTATGTATACAAACATTGACATAGATTTGGGTCTTAAATCCATAAAATCAGCATTCCAAAGATATCCTGACCACCGTCGTCCGGATAAAGACATTTTAGAATTGCTGGAACTCAGCTTAAAAGGAAACGATTTTGAATTCAATGGGGAGATCTTTCAGCAAATTAAAGGGTGTGCTATGGGGAAACGTTTTAGTCCTAACTTTGCCTCTATTTTTATGGCTGAGTGGGAGAGTGACATTCTTCACAAATGTCACAAACAACCTTTTATTTACCTTCGGTATCTGGATGACATTTTTATCATTTGGCAACATACGTTGGAAGACCTTCATATTTTCATTGATACTCTTAATTCTCACGACTCAAGCATTAAATTACAGCCTACTATTGATCACACTTCTGTGGATTTTTTGGATGTAACTATTTACAAGGGTCATACATATCATACTACTGGGTATCTAGATTACAAAGTATTCTTCAAACCTACTGACACGCATCAGCTGCTACATGCTGGGTCATACCATCCTCCTCACACTTTCAAGGGAGTCATTAAATCTCAGATATTTAGATTCTATAGAAACTGTAGTTCTTTAGATTTTTTTAACCAGGCTTGTTCTGTTCTTTTTAAAGCTCTCCTCCCTAGGAAGTATTCTATTAGATTACTCCGAAGGATTAAATCTAACACAGTAAGACAAATCATGTTCCCCCCTTCATCCCCCGATACGCTTACCTCCCCTTCACGAGTGTACCATTACCGTCCAACATTTCTCTCAGGTACATCAATGAAATGCCTTAAGACGCGATGCAAACTCGATATATACGTACCCGATCGCGGTACCTTTTTCGGAGAACAAACTCGCGACAAATATCAAATGGCAGAGAATCTTAATTGTGACTCCTCTAATATCGTGTATGTAATCACGTGCAAAAAATGTCGCAAACAGTACGTCGGAGAAACTCAGAATTCTCTACGACAAAGAGCAGCCAACCATTTATCTAGTATAAGACTTAAACATGATGTACCCGTGGCACAACATTTCAATACTCAAGGTCATTCGGTCAAGGACCATTTTGAAATTATGCCTATTGAGAAAATCCCTTTTCTCACTTCCGCTGCAGATACCAAACACAAACGTTTGGAAAGGGAAAGTTTTTGGATTCTAACATTACAAACTATTTATCCTTTGGGTTTGAACTTGGACCCCGGAAGATGTCGTGAAAAAACTATAATACCATTTGTGTTTCAGTATAACAAAGCTAGCATTGCTATGGCCAAGATTATAGTAGAAGAATACAAACTACTTCAAAGTAAACTTGCTCGACCTCTGACCCAAAGGCCAGTCATTGCTTATAAAAAGAACAAGAGTTTGAAAGACATACTGGTCAGGGCTAAACTCCCCTGTCTGCCTTCTACCTAGGTTTTCTGGGAAAGGGGTATAGAGGGGGGGATGGGGGAATTTTCACTGTCTTTTCCCATGACCCCATAATATATAGTCTGACGATATTCTTACTATAGCTTAAGATGCATAAGCATTGTCAATGCAATACAAAGTGTTCCAGAAAATTCTAGTGACTAAGGCCAAGCTCCTGTCAGTCGTTAACCTAATGAAATATCATAGGTTTACTTTATTACAACAATTTATGATGGGGTATAAAGGTCTAAATGATATACCTCTTTTTAACACAATTAGAAACTTGTCTCCGTGGTTATTTTAGACAAGAAGATTTTCCCTGTGCCCGTGTGTTTTAGTGCTCATAAATATATACCGATAAGTAAATGTTATAAAGGTACATTGCGGTGATTAGTCGGATCGTGTTATATTCCGTAAAGAAGTTTAGGAAGAAACTAGGGTTCAAGTAGGATCACTGAAATGTGATTTATAAAAGAACAACTACACTATGCGCTCGCTAATTTAAAAAATGTGTTTTTAATGTTTCGACCTATCCGACTGCCAATAAATTATCATATTATATCATAAAGACTGTTTGCTTAATGACGTCATCCGGATATAAGAGGGATTAAAAGATGGCGGGGGTAAACAATTTCTACCATAGAGACAAATTTCTGGTTGTGTTAAAAATGGGTATTTCATTTAGTCCCATAAGTTGTTGCCCTAAATTTAAAAAGATTTACAAAGAAAATAAAAGATTGATTGCCTGATTGATGATTCGCCCTCAAGATTACCGGGCTCTTTGTCAGAGGAAACCCCAACCCTCGACGAGTATCTGACATTCCTTTAGGTTTTAGGGGATGCGCGGGCCGGGAATAGAACAGGAAACAAGTTTAAAGCTGGCCTTAAAGAAAACTTATTGAACTGACGGCCAACGCTATCGAGTACAAGATTCAAAACGCTTTGAATTACAGTAATTATCAAAATTACTAAAGTTTGAAGATTGTATTTTTCGTTACGCTGGTTTTCTTGATATCCTGATGGAGACAAAGACTAGAATTGTTACAGATAAAATGTTGTCAGTCAAATATTGTCCTAACAAGATTGTCACCTTTTTTGCAGGGGGGGGGGGGGGGGGGGATTTAGCCAAATTTGACAAAGGACCACAATCTGTTCCTGGGATTCGGCCTATATAATAGGAACGAAATTCGGTTCTTCTGCAGGAGCGAAACTAAGGTGGCAACCGAAAATGCCCCCCCCCCCCCCCCTTCCCATCTGAATAACAAGATGCCTTCAAAATAGAATATCTGGAAATCCACTTTTCGATGCTTCCGCCATGCATTCAAAGTGCAATGTTATACAAACAAATGAGTTTGTTTTTTTTTCTATTTTGTGTCGATCGTTTCCTCCATATCTTGTGGTCTGACTTTATCCCTGAGATATTGATGCATGTTGGAATATGACCTCCCTGGTGTCTATGAATCGTAAGAACTTAGGCGATTTTGAATTTGTTGTAACTTAAATCTCTTGGTTTTCTATTTCAGGCGATGTCAGTGACGGTTGGAATTGTTCTGATCGGTGCAGTTGTTTACTATTCAACCTCAACTAATGCTCATCAATATCTACTGAATGGAGTCTATAACTCACGTACGGTAACCTCCTTCAACTTCTGTACATACTAAAATATATGGACAAAGCACTCTTAACCAAGGGCAATCTGAGTGTATTTCAGTAACATGGAACTTAACAGCGCACTTTAACGTCCCATGTTAAGAGTGCTTTGTGCAAGGTCATGCTCATGCCTTTCCATGGGCGAGAAACAAAGATTGTTTTATTCATACCGAAGCCATTATGAGTATTCGTCTGCTAAGTTAGGGTTGTTAAATGGCTTCGTGAGAATCTGAAAGATATTTCGGGAGGAGGGACGTTAGCACGAGAACACACCTACTGAAACATCTTTCATAATCGAGGGAGCCAATCAACGTCCTTGTACCATAGTAATAAAGGCTGGCGTTGCCAATCAAATCCTTCTGATCCTGTGTAATCATTTGACAGATGATTAAAGAGGTCAGTTGATTAACACAGTTCAAAAATTAGCCAATGAAATCAATAGTTTGTGTTGTTATTTTGCTTCTATCAGTTTTAGTCGTACCATAAATACATATAACCTGTCCAAACCTTACTTGTCTCTTTATACCCTGCAAAAGTGTGGCACAAAACAATAGAATAAATTCCAAAATCCGGTGATGTACCACTAGCTATTATAAGCCCTGCCCATGTTGCCTTTTCTGTGTATCATATTTGTTGAATATCGATCATCAAAGAAAAAACGTCGCAAATGTGGTTCAAAATAAAGCTAAACGTTCGATACACAGAATTCCTTACTTGATAAAGCTGTCCACGAATAAAGTTATCTTTGTTATACATATAGACTATCATGTTTCGTTCAAACCAGAGATTCCCACAAACACTTATCTTCAGTTTAAAGCATAGGGAATGCAAACTAGCGTTTTATGTATTGTATAGCCATTTATTTATTAAATCTATTTGTACTTTTTATGTTAACAATCAAGGTTGCTCGTTAAAGCATTCAAAATTCGATTCTTTTTTCAACCGTTTAGAACCCATTGTTAAAACCCTCGGGGGTAAAATCAAAGGACTTGTGACGGTCTCCCCGGCTGGGAATGACGTGCAAGAGTTCCTGGGCATCCCGTACGCTAAACCTCCCGTCGGCCCACTGAGATTTAGTAATCCGGAACCGGCAGAGAAATGGGCAGGTATGTATGCAGTTTCATGTTGTCAACCCCCGATCTATATGCCCTTTGTTTGTTATTCAGACTTGATCGACACGTTTGTCGTGAAAATTATATATGTTTCGATTCTCTACTATATTTATGATCACTAAAACACACGGGCACAGGGAAAAGTTTCTAATTGTGTTAAAATTATCTACTATTACATGTTAAAGTAGAAAATCAACAGAGTTACTGGGTTCTCGCCGAAGGCTGGAAGTTTTCCTCCCGGCAAAGAGTCTGCTTTCTTCCTTTATAACCTCTCTTTTGGAGTAAAACATCAATGAATCAATCAAAAGGAAACAACTGCATTTGCTTTTGATGTGTAGTGGACTAACCCATTACGTGCAATACACGAATTAAAAGTTGATAACATATTATCATACTTTTGTTATCAATCAATAGAACGCCGTCATATAAGTGAAATAATCTTCAGTGCGGCGTAAAACACCAATCAATAAATCGATAGAATATAAAATAGGATATCTTCGTCTGAAAAATGTGCCCTTTGTCTATTTTGCTTTTTGTTGAGAAATCATATTGGCCAATAAAGGTATCTGTCTTTTCTGATTTCTAGGGACATTGGATGCTAGAGAATACGGACCATCATGTTATCAATTTCTGGACTTGACATATGGTAACTTCCAAGGCTCCTCCATGTGGAATGCCCCTGGGAAGATGTCTGAAGACTGCTTAAGTATCAACGTCTGGACGCCACATCCCCGACCCAGAAGAGCGGCTGTTATGGTTAGCTTCATCACTTTGTTTAGATAATATATATCGTTTTTCATTTTAAAAACAATATCGTCTTGTTTGCTTTGTTTATTTTAGTGAATGCCAAGCCTTTGTCAGCTGTAAGAAGAACCCTTGCTTTTTGCAAGCAGTCAACTCCTGCATTCTCGTCTAAAAAATGGCATGCCTTGACTGGCACGTTTATTTCTGTTAATTAGAATCCCAATCACTGAAAACAGTTTGTCACAATTTTCCATCTGGATTTACCTTCGACCAACCTTTCAAAGGATTCATCTTGAATGTGGCGTAAAACTCCAATCAATTAATTAATCTCATTATAGGTATGGATATATGGCGGAGGGTTTTACAGCGGAAGTACCGCTCTCTGGGTGTATGATGGGAAAACTTTAGCTGGCTATAGTGACGTCATCGTTGTTTCTATGAATTACCGCACGGGCTCTCTTGGATATCTGGCCACTGGCGACGGCAGGATTAAAGGTGAGAGAAAGAAAGCAGAACTGAAGCTGCTAAGTTGTCATAACAACATTGATGAAAACAGTGCACTTTGACGCGAAGAAGAATCTAATAAGTTCTTAATTTGAAGGATAAATAGGCACACATTGTACACATAAAGTACTCGTAAATATACTGCAAATCGGAATTTTTTGCATGGAGGTTGATTTGTGAAGCCAAAGAATAGGTTCTTTGTTGAAAGATGTTAAGCTCGGACCTTCCTGTGGTACCTGACAATCACACATCCATAGCTAGAGTGGCTTGAGGATAGTACGGTAATAGGGGGCAAGCAGAATTTTGACGAAAACGCACCGTGCTTAAACAGATAGATGTATTTTAGGTGTATTTTAAAGGTGTATTTAATGTGAAGGGAACGTCAATCGATTCTTGGAATTATCGGTCTTGAAATTTGTATCTTTGTATGACTTTTTTAGGAAATTTTGGAATGATGGATCAGGTCTTGGCATTAAAGTGGGTAAAGAAGAATATCGAACAGTTCGGTGGGGATCCCGATCGAGTGACGATATTCGGAGAGTCTGCTGGTGGATCAAGTGTGGGAATGCACATGATGTCATCTCTGAGCCGGGGTCTCTTCAGGCGAGCTGTGATCCAAAGTTCTTCTCCCGATGCTTACTGGGGCTACATGGATCATGACACTGCCAGAGATCGCTCAAGGATCCTTTTCAAATCTTTGAATTGCCCGGATGACAACCAGGTTCTCGAGTGCCTTCGTGATATCTCACCGGAAACCATCCTGAACAACGAATGGGTCGACGGAAACTTTCTCGTGTTTCCTTGGGCCCCGACTCTAGATGGCTCCTTCTTGAAAATCGGTCCCCATGACTACATGGAAGCACGTGATATCGCTAAAACAGAACTTTTAATTGGTGCTAACAAAGACGAGGGAACTTTTTGGATTTTGTATGGGGTTCCCACGTACCATAGAAACACAAGTAGTCCACAGACACAGGAAGACTTGGTAAAATCTATAAGAATAGTAGACTATGACTTGACAGATGCGGAAAGAAAAGACGTACTTGACTTGTATACGGAGGGAATTCGCCCGGATGATCTATACAGAAACAGGGACGCTTTGGATGATATTGTTGGAGACCGGAGTTTCTTATGTCCGGCCATGGATTTTGCCAGGTTTAGTGTGAAGAACCAACAGTCCGTCTATGTGTATTATCTCACACACAGAGCTAGCAATGAAGTATGGCCGGATTGGATGGGAGTAATACATGGTGCTGATATTCAGGTTTGAATTTTATAACATCTTTGATACAATCTGACTTAAAGTGGCGTTTGGGTAGTCCGGCTTTCTGACACCAAAATGACTGCTTTTTATACTGACGGCCGCAAGATGGAGTTAGGGCTCATTGCAATAAATAAAGCCGGAGTATACCCGCTTCCAAGTGGGCAGGTTGGGGGTTTCCTCCGGGCATAGCCCGGTTTCCTCCCGCACTAAACCTGGCAACGCCGCCATATAAGTGAAATAATCTTGACTGCGACGTAAAACATCAATCAATCTAAGTGGGCAGTTTGTGGTCAGACAGTGAAATAACAAGACAACTTGCTCAAATAGTGTCAATATGACATTCATAAATAATGCAGCTTTATGTATAGGGAAATATAGCGTTTAAAATCTGAAAAACAGCATACCGTGACGTCATCAATGGCGGGGAAGTACGAGACAGGAGAAGGCAATAGTGAATCCAGGGGATGAATAACATTTACTGAACGGTCCTGCTCCTCCATATATATCAGACACTGGTAGGTAGCTAAATTATTCGTGAACGCGATTGTGGCCGCTTTGACACGATTTGAGTATGTTATATTGCCATTTCGCTGTTTAAATCAGACCACAAAAGCGGGCAGTCTACTCCTGCTTTTTGATTACAATGAACCTTGACGCCGAAATACGGCCTTCAGTGTAAACAACTTTTATTTTTGGAGTCAGAATCTCGGACTAACGTACGGGTAACTGGCTTTATCGATATGTTTTAACTCAACGTCAATCTTTTAGCTTTTCAATGTACTTCAAACGCTCAACTTCTCACGACAATCGTCAATTATGAAAAAATTCAAATTTTGGCAGCTTGTGCCACTTTAAAAAATATAACTTGGGATCATCGCCGTACATCTATCAGTGCAGTCATCGGCGTCCCGGCCCCTGTACATCTATAATGAGACCCTTACTTTCTTCATAACTGTTATGCTATATGTTCTTAAAATATAGGCATTTTACGACTCTCGTTTCATTTCTAAAAGCATTAAGACAGGTCCTTAGCTTCCCATTGGATGTCGTAGGTTTACTTGACGAAGACACAGTACAATGTGTCTACTTTTTAATATTATGGCCGGCAATAGGTTTTCCTGACGAAGGCTCAGTACGAGTGAGTCTACGTTTTGGAGATTGTGACCGGCAATAGGTTTACTTGACGAAGAACATTGGAGTGTGTCTACTTTTGGGGGATTGTGACCGGCAATAGGTTTACTTGACGAAGAGCATTAGTGTGTCTACTTTTTGGGGGATTGTGGCCGACAATAGGTTTACTTGACGAAGAACATTATAGTGTGTCTACTTTTGGGGGATTGTGACCGGCAATAGGTTTACTTGACGAAGAACATTAGAGTGTGTCTACTTTTGGGGGTTGCGGCCTGCAATAGGTTTTCCTGACGAAGAACATTAGAGTGTGTCTACTTTTGAGGGATTGTGGCCGGCAATAGGTTTACTTGACGAAGAACATTAGAGTGTGTCTACTTTTGGGGGATTGCGGCCTGCAATAGGTTTTCCTGACGAAGAACATTAGAGTGTGTCTACTTTTGAGGGATTGTGGCCGGCAATAGGTTTACTTGACGAAGGCTCAGTACGAGTGTGTCTACTTATGGGGAATTGTGGTCGGCAATAGGTTTACTTGACGAAGAACATTAGAGTGTGTCTCTTTTTGGAGGATTGTGGCCGGCAATAGGTTTACTTGACGAAGAACATTAGAGTGTGTCTACTTTTGGAGATTGTGGCCGGCAATAGGTTTACTTGACGAAGAACATTAGAGTGTGTCTACTAATGGGGGATTGTGACCGGCAATAGGTTTACTTGACGAAGAACATTAGAGTGTCTACTTTTGAAGGATTGTGACCGGCAATAGGTTTACTTGACGAAGGCTCAATACGAGTGTGTCTACTTTTGGAGGATTGTGGCCGGCAAAATGTTTACTTGACGAAGAACATTAGAGTGTCTATTTTTGGAGGATTGTGACCGGCAATAGTTTTACTTGACGAAGAACATTAGAGTGTGTCTACTTTTGGAGATTGTGGCCGGCAATAGGTTTACTTGACGAAGAACATTAGAGTGTCTATTTTTGGAGGATTGTGACCGGCAATAGGTTTACTTGACGAATAACATTAGAGTGTGTCTACTTTTGGGGGATTGTGGCCGGTAGTATATTTTCTTGAGCACCGGTTTAAATTCCTCGCGACAGGCCAATCTTAGGTTTTTGTTCTTAGGAATACACAGATCTTTGTGACAGTAAAATGTTTATGAATTTCATCCTAATTTTGACTTACAGAATTAACAGATGGCACTTCCTCATTAAAAAATGAAACAATGGCATAGTAGTATAGTACTTTTATGTTCCCTTATTATTACAGTGGATATTTGGAATGCCGTTAAACAAATCACGTGGTTACAATGCTGACGAAGTTCTTTTGTCGGAGAGAATTATGACGTATTGGAGCAATTTTGCAAAGTCTGGGTACGTATAAGCCTGAGGTTTTAGATTTATGGTCCGTTGTTTTACGCTGCACTCAAGCTTTTTTTCATATACTTGTGCCTCAGTTTAATGGGAGCACCGAAGCCAGAAAAATATAAAAAAGGTCGATTGAACGAAAACTCTATCAGAAAATTTCGAGATTTGTCTTTGTCGGATTCGAACTCCACATTACACTAGTGGCTGTTATTTCAATATTTTCTGATAGATGATGCCAGGAGTGATTCCCCTTTAATTTAGCGAGGAGCCTCTGCAGTCAATCTCATTCTCGCGAGATCCCCTGCTACTACGTGAACGCGACGGACCTCTCAGGCCGTTCCAAGCCATTTGCCGTAGTCTGCTAAGGGGAATCCCCTTTTGCCAGAGCTGCGGAGAAATACTCTCACTACAATCACATGACGTAGACATACAAAAAAGCATGTTATACGCTGGCCTGTTCACAATCGCGGAGGGTAGAAATATAGTCCCTGTATTTCCTCAACGATAATTCAAAACTTAAGGGCGTGTACCAAAAACGAAATACAAGCCAACATATAGAATCAGGTAAAGATCACGTACAAATCAATTTTGGAAGTAAGTTTGATTACCCAAATTTTGGGTAAAATGGCTTGGAACGGCCTGAGAGGTCCGTCGCGTTCACGTAGTAGCAGGGGATCTCGCGAGAATGAGATTGCCTCTGCAGTCTGAAACTTCGGGGATTTACGTACGTGAAATACCCTCTGATAGACTGCAGGCCATTTTGAATATGGCGACCAAATAGGATATTGGCATTTAATAAATTTATAATTATTCTATTTGTTTCGTCTGTAGTAAAACATTTTGATATTCTTTTCGGCGCCATTTTTATTCAGCCCAAAAATACGGTGATTTACCGTATAAAAAGCGCAGACTGTCCGAGGCGTATCAAAGCCGACCGGTAGCGAGCGAAGATAGCCGAAGGGAGTTCCGACTGGAGCCTCTGGTGGGTCGCAGATCGATAGCCTCTCATGTCGACGCAAGCCACACCATCAGTCTATTGATTTTGATTTTGTTGTCTCAAACAAATATACAATCGTTTTCTTGTTTCAGACGTCCGAACGGAAACCAAGTAAGCGGACTTCCAACATGGCCGAAACACAACTGGGGGGAATATCTGGAATTTCAGAGTGGCGCTTCCTTCAACCGGAAGATGGGATTGCGCAAGCGTTATTGTGATTATTGGCGGCAAATCGATCATCCTGATATAGCCCAGTCGACTTTAAAGAGACTTTATGAAACTACATGGTGAAAAACAGCGTACATTAAACACCAAGTTCTAATGGTCGAGTAAATGGGTGTAAATATTTATTATCTTATTTTTAAAATCTATTTAATTTATGAAACGGATTTCATCATTTTTATATAGAATCTACTCCCAAACGGTTATGGGTAAAATAATTCTAATCGAAAGACAAACAATATCTAAAATGCCCTTTTTTGCGTCATTTATTTGCTTGTAGGTGTCCTCGTAAATCGGAGTTGAAATTCAGAAATGAATGTAAAGTTAAAACATTATTTATGGCAATTTTTGCCATTTTGTCTTGTAAATAACCTCGAACTAATAAACAAATGATGCAACAAAAAACTCTTTCATTCTTTTTATATTTGATGACATAAAAAACACTTTCTTTTCTGTAGATCTAGATACACCGTAATTTTACAGTATTAGCACCGACAACGATCACAAAGTATAAAACAACGGCATACTGGCAATACCAATGAACTATACACGTGGAATGGAGTTCACGTGACGTTTGAGCTTCAGCAAGAGCCGCCATTAATACCAGTTGATTTGGCAATTTCATGTTATAGTAATGGCGGTGTTTTTAGAGCTTTAGATTCAAACCAGCCACTTTCTACTTCCATCAACGAAATTTTCTCCCTTGGTGTGCTTTATACTATACATATCTTATAATAACTAGATTGGCTCGGCGCTATGCGCTGCGCAGTAGAAAACGGCACATAGGCCGTCACCTAGCAAGATGGCGGACTATAACAATAACGTTACAATCCAGAACGAGGCTAACGCTTGAAAAACATTTATTGTCGTTGTTGTTGCACGATAGTCAAAATATAGGCCCTACTAAAGCCACTTTTACACGTTTGTCATGATGGGCGACGAATTTCATAAAGCACCTACTGCTTGAAATTTATTCCATTGTCGAATGAATCGCAGTCAAAAATCAACAAGCAAGATGGCGACTTACTTACCGGAAATCGCTTGTCATTAGCTAATTTAGCTAAGATATCTATGCTCTATACCGAAAGAGGTAAATTGTTACCTTAGATTTCCGACTCAATAGCTGTCGTAGTGTTTCTAACATTTGTTAAGAAATTGTTGTAGTCGGTAGATCACAGGGACCTTGGTATTAGCATCTTGGTGGCTATTTCGAACAATTTGGATTTACCAGCCGAATTTCAATAACACAGTTTTGAAAAAAGAACAACCGAAGTTTGAAATCAATCATCTTAGTCCACGCGGTGAAACTACTTCTCCACGATCATCAATCTGACAGACTCCGCACCATACCTGTCAACTTGTATGGTTTCTGTCTGAGTAATTTAGAAAACTCAAAGCATCTTTCGTCATACATTGAACAACGAAATCGTCATGTTTAAAGTTCAGTCAAATTTAACACCATTATCTCAAGAAATTCTCTTCATGTTGATAGAAATGGCCACTGACGTTTAATAAAACAATAAACCGCCATCTTTAAGTGATGTATCATCTTTACCACCTGACACGAGACTTCACAATTATATCACGTGACTATCAAGATCGTGTGTATGATTCGGTGCTGTTCATTTGCATTACTAAACCTTCAACTTCCGAATGCTTTTATCATGATGGTGTTTTCTTGGAATATTTAATGAAATCGTTTAAAATCAATACCGTCTAACACGAAATACATGTCCAACACTTGAACCCGACGGATGTTCTTCGTCGACCTTACAACAATGATTAATTGGTAATTGTAATTCCAAATGTTATCTTATTTGTTTCCTTAGAAAACCCCTTGAATAATATCATATTTCTGAATGATTTATTCAATGAACTATATAAATGGAATAGAGGTCACGTGATATTTGATTTGCATCTAATGCCGCCATTACTAAAAGATGGTGCAATATCGATCCAGATCGGTCACACACGCGCTCATCACTCAGCAATGGCTGCGCTATTTACAAAGTCAGATCCAAACCAGCCAAAGGGACATGTCCATTCCACGTATATAGTTATTGAATTTATTCCCGTTGCTCGTGTTATCGCTGTCAGCGTTTTAGAAATCGCTCTCTGTAGTCTTTACTTAGAGTTTATTGTTGGTGAACACGTTCTCACATCGCAAATCATTTTCAAAAACAGCTCAGATAACTTTCTCACGTCGCATATCACTCTCTAAAACAGCTCAAATAACATTCTCACATCGCATATCACTCTCTAAAACAGCTCAAATAACGTTCTCACATCAAATATCATTCTCTAAAACAGCTCAAATAACGTTCTCACGTCGCATACCATTCTCAAAAACAGCTCAAATAACGTTCTCACGTCGCATATCATTCTCTAAAACAGCTCAAATAACGTTCTCACATCGCATATCATTCTATAATACAGCTCAAATAACGTTCTCACATCGCATATCGTTCTCTAAAACAGCTCAAATAACGTTCTTACATCGCATATAATTCTCTAAAACAGCTCAAATATCGTTCTCACATCGCATATCATTCTCTAATACAGCTCAAATAACGCTCTCAAAAGAACTAAATTCTATCGGGTTTTAAAATGTTAAATATGGTATTTTAAAGCTTTATATTTCTAGTTGTTTAAAACTTCGGTGTCAAAGGGCAATCTAAAATAGAGATTGATCCTTCTGCCATTCGTTGAGATATCAACTCTAAAACGATTGAGTGACATGTTGCTTGAACAAAGGGAGGCCACTGCTGTCGACGTCCTTAAAATTGTAAACAACGACACGTGACACTGATAGTTGACTTGGTTGCGTAGAGAGATATCCGATATAATTCTGGTAGGTAACGTTTAAGCCGCCGATAACCTGTTTTGTTATATTGATTGCTACTCTCCTAATACATATAAAATACCTTGAAATACCTTGAAGTCCATATCATATTTTTCCTTGACATCCATGGGCGCTGCCATCTTGTTTTAGAATGTATATATGAGCTGATGTAGTGCCGATTATATTTTTGATTTTTAACAAGTATTTCTGCCCAAAGGCCTTGCGATACAGGTTATTATTGTAGGGTTACATGTTTGGGAACAGTATAGAACAGAGAATTAAATATCATACACATTATAAATTCTCAGTAAGATTCTTACAGTTCACTATGCGCGAAAATGGAGTGCGACGGCTCTCGAGCCATGTCTCGTGTTGAAGATCTCGTAGAATGGCACGAGATCTCGATTGTTTCAAAGGGGTGCTTCAGGTCAAGTGCCGAGGAAATCGCGTCCGTTTGGCCGGGGAGGAAAACCACGGCTTTCGACAAGTACATAGCAGGCATTCCTTAAAGGCCCACTTGCCGCCGTAGCCTGTTTAAATTTGCTAAGAAAACCAATTTGCATGAGCTTACTACGACTAATACCACTATGGGTAAAAAAAACACATTCAGACGAGATATTTTTTGGATTTCGTTCCCAGGGATAATCGGTTAAAACTTTCCAAAATCAGCAAAATTGTCTTCATTTGTATATTGGAGAGTATCCCAGTAAGCGGCATATATTTCTCCCGTAAGAAAGTTCTAAACCAAGATATATACTACTCCTATAGTACAAAATAATATGATGCCATGATTTTATTTTCAGTTTCTACAGTTTAATTCATTTACAAGAAGGCAACATTTATAATACTATCTATAGATTGCTTTTCCCGATAGAATGGCACATCTTCCAAATGGGGTGTAGGCCTACGTTTCAATGGTTTAGTACTTCAATAGTAACTTGCTTCTTACAAGAACCAGTGTTTCAATAGACCGGTTGCCTAATGACGTCATAGAATGGGTAATATGACTCAGGACAATTAATCTACGCAAAAAGTACAGGTGTGCAGTCATGCGTGTCACCACAGAGGGTTTAACAAAGTGGTGACTTCAAACATTGAGTTCTCGGCCTATTGTTACCAAACTGGGAAAATTTTGTACTTTTCATTTTTTTTTTCTCATAGGATGAGACGGCACTTACAGCTTTCAAAAGTATCATGAAGATGTATCGCTTGGTAAATATTGGAGCCTGTTTTTGCGTAACTTCCATACTAACGTATCTCTACAGTATGGGTTGCTATGGCAGTTACGTGAAAACTTACGCTACGCAGCTTTGTGAAACAGGCTCCTGCTCACTACTTTTGCTTACGTCATTCATAAGAGTGCCAATAAAAGAAAGCTATCAACTAACCAGCATTTAGAGTTTTTATTGGATTCAAAAATGAATTCAGATGGTAAAACATTAAAATTGACTCACCAGTGTTATTTACTTCATAGCATGTCCCCAATATTCCATATTGAGTTTTCAGCATCCAGTTGACAATCGAAGTGATGAAATTTGCCGCTCATTGCAAACGAACGAAAGTCCCACCGATCCCGAGTTGAAACAGACTAGTTGAGACTGTCATCCGGGGGCAACGAGCAGCTGGCTTTGTCATTTCTCTTTTTTAAGTATATCCAAATAAGCAAAAGATTTTCATTCAATGGTCTGCAAGTAACATATAACTTATTGTAAAGACGACTGAGATCTTTAACTGACCTAAGCTAAAATTTAACATGGCGTACGATGTAAAAATTATCACATTTTCAGCTTTCTTAATTCGACTTTCATATAGCTCATTGAAATAAACTCAGCATACCTTGTATGATTTCTGGCTGAGTTATTTAGAATTTTGATATCGGGCAGATGTAATAATTATCACATTTTCAGCATTTTTAATTCGACTTTCGTAGCTCATTGAAATAACCCCCATTCAGTCTGTGGCATGTGTGAAGCGAGTGAAATCTAAACATGATTTAAATAAAGGGATTTCTGTTCACTCATTTTACCATTAGCCTTAGTTTGCGTTTTTCTAAACACTAAATAACGCAAACTCTAGAGCTTGGTGTCGGGAAGCAAACTTGTTGAACTTTTTTGGGAAGTTTCATATTTTGGTTTAACGAGAAATATCGAAAGAAAGGCAGCCAATTTAAGAATTGAAGTTTACCGGGGCTGTTTCTCAAAATATTTACGCTTGACGTAAGTCGAATGCATAAACTAACTGTCATGCCTTTTACGTTATATTCAGTCGTACCGTCACGTAGGGCGTAAATGCTTTGCGAAACCGCCGCTATAGGTTATGATTTTGCCAACCGAAAATTGAATAAAATTGTAATTATAGTCTTAAATATAGTCTTGCATGCATGCACTACTCACAAAAAGGGTTCTTTTCACTTAAGAACAAGAAGAGCTAACATATAGATCTGCGCATGTTTTCTCGTTGATTGGTTCAAACTTTTTTACAGTTGAACGCGATCTTCGTCTAGTCTGCGCAGATAACTGCATGCACTTAGGCCTTGTATATGGGTGAAACTCAAGGCAGTAAAGTTGTCGGATATCTATCAAGGCTTTCATTCTTATTGCAATTTCAACCTTTAAATGCTATCTTAATGGCAATCTGCGCGTTGCCATGGAAACTATCAGGAATCAGACGACAGCTTGCGCACGAACATTGGTGACGTATACAGGGAGCCAATAATACAACTCCAGATAACAAGTTCACTCGGGTTATTCTTATTTTATGTTAATATCACCAAATAAAATTATATTTTATAACATTTGATTGATTTATTGATGTTTTACGCCGCACTCAAGACTATTTTCACTTATATAGCGTCGTTACCAGGTTTAGTAAAGGAGGTTCATTGCCCGGATAAAACCCGCCGACCTTCGGCGAGTACCTGGCTACTCTCACATACGCTGATCGAAGTCCTTTAAGATCCGAGTGAGATTCGAAACTTCGCCGCATCGATGGAAGGTTTGTGTGGGACTTAGGGAAGACCACTCTAACCAACTTGACCACCGAGACCCCTCCCGATTCATTTTGCCCCTTTTCCAAATATTTTACCACCTCTGATCCTTTCTAACATATACATCCATAAACCTTTTATTCTAAAAACAGTCTTTACAGTCCCAATATCAAGGCCGAAAGAAGAAGTTGTTCCGCCCTATTCTGAGTTAATCGTGCTCCGTTCTAAATGGACGTAATAAGTGGCATGAACTTTTCGCAATTTTTTTCCTAAATATTCCCCCTCAAGTCTCAACAATACGAGACCATGTCCTCTGTAAAGCGAATGTATTTGTAAATCAAAAAGCAAAATGTAACTGATTTAAATAAAAAATCCTTTTACTCAAGGTTTAAGTTGCATTATCAAACTTGGAGTCTCTAAAAAAGGCGCACGCTTACAACTTCTTTGGACAATAATTTCCATATTCCGGGTTTGTGACTCCAAAATTACTATTTTTTCATACCGACGGTCGTATTTATGGCCGTCGGTATAAAGAAAATAGTATAATTTGGGAGTCACAAACCCGGACTATGATTTCCAAAATTTGTTTTAACGACAGAGAAATTAGGGAAACTAAAAAGTTTTGTTTAGAATTAATTTAGACACAAATTGCTACTGTACTGCTACTGTGTCGTCCGGGTTATTAGAACTGCTTTCACTTTACTTTGCATCGTATGGACGGGTCAAATTAATATACAAAATTCATGAAAAACAGACAGCGGATGCCCTTTTAAGTTTAAAACTACAAACTATTTTTGTTTTAAAAAACTGTCACCTGTTTCAAACTAAATATTTCTCTGAGAATTTAACACGTGTGATTTTGTTTTTCGTATCATTAACCAATATTAATTTAGAGGTAATAAAATGACTTTGATATATGATATGGTTCGTATAGACAGAAGGGCTATAAAGTCAGCCTTAAATTAGAATGGAGAGGTTCACCCAGACACCTTCAGGTCACGCTTTTCGGCAGAGACTACACCAGCGCGCGTGCTATTCTCGCACGCACAGTGCGCACGTGGCGCTCACGAGCTTTTGTTCTGTAGGTATAAAATCCGAGGCTTTTCTAAACATTGGGATACAACACGTTTGAATTTCACACAGCAACAGATGTTTGGCTGATCGATATCATGTTGGGTTGTAATTAAAACGGCAAACCCCTCATACACAACTCGGGTTAACTATTTAATATTCCTGTATGGAAATTTTCCGTTTTGAAATGAGTCGCTGTGTTTAAACAGCTTGTCAGACCCTTATCAGATATTGTTCTACCTGTAGTGCGTTCATCCATAGCAAACAATGCCGACAAATCTGATATAGCCGAACCAATATCGGGCCAATCTATTCAAACGCAGGAAATTTAGCCAAGTTCTGATTCATATAGGGGAGGTAACTATTGATTTAAATGGAAATGAATAATGGTTTAATAATCACAAAGCTTTTGATGTTAGTTTTGTTTGTAAATGTGTTACTCATTTACAAAAGAATGGCTTTTTCTAAAGATATGGAAGGTTTTCAAGTGTATATAGCGGGCTATTTTTTATTTCATTTTTTATCTTCGCTTGGCATTGTATGATTTATTGTATTGGATTTCAACCTTTTTGTTTTTGTTGTATTATCATTTTTTTATCGTTATCAGTTATTTCTTTAGGCCTACTCACTAGATATGCGTTGTTCAGATTGCAAGCTGTGTGGACGCGGGGACTGAATTGTGGGATAGAAAAAGTTATTTCTTAAATTTCAAATGTATATACTATATATACTACTGAAATGTTACTATGTGCAGAATTCTGTTATTTGGTAATTCAGCTGTGTCGATAGTGAATTTCAGCAAAAGCTGAAATGTCAAAAAAAAAAGCCAAAATCTATTTTTCCATCAAAGGGATACTGTCTCTAACTTAATATATAACGTAGTTTTCCCTTTAACTGTTTTTATTTTTTTCTTGACAATATTTTCGGTGGCAATGACTTATAGCCTGTCTTTACACACCGTCTCTTGCTGTGCGACTAGCCACAAAATACATTATACGCGATGAGTAATATTAGTCCCAGGTTTAACGCAATACACCAGTAGTGTGCGTTTATACGGAGTGACACTACTCGTGCATCACCACAGATATAAGACTAAGGCCAAGTTCCTGTCAGTCGTCAACCTAATGAAATATCCTAGGTTTAATTTATTACAACAATTTATGATGGGGTATAAAGGTCTAAATGATATACCTTTTTTAACACGATTAGAAACTTGTCTCCATGGTTATTTTAGACAAGAAGATTTTCCGTGTGTTTTAGTGTTCATAAAGATATAAGGCTATAATTAAAAATCTCTTTGACTGCTAAAAAACACATAACTAGATACGCATCGGTTTTAATGAAAAAACATGTCTTAAGATCAATTCAATCGGTCCTTACGGAAAAAATCTATAGCCGAAATGGAGATATTGTCTGCAACAGTTTGGGAAAGCTATTGCCATTTAGACCAATCAAATGGACCACTTAGACCATAGTGGGAGGAGCCTAAAATTGAACATGTGCTCTCGATTCTTTGTGACTTACATGTCGGATTCAATCTAAAATGTTTGATGTATGGCGTGCAGCATTTGGAGCAAACACAAAACTGATAGCCTTATAGCCATTCCACTTGGAAAAAATGTCTAAATAAAAATTATGGGAGGTGCTTAACCATTTACAATTGCCATCGATCGTTTGTGAATTATATCAATGGGGAATTCAATTAAACCACAGAAGTTGGAGACAATACTAAACTGATTCATAACCGTTCCATTTTATAATGCTGCTAAATAGGCATTTATGGGAGGTGCTAATATTAAATGAAAATTTCCAGCGGTTCTTTTTGCAATCAAAGGTATCCTGAATGCAACAGTTGGACTACAGGTAAAATGATTAAGATGTTCTCATCTCTAAATCTCTCTAAACAGACAATGATGGGAGGGGCTTAACGGCCGGTTAAGTTGTACCATATGGACGTCTATTGTCAAACAACCACGTGTTAGCCCAGAGCAATACAGGCCTTCCACCAAACTCATGGTCCATGTCGAGTCGAGCATGGTAGCAAAATAACAATAAGAGCTACTTGACTTCAAACTGGGGGAGAAAGGATAATCTTCACCGATTCTGAAACACTATTGCCCTTAGGGAAAGGCAATGCCCCACCCCTTACGCTGATCTGATGTATTTCCCCCGATCAACCCGCCTTTCCAACAGATGTGCCTAGGAGTCCACGCGCCGTCAGGTGCAAATAAAGGTGTTTCCACATCAGCCGATAGTTAAGTGACACAAGTGGTATGAGGTGTCAAATTTCGTGTGAGTTTCTCTAAAACTGAATTAAGTATTTGGTTCTCTACTTGCAAATTTGGAGTTTTTCCTGATGCCACTCTTGGGAATGTAAACATAGTGACATTGAAATTAGAAATACACTGAAAGCAAAAATATGCATCCCGTATATTTAAATGCGCCCCTTGTTAGTTTTGGATGGGCGTATATTACAAACTCGGCAGATTTTTTCACTGTCAGGGACTTAATAATTTTAATGCGCTCGCAACAACTCGACAGCTAAATTTCCCGAAAAAAGTACGAATTTTGGCCGTCCATGCCACTTCCAAAAATCTGAAGCGTAAGCTGGCACCAGTTGGTCAAGAGCTACATGCTCGCTCTCTAAATCTTGCATAAGACAACAATATGAAGAGGTTTATACCGGATGAAGGTGTAGCATATGGCTTAACGGTTATTGTCCTGCCTACAGTCAGACCTCCACGTGATCCCAAAATCCATGCCCGTATATAAGTCTAACGGTTACACGTTACAAATGGGGTCCATATTGCACATTCATTTTTAGCGGGTTGAATATAAAATAAGAATTCCCCATAGCATACAAGAGTTTAACGACTGAATGGAGCACATTTAAAAACGAAAATTCTATACATTGTGTTTTCTCATTTTTGAGTACAGATTATTGCTGGTTACAAACAAACTAGGCATATATGACATTGGTGTCTTTGGCCTGTATAGTTTAAGTTTAAATTCAAAGATAAATTTTATTCTTTTAATTAATCTAGACGAGTTGACGTGTATGAAGGAAGGAAAATAATAGTTGCTGGTGAATTAAAAATGAAGAAAAAAACTTTTTATCATATAACACCGACCTGCCAAGCAAATAAAGCTAACATATTGTAAAGCAGTGCAGTGAAATTTTTAATGAAACATATGCCGAGTTTCTATTAGCTTTTAAAATGAAACTAAATGTACCTGGAGCAAAAGTAAAGAAAGGAAATGTTAAATATACGCAATTACTTACCAGATTTTTTTTTTCCTTCTTAATCCTGGCTGCTGTGCACATTTCTTTCTCTGGCTCAATACAAGTATATTGGGTTCATGTTATTAAATTACCTTAGAAAGCTCGTGTATAAGCAAATAATAACTAATTGCGTACACTGCAAAAAATCGCCGGTCTTGTTAATATGTCCCGATGTCTACGGCCCAAGTATTTCTCAGTAAATGCAAGTAACGGTCGAAATGCAATTGACTTTATAAAGCGCTTAGCCACGTGGCACGATGGCGTTTGAAAAGCGCATGAAACATATTCCTACCTAAACCGAGTCATAAGATTTTTATTGTCCAGGTAGGACAGCTTTATTAATCAATAGAAAGACGAGAGAGAAGTTTAGATCGGGCAACAGCTGTATCTATAATCATTCCCCTGAAAGCCAATCAAATTCCAGCGATTTCTAAGCCCGGAGCTGTTATGCGCGAATAGAACCGCATATGCCACCGCGATACCAACATTTATAACACAAAAAAGCACGAAAAGTCGCGTGCATTCGATAACGTGTTATTTATTCACATGGCTAAATATTTAGAAGTGATAAAAGTAGAATTGCTCACAATGTTAAGGTAGAAATTGCATAGGGACATCTAGGGGTTTTAAATGGAAGAAAATGTCATCGATTTTAAACCAAGGCTATCGATCTCTCTAAACACAATATACCGTATGTTAATATGAAAACTTAGCTCCCGGATTGAATTTGCATTGCGAAACATTTAAAAGTCCTTTGATTTGAAAATATATGACATTTGAATGTCTTGTGCACGACTCGCTCAGCATAAGTCGGTATGTAGGAGTTCCCATATATGTGACATTTGAACTTTTTAGTGGGCCAGAGTTCCTGTTACCCATTCGCATGGGCTACAAATTGAATTCTTTCTCATGGTACCATTTCTTTCCTGATGACTTGCTAGCTTAAGTTGGTTTATTGGTTGTTTTAGCTTATTGGCGCTCCATTCGTATGAATGATGTACGTCATACTATAGTGAGTAATTATTACCTTGAGAGGTAAGAAAACTGTGATGTTTTAACACAATATATTGAAAGTCTCTATGCAGGAGTATGTATTAGTACTTAGAACTATTTAACATCTTAAAGTGGCATGAGTTGCCAAAATGCTGATATTTTGACGTTAAGATAGAATGTTGAAATTATTAGCTATTTTTCTCAAGACGTATAATTCAGAAGCTTTTTAGTGCTTCTAGTCTTCTTTACTTTCCGGACAATATATCGGTTCGTATAGGCCTTTATGGATTTCACCTCATTCCAACGCCAATGATTTAGTTTTTTGGTGGCATTCAAAGCTACTTACTGTCGCGACGATCAGAAATTATGAAAAAAAGTGTGAATTTCGGTGGCTCATACCACTTTAAGATATTAAAACGTGCTATACAATTGAGCTTACACCCGTATACGATTTACACATTTATGATCACTAAAAAACACGGGCACAGGGAAAATCTTCTTGTCTAAAATAACCACGGAGACAAGTTTCTAATTGTGTTAAAAAGAGGTATATCGTTTAGACCTTTATACCCCATAAATTGTTGTAACAAGCCAAACCTATGATATTTCATTAGGTTAACGACTGACAGGAGCTTAGCCTTGGTCAGTAGAAGATTCTGGAATCCTTTTATAACACATTGACAATCATTACGCATCTTAACTATGGCAAGAACATCGGTAGACTGAGATTGAACCCCATAAATGTTGCCCCCCCCCCCTACAACGTACAACAAACAAACAAGTAGGTTATAAACTCCATCTCATAACCTACAACCAGCAAACAACAAGGTTATAAACTCCATCTCATAACCTACAACCAACAAACAACAAGGTTATAAGCTCCATCTCACAACCTACAACCAGCAAACAACAAGGTTATAAACTCCGTCTCATAACCTACAACCAGCAAACAACAAGGTTATAAACTCCATCTTACAACCTACAACCAGCAAACAACAAGGTTATAAACTCCATCTCATAACCTACAACCAGCAAACAACAAGGTTATAAACTCTATCTTATAGCCTACAACCAAAAAACAACACGGTTATAAACTCCATCTCATAACCTACAACCAACAAACAACAAGGTTATAAACTCCATCTCATAACCTACAACCAGCAAACAACAAGTTTATAAACTCCATCTCACAATCTACAACCAGCAAACAACAAGGTTACAAACTCCATCTCATAACCTACAACCAGCGAACAACAAGGTTATAAACTCCATCTTACAACCCACAACCAGCAAACAAGAAGATTATAAACTCCATCTCACAACCTACAACCAGCAAACAAGAAGGTTATAAACTCCATCTCATAACCTACAACCAACAAACAACAAGGTTATAAACTCCATCTCATAACCTACAGCCAGCAAACAGCAAGGTTATAAACTCCATCTTACAACCTACAACCAGCAAACAACAAGGTTATAAACTCCATCTCATAACCTACAACCAGCAAACAACAAGGTTATAAACTCCATCTTACAACCTACAACCAGCAAACAACAAGGTTATAAACTCCATCTAATAACTTACAACCAACAAACAACAAGAATATAAACTCCATCTCACAACCTGCAACCAGCAAACAACAAGGTTATAAACTCCATCTCATAACCTACAACCAACAAACAACAAGGTTATAAACTCCATCTCATAATCTACAACCAGCAAACAAAAAGGTTATAAACTCCATCTTACAACCTACAAGCAGCAAACAACAAGGTTATAAACTCCATCGTGACAAAGGAGAAGACAGACAGATTGGTCAATATTGTTTAGTCAGGTGTCACATGAGTAGTATACAGTCGTAAATTCAATATATATGTTTATAGACTACCTTAAGTTAATTATAGAAACTTGACTTTATAGTTTTTATAGGGAAAAAAATCTTTCTTTTTAATGTCCTTATAAAAATGTAACTTCATTTTCAAGAATACATGTTTATGCAGACTTAATAGTAGTTCAGGCCCCTACCTGTTTACAGATTGTACCGGGAAAAAAACATAGGACAAATGAAAAAGATGGGATGTAACTCCGTTGCTAAAACTAAACCAAATACACAAGTAGCCCATACCTCAGTGGCAATTCGTATATGTTGGGGTAGAGACCTCCTCGTATATGTTGGGGTAGAGACCTCCTCGTATATGTTGGGGTAGAGACCTCCTCGTATATGTTGGGGTAGAGACCTCCTCGTATATGTTGGGGTAGAGACCTCCTCGTATATGTTGGGGTAGAGACCTCCTCGTATATGTTGGGGTAGAGACCTCCTCGTATATGTTGGGGTAGAGACCTCCTCGTATATGTTGGGGTAGAGACCTCCTCGTATATGTTGGGGTAGAGACCTCCTCGTATATGTTGGGGTAGAGACCTCCTCGTATATGTTGGTGTAGAGACCTCCTCGTATATGTTGGGGTAGAGACCTCCTCGTATATGTTGGGGTAGAGACCTCCTCGTATATGTTGGGGTAGAGACCTCCTCGTTTATGTTGGGGTAGAGACCTCCTCGTATATGTTGGGGTAGAGACCTCTTCGTATATGTTGGGGTAGAGACCTCCTCGTATATGTTGGGGTAGAGACCTCCTCGTATACGTTGGGGTAGAGATCTCCTCGTATATGTTGGGGTAGAGACCTCCTCGTATACGTTGGGGTAGAGACCTCCTCGTATATGTTGGGGTAGAGACCTCATACTCATACTAAAATAACCATGGAGATAAGTTTTTTATTGTGTTAAAAAGGGCATATCATTCAGACGTTTATACCCAATCATAAGTTGTTATAATAAACCACAACCCAGGATATTTCATTTTCAGGCCTTATTTCCTTATCAAGTTTGGGGTAATAAAGGGATGTTTAGCTGCCGTACTACCTCCTCAATCATAATCCTGTCTAGACATACATGTAATAAATATATACATGTATTGTGTTCATAGAATATACATATATAGCTAAACTTGTTTTTACTTTAGTTTTCTCTGTATTATTAATAGTATTTTTTTGTCTACATTGCTGCATGCAACAGGCTCATAGTCTCCTGTGCGCATATAAACATGCTGTGTTATAAGAGCATGTATTCTACTGTCTTCAACCTAATGAAATATCATGGCTATTGGTTTATTGCAACAACTGATGATTTGGTATGAAGGTATAAATTGACCTGACTAGAAAGTTGTCTCCATGGTTATTTTAGTCAAGAAGATTTTCCCTGTGCCCGTGTGTTTAGTGTTTATAAATATCAAAGTACATAATGTTAAACAAATGGCTAAGTTTTTACGAATTACTGACACTGACATTACTGACTCCTCAAACTGACACGAGCTGCCAAAATGACAAACATGCTGCACATATATTTCCCTCATTTCAACGTCAGTCGTTTAGTTTTCTTATGAAATTCAAACCCTATTGTAATCTTCAAAATAAGAATTTATTAACAAATTCCTAATTTTGACAGTTCATGCCACTTTCTAGAATAAAGATTCATCATTTGTATTCTCGCGAGTCACATAGGATGAATGCCAAGGTTCATTACTGCATTTCATTTGAAGTTGTATTGTAATCAACATGCAATAGACCTTTTCGTGGAAATTGTATATGAAAATGCTCGGATCCAATAGGAATAAAAGAAAAAACTAATATTTGTTCGTTAAGCCTTTGTCAAGAGAAAACATATTTGTCGTTTCTGTTCCTGTTGCTGAACTGTTACTTGCTCGGTAACCGATTGCATCATGGGTAGTCATGTAACTGTGGTGATTTCCATATGGCAGCAGGTCAGTTTCATTTTCCTTCATTTCCCATTTGCGGTAATGTTAATGTCTGCTCTCACAGCACCTTCCCTAACTTTCGTTGAACCAAATCCTTCGGTGGGGGCCTTGAACAGTCCTTTGGCAGTATTTTAAGCACAATTTTTTCATAGGTTGAAGGTAGAAATTTTGAGATACGAGTAGAATCAGCTGATAGGGGTCTCTTTGCACATATTCCGCCGCATGTAAATAGACCAAAGCACCCCCAACTACCAGATCTCCACCACCTGAACTGGTCCCATTCCACTTCTAAAATCATTTCCAGACAGTAACTCAACCCCTGTCCTTTCATAAAAACTACAAAAATGCCCAGAAAAAAAATGCAGGGGGCCAGGAAAAAATAATTAAAAAAAACACACAAAAATATCTGGGAATTTCCGGAAGTGACAAACTGTGACCTGTATCCTAACAGAGGCACAAAATTCCTTCAATCTACTTCTAAATCTAACACATTGAGGTTAAAGGTATTTGGAATGATCTCTCAAGAGGAAAACTAAATGCAATGAAAACTAAGCCTTCTGTAGCCCTCCCATTTACACCACCCCCCATTAGAACATAGCAAGGACAATGACCGGTGAGCTAAAAAAGCTTAAAATTGTCATATCTCAGCTCTGGGATAACATATTTGAACTCTGTAAACTAGTGTGACTTCTACTAAGAGTTTTCTACCATAAAATACTAACTTTATGAGGACACATATCTTTTTGTGGCTTTCTCAACTAAAATATACTGTGCATTTGTTACATTTTAAGATTTGTTGGATTACAAAATGGATAAATTCTACTCAAAGTCAGTCATACTGTGGCCAAATTTAAACAGCTTGAAAAAACAAGTGTTATTCTTGTATCCCAGGTTGATTTTAGGCTCAAAATTGTACTTGAAAGCTTAAAACCAGAGGAAGAAGTCCCCTGCCACACGGCTTATTGTTGGGATCCCCCAACACAAAACTCTGTTCAAAACTGCCCACAAGTACCCTTGAATATAAACTTAATTATTAGCCTAGCCCAGAGAACAAAACTGCACCCCAAAAAGTCAAACAAGGGTCTAAAAGGATATTTCTGGGAAAATATGATTAGATTTAAGAAAAAATATGCAAAAAAAAGGGGGGTGGGGTAAATGTTAGGTTGGTTTATTTTTTAAAACAATTGATTCCTGCATTCTTGCAAGTGAAAATTGTGTAAGACACATGCAGGTACTGAATAAAATCAGGAAAGCCCAGGTCATTATCTTCTGGGCGGTTTTATGCCAACTTTGAGTGCCATTAGGCATGCTATTTGAGGCGAATTTCTAATGTAATGAAGCTGTGAAGCCATGCCAATGGTAAAATTACCTCTGGAAAAAGTAGAAAGACTCTCATTTCCATTCCTTTGATATGTGAATCAGGAAAATATGCTCACAGGTGGATAAACAATTCCATTCATCTTATACAGGACCTGAAATTACCTGAAAGAGTACACAAAATATTCAGTTTGACATAAAACAACACTGAAAAAGTTTTTTTTTACAAGAAAAGGCATTTGGTAAGACTAAAAAGGAGGTTATTATGTTTCTCACATGTTGACCATCAAATCAATGTAAGAACTATAGGTTTTTGTCAGAAAGCCAAATAAAATCTAATATGTACACAAAATCAAGTAATGCCCAAATTCTTTTCAATTTTTGGGGGATAGGGTAGTGTTCTGTGTGTTTTGGCAAAGGTAATGCGAAAAGCAACCAGATTGTGTGGCATATCATTGCAGAAATAGGTGAACTACCATATTGAAAAGTATCATTTACGTACAGGAGAAATTCAACTCATAATCATGTACATTACTTTGCCCCCAAAACTATCAAGAAATCAATTTTGTGCAAATATTTTGCTAGAAAAGACATGAAAGATACATTTTCAGCACATCTAGACAGTACTATAGGTCTTATAATGTGTTTCTGACAAGTTTTAAGTCACAAACACAGTGTTGTTGTTGTACAGTGATCTATTTCACAAAATATGTCTTCAACCCATACAGGCAGCAGGTCACAGTGGCTAAGTTTTTACGAATTACATTCGCTCCTCAAACTAACATGAGCTGCCAAAATGACAAACATACTGTACATATATTTCCCTCATTTCAACGTCAGTCGTTTAGTTTTCTTATGAAATTCAAACCCTATTGTAATCTTCAAAATAAGAATTTATTAACAAATTCCTAATTTTGACAGTTCATGCCACTTTCTAGAATAAAGATTCATCATTTGTATTCTCGCGAGTCACATAGGATGAATGCCAAGGTTCATTACTGCATTTCATTTGAAGTTGTATTGTAATCAACATGCAATAGACCTTTTCGTGGAAATTGTATATGAAGAAATGCTCGGATCCAATAGGAATAAAAGAAAAAACTAATATTTGTTCGTTAAGCCTTTGTCAAGAGAAAACATATTTGTCGTTTCTGTTCCTGTTGCTGAACTGTTACTTGCTCGGTAACCGATTGCATCATGGGTAGTCATGTAACTGTGGTGATTTCCATATGGCAGCAGGTCACAGTTTCATTTTCCTTCATTTCCCATTTGCGGTAATGTTAATGTCTGCTCTCACAGCACCTTCCCTAACTTTCGTTGAACCAAATCCTTCGGTGGGGGCCTTGAACAGTCCTTTGGCAGTATTTTAAGCACACTTTTTTCATAGGTTGAAGGTAGAAATTTTGAGATACGAGTACAATCAGCTGATAGGGGTCTCTTTGCACATATTCCGCCGCATGTAAATAGACCAAAGCGCCCCCAACTACCAGATCTCCACCACCTGAACTGGTCCCATTCCACTTCTAAAATCATTTCCAGACAGTAACTCAACCCCTGTCCTTTCATAAAAACTACAAAAATGCCCAGAAAAAAAATGCAGGGGGCCAGGAAAAAATAATAAAAAAAATATATCTGGAACTTCTTTCGTGACAAACTGTGACCTGTATCCATATGTTAAATGACCACGTGTTCCGCGGCCATTTTGTTTATTGCTGGATTTTTTTCCGTTATTTCAATAAAGTTGGAAGCAGCCATTTTCTGTCTACTGAGCCATATTTGTTTTGGAAATGAAGCACTTTTGTCCGTTTCCTTCGATTAATCGCAAGTTTGGAGGCTAATACAGGGCCAATGTTACTAACATGAATAATTTGATAAAGATTTATATGGATTGTATTGCCCAGAGGAAACCCCCGATATTCAGCGAGTACCTGGCAACTCTTTCATATACCGCGACCGATTGAAAAATTCACTCTGAATTTTTTTGATTGTGTTTGGTCTGAGTGTGATTCGAACCCGCGCCGCATCGATGTAATGTCTGTGTGGGACTGAAGGACGATCACTATAACACACATGACCACCGAGGCCCCGATGAAGTTTTATAATAGTCTTCTGAAATGTTGAATGTCAAAAAGACTTCTTTTCAACTTGATGGCCATTATATATCGATTAACGTCAAATGTCAAGTTAACAATTAACAAACGACGTTTCGCCATTAGTATAAAACCCACGTTTAAAGGGAGTTTCAAACATTTCTTATATCAATCAATCAATCAATCAACCAATATAAAGGTAAACAGCATACTTCTTTATCTTTTTTACTTACTTGATTCGAAGACTGTTTCTCAAAACTCATGCAGAAACCGTTATGGTGTTATTCGTGATCAAGTGTAGGTCGCTTCTAATTGTCTATCGTCTGCTGCCCAATATGTATTACTCATCATCAGTAACGCATCCAATATAAAGTAAAATTGTATCCATTGGGCGTACTAACTATACAACAATACTGCCCAATACCCATACAATAGCATACATTTGGGTAGCACTCTTAAATTTCAAATCCTTCCCGATTCTGTTGTAGAAAATATCACTGTTATACAAATCGCTTTATACTGTTTGCACCATTTCAAAGTCGAACATGCCATCATGCCGCAGATATGGACAGTCAAAGTTATGCTACACCATGTCGTTGATGTAAAACTAAAATGATGCTCAAGGCGATGGTAAATCTTGTCTCAGTAACTTATCCGAAGGTATTCACTTTGAATATGCATGTACCATTTTTTTTTTAAACACTAAAACACACGGGAACAGGAACAATCTTCTTGACTAAAATAGCCACGGAGACAAGTTTCTAATGTAGCCAGTGAGATGTATCCGTCAACCCTAAGTGTTTTCTACCGTGCATATTTGGTATAGCTTTTCAAAACTAATATATATACCATATACATATCGTGCTAACTTTACAATATTTCAGAAATAACATGATTGCTGACTCTCTATTCTTCCAACAGTATATATATATATATATTAAAGCTGCATATACATGGGACAGAGCGTATTTATTTTATTGTGGCATAGTAACAGAGGTTATTTTAAGCCGAACACCTGGTTTTTATTGATTTTACCTCGTGAATAAAAAGTGTCCATAAGTTTAGGTCGATTTAACAAACACGCATTGCATTGTGGGTCCTTGTCCCTAAAGGTTCTCTTGTCATGTCTGATTAAATATAGGAAGGTAATTTAAATTTCATCCAGAATGCGTCAAACTTTTAATATATTTTTTTAATTAATTACTTAATGCAATTATAAGATAATAACACCTTAACGAGGTATACAGAGAATATACAGTCAATATAGAGAATATATCCTGCTGAAAGAGATTGAATAGAACTAAGTTAAATTGGAAACGGTTTGGCCTTACCCAATAAGGTTTCGCCAAAGATGTGTTGTTTTCCTGAGGCAACTCGAAGTTGGGCCAACGAAAAAAGGAAATCAATCATGCATGTCGAAACCTTAAATCGTCCTCAAATAAATTAGTAAATAACCGACCATGTAGGACTTGCGGAAAGAAAATGAGGGCCAGGGATGACTCTAACTCACGACTTGCAATTTTAATTAATACCACCACTTTGGATTGGCTACCAAAGAGCAATGTTTTTTTTTTTATCATTTTCATTCATAAAAAGATTATTTGGTCTTATCAGTATTTTTTTCTAAATGGTAATGAAAAGAAATGTTGTTAAATATTACGCAAAGGAATCTTCGGCAATGCAGTCGACTGTATAAAGAATCTTTCGCATTTGTCATGCATACATCGTTACCATGATAAATAGTCCGAGCAAACATCGGCTGTCTTCGCTACTTTCCGGTCGGCTTTGACATGCCGAGGACTGTCTGCACTTTTTATACGGTAAATCATGGTATTTTGGCTGAATACACATGATAGGATTGTTACCTTTTTCTTATAGCTTTATAAATTGTTACCCAAGCTGACATGTGATAATTCCTCCGTTATGTCTCGTAAAGGCGTACGGGGTCTATCTTAGCCAGGTCTGAAGAGGATCTCGTTAGAATACGATTGACACAAACCGAAACAGAGGCAGTTTCGGCTCATTCCTGGAATTCTCCAATGCTTCAATTATAAATGATTACCGCTGAAATTTAACAAAATAGTCTGTTTTGCGCTATTACGTTTGTTGAGCTCCTAAAGGGATACATGGAAAGTTTTCGAATTGTACAATTTTAACACAATTAGAAACTTGCCTCCATGGTTGTTTTAGACAAGAAGATTTTTCCCTGTGCCCGTGTGTTATAGTGTTCATAAATTGTATATCATTCATATATATTTCATCTATTGGAGTTAGGTTTATATAATAACTTCGTATTACGAGCCAGCTACCAGTCCATTTTTGGAATATTCTCGTAAAATGGCAAGATTTGGAAGTTTGATATACCAACCTTAATGCTCTGTAGGCCTAATTCAATAAACACCGTCCACACAAAGAAATGCATTGTTTTTCGGGGGGAATTCAATAATGTCAGCTACTATACAAGCAACTGCAAGTATAAAAGGTTATATTTCGTGTTTCAAATACAGATTTCCTTAATTGAAAATTTAAATTTCTGATTACTAATGTCTGTTTAATGTTCAAGCCTATTTTAATTTTCCACTATCATATCTCTGTGTCGTGCTTTGGAATAGCTTGGTGAAAGGGAAGGTGTGTAGTTTGCCGTTCGTAATCTGTGAATGCTTAACGCCTTTTAGTGATAAACAGGTACAGATTAATCTATATTCCTGGACACTTCTAACTGGACTGCCACCTCAATTAATCTGAACAAAAGGTTGTTGAGGTTTGTAACGGCTTCTTGCTAATGGGTCACTTGGTCGGGATCTTTTAGGCGATCTAAGCGTTGCTGGATTATCGAATGATCTTGGAGAAGCGGATTTGCAATATCCTGCCTCAATCGACGTGGACGAACATTCAGCTTTTTGCGATTACAATCGGCGAGTACGGTTTCCATTTTGGCGTTTGTCATTAGTTTATCTGCGTACGCATTATTGTAGGTTTAAAATATTTTTAGAAGGCGAAGAAAAATTATCCTTTATTTTGCTTCAAATGGGATGTCTGACTGGGTTTTCACTCGAACGATGTGGAATGGTTGCCATGCAGTTACCACCGGAAGGGCGTGGGTTTCACCCGGGCATAGAGCCCGGTTTCCTCCCACAAAAAACTGGCAACGCCGCTATATAAGTGAAATAATCTTGAGCGTGGCGTAAAACACCGAACAATCAATCAATCAATCAATCAAATGGGGTGATTACTTTGACAAATTCCATTTTGGCGTTTGTCATTAGTTTTAGGCGTTCGCCTTGTTGTAGGTTACAGATATATACTATTTTGACCATACTTTGGGAGATTTATATGCTGGTGAAAAAAAATGATCCTTTATTTTGCTTTCAGTGGAATGATTACTTTGGAAATGTTTTTATATTAAGACAATACTTATATAAAATAACCACATAGTGACAATGTTTGTAGTTATCACAGAACTGCTTTATTTCGAGTTAGATACAGGGATGGCTTTTCTGTAAACAGGCATGACAGGCTATTTTTGTTATACCAAGAATTAATATTTTATCACCATTCGCAATCAGTTAGATGATCTTTTCTGGGTTTAACAAAAAAAATGTCCCACATGAAAAGCTGTCTTAATAGAATGGCGGATATGATCGTTTACAGAAAAGCCCTGTCTGCACCTTATAATGTTTATTTCTAAGTTCTGTTTGACTCTCTTTGAAAGATACTCTATTACAGAATGGATCAAATAAGGAATAGCGTTTTAAAGGATACGCCGCTTAAGTTTGTTATCACTCTCCGTTTACCTTCAGATTATTAGAAAAATAAGAAGTGGTCAATCTCGGATGAAAGGTTGCAAGTCGACTTTCTGCCAAACAATGTACATGTACATGTAAAGAGTTATATAGGGAATTCGCTGTTGCTATTGTTTTCTGTCTGGCAGTCAGTAAACAAACAGCCTAAAAGCGCCACACGCGCAGTCAAAATGGGTCCATACCGCCAACCTAACCGCAACAAGTCGGACAATGGAATTCCCCCCAAAAACTGCCTATCCAGCGGTCAGTGGGAGTCAGAAGAGTTAGCAATGGTTATCTGTAAACCTCATCTTTATATTTAACGCCAGTCGAATAGCACACAAAATTAATCCGTAATTATTTCGCATAAGAATATTTTACACCCGATGTGTTGTAGTTTTTCTGTAAGTTTAAAATTGAACTGAATAGATGTATGTAAATATTGTGTGTGAAATTTGCAAGTGGCCTTTTCAATATGCCGAGATTCTCGCTTACTCTTTGTTCAACAAAAATCTGATATTTAGACTGCAGAAAGTTGTATTGGGAATGGCTATCCGATCTGCAACCACAGCAAACCTGGTATAGTGTGCATACAATAATGCAATTTACCGGACAAAGGTTTATCTTCAAAGCGAAACATCTGTTGCGCGTGGAACTGTAACCATGGCAACAAGCCCGGTGGATGAATACCTGGATATGCTCAAGTCCCAGTGCAAATATTTTGGTAGACTTAAAAATAATATCTGTATACCGGGTATTGAGTCATAACATTATCTCGATGCTAACGCTTAAGATACGGATATATCTGGTTACATTTTCATTTCCCGACCGTGATCTAAAATCATTTGCTCTTAAAACATTTTCAACTAAGAACTATGATTTTAGCAGAAGAGACACATGCAGGGACTGCCAATTGAATTACCTCGCCTCTTTCCTTGCTTGAAAATTTCTAGACAAAAATGTCATTTTAGATTTCGGTTTCCTCCCACAACAAAACTGGCAACGCCGCTATATAAGTGAAATATTCTTCAGCGTGGCGTAAAACACCAAACAATCAATCAATCAAATGGGTGATTACTTCGGCGAGTTCCATTTTGGCGTTGGTCATTAGTTTTAGGCGTTCGCCGTGTTGTAGGTATTTACTATTTTAGCCATACTTTGGGAGATTTATATGCTGGTAAAGAAAAATGATCCTTTATTTTGCTTTAAATGAAATAATTACTTTGGAAATGTTTTTATGTTAAGCAAATACTTATCTAAAATAACACGTGACACGGTTTGTATTATTTCAGAACTGCTTTATTTCGAGCAGTCATTTTTGTCGATGTCCGTGTGCCAGTTAATCTTATTTTTCCAATGAATATTTTTTTGAGAGACGATCTAAAATCATCATACTTAAAATACAACGGATGGAGTTTAAAGAGGGAAGGGCCATCAGGTTGGCTAAAACGAATTTTCCCACACATGGTATTATTTTTCCCGGAAAGACGAATCCTAGAAGATGCCTCTGTCCAAATTTCATGAAAATCCTAACGTAGGTTTTCCCGTACGAATTAATTTTTCAAAGGGGGGCCCTACCAATTATTACAAAATATTTGAAAAACCGCCCAGATCCTCCCCGAAGTTACTGACAAGCACATGCGCACTTCATAGTAAACAGTGTTGAAAGGCAAAGTTGGAGAGAATGACTCGAAGAAGTTGAGTGTTAATGACGGTAAAAACAAAACAGAGGCCGTAATATCCACAAAGTTTTCACCCGAAAGCAGTTTGGAATACCTTTACTGACATTAGTGGATATGAAAAGGAGAGAAACAACGAGGATCGGGCGATAATCTGGCTTGCCTTCTTCGCTGCACTCAGCCGTCAACACAACGGTGCCTCTCACAGTCACTCAGTACAGGTCTGTCAAATCTTCATTTTATCTTGTACAATTTTTTGTAGGCCTCGTGTTACAAACAAAATTTAGCTTAACTTTATTTCTTTTCAATTTCATGCAGGGTGATGTATTGGTTAGATCATTAGTTATTGATATTTCATTCGGACAAACTAGCTGACAGTGAGAGTGAGTGGTAGTACTTGTACAATCAATGTTGTTGTGGTTGCAGGAAAGTTTCAATAAACAATACATGTATACCGTATATATATGTCCAACCTTGCGTTTACTCACTGGCCTGCCAGAATGATATTAGTCTATGTGCTGCAAATGTCATCACTTTGAGCTCTGTTTTGTGAATTTGTCACTACATACTTTCATGGTATGGTTATTTCAGTTCAGAGTTAACACCTTAGCCCATCCCCAGGTGACTATCCTGCCATTCTGTCAGTGTTGTATTCTTTTGTGTATGACATAAAGCACCTAGTAAATCTGATATTTATTTTAGCACTGTAACTAAGAAAACCTTGTTTTAGTACTATTCCTATTTTTTTATATTTTGCAGTGATATGAAAACAAAAGATGGAGCTGTAGGCCTATGGATTGTATTCTGTTGGGGAAGTGCTAAAAAATTGACTGAGGCAGAAATGAGGAGTTATTAAGATGTGGCTCACATACATTTAAATCTGTGCCAGCGTATTGACATTACAACTTCAACCTTACTCATTAGCGATGGAAAACCTTGCGAGATGGAGTATTAATTTGTTTTTGAAATAATCATTTTTGACTGGTCATGATGTTTAATTTCTAATCATCACCAGTAGACTAGACTGCTAAATTCAGTGACATTAACTGAAAATGATTTCTACCTGGATATAGACATGTTTAAAATATGTCAAAACCAACGTTTGGTGGACTGGTAGTTATGGAAAAGCATATGATTAGTGTACACATATTAAATTTGTTTTTTGGTGATTGACTTCACATTTAAATGCTGGAATTGTCAGAATAAAACTGTGTTCTTAACGAAGAACCTGTACGATAAATAATCTAGTCGGATATGTTTTATTTTGAAAATCTTCTGCAAATAATCTGAACTAAAATCATCTTTTAGGTTCTTAGGAAACATTCCACCAATTGGTTTTGATTTCAATTCCCACTTTCTTTTAAAAATGCTGGCTTGGTTTACAACTTGATCACTGGCCCAATGTGCTATGTTGTCATGTTGTTATGGATAGTCAAGGGGTTTCCTCCCCAATAAACCTAGCTAGGCCACCTTATAAACGAAATAGTCCTGAGTGCGAATTAAAACAATGAATAAATCAATCTTAGAAACCTGCAAGTTCTCAACAATCACACTTGCGTACACATTCATATACCACCCCACTGACCTCGATAGATTCATTCATGTCTGGAGTAAAGCCGAAACTCTCACCCTTTGGCAGGTACCTAAAAATCTATTCAATTTGGACTGAATTGGATTCGAACTTGGGACCCACTTGTGGAAAGCTGGTGATGATGTGAGAATCATCACTACACACAATCTCCCTTCTTCAAGCAAAGAAGGGGCCTCCGTTGGACGCTCAATCCGAACAGCCTTCCACCAATGGGTCGCGGGTTCGAATCCCACTCAGTCCAAAAAATTGGAAAATTTTCTGACTGGGTTTTCACTCGAACGAACTATGTGGGATGGTTGCCAGTTACCAGCGGAAGGTCGTGGGTTTCCTCCGGGCATAGAGACCGGTTTCCTCCCACAATAAAACTGGCAACGCCGCCATATAAGCGAAATAATCTTGAGCGCGGCGTAAAACAACAAACAATCAATCAATCAAGCAAAGAAAGGCGTTCGGCTCAGTTGGCAGAGTGATAGTCTCTTTGTTAGTAGGTACTTACCAAATGTTGGGTGTTTCCTCTGGTCAGAGCCCAGTTTCCTCCTCCACTAAACTTGGCAATGCTACCATATAAGGGAAATACTATTCAGTGTGGCATAAATATCAATCAATCAATCAAAGAAAGAAGGGACCTCGACTCAGTTGGCAGAGTGATAGTCTCTTTGTTACTAGGTACTTACCGAAGGTCGGGTGTTTCCTCTGGGCTCTGGGCAGAGCCCAGTTTCCTCCTCCACTAAACTTGGCAATGCTGCCATATAAGTCAAGTAATATTCAGTGTGGCGTAAACATCAATCAATCAAAGAAAGAAGGGGTCTCTGTGGCTCAGTTGGCTAAGTGATAGTTTTTCAGTCCGACAAACACTTTCCGTTCATGGGTCGTGGGTTCGAATCCCACTCAGACCAAATAAAATTTCGAAATTTCTGAGTAAGTTTTTCACTCTGTCTGCCTATGTGAAAGAGATACCAGGTACTCGCTGAAGGTTGGGTGTTTCTTTCGAGAAGAGCTCCATTCCCCTCTCCAGTAAACTTGGCAACGCCACTATATAAGTGAAATATTCTTGAGTGTGACTAAAAACACCAATCAATTAAACAAAGAAAGGACCTCAATGGCTCAGTGGGCAGAGCGATGGATTCTCAGTTTGACCCAGGCCTTCCATCTATGTGTCGACTCGCGGCCTCAGGTCAAATAAAATTGAAAAATCTCTGTGGGTTTTTCACCCTGTCAACCAATGTGGAAAACTCACGAGGAACTCTCCGAAGGTCAGGGGTTTCCTCCGACAGAGCCCAGTTTCCTCCCGCACTAAACTAATTTTCTGTGCAGCATAAAACATCGATCTATCAAACAAACATGGGACCTCGCTGGCTCAGTGATGGTTTCTCAGTGATTCAGACATTCAAGTCATGAGTTGCAGGTTCGAGTCCAACTCCGACCAAATAAAATTGAAATATTTCTGAGTGAGATTTTTCCTCAATCGCCGTATGTAGAAGAGTTGACAGGCAATTGTCGAAGGATCAGGATTTTCCTCTCACACTAAACATGGCAAGACTGCCATATTAGTGATATAATCATCAATCCATCAAACAAAGTAGAAATGAAAACAAAATCTTTCTTTTTGTTATACATGTATATTTTATTTTTTTAAATGGACAGGAATCAAACTTTTTGATTCGTTTATTATGTTTGAAACCATATATCATTGATGAGCCTTATCATAACTTACGTACATAGCAAATGTATTATAAAGTCTCTTCCTAATAGCCCAAATAAGAAATTACCTTTCTTTTCTCACCCATTCCTTTTACTGAATTGTCTGTGTTGTTTATAAATAATCAGATCTGTACACTGGATTCCATTCAATTTTGTTTTCTTTGATCTTGCTCTTGAAGCAACTGAGAAATCTTTGAAACCTTGCATTAGTTTTGAATTATCCTCCAGTCAAGTTGTTCAAGACTGTTGAAAAAATAAACAACAGTGCACTGTCATTATTATGTAGTGAATTTTTTATAACATAAATTATAAAGTTTTATTTTAGATGATGAAAATCAAACCTTGAAGATGCATTTAGAGCAGTTTTACACCAAGTATTATACTGAATGGTTTTCTATGACATACTCAATGTTATTTCATTTATATGATTGATTGATTGTTTGGTGTTTTACGCCGCACTCAAGATTATTTCACTTATATGGTGGCGTTGCCAGTTTTATTGTGGGAGGAAACCGGGCTCTATGCCCGGAGGAAACCCACGACCTTCCGTTGGTAACTGGCAACCATCCCACATAGGTCGTTCGAGTGGAAACCCAGTCAGAAAATTCTCCAATTTTTTGGACTGGGTGGGAATCGAACCCGCGACCTATTGGTGGAATTCATTTATATGACTTTGTTGCAAATTTAGATCGAGAGGGGTACATCATTTAAAATGTTCTCCGTATTACATACAGTTTGACTTTTGATTAATTGGAGAGTAGACCAAATACCCACAAGTGGGGTGGATTGGAATGACTTCACAAGTAAAATACCATTCTTCAAGTATATAGATGATTTGTAAATATACAAACCTATTACTTACTATACTATTTACGAAATTAAGCCTCTTGTATATGTACTTACTATTTGTATGCTTGTCCATTTGCATTCCACATTTACTACCTGTCCCACAATGCCAGTCAGTCACAGAACAAATCCACGCTTAGTTAGACTCCGAGTTAGAAAGAAGTTAGACCAAGAGTAGAAATAAAACAGATCGAGACGACGAGAGACTAGAACGTTTGTGGAAGATCTATTGGCTTCTAATTTCACCTTCAAATAAAACAAAAAATCACCAATAGTAAGGAAGTACAGGACAGATATAAATTGCCTTTTTTTAATAAGCTAAAACCACTGTGAAATAACACCGACACTCGATTTCGATCGACGTGTCGTTGTTGTTGTGATGTGCACACACTCAGCTTGCACTACGAGGCTGGTATTTCATTTAATCATCCAAACATTAGTCAGCCGCAAATCTACGTTGGTTGCATAATTCCGATTATTCGACAAAACAACAAGAAATCAAGTGAAAATCAACTTACGCTTTGATATTCCTTTCTATTCAAACAGCTCCTTTCAAACATGTGACTTTGTTATGACAAGCAGACGGAAGACTCTACTGCGCATGTCAAGGCGGAGACTATAGAAATTCGTTTCGATAATTGACAGATGAACTTCATGAAGGAAGTTTAATTTTTACTCTAATTACTTAATTAAATCAATGAAACATTGGGTCATTAGTTAAGTTTGCCCACAACTCTCATTTACCACTAAAAACGATTGTGATTTGGACAAAGCCTATAACTTTACTGAAGCTCGTGGCCCTTCCCGCTTTAAAGGTATATGGTTTTAAAACACGTAGAACAGAATAAAACAGAATTAGCTAATTGTTTGAAACTTTTAACAGGCAGGACGAAATAGAAGCTTTCATCGTGGATTAATGTTATAAATGTACCTTAAAGTGACATGAGCTGCCAAAATGTTGTTATTTTTACTTTTAAACAAAACGTTGAAATTATTGGCTATTTTTCTCAAGAAGTATAATTTAGAAGCTTTTTAGTGCTTCTAACTTTGGTTTAGAATGAATGAATGGTCGTCCCGGTTATTTAAATTTTGTTTACTTTTTGAACACGTTCTCCGTTCGTACAGGCCACATACTGTATGGATTTTCCTCATTCCAACGCCAATCATTCAGTTTTCCGATGGCCTTCAAAGCCTCTTACTGTCGCGACGATCAGAAATTATGAAAGAAGTGTGAATTTCGGCAGCTCATGCCCCTTTAAGGTAGCTTTTGTATACCTTTTACATCCCGTCTATTTGAATTTTGTCCGTTACCATCACACATCTTTGTTTCTTTTACTTTTTTTATTTACATCAACTTCTCTTGACAATCGAAAAACTTTTGTCTTTTTTGGAAGGATCAAGCAAATATATGTGAGTGGAAATAACGAGACAGAAATTTCAACTAGTTGATTTATCCTCTTTGGGGGTGGATTGATTCGCGATCAGTGTGTTCTTTTTGTTAAATGAAGAGGAAAAGTTAATTTAAAGAAATGAACGTCTTTCAGACCTCCAGTTTGACACAGATTCTTGACAGGTATATGAAAAGAAGAAGAAAAGAATGAAGAGGGGGCGGGGCATTAACTTATGCGTACCGGTCGTCCTATTTGACTGAACTGCATTGGTTTGTTTATCCCATACAATTGGATTACACATGTGCAGATGTAATATACTTGTACAAAATGTATTGCCAGCCTTAAACAGGCTTTGTGATGGTACCTGGGGCCGGTTGCGCAAAGGTGTATTAAGCTTAAGTCGGGCTTAAATATGTCGTGTCACAAAGGAATTTGATTGTGACGTTGCCTAGATAAGTCAGGTTTAAGCTTAATACACCTTTGTGCAACCTGCCCCTGATTTAAAGTGAGGTGAGCTGACAGATATAGGGACATTTTCTATAAAACTGAATGAACTACATGTAAAAGTTCGTCGTATTATCAACAAGTACAAAATAGAGCTTTTCGTCGATAGAGATGTACACCAAGGTAAATTTGTAGTGAGAAAAAAACTAAAATGCACTCATACATCCCGGCTGTTTGAATGTTGTCGTTAATAGCACATGTCTTCGGTTCTTATGGGTTACAGTCTTTATCGATATTCTTTTATTTATTTTATTTGAAGTGCTATTCCGTTTTTTAAGGTACTAGTACCTCAAGCGCCCAATTCCCTTAAAAATAAGAATTAATGAAAGATCTAGAAGTCCGAACTTTAATCGTTAAATTGTATAATTCTGTATAAGAGTTATTGACATGATGACATCTAAATTTCACGTGTGGCCCACGAGTCTCATGCAACAGCCGAAGAAGTTATCCTCGTATACCTGTTAATGGTTGAGGCTTCAGATGAGCCCCAGGCGAGCCGACTGGCTATACATGTACATGGGATGCGCTGCATCAATACAGGCTCTCGCTGATTGACCAGCTGTTGACATGACATTCACCACTGTGGTTACAGCTGCATGAAACGGGCTTCGCCGAGACATTGGAACAGTTGACATTGAAACATGTGCTACCTGTACCTTTAGATTTCTACCCCGATTTGATTTTCAATCTGACAAATATAATCCCGGTGATGAATTGATTTCCTCTTCGCCCAAAGATCGGTCACAGAGCGAATTGTCATTTTGGTTTGACGATTGTCGCGGTTAATAGCGACGAAAACCCCCTCACTCAGTATGGTGTAAATACACCTCCACACAAAGGTATACCCGAATTGGTTTTTATTCTGTATCCGGCACTTCGTGAATTACGAAAAATAAAATCATGTATGTCCCTAATACGCTTCCGTAGTAAATAATCGTCTTCTATGAAATTTAATAAAATGTTCGTAATATCCGCATAGTAGGCCTATAGATTTTTGGCAAGATCAGCTTTTATTGGGCTTTGTGTGATGTAAAGATCACCTAGGTCATTGATCTATACGGTGAGTCAAGCGTGAGTTAAGATCGCCTGTAATGAGATTTTATAAAATTGCGAAGTGGCATAAAGTGCAAAAATGTTGATTTTTGTCGTTCCAACAAAAAATCGAAGTTATCGGCTATTTTTGTTAAGAACTGTGCATACAATTGAAAGTTTTTAATTGTACTAGTTCCGAGAATATACCTTAAAGTAGTGATCAGAAATAGCTTAGACCGAAAAGAAACGAACTTTCGTCCCGGTCATTGCCTTTGATAACGATGTAAGAACTACATCGAAAAGTCGTCACCCAATAAACCAAGAAGTTGTTATCCATAAGTAATTCTTCACCTTATTGTAACCTTTCAACTTCTAAATGCCATTGAAAGATTATTTCAATTTTGTTCACTTTTAATTCCGAATTCCGGTTGGCATATATATGCCTCATCCTGTGCGGATTGTACTCATTACAACGTCAATCTGTAGTTTTTTATGAACTTCAAATCCTGCTATTTTCAATCAGAAATTATAATAGAAGTGCGAATTTGGACAGCTCATGCCACTTTAAATATGGTATATATTCACGGAGCCTAAAGCTGCGTCTAAAAAACATTGAGATAGAAAAAAAGACATTTACACTCTACATTTCATTATAGGCTGAGGTTCCCAAGCCTTCATTTGGATAAATGGATAGATTCTATGGCATCTTTTTAAATAATGTACCTATGTGAGCCACTTTTTTGTAACTAACCTGAGAAACACAGACGGCCGTTTTGAAATACATTGAAAAATAGACGTTGAAATAAAATAAATTTATATAGGTGAAACCATTAATTCTTATAGAGTATAAAACCAGATACACATGTATATCATTCCCTACAGACCATATCATCGCCAAGTTCTCCAGTCCGTCACGCTATTTAAGGATAGGTAACCTCCCACTAAAATCCAGAAAACGGTTTACATTAACAAAGGAAGACCGTTTCCTCTATCTTTCCCAGTTAAAAAAAATTAGGAACTTTTATTTTTTGCCAAAAATTCCAAACTGTTGATAAGTTATAGTATGTTAATGTGAAAGTTAAAATTGATTTTTTATGTACCCACAATGTAAACAAATGACGAGCCCGGCAATGCGCATGTGTGAGCGGCTTGAGTCATCAATTTTAAACCAGCTGGCATTTGACCCACTTTTTAAAACTAACCTGAGAAATACAGACGGCCGTTTTGAAATACTTTGAAAAAACTGAAGGATAGAGGTTGAAATAAAATATAGCGGTAAAAGCTGTAACCCGTAAGTGTTCTATAACAACAGACCTAACAGACCGTCATATAAGGAAATAATCTTGAGTGCTGCGTAAAACATCCATCAATCAATCAATAAATAACGGGGATGTATGGGTGTATTTTTAGAGATGTTGTTGTCTATAAAACTATCTTATTATACATCGACGAGATCAGTAACGAGGGAAAGTTATTATTTTGTACCTTCTGGTAAGAATGGCGGAAAATTCTGTCAATGAAATTTCCCCTTTTGACAACTCATACCACTTTAAAATAAAGTATTATATATCTTACTTGTCTCCATGGTTATTTTAGACAAGAAGATTTTCCCTGTGCCCGTGTGTTTTAGTGATCATAAATATATCTTAAAAGCACACTTGCCGCGAAAATCAGGAATATTGTTTACATTAAAAAAGAAAGATCGTTTTCTGTATTTTTCCCAGACAATATAAGTTAGGAACTTTCTATTTTTACCAAAATTTAAAAGTTTGGACGTCACTTTGTATTTTTAATTTGAATTTGAAAATTTGAATTGTTAGGTACCCGGAACGTAAACAAACCGATCTGCCCCCTATTGGCGATTTTATGTTTCAGTCGAGTGAGTGAACTAACGGCACAGTGTAATTTTACGTAGGCCTATTTATCTGAGAAATACAGACTGACGATCGGTTAACAGCGACTGGAAAAGCCTGCTGATAATTGTTTAAGTGTAAACCACATATAAAAAGGCCTGAAATGAGGGTAATCCATCACGAAAGTTGACCGACACTGATCGTTGTTGTTGTAATCAGGCTTCGATTCTTCGTTTGTTTTTCACCCCATTTCTACATTCTAAAGCTAACTAGACATGTTTTATGTGTCCTATGTTTAAGTTTAGTGGTATTAGTCGTGGTAAGCTCATGTAAATTGGTTTTAAACACGCAAATTTAAACAGGCTACGGCGGCAAGTGGGCCTTTAACTAAAGTGGTCACTTTAAGAATTAAACAAACAAGTAAACAAACAAACCAGCATCCAACCAAACACTAGCAGGTCAATCAATAATTTAAGAATTAATCATTCAACAGCGGCCAATGAATTATTTCAAACACATAAATCGTGTGACACGTTACCTCAGCTGTAAGACAAATCACAATCAACAATTTGTCAAATCAAAGATTTATTAAAAGGAACTCATAAATTGTACATTATATTTCCCGAAAAAAGGCAACCATCAACAGAATAAACAAACAATAACCCCAAAAGTCACATTCAAACAAAATAAAAAAGCTTTCAAAAATGTATTGCGCACTAATTGTTTAAAAAAAGGGGGAGAGGAGGGGGGGGGGGGGGTACTTTTAATAATAAAAAAAGGCTTACTTGATTTTTCTAATATCTCCTTTATATTTGGATATTATACTCTCTTGGAAATTGGCAGAAATTTCGCGTTCGACATCGGGCGAATACAGCACCGGGAGTGGAACTGATGACCTGGAATAAGGCATCGATATAGCCAGCACTGAATGTGAGATATGGGAGGAGAAGAAGAAAAGGCAACCGACATTCAGCGAGGGCAATAAAGGGGCAATACTCTTGGACCTCAGAACCAATGAACTGTATACGTGAAATGGACACGTCTCATTGGCTGGTTTGGATCTGACTTTGTAAAAAGTCCCGCCATTGATAGTTGATGTGTGCGTGCATGACCGATCTGAGTTGATATTGGAAAATCTCTCAGTAATGGCAGCGTTCAGTGCCAATCAAATACCACGTGGCCTCCATTCCACGCATATAGTTCAATAGTTAGAACTATATGGGCCTACGAGGAATGGAGGTCACGTGGTATTCGAACGCTGCCCAAGGAGATGAGGCAGTTTCGATCCAGATCGGTCAGGCACGCGCCCATCACTCAGCAATGGCGGCGCTTTTTACAAAATCAGATCCAAACCAGCCAATGAGCTGTTTCCATTTCAGGTATATAGTTTATTGGTTAGAACAATCAAGTTCGGTTCCGGTGCACGATTGCCCGAAAAATTGTCATGGAAATTCTTCCGTTTTTCAAGAGACTGTAATAATCAAAATAAAGGCAGAGGTGTGAAAAGTCAAGTAAGCCAACGTTCAACGTGACTAAAACAATGTTATTTTGATCTGTTAAATACTATTCTTAAAATTAAAATAACCAATTATTTACCATACATTCAATTTTAAATCCATTATATCTTAAATAATACTATCACTTTTAAGTCCATTTTATTTTCAGCTGTTTTTTTTTTTTTTTCATCTTTTTTTTTTTTTTGGTTTTCAAATAAATAAAAAAATACAAAATATTTACAACAATAAACTTAATTACAAATCTGTTATCATTTACAAAATACTATCACTGTCAGAGGCCTTTAATAATCAACGTTTTTTTTTTTTTTCTTCTTGTTTTTTTTTTTTTGTTTGACATTTATTATTCAAATAAAAAAATAAGAAACATTTACAATATATTCAATTACAAATCTGTTATAATTTCAATAATATTATCAGAGTTAAATCCCTTTACTGTTTTTTTGTAGTTTGTTTGTTAGTTTGTTGTTTTTATGTTTTGTTTTTTTTTGTTTTGATTTTTGGGGGTTGGGGGTGCCTTTAATATTCAAAAAAAAAAATTAAAAACATTTACAATATATTCAATTACAAATCTGTGATAGTTTAAATAATATTATCAAAGTTAAATCCCTTTAATGTTCTTTTGTAGTTTGTTTGTTTTGTTTTTTTTTTTCTTTTTTTGTTTTTTTGTTTTTTTGTTTTTTCTTTTTTTTTTATATAATTTAAATAATACTATCACTGTCACGTCCTGTTAATGTTCAATCAATATACTTTGGTTGTCGTCCTCTGATTCCTTATATATATCACCCTTCTTGTCAGATCTTCCAATGCACCAACAGGAAAGAATCTTTCGGATAGCTTTCCCGATCTTTGAACCTATCAAATAAAATAAAAACCTAAGATAAGATATAAAAATTGTATATATTGTTTCAGGAAGATCAAAACACTTATTGTCACGTTTATGATAAAGACTTGGTGAAAGCGTGGATTGGCGAGCTTTAACACTGCAGATTATGTGGGCGTGGCTTTAAGGTTAATTGAAGGATTCGAACCCCAGAACCATCGATGGAAGGCATGTGTCGGCATGAGAGGCTCAGGCTATATAGCTTAACCAACATGATAATGAAAATTGTTAAGTATCTTAAAAAAGAGCCATACCATCACCCCTACCCCCACACCCCCTACCCCCCACACCACTACCCCCGACCCCGACCCAAGAAAACCCGTTATGTCAATCACAATAGAAAGTAATAGAGACCCCCGCCCTCCCCATTCATGTTATAAAAAAGTTTATTATCAAGATCTTTTACATTTTAACCTATCCTACCCGTACGTCGCCTATCGCTTTAATGTAATCGCCTTTGTTACGTTATCTTTATCAGTTAATTCATTAAAACTCACCATTTGATTTTGTTTTGTTGTTCTTCTACAAGACAGAAAAAACACAACGCAGTTAATATCATTTTGAGATAAAAATAATTTAGTAGGATGGATCGGTTTTCTTTTAGTACTAAACTATATTTTTATTTGAATACAGAGGTTTCCAACAAAGTTAGAAAATGCGGCTCCATTTGGAAAGTTTCTAGTGTGCATAAAATTGAGAATATACTTTAGACAAATGGTTTTCAGAACTAGGCCTAAGGCTTAAAGATCAAAGAATGTTCACTCCGGTTATTTGAATTTTGTTTAATCGTCGAAAACAATTTTGGGTTCCATAATGTCACGAACCAAACCGATATTTTTATTTCAACGTCATTCGTTAGAATTTTTTTTCAGCGTTCAGCCATTGACGAAAACAGATCCTGGAAAATGTCGATCATTGGTAGCTTATACCGCTTCCAATCAATCGAGATCTCGTGCCATTCTACGAGATCTTCGATACATCTCAACGAATGGCAGTAGGATCAATCTCTATTATAGACTGCACTTCCAATATCATTGCAAAAAACATGTGTGTTCTAGAATGACCGGAAACAGTAAACCTTCGGTGTTTTCTCGGGACATTCAGTCTGTTTTAACCCTACAATGCTGGTCATGCGGCCTTACGCCAGAGTGAAACAATTTGCCCTAAAAATCCACAAAACCAAATTATAGAGTAAAAAAGAGCACAACATACCTTGCTTTCAATCTCGCTGTCTTCCAACTTGACTGCAGAATTATCTCCCTTAGACTGTTCACGGCAGCAGAAGAAGAATCTCAGAATCTGAAATATAAGAGAAAATTGTTTCAGATTATAAAAGAAGAAATGTATACTTGATTTTGTGTGAGAACAGAGGAGTGTTTTTTAAGCCATGATCCAATGTTTTTGAAAGCATTTCCTAGATGTTGTCTTCCCTTCTCCACTTCGAGCTTTTAAACTATACTATTTGGAGTAAGCCAAAGCAAATAAAAAACGGAGACACCTAGATGACATAACATGAAACATTCTTACCGTCGGTCAAAAGTAATTGTTACACAATTTTCTTAGGTATAGATTTTTTTTTAATTATATTGGAATTTAATCGTGTGAAATCTAAAATGTCAAGTATTAAATTTCAGATTTCACACGGTGTTGTTCTGTAATGTTTTATGTATCTAATGCGTTTTCTGTTTTAATCCCGCGCCATAAAATATTATGAATAAACCAACTATCATTTTAGCTAAATCAATATTTATTCAGCCATCCGATATCAGATTTATTCACAAAGTCACTAACCTTTAATTTCCTTACAGGCCTTCCTCGTTTACTCTCAGATGACTGTTTTGCCTCAGTGGGCTGTACCAACTCCCGTGTCTCATTTTCTGGCGTCGCCGCTTCATCTTCCTGTAAAATAGGAGATTTGCTTTCCTCCAGTTTGGTCGAGTCTGTTTGCACTTCCTGGGGTTTTTGGTTTTGTGGTGGTTGTGGGGCCCTGCGTTTGACTCTCCTCTTTACAGGCGTTTTTAACGGTTTTAAACTTTCTGCTTCACCGGTTATTCTTTCTGCCAAAGCAACAGCCAAGCTTGTATGTGAAGCCTGGTCCAGTGATTCTTCATGTTCAATAAGTGCTGGATTTCTAGTTTCGGGCTGTTTCAGGCCATCACACGGTTTGGCAGCAGGGGGTTTTGTCGGCGGGGGAGGAGCCGGACGTTTGGCTCTCTTAAATACCGGTCTTTTAGACGTCGACAAACTATCTCCTTGCCTATCTACTTTTTCGGCCATAGAAACGGACATGTTTTGAGGTGGAGTTTCATCTACCGATTTTTGTTGAACCGGGGCAAGCGCGCCAGAAACATCGGGGGACTCATTCACTGGCAGATCCAGAAATTTGGAACTCTGTTTCTTTGATAACTTGATAATATCTTCTCTGGATTGGCTGGCGTTAATATCAGAAGACAGTTTTGAAGCGTTGTCACCATGGGAACCTGACACAGATTGGTCATTAGTGTTAGATGAGTTGGATTCAGTCCCAGACAGTTCCTTTGGATCCTTAGCTGATGAAGGTCCCTCTGGCCTCTGGGGTTCTGGGACCTTTCTAACTGGAGTACGGTTTGGAGTTAGATGTTCCGTCTGTGTGTCGACAGGTCCTTTTAATGGTCCATTGAGTTTCTGCTCGGCGGGTACTGAGCCAACGTTTCCATCTGGAAGGGAAAATAACTATACAGTTTTCGCGAACTAAAAACCGCTTTACCTTAGGGTTGAGACATCAGGCGTTATAGCCTATTCATTATTTACCTTAGTGTTGAGACATTCATTTGTATACCATATCAACAATATTTGGCCATATTTTAGCAATATTCTATTTAAAACGGTTAACACAAAATTATATTCTTAAATCTCGACGACATGGAATCAGCGTTTATTTCCCCCAATATTAAAAATTGAAATTGTTCCTTTTTAATTTAAGAGAAGCATAAAACACCCCCCCCCCCCCCCCCCCCACCCCCAACACACACGCGCACGCACACACAACACATCGCATATAAAAATAGGAAAAATGAAAAAACTTACAGATATTTGAAATTGCGTTGTCAATCAGCTCATCAATAATAGAAGTCACAATTTCTGAAAACAAACACAACATTTAAGTCTTCTTTATGTATATTGCTTGATCCTTCCGATTTCTGTTAAAAGTTCACACAAAAACATCAGCTCTCTAGTATTTTTTTAACTTGTTTTAGCATCATTTACAAGTTGAGGAGACATAAAGCGTAACGGAAACAAAGTAAATATGGATTGCAACAATATACCGAGAAGCTGCAATCGATATTAAGATTTGTTTTCCTTTCCCAATGTTTGAGAATGACTGGATTTCACTTCTATAATGGTTCCAGTAGTGATAGTGGTATAATTCCATTTTCATAGGATGCTAGCCCAAATATGCAAAATAATAGCAGAAGGAAAAACGTTCTACCACATTTAGGCCTACCTCCACATAAATTCATATTTTATCGAACACGTCGAGCAGCATACGGAGAGAAACGTTCATTGTATAGGCCTACATGTATATATTGAAATCTTTATTGGACCCCCCCCCCCTCCCCCTCCAACACTGACCCATCCCCCTTTCCCTCCCATCACTCGGACCAAACATATATCTTTGTGATTTTTCAACGTGGATTTAATCAAATTCTTACCCGGAACTAGCAACCTTGTATGAGTGCATGTATTTGAGGGTTGGGGATTTTTCCCTTCGTCTGACATCTTCACGGTAACTTTCCACAACACCTGAAAAACAAAATAGGCTAACGTACATTATTTGCATAATATGGAGGCCGGGCAAGGTCATTTTCACTATCCATTTTTTGGCAACCTCGCCAAACTGGCAAGAGCTTTATTTTTGGGACCTTTACCACCCTATCCAATTCTCCGGCTTCCAAGCATAACATTGCAAACGAATGAATTTAGCAAATATCTTTCGTTGATCGTCACTCGCCATTTCCATTCTTTGGCCCAGATGACGATTAAATCTTGAGAACCCATGGCGCTGGTGTGGTTACATAATTGATAGTACCGCCGATATATAGCGAAACCACTGCCGATTCATTGAAGAAGACAAATGGCCCCTGCAATTAATTTTGCGAATCGCCATTGTGTCAGCATTTATCATACATATATATAAACATCTACAACCAGCATGCTAGACCTGCTATGGAAGTGTGAACGATTATATTGACAAAGAACATACCCAATTCATATAGTGTGTTGCTCACAAACAACTTACTTCGTGGTGATGCCTTATTAATTTCTCATTATAATATGGAACCCACGTTTAAAGAGAGTTTTAAACATTTCTTATATTCAATTCTACTGAAAAGCAATTAAGACATCCCCAGGAAGTAAGTGTCAAACTGTTCTTTAACATATTCTGTGTTGAGACGACTATATAAGCATAGCTGAATACCAAAATAAAGCCTATTTTCACTTACTTTTCGAGGACACTGTTCAGAGAATAATAAAATCACCTACAATAAGGCTGTAATCACACTTTGATAAGCACCAAAGTCTTTCCTCTATAACGAAGTACAGAAGAAGTGACGTATCCAAGCAACAGAACGGCGTCATGTGACCATCTCTGTTACGTTATATTTGGACGTCAATAACATTTTTGACGTCACAATTTGAAAAATGCTAATGAGAAGTTACAATGCGTGGAATCGAGGCCACGTGGTTGATGTGCATCGAACACCGCCATTACTAGGAGATGGTGCAATATCGATCCAGATCGGAATGCACGCGCTCATGGCTCAGCAATGGCGACGCTTTTTACAAAGTCAGATCAAAACCAACCAATGAGACGTGTCCATTCCACGTATGTAATTCATTGCAATAGACCCTTTCGGCCTAGAATGACGTGTTTATAACGTTGTTCGAATTGTATGTCATTGGCGTCATTTCCATATTGCAGGCGCCGTGAAACGTCTCTTTTGCATTTCGTCATAAACAAAATAAACACGATTCCGACGTCGGATTGATCCAAAAACACTTGTCATTTTGCAATACAGCGAGGCTTTTGCGCAAGCGTCAATCCTTAAGTCGAAGGGGAAAATAGTGAAAATTAGTTTGTGTTGTGAATATCATAGGATTGTAAAATATGTTGCAAAAACTCAGTCATGCAAAACTGTTAATGCAAATTTTTTGTGTGGAATTTGTGGTGCATTTTAGCATAGAATTTACCCAAACTGACTACGGCAGTACCAATAACTGTTCTCTTCACTTTTTTTTTTGTTACCGGTATAGTCTTTTAACCGTAAACACGATTCGTTTGTTCTACCATGCGTTGAGATAACAATTGTTTTTTTTTTTTAATTATCTTTCATCGGTATGAAATCTACGTATTGAGATATCTTCCTGACCGACAAGTAAGTAAAACGGGACGAGACACATGTGTACGGCTAGTAATGAGTCTCTTAGGGCGAATTGGACTACCTGTTCTCGTGTTACCCGAGTGCAATGTTCTCGTGTCGGCTGTCTCGAACACGTTGATTGTTCCCGTGTAACGAGAGTACAATGTTCGCTAGACTCGAACGTTTCGCTGTTCTCGTGTTATCCGTGTGCAATGTTCTGTTGATTCGAACAGGAAAGTGTTAACTCACTTATTTATTTGTTTACTCACTTGTTTAATGTGTGATTTATTTTGATATGGCTCTTCAAGAGATGGTGTATTTAAATATGCTCATTGACGACGAAGAGCCCGAAGAGCTCAACGAGGAAACTGTTATTGTTATGGCAGTCTAGCTACTACATAGTAGTATAGTCGTGTAATGGGTTATGATGAAAACGTTGTTTCCTCCATGTCAGGAGTTGAAATTTCGCGACATTTACATCTTTCAACTGGGACATTTGAATACATTCTCCAGATCTTACACGATGATCTATTACCAAAAGCTCCCGGTGGAAATTTGGAAGCAACATCCCCTTCTAAACAACTTTTCTTTGGTAGGTATATGGCAAACCAAGACTCAATGAGAGAGTTGGCCATTCTATTTGGTATGTCGGAAAGCACTGTTCACAAAATCATCAGAAATGTATCAGATTCGCTTTGTGGGGAAAGAAAATCTTTTATTAGATGAGAGAGAGGTCGCTGGTAGCTTCCAAGAAATCTCTGGATTTAACGGTATAGCGGGTGCAATTGACGGAACTCACATACGCATGTTGAATATGCCTGGCGGAAATTCGCACTATATTAACAGAAAGAAGTTTCCTTCTATCCAGCTGCAAGTCACTGTTGATAATATGATGCTCTTCATATGATGGCCGAGAAGGGACATCGCGTTATACATACTCAACCAGGCTGAATCGAAATCTAAGGCGCGATTAAAAATATATTTATTTTCGTGTTATACTTTTCATTGCATTTACTTACTAAACCGCCTATATTTTGATCTCAGAAAAACTATGGAAATGCGATGGTAACTATTTACCATCGCTTTAGCCGAATAAAGTTTGGTTCTGTACGTATTTTGCGATAGAAGTTAGGATCGAGAGGATTATCGCTGCAACTTACTTTATAAATTGGGTTTTGAAAGAAAATCCCAAACACGATGGAAACGCGATGGTAAAGTTATCACGAGCCGTAAAGTGTTTACCATCGCATTTTTATCGTGTTTGTGAGTAAGATTGAAGAAAGAATTGAAAGTAAACCGCGGTGTCCCTTCTCGGCCATCATATCTTCAACGCATATGTTGGTTGGCCAGGTAAATGGCCATTCTTTTCTTTGTTCTGAGAAAGAAAGTCATTGTCCGACACCAAATTACAAGTAGAAAGCGAAATAAATGATTACATATTTGTTATTTTAAAACAAACCTTAGTTTTGTTACGTTATAATATATACCTACATCAACACGATTTTACGGGGGGAAAGGTTAACATTGTTGAGCAGAAAATGGGGAGTGTGTATCTTTAATATTTGCCCATATTATTCGATGTTATCACTTAATAAAGCAGGCCTTCACTCGTCGCCTTTCATCAAGGCGGCTGATAAATATTATCAAACACGCTTATATGTTTTCTTCGCCGTTATCACGAGCCGTCATCTTTGTTCTTGGTACTCCTCAGTCACACCCCGGATAGGTGGGGAGTGGAAATCTTGTTCGCGAACAGTGTTCTTGTCTCCGCACTTGCCATTCGTGACTGTGTTCTCGTGTTATCTTAACACGAGAACAGAGAGTCGAATTCGCTCTTATTGTTCGTCCTGCCTAATAGAATCTAAGGGAGACAACTTTGTGGGTTACGGGAGTTGTCTCCCTTGAAGGAAGCTGTAAAAAAAAATGTACAGCTGTCAGAATTTTGTGTGGGAAGATCTAAAAGTAGCCAACCCAAGCTAAAGTACATTGTCAGGTTAAGAAGGGATAAAATCGGGCATTTTGCCTGGAGTGCCTGGTAACCCTTGGCGAGTACCTAGCAACTCTTCCACTTCTACCTGACCGGTAAAGTAAGTAAACCAGGATAGAGACACACAAGTGCGGCTACTCTTCCACATACGGCGATCGAGTGAAAAATCCACTCAGAATTTTTTTTAATGTGTTTTTGAACTAATTGTAGACAGTGAGATACCAATTGGCGCCTCGTCGACGGAAGGCCAGTGTGTAATTGTAGAAAACAATGGTCTAACCAGCTGGGAGCAGCTAGTGATATTTACAAGGAGTATAGATGGACTCCTTGGATATTTATGTAGCTTCGTGAACTTGGGTGGCCAGGAACTTGCCTCAGCCGAGAGCTCATCGTCTGCGCTGAAATCTGTAGCTGCTCCCTGGGCCAAGCGTGCCTTGTAGTTGTAGCTCAGCCGGCGCCTCTCGTGTGCGCTAGGCTTTATGCCGGCTGTCAAAGTGGCAACAAGGCTGCAAAAATTCGAGCCTGTTTCATAAATTCTGATTAAATGAAGAACACACCACAGCTGCGCTTTGTTCCTGAAACCATCGGACCTTCGGTCCTCACATTAACGCTACATACCGGAGCTAGCCAGTGTGGAGATGAGAGACCATCACTGGAGACGGGACATTCAATACCTTTCAAAGCATTTCACAGTCGCGATAATCAGAATTTATGAAACAGGCTCGAATTTTTGCAGCCTTGTTGCCACTTTGACAGCCGGCATAAAGCCTAGCGCACACGAGAGGCGCCGGCTGAGCTACAAGGCACGCGTGGCCCGGGGAGCAGCTACAGATTTCAGCGCAGACGATGAGCTCTCGGCTGAGGCAAGTTCCTGGCCACCCAAGTTCACGAAGCTACATAAATATCCAAGGAGTCCATCTATACTCCTTGTAAATATCAATACCTGTGTTACGTAAAATTCTAAGTGGTCACATGATTTAAGAGGCCCACGCGATTGGACTATCCCCCCTCTCAGCTCAGCTGGCAGCTCACATTGTGCGCACACGGTGAGATTCTTGCCACAAGAGGCAGAAAATATCAAACATGCTAGATACTTTCCTCACCGCCCCGAGAGGCGAAAATCTCATCAAAAGTTACGCGCACACGGGGGAAACAGCTTAGCTCTCAGCCATGCAGGGCCGGCAGCTCAGCCGGCGCCTCTCAGCAGTTTATTGCCTAAAGCCTAGCGCACACGAGAGGTGCCGGTTGAGCTGCCGGCCACGGGAGCTAAGCTGTTTCCCCCGTGTGCGCGGAAATTTTGGTGAGATTTTCGCCTCTCGAGGCTGTGAGGAAATTATCTAGCATGTTTGATATTTTCTGTCTCTCGTGGCAAGAATCTCACCGTGTGTGCACTACGTGAGCTGCCAGCTGAGCTGAGAGGAGGGATAGTCCAATCGCGTGTGCCTATTACATCATGTGACCACTTATAATATTACGTAACACGGGTAGTGACACTTGTGTAGGTCAGTGAACTTGGGTGACCAAGAACTTGCCTCAGCCGAGAGCTCATCGTCTGTGCTGAAACTTATAGCTGCGCCCTCGGCCACGCGTAGCTGGCAGCTCAGCCGGCGCCTCTCGTCTGCGCTAGGCTTAAGCTAAAAGTCATCATCAGCCCTTCTAGAGCCACATGTGTGTCGCTAGCTTGATTTCCACCAACTGATGGTTTACAACATACTTATTTTGGAGGGGAAGGAAGCCAGAGAGAAATCTTTGTTTTGAAAAACAACACTAATTCTGCCACAATACAAATATTAATTAAACAATACAACATATCCTACCAGAGTTTTTAATTAGAAGACATGAGTGTTTCTATAATAAATTCTGATACCCAAACAATCAGCACCCAAAAAGTGACAATATCACAAATATTGAAGATGTGTATATAATTTTATATATATATATATACAAAGCAATTATTCATATTAATATTTGACGAGCATATTATATTACAGACAATAAGAAAATAAGGTTAACCCTTCAACTTGCAGTAGACCGGCTACTTCTTACCATTATCACCGATTATTATTATAAGGTGTTGAAAGCATATTACATAATGTGAGTGAATCTATTTACAATTGTACAATTGATCCATATAATTCATTTTGGGAAGGGGACCAGGTCAACTGCTGGTTTCAGTGCACGGGTGTTTCACAAAGCGGCATAGAATAAGTTTTTATGTAATTACCATGCCCGCCAATACAGTAGGGATACATAGCTATGCCATTTATGTTCTAACTTACATCTACGCCCTTTTGTGAAACACGCTCCAGGGGCCTGTTTCACAAAGCATCGTAGTGTAAGTTTTTACGTAATACCATGTATTGACAATGTATCACTACAGTATGCATGTGGGCCATCATGACAGTTACGTAAAAACGTACGCTACGCCATGTATTGACAATGTATCACTACAGTATGCATGTGGGCCATCATGACAGTTACGTAAAAACGTACGCTACGCCATGTATTGACAATGTATCACTACAGTATACATGTGGCCCATCAAGGCAGTTACATAAAGACATACGCTACACCGCTTAAGGAAACATGCTCCTGGCATGTTAAAATAATTGGATTTTCACTGACCTCAATAGTAAACTGTCTGATTTTATTCATTGATTTCTTCATCTTATGCCACACTAGATTAGTTTACTTACATATTGGTTATTGTACAATTAGAGGGGGAGGGAACAGTCGTCAAATAACTGTACTTTCCAACCATTCCATATGGAACAATCATTGATAAACCCACTGCAAATATTTTCAATTTTTTCTTTGGACAAAGACAAGATTCGAACCCGCAACCCATTGATGGAAGACAATTGTTAAGAGACTATTGCTTGACTAACTGAGTCACCCAGGCCCACGGTATTATTGGAACCCTAACCAATAAGCCTATGAGTTACTTTACAACTACAACATATTTTATAAACCCTCTCATGTCATTCAAAAGTGTATTTCATTTAAATCTTAATCAGTTGATACTCAAAATATGCTTTTTTTAAACCCTGGATAGACTTGTCATCAAACCTCTGTTCAACAATGGTTGAGGTATTACGATATGTTTACAGCAATAAGTTAAGTCTCACACCTGTGGTCATGGGTAAGTTCCGAGGAGCACATTTCACATAGTTATTACATAACTACCGTATTTCTTCTAAATATTCAGCCATTCTAATGGCCTAAATTTTCCATTGAGTCAGACAAAGATGGAGATGTGGAGTTGTGTTTCAGGATAACCATTTTCACACACTGCACGGTAGGTCATATTGCCTTATATTCCCTCTAATCAGCAAATTTGTCTGGCCTCATTTAGCATATTTCTTTTCTAATGGTCAAATCCTTATGAATCTTTAGAAGAAATACGGTACCCTAGCAAAGTATCTCTACAGTATGGGCTGCTACATGTATGGTAGTTACGTAAAACTTTACGCTACGCCTTTTTGTGAAACAGGTTCCTGTCGTTTAACATACATTTGCGATAGACGTTACTTATGTAGAATAAGCCACAATTGTTCATAAGTTGATAAGCTAAACTCCTTTAAAAGGTGTTTAATTAACTGTTTTAAAATGGCATTTTTGTTTAAGGTTTTTTTTCTTTTTTTTAAACAAGTGCATCCGTCACTGACCTTTGTTAGAATTTGCCAAATGTATTAAGTTTTTTTTATATTACTTTCTAGATACATGTAAGTATTACCTGCACAAATTATTCAATCATATAAACAAAAAGAAAAATATCTTTTGGTTGAATTTAAGTTTAAATACACAGTTTTAGTAAGCTGTTAATGTTATATTTATGTACCTTTCATAATTTATTCCCAACTGATAACTTGGGAGAAATTTACAAAAAGGGAGACAACTCAATACACAATCAAGTGAAAAATATATGCAACACTTTCACATCTTTTAAACTTTATACAACAACTTGAAACCATCCATAACAATATTAGCACTAATTGTTAGATTATCAAACACAATTGAAAAAGTTGCGCAAAAAAAAAATAAATCACATATCGCAAACAAAGGCACTCATAAACGCATGTGTTTGATATCAACGGTAGGATTATACCCAACTACGACATCGCAAATATTTAAAGCACTACGTCATTCAACAATGATTTATGCTTATCACTGCATGTCAGTATTGCTTTAAAATGCAATTAAAAAAAATTATAGCTTTTTACAGCTAAATTATTTTCAGTATTGAAGAATACAAAAATTCGAAAAACATATACTGAATCTCTGATTCTATTGCTACAGCACCCTAATCTAATACGAATCAAACCTCATTAAGGCAAGGCAATTTTACAAGGTAACAACGTGCGGTCAATATCCATATAAAATTGTTTTGCCATAATGTTCAACCCAATTTTTAAATGCCATGACAAGGAAGAAAATCGGAGTGGTTAATATCCAAATTAAATTGTTTTGCCATAATGGTCAACCCAATTTTTAAATGCCAGGACACAAAATGTGGTTAGCAAAAAAGCACGTTCATATCTCATTAATGGATTTCTATACACATCCTGTTAAATATATATGTAACCCTTAAGTTTCAGTAGAACTCCCAGCCTCTTAAAACAAAGACTCTCTTCCAACTGATCCCCCCTCCCCGACCTCCTCCTCCCCAGAGAAATAGTGTGCATGCAGCGTCCATGCAAAAATAGGGCTGGAATACAATGTGTTGTAACAAAGTTAAATCAAGACAAAATAAAGCTTTGTGCTTTACATTAAAGGAAAATAAACTTACCACCTTCAATATATTTACACATTAAGGGGAAACAACTCTTAATAGACAAGGGGGGACAACTCTCCTTAACTAAAACTCTGTTGGTAATAAAAAAAAATATAAAAAAATAAAACAATCCTCAGTGCCTGGTATGGCAGTGAATCACAAGGAATATCATCAGATCACATAATGTTTTCGTATCAGTATAATCAGCCAATCAGAAATGGTTTCACATTGTATCCATGTCAAACCGATATCCTTCCATAGTATTTGTCAACAACAACAACAATAAGAAATCAAAGCACCAATACTAGTAGATATTAGGCGAACATGACCAGTCTTGGATCTTTTTATGCTCCCAGTAATTGTTTTTGTAGAGATGCATCAAACCACCGTGATAGTTGTCCTCAACTTGTTTAAACCAGCAAGGTTCATATGTTGGGTATTCCCGGCCTGAATGAAATTAGCAAAATTACGATAAAAATAGTTGATTGATTGATTGATGTTTATGACACACTCAAGATTATTTTCATGTAAATTAATTATGGGGTTGTCAGGTTTAGTGGGGGAAGAAATTGGGATGTTGACCATAAGAAATCCTCTGCCCCTTTCCACACATGGCGATTTTTTAAATTCGGATTTGAACCCACAACCCATTGATGGAAGGCCTGTGTCAGCAATAAAAATGGAATTTAATTAGTGGGATATTACAATGAATGTTTGTAAATTTCTTGACTAACAAGGGTTTTGTGGAACTTGGCAGTGCGCCTTTCAGGATGAGTTAAAATAAATGTAGCCAACAATTATGATATTGAATATCACAACAGGTCATTGTCAATGATTTACCATAAATTCTATGCCCAATCTCAAGAAAAAGTTAAATAGATAAGGAAATCAAATCATCCCGATGTATATACTTTACAACAACCTGCAAATACTTTGGTTGATTGTTTGTTGTTTTACGCCACGCTCAAGATTATTTCACTTATATGGCGGCGTTGCCTATTTTTATTGTGGGAGGAAACTGGGCTCTATGCCCAGAGGAAACCCACGACCTTCCGGTGGTAACTGTCAACAATCCCACATAGGTTGTTCGAAAACCCAGTCAGAAATTTTCCAATTTTGTTTGGAGCGAGTGGGATTCGAACCCGAGACCCATTGGTGGAAGGCTATTTGGATTGAGCGTCCAAAGCTCTACCTACTGAGCCACGAAGGCCCCTGAAATACTTTGGGGTGCTTGTGACTGCATGCTAGCGCAACTTCACCTAGCCAAACGTTCAACAAGGTCCCATAAATCAAAGTTTAGTTGATGGCAAAAACCAAGAAACAATCTCCACCTAGATCACCTACCTTCAGCTGCAGCTTGCTCCGCTTCCGCCTCTCGTTTCTTTCTCGCAGTTCGCTGTTTCTCCTCTAGAGCTACTTTCATTTTATTAGCTTCGTCCCATTTCCCCTCTTCCATCAGTCTTTGATCAGGGCGTCTTCGACAATCTGTTGGGGCGGTGAAGTCTTCCCATTCATTTAACTCTATGGCAAGAGACGTGAAATTGTACATCTTTTCGCTGTTTGGTCTGCATAAAACACAAAATTAAATTCTTTATTCTCATTTAAACAGAATATTGTTTTAAACTGACCCAATTTTATCATGTAAATTAACCATGATCACCGGATGCCCGTCTATACCAACATTTTTTATTTCACCTCAAGACATGTCGGTAGATATAGAGATTTGCCTGTAACTTATCTAAATAAATAAGCTATTTTTTCTTAAAAAGGTTTTAGACAAATATCATTTTTTGGTAAGCCAAGACAATATTTCTGTTAATCAGTTTATGGATAGCTGGGCCAGTTTTATAAGGAGTGGATTTTTCATACGATCGCCGTATGTGGAAGAGTTACCAGGTACTCATCGAAGGTCGGGGTTTCCTCCGGCCAAAGAGCCCGGTTTCCTCCTGCACAAAGCCACCATATAAGTGAAATAATCTTGGGTGTGGCGTACAACATCAATCAATCAGTTTTATAAAGGGATGAAAGTTGTGCTATGCATACAGATAAAACCAGTCCACTTTGACTGGTATAGACAGATGGCTTGTGGACATCAGAGGAGGGATAATATGGTGCCAAGAAAATAATCGGCAAATTGTGATAATCGGCAAATTGTGATAATCGGCAAATTGTGATTGATTGGGGCTCAATGTCACACTCAACAGCAACCAAAGTACCAACCGACCAAAGGCTCACCCTCCACACCCACATCTTAGTTTGGACAAAAGGCTCCACAGAGACCATAGAACGTCAGGAAGGCTGATGTATCTTTGGCATACTTAATGTTCCTCTTTGCTTGGTCAGCATACAAGGCTAAAGCAGATCCATAATTCTCCAGCTTGAGTGAGTGTTGGTACAAAGAGCTTAATAAAGCTGTCACTTCAAACAAGACCCCTCTTAGAGTCCATATATTTCGACTGAAGCCATTAGGCTTTTGTTCTATTGGATGACCCTTTTGATCTAAATGTTTAAAAATTGTTTGCATAGCACATACAGAATCCCCAACCCTTTCTTCGTTGAAAAAAAAATTGCTAATAATAAAGCAAATATACATTAATGTTTCTTACGGCGGCAGTTTTCTTTTCCACAATAGTTTATGTGGGCCTGTTTCAAAAACTGGTTTTCCTCGACTTTCCTCGACATGTAAAACACGAGCGCCTTCCATATGATCGTCCCATGTTCCTGTTAATACCCACTGAGGATTACCTCCCTTGTCCGTCACCACACCAGTTACCTGTTAATACATATAAAAGTAAACAGTTATAATATAACTCTTTTTTTAATAACTTTGTAGGCGGGAAAGTTTTTTTTCCTGATGCAAATCCTTAATATTACTCATGTCACAACTTGCATCAGATAATAGACCCTTACGGCTTAAGAGATCAGAAAAACTCAGCAAATTATCTTTGAGAAAGTGTTCATGATCTTTGTAACACCCCAAAGCCAACACTCTGGGTTTGTCTAACCTTTTGGCCAAAAACTGTGGCTGTATAAGGGTTTTAAGATAATCACTTTACAGCATTCTGCTGTTACACAAGCAATGCAACAAAGCCTTTCTAGATGAAGGCAGTAAACCTCAGGGGCTGGTTGTTCACAAGAAAATTAGCTTAACGAGAGGTTAGATGACGTTGTGTAACAAAGAAATTTCTCTGTTGCGTCTCACCATTTAACTTGCCGTTAAGCTAATTTTCTTTTGAACAACCGGCCCCTGGTCTATTTCACAAATTGACAAGTAACATTGTGTCATAGTGTTATTGTTCCAATATGATCTCACTTCTGACATTGTTGAGGACATTTAAAATTTCTTGTTTTCCACTTGGTGGTCCTATGAGGATGAATTGACAGGCAGTCTCACCCAAAAATCCGGACAGCATAGCTATATAAGTGAAATAATCTTGAGTCTGGCATAAAACAGCAATCAATCAAGCAGTCTCACCCAAAAACCTGACAGCATAGCTATATGAGTGAAATAATCTTGACAGCAACCAATCCGGCACATTTTCTGACCACCCCACATACACCCATACCATCAGGATCTCTGCCCTACCTTTCTGGGAGGTTCTTTAGAGAAATAACTATAAGCTGAATATTTGAGGTGACATTTCTCGCCGGTATCATGGTTGATAATATCCATTTCTCCGTGATTATCCACCCATAGTTTCCCAACAATTATATTATGGACAGTGGATGTCACCTTCCTCCATGTAAAATGGTTACCAGTTTTTGTAAACTCTAAATGAGTAATACCTATGAAAAAAACAAAAATCACAAAGTTTAGGTGTGCCATTAAAACTGTTATGCTACACTACCGATGAATAAGGTGAAGAATTACTTATGGATAACAACTTCTTGGTTTATTGGGTGACGACATTTCGATGTAGTCCTTACATCATTGACTTTGATGAAGATGACTTTGATAACGATGTAAGAACTACATCGAAACGTTGTCACCCAATAATCCAAGAAGTTGTTATCCATAACTAATTTTTCACCTTATTGTAACCTTTCATCTTCTAAATACCATTGAAAGATATGATACCGATGAATAGATTTGGAGTTATCAATGAATGATTTTGCAAGTTTTTAAGAGAGTGAGTGAGATGCAAGGGATTGGATTGGTGTGTCACTTTTTTCTGGTATTTGTTTATTTCTTTTAGTTGGTAATGTGAAAGACTAGGCCGGAGACCTCTAACCCCAGTAAGTGCAACGTGATTTAAAAAAACAAGATTCAAATACTCACTGATTAAACCAGTTAAACGTATTAACTTATTATTCGAAGATCTAGTATTAAAGGGAGGGTATAAAATTTAATACTTAACACAAAAATGTTTACCAACTCTGTTGAAACTACTTGAGAGTACGAGAATTGATTGGTTAATGTTTAGCTGAATGTGATTTGACACAGCGACACAGAAATATCATTAGAAGGCTTGTGTCGGCGAGGGTCACTTCAATGTATCCACTAAGCCACAATAGCAGCAATAAAATAAGTGGCTGTCGCCATCAGGACCCCTCGGGTCTGGGCCAAAGAAACCGAAGATATATTTATTTTCCAGACAATTTGTTGTGAGTGAAAAACTACTCCACATACATGCATCACATTTACAAGGAGGTTTTTGGCTGATGGTCATGTAAGGGGCATAACTCTTAAAAAGCACATCGGTTTTAAATAGGCTTCTTGTACTTGCTGTATTGAACAAATGTAGGAAGTTTCAAAGTTGTAAGTTAAAGGCTTTTTTAGATACCGGTAATGTGTTTACAAGGCTTTTTATAGCAGCGGAAATAAAAGGAGCATAACTCTTGAAAAAAACATCCGAGCGCGTTGATTTTCAATAGGCTTCTTGTACTTGCTGTATTGAACAAATGTAGGAAGTTTCAAAGTTGTAAGTTAAAGACTTTTTTAGATAATGTGTGTACAAGGCTTTTTATAGCAGCGGAAATAAAAGGAGCATAACTCTTGAAAAAAACATCCGAGCGCGTTGATTTTAAATAGGCTTCTTGTACTTGTTGTATTAAACAAATGTGTGAAGTTTTAAAGTTGTAAGTTAATGACTTTTTTAGATAATGTGTTTACAAGGCTTTTTATAGCAGCGGTAATAAAAGGGGCATAACTCTTGAAAAAAACATCCGAGCGCGTTGATTTTCATTAGGCTTCTTGTACTTGCTGTATTAAACAAATGTGTAAAGTTTTAAAGTTGTAAGTTAAAGACTTTTTTAGATAATGTGTTTACGAGGCTTTTTATAGCAGCGGTAATAAAAGGGGCATAACTCTTGAAAGAAACATCCGAACGCGTTGATTTTAAAAAGCAATGATGTTTTTGTACTTTGTAATACTCACCTAATGGTAAAATCTGTAGATATTTTCCCCTAAATTTACTAGTCATGGCAAATTCCTGCCATATTTTCCAGCCTCTACCCTCAGCGTACGTGGCTGCAATGGGCGGATGATGACTGACCTGCAATATACAAGGTTCACATTAGTTAGCATTAAAGATGAAATGTTTTCCAACAAATATTAAAATGAGGGACAATTTCTGGGGTATAAAGGTCTAAATGATATACCTCTATTTAACACAATTATAAATTTGGTTACTTTAGAAAAGAAGATTTTCCCTGTGCCCGTGTGTTTTTGTGATCATAAATATTAAAATGAGGGAAAATAGACCATCTGCTTAATGACATCACAGGGACATTAGAAAGCGAAAAAAAAAACTCAAAAATTTTACTAGAAGGGCTATTAGCCAAGTGCTTTTGAGTGATGGCATTTATCTACGGGCATATTGTCATATTTTTATAAACTGGCACAGGGGCAATAATTAATTTTGTGACTGGGTAGGAGTTGACATCATGTCTAAAGCCTGATATTTTTGGTGGTGGAGGCTGTCAGCCAGATGGGATTAGCTGACCTTCCAATGTCACAACAAACATCCCACAGAGGTTGATTGGATAAAAATCTAGTCAGAAAACTTTCCCATTTTAGGACTGACTTAGCTCGTCAAAATGAGTGTCCATATCTCTACCTGAAGAGGCACAGAGGTTGATTTACTGATGTTTTACGCCACACTCAAGATTATTTCAATTATATGGCATTGTTGCCAGGTTAGTTGGGGGAGGAAACCTTGCACTTAATCGTAAGGAAACCCCTGACTTCCGTCAAGTACCATAGGTAATCCATTAAGCCCACACCCAAAATGTGTCTCTACTGTACCTTGATTAATTGATTGATGTTTTTCGCCACACTCAAGATTATTCCACTTATAGGCGGCGTTGCTAGGTTAGTTGTGGGAGGAACTAAGTTCGAAAGAAAGACCAGGGAACCACTCTGTTAAATTCTCTGCTTATTCTGTTTCAACAAAGTCTTCCATATATTTGGCAGCGAGTGCCACTGTAAACTAAAATAAATTACGCAGCACCCTAAAAACTGACCTGTTCGGAGATTGCCTTCCAGCCAAAGTCATCACTCCTATCACATTCATAAGTCTCCCCTAGTAGTGGATTAAATGGTTTACTAGTTCTATTGGTGGTTGTGGAGTAGGCTGAAATAGTGAAAGCTGCCAGATGGGCCATCTGTTCACAGCTATCTTCACAACGGGCAGCATTGTCCAGACACTCCGTGTACTCAAAATCCTCCGTTAGACGTTGTAATAAGGATAAAGGTTCACTAAAATTTACCTGTAAAGAAAAATAACAAAGTCAAATACGAACATGGAGACCACGTATTATTCTATTTATTCAACAAATCAATCAGTTCAATATGGTTAACATGTCCAGAGGTTTAACAAAGCGGCGTAGCGTAAGTATTTACATAATTACCATGGCAACCTATACGATTGTAGCGCCAGCTGGATGTTTGTGACAAACGGTATACGATCATTCGGGGGAAACTCCTCACAATGTCTATTTATAGCTTGAAGCGAAGAAAATTGAGTCCAGTAGCAACATGCTGCTATATGTATTAAACCATTCTGATGTTAAAACTCATTCTGTACTATAGTTGCTCGTTGGGAGCACATGTTGTTCAAATCATTGCTAGTATAATTATTTATTTATACATATTTGTGACATTTATCAGATGTTGTTAACCTTGTTTTTTTATGGACCTGTTTGTGTCTGAAATAAAGTATCATCATCATTCATAATGTAAAGATACATTGACATGACAGTTGCGTACAAAACTACGCGTACAAACAGGCTTCAAGGTCACAGTCTGATAAACAAAACTTTATTGTCAGAGTGGGACTCAAGTCAGAAATTCAAGCATAAGAAATTCTATGAGGTGCAATTGAAAAATAACTGGACTAAAGAAAAATGCAGCAGATGAGGTACAGTTGACAGGAATATAATTTTGATGACGTGTTTTGTGTTCAAATCGTAAAACATTAACACATCTTTAAGGTCTGAGATGAAATGTAATGCACACCTTGATTTACTCCACAACAATGAAAATGGAGTGCAAACATCGTTATTTATGATTGATTGATTAATTGATGTTTTACGCCGCACTTAAGATTATTTCACTATGGCGGCGTTGCGAGATTTAGTGTGGGAGGAAACCGGGCTCATTGCCCGGAGGAAACCCCCGACCTTTTGGTGAGTACCTGGCAACTTTTCCACATACGGCGATCAAGTGAAAAATCCACACACGCTCCATCGATAGAAGGTCTGCGTGGGACTGAGAGACGATCACTCTATCCTACTGGACCACGGAGGCCCCGCGTTATTTATGAAGACACGAACTATCAATTATTAATATAAAAACTCACAGGCATAGGGATTTTTGAGAGTTCTTTTCCAATACAGTTCTTCATAATACTCCATAAGTTCAGACTATAGTTAGGCTTCTCAGGAATCGTCGTTCTTCGTGGTTTCCGTCGAGGAATCCGGGCTAATTCTGTTGACGTTAGCGTCTCACTGGCAGAAACACGATTTAATTTATCTTTACTAGCTTCACGTTTATGTTTATGAAGTGGGCGGGCAGCCTAAAACAGAATAAAATCTTTCAATGGTATTTTTGAACATTAAAACACACGAGCACAAGGAAAACCAATGGTATTTATGAACACCGAAAGACACAGGCACAGGGAAAATCAATGGTATTTATAAACACTAAAACACACGAGCACAGGGAAAATCAATGGTATTTATGAACACTAAAACACACGTGCTCACGGAAAACCAATGGCATTTATAAACACTAAAACACACGAGCACAGGGAAAATCAATGGTATTTATGAACATTAAAACACACGCGCACAGGGAAAACCAATGGTATTTATGAACACTAAAACACACAAGCACAGGGAAAACCAATGGTATTTATGAACACTAAAACACACAAGCACAGGGAAAATCAATTGTATTTATGAACACTAAAACACACAAGCACAGGGAAAACCGATGGTATTTATGAACATTAAAACACACAAGCACAGGGAAAATCAATGGTATTTATAAACATTAAAACACACAAGCACAGGGAAAAACCAATGGTATTTATGAACACTAAAACACACGAGCACAGGGAAAACCAATGGTGTTAATGAACACTACAACACACAAGCACAGGGAAACCAATGGTATTTATAATCACTAAAACACACGAGCACAGGGAAAACCAATGGTATTTATAAACACTAAAACACACAAGCACAGGGAAAACCAATGGTATTGATGAACACCAAAACACACGGGCACAGGGAAAACCAATGGTATTTATGAACACCAAAAGACACAGGCACAAGGAAAACCAATGGTATTTATAAACACCAAAAGACACAGGCACAAGGAAAACCAATGGCATTTATGAACACCAAAAGACAAAGGCGCAAGAAAAACCAATGGTATTTATGAACACCAAAAGACACAGGCACAGGGAAAACCAATGGTATTTATGAACACCAAAAGACACAGGCACAAGGAAAACCAATGGTATTTATGAACACCAAAAGACACAGGCACAAGGAAAACCAATGGCATTTATGAACACCAAAAGACAAAGGCGCAAGAAAAACCAATGGTATTTATGAACACCAAAAGACAACGGCGCAAGAAAAACCAATGGTATTTATGAACACGGACGAAAGCTAAAGGGCATACAGATCACCCTTTTCCCACCACTGATCCTCTTTAAAGTTTTAACTTTTGGCTCCACATACAATAGAATATCGGCTAATGTATTTGGAAGACTTAATGGTTCAGATTAACAAATAAATAGAAAATAAACTAGAAACCAACCTTTACATCTTCCAGTTTGGAATAGAGGACTCGTGCTTCTTTGGTGTGTGTTTCTGTCTCAGATTCACTGGAGTACTCCTGGTCAGCCGCCACGCCAAAACTATCCATGGAAAACCCACTTGGGGTACGTCTACAATTTAACCATTGCACTAACCTTACAGAAATATATCTCAAGGATACCAACTAAATGATTTGCAGATTTGAATGGGCAAATAAGAGAAAAATAACACTGAGAACACAGTTCATTGAAGAGGGAGCTGGCAAAAAAATGTGTTCAGTAATTTTTAAAAAGACACACACAATTGCCAACAAAATGCAGCAAACCATTCACATTGCAAAAGACAGTTTTCTAAATATTTCATAAATATATGAAAACATACTGTAACCTTGGACGTTATGTATTTTGGACGTTATGTATTTTTTATTTCACCAGATATGACGAGACCATCAATGAAAATGAAATATTATACTATCAATTATTCTAGGTAAGCTCTTGTGGATTAGATCACAAGTCATAAATCAACAGGTTTGATGCAAGCTCTGTGAATCAATGCTTTGTGTTTGACATTTGTTTTCAATCACAGCTTATTATCCTTAATTGCAGAGATTTAAGTGGAGAATGGTGAAATATTACAAACAAACAAGAAATCACTTACTTATGGACTTTTTCATTTGAGGGTAAAGCGACTGTGAACTCTTCCACGATATTCTCAACGGCATCAACAAAATCCCCTTCATCATCGGAAGACTGATGAGCTACTAATTACAAAATACGGTTGCTATAGTAACAGACCTCAAACACTGTGCATTTGGTCTAGGTTAATATCAATTATCACTAGACTGTTAACCTTCAACTGACCACATGCAGTGACAGGCCTACTAGATACAGATACTTCTCACTTCATTTTTACATAACTACCTGGCATTGTCAAGGGCTGGGGCAGCAACTGGTTACTTACATGTAGATTACATAACAATATGAAGAACAAGGGAGGCAACTCTGCATGCTACTTAGTTACTAGTACATTGAGTACATGCCATGCCACCCACAGTCAGCTGAGTGCTGATGTGACTTGACAGAGGTACATGTGAATCATTATAATAAATGGAAATCCAAGCTTCAGAAATCATTGAAATACATATCGTTTTTCTTCTAAAGATTCAGCCACTTTTTTCATCATAAGGATTCGATCATTAGAAAAGAAATATGCTAAATAAGGCCAGACAAATTTGCTCATTAGAGGGAATTTAAGGCAATATGACCCGCCGAGCAGTGTGTGAAAATGGTTATCCTTAAACACAACTCCTCGTCTCCATTTTTGTCTGACGCAATGGAAAATTTAGGCCATTAGAATGGCTGAATATTTAGAAGAAATACGGTAACTGTGAGCCAGCTTACTTCTAAAATTTTGACATCAATCAACCACAAACCATGATAAAATGTTAGATGGATAAAGCTTGAAGCAACAGGTAATGCAAGTTATACATTGAAGAGGTCGAAAGCTTAATCTGAGAAATTATGGACTGGATTGATTGATTGATGTTTTACATCCCACTGAAGACTATTTCACTTATAATATGGCAGCGTTGATAGGCTTAGTGGGTAAGGAAACCGGGTTCATTGCCCAGAGGAAACCCCCTACCTTCGGCGAGTACCTGGCAACTCTTCCACATACAGCAACCGATGGAAAAATCCACTCAGAAATTTTTCAATTCTTATTTGATCTGAGTATTATGAACTGGAAGAGGTATCTTGGTTGACGTGAGCGTTTTACAAAGTTCTTTGTACTGACATGCATGGCTACATATCTATATACTTTTCATTGCAGATTATTTGCCATGCGCCATTTTAGCCCTCTATCTAGTATAACATAGGGTTTTGAGTTAACACCTGTGTGCTTCAAGACATCAATGGGCTTTGGCAAACGTATCAACAAAAAGGCCAGTCGAAATTAAATGATGGAGAAGTCATTTCCCATACAAGTATTTGTTGTTTTTTTTTAAATAAGGTTACATTGGCACAAGGACATTAACAAACATCGTATTTTTAACTAGGACATATAAATACACATGTATCTACGGGTACAAAACTGGGGGCCGTTTCACGAAGCCGTCGCACAGTGCGATCAATCGCAGTTGCCATGACGACGTATCTCTTCAATATGGTATCCATTAGCAACTAGGCTTCTTTTGCGATGCGACTGCTTTGTGAAACGAGCCCCAGTGCTTTTCCCAACACGACTACTCATTCAGACAGTTTTACCTTTAAATGTGTGTCCAAGCTCTGCCAGCGAGAGGACTAGTTAATTTGAAAGAGGAAAGCAGGTAAACATAAAATTGATAGAGAGAATATCTGTGGGCAAAGTTATGACAGAAGAGTACAAGAGAAAGGAAATAGGGGGATATCTTTAGAGGTACACGTATACATGTAAAAGATTGCTCAGGGATTGACCGGACCCTTTAAACTTGCGTCTTTGAACCTCATTTTTTTCACAAATTCACAAAGAGATATAGCTTTGATAAGATATATTTCCAGGCCTGTATACATGTAGGCAAAATTTGATGATCTGCAGCAACAAAAGGCAATACATGAAACTGTAAAAAGTACAATGTACCAATAGACACAGAGCAAAAGGTTACACAGCAAAACAACTTGGTATAAAGTATAGGGCCTGGGAGTTTCCCTAGAGATTTCGCGCTATCCGGTGACAGATGGCTTTTTTTTGGGATGACGTCAGTGCGATTGACGTTTTTTAATCTAAAACGTCAGAACTTAGCGTCACATTTGAACGATAAAGGCTCTTCACATGCACAATGGCAGCGCTGCTGACAGGAAATTTGTGGAATTCTCATAATACTCCCGCTCCCTATATACCAGCTAAGTTTGAAGGCTGAATATCCAGGTATTTGAGATGCTGACAATCTAAGGGAATTTGAGATTGGTAAATATTGGGGGATTTGAGATGGGTAAATATCAGGGAATTTGAGATGGGTAAATATCGGAGAATTTGAGATTGGCAAATATCGGGGAATTTGAGATTTGTAAATATCAGCGATTTTGAGATTGGTAAATATCGGGGAATTTGAGATCGGTAAATATCGGGGAATTTGAGATTGGTAAATATTGGGGAATTTAAGATTGATAAATATTGGGGAATTTGAGATTGGTAAATATCGGCGAATTTGAGATTGGTAAATATCAGGGGATTTCAGATTGGTAAATATCAGGGGATTTCAGATTGGTAAATATCGGGGAGTTTGAGATTGATAAATATCGGGGAATTTGAGATTGGTAAATATCAGGGGATTTGGGATTGGTAAATAAGTTTGAGGACATCCAAGTAAACGTGACATTTCCTCAGAGCGTTTCTATTATGCAAGTCCATTAGGCGTTTCACACTCCATAATGTCAGAAATGAGGGACTGATTCTAACAAAAAAGCATCCAGTGGCCTGCCCAAAGATAACATAATATAATTTTGTTATCATTTCCCATTATAGTTAGATGGGAATTTTGTAGATCTTTTCAAAAACAAAACAAAAAGTATCCATGGAAACAACAACAAAGATACAGATAAATATTTATAATTTGTTTATCATTACCTTCTTCTTTTGTAGTTGTCAACGAGCCAGCAGGTATTGATTTTCGGACTTTGTTTTCAAAAGACGCCTGTTGCTTAGCAAGGTGTTCTACCATTTCCTCCAGTTTCATCCTCTGTTCGTGTTCCAGAAGTAACATTTTCTGCCAGCGTTTTCCCTGAGTTTGGGCCAAGTCAAGGTAGTCTGAACATGCCTTAACAGAAACAAAATAATACTAATGATAAGATAGATTTTAGTTTAATGATTAGTTAGTTTTTCAGTTACACTTCACGAAGACACCGGTACAGGTGTCGAAACCTCGTGTTGTTCAAAACAACTTACTTCTTGGTGATGTCTTAATTTTTTATCATTAGAAACAAAATAGCACATTTTGATTCAAATATTCCTCTTTGATGGATTTTTGATTGATGTTTTACGCCGCACTAAAGAATATTTCTTATATACTTATATGGCGGCGTTGCCAGGTTTAGTGGGTGAGGAAACTGGGCTCATTGCCCGAAGGAAACCGGGGCCTTTGGCAAGTACTGTACGTGGCAACTCTTCCACATGCGGCGACCAAGTAAAAATCCACTAAGAAATTTTTCAGTAAGAAACATTTTAGACACCAGTAATACTAATTGTCGTTTGGTTTCGGATAATTCAGTATGAAGTAACGGCAAATGTCGAATGTCATAAAAGTGTGTTTTGATCTAAGGCATTATCATAAATGCAGCTAGTCTGCATGTTGACACATCCCCTATAAGCATAATGTGGGAGAAGCCTTTCGACGATATGCTGATTCTTGCTAAAGTGTCAAACCACACACTTATATTTCTTAAATATATAATATACGACACGTTTCCTAGTTTTCCACCAAATTCTATTTCAGGACTACAGAGATGTATGTTTGTAGAATTATTGTGTATTAGCTATACTAGAAGTTGTGCTCTACTAGCAGTTTGCATATGTTGCAGCATAAAGCAGTTTAATTATGACCTCACATAGTTAAGTCAGACTTAACACACCTTTATATAACTGGCATCCAGACAATGTACAATGAATAATATTAAAATGTCAAATGAGAAAAAAATATTCATATGATTTGAAGCTGTTTAGACTACATGATAAAAGATGGGAAATAAACTGAGGAAAACTTTATAAAAAAACAGAAATTCCTGATCAGCTTTTTCAGTCTTACCTATATGAAATGGGGTCACCATTCACCACTTTAAGTACAAACAGACAACAGTGGCCATATTAATTTAAGACAAACAGATATTTCCCTGTGTAGTTGTAAAGTTTTAACTCTCCAGGTTATTGATAGAGATACATGGAGTGGTAAAAACCCCACATGAATTCAACCTATATAGATTTCATACAGATAGATCTGACCACATATAATGACATTAAGTAGACTTTGACCTCCAGTTACATACATGTAGACATTGCCTTGTAGAATGATTAAGTCAGTGACAAATTTTAAACATTTTAAAATCAGTTTTGCAACTATTTTTATAGTCAGAAGACATTTTTAAATCTTGGATGAATGATTGATTGATGTTTTACTCCCCACTCAAGATTATTTCACTTATATGGCGGCGTTACCAGGTTTAGTGGGGGAGGAAACCAGGCTCTATGCCCGTATTATGTTGTTATTAATAAAATATCTGCCTGAATTTTTAAGTTTTGTGATTGATTAATGTTTTACGCTGCACTCAAGATTAGTGGGAAACCGGGCACATATTGCGACTAAGTGAAAAATGCACTCAGAAATTTTTTGTTTAATATTTGGTCTGAGCCGAAACGATGGGAGGCCTGTGTGAGATTGACGGACTCTCACTTTAACTGACTGAGCCACTGAGGCTCCTGAATTTTAAAGAGCCTTGATGGCAGTTCAACCAAACAATAATGTTTTATAATTGATGGTTGATTTGATGTTCTTAGATGTTACAAGGATAATTTGGGGAGGAGGTGTGTGGATACTCTCAGGCCTAAAATAAAAAAGTGTTTGTTTGCTGTTACAGACCCCCTTTGAAAAAAATGGGTAGGTAGGTCGATTTTTTTTTTTTTTTTTTTTTAAATTTTTTTTTTTCAGAAGGGGTGGGGGGGGGAGTAGACAGCTAAGTCCAAGAAAGAAAAAGATGTTGCACGCCGAGTCGTGCTAAGAGTACCCCCACTCGGGCGATAAACAGGGAGTAGATGTCTAAACCTGAAAAGGGGAGACAAGGAGACACCATGCCGAAGCCTTGTACCAAATATGAAATCAATCCATTATGTAGAAGCTTGAAAATCTTTGACGAAAGTGTGAACGGACGGACAGACAAGGTGATTGCGGTATAGCCCCACTTTTTAAAGTGGGGTATAATAACAACAGAAAGCTGTCACATTGATACCTTGCTTTAATATTCAAAAGGCGGCGGTGGTTCTGATAACGTTTTTCTTGGAATGAATTTAGGCTGTCGAGAGGCTCCCATCAAGACGTCATAAGCATTCTGTCGAACATTTGCAAACTCGATCGCTGTTGAAATTTGTTGGTCAAGTTCTGGGTGCAACACTTCGCTGGTGGTCGATGAGCTGCAACCGACTGTAAATCCACAGCCATCGTTTACGTCCAACTTACCGTATTCACCCATGTATAATACGCAGTTTTTTTCACGGAAAACCGGGTAAAAATAAGACCTGCGCATTATACACGGGCGTAGACTATCGCAGTTTTTTGTTGTTGTTGTTGTTGTTGTTCTCGGAATAACGAACTGAGCGAAGTTGGACATGCGGTAGCCTACATACGGCCTCAAAGTTAAACTTGGTGCGCTAAATAAAACTTTCAACGAAATTAACTGTCCAGAAATATTCAACCATTTCAGTTTTGAAGGCAATTTCTTGTATTTCTTTTAGACATGCTCTTATAATCGGCAAATCGTGTTCATATTGCTGACACTAAAGCCCGGTATACACTGAGAGTTTTGCTGCGACCCGACCCGATTGGAAAATCGCGTCGCGTCGCAGAGAAAAAATGTAGTGTATACCAGTCCACGACGCAAATCGGTGTCAGTCGGCTTCAGTTGCGTCGGGTCGGAAGTGATCTGGACGTGCCAGATATTTTGTTAAGAATCGGGTTGAGTCGGGTCTGGTCAGACAGTGTATCCACTCTTGCGACGATCGTCGTAGAGAGTCTGAATCCGTAGGCCAATCAGAAACTTTACTACAGTCACGTGATGTCAAACAAGCGTCTTTTTTCTACCTTTTCTGCTAGAGAGTTCCGAACGTCATGTTTCCCAATGACTTCATTTGTGTGCAGTGTATACCGGTCTACGACGCGACGCAACTCAAGCCGACTGAACCCGACTCGAGTCGGGTACAGTCGCGTCGAGTCGGGTCGCAGCAAAACTCTCAGTGTATACCGGGCTTAACAGTATGGCGCCAGTCGGCTGAGTACATTTCATTGACAGATAGCAGAACGGCTGTAGATTGGTTGAAGGCCAGCCACTTAATAAACATTGCAATGATTATTGTACAAGGCAGCTAATCTGATTCGCTGTTCGGTGTAATGACTGTTCAATGACAGTGAGTGACGTTTCAGACTCAGCCTTATACAAAATACCAGAAGTAAATTCTGAAGTGGTGTACTGACGGCCATGGGCCGCGGACAACTTATACGGTAGTTTTTCTTTAGCTGTAAACTTGTGGTGTCGTGACATTGAGGTGTATGTTAGACCGTGATTACAGAATTAAAAAAATATTGAAAGTATTATGGAATTTAGCCTTTATAAATGTATTCCCCGGCTGTAAAAGGGCTTCATTTTTTAATACTTTACTGACTGATGCTAGCAGAAATTACGAAAGAAAACTCATTGACTCCAAAACATAGGTATTAAATCATACATTTTGCTTATTAGCAAAACAAGCCATTCCAAAGGTTTATATAAAAAAACAACCACTGTATATACAACGGTCATAAGATATCTATTAATGACTAGAAATGATCAGACTACTCAACTCAGCGTGATTTGTTCATAGGTTGCCGGCTGTCTGCTTTACTAGGCTTCCCGGCGCCAGTCAGCTGTGTTCCCACGTGAGCCGTTGCATAATCTTATCTTGCTAATGCGTGTTATACACGGCTGTAGATGTTTTTTCGGCGATTGAGTTCGATAGTTTGGGGTGCGCATTATACATAGATGTGTATTATACTTGGGTGAATACGGTATTTGTTTCACAAATGTCACCGAACAACTGACGCCACGTGCTTAACCCGTTATAGCGTAATGTAGGGGAAGTAACTGGACTTAATGACAGTTGACTGTTGTGAGATCGTGAGATGGATCCGGTAAAAAGAATCACTCACCCAAGGTTCGATCCGATTTTTGCCGAGTTTTTATTATAAGCTTGGAATAAAATTAAAATAAAAAAATCGGTGCTGGTAAACACGGCAAAAAAAAAAAATGAGTCGCTATGCTTTTGAAGGGTCGGTCGCGTAACGGCAATCATACTATTTTTTATTTTTCGCCTCAGTTGATATCTGGCGGCAACCCACATACCTTGATCGTATGATTGATGTTTTGAGGCCAGGCTCAAGGTCATGAGCCTTATGTGGCAACGTTGTCGGGATAACTTGGGAAGGAACTGTGTGGGTACTTTCAGCTGATATCAGCCCACAACACACATATATAGACTGATCATAGGATTGATTGATAGATTGGTACTTAACAGCCACACTCAAGGTTAGTTCCATGTGGTAATAATGCTAGGATTATAAGGGCAGAAAGTTAGCTATGTGTCTGGATACATTCAGCTGTTATCTGGGCAAAAACACACAGAACAATATGATGAAAAACACAGACATAATAGTGTTGGACTTGTTTTTCGCCCAGGTGGACTATGTGATTAATAAGAAAAATGGCAGACTTACATTTATCATTGCATTTGACGTTATTCGAAATAATGTAGCTCTTTCATTGACGGATTTCGTTTTGCTCGAGATGTCAGCACTATGATCCAAAAGCTCGAGTTCACTGAGGGCCTTTTGGAGAGCCGAGCCATGTTTGGCTATTAAGTCATTGCACGTATTAAGGTCTTCTAATTTAGACGTTAGAGTTCGTAAAGTTGTCTGCAGCTCGTTTTTATCAACTTTAGGACTGTCATCTTCATCGCTGTCTGAAAAAGATAACAGAACAAATAGGTCACTGAATCATTCATGGTTGGTTGATTGATGTGTTACGCTGCACTCAAGATTATTTCATTTATATGGCAGCGTTGACAGGTTTAGTTGGGGAGGAAATAAGGCCCTTTACCTGGAGGAAACCCTTAACCTTCGGCGAGTACCTGGCAACTCTCCCACATACTGCGATTGAGTGAAAATTGTTCAGTATTATTTTGTCTGAGTGTGATTCGAACACGCAGAATCATTCATGGACCCGATGGTTCCAATAGGACTCTTCATAATCTGATTCTGCTAATCAATCAATTGAATGATGTTTTCAGCCCCACTCTAGGCTATTTTACTTAATAGCAAAAGTACCAGGTATAGTGTGTGAGTTCATTTTGAGGGGTTTTGTTACTTATATAACTACCTTATCATACATCTTGAAGACTGGTATCAGGGGAAAGCTTATTTTGTAATTTCTGATAAAAATAACCAACAACTAGCTACATGTAATTTTGTTTCAACGTTTCGTTATATTTGGCAACTGAAGGCACTTTAACACTGAAATTGTAAATTTAAAGACAGGCTTACCTGATTCCATCAATTTGATGGCTTTAGCTTTGGCAAGTTCTAGAGCAAGCACCCATTTCTGTCTCTCTACTTCACAGCTGGCCTTCAGATGAAAACTTTGTGTTCCTCCGTTAGATATGACAAATGTACAAGAGTCGGAGTCGGTGTGGATAAAAGCGTTGGCAAGATTGATTGTACCACGACAAGTGTGTGCCATCTCCGCCTGTGTTCTGTAACAGATCAAACACACAGTAATTGGTTATTAGCTAATAATTTACCTTGACCAGGTGGTACAAGATTTTGCCTGCGTCGGTACATATACATGTAGTGTCTGAATTTATGATTGATTTAGTAATTTTAATGAAATAAAATCTCAGATCTCATAGAACATAGAGGACTTTTCCTGACACTTTTTACAGCATTCTGCAAAAGGCTTTGATAATGGGAATGGGGGCTATAAACTAGGTCAGCAGGTTTGATGCTGTCCTCAAGATTTCCTTTATCTAAGCTTTCTAAAAAAAAGCATTTCTGGTTGGATTATTGTTGCACTGGAACTTGTCAATGTAGATTTGTCTTGAGAGAAATCCAAAGCAATAGGGAGCACACGGATCAGTTGGGCTCACTAAAGAATATATTTGTTTTACAATGAAAGATTTTTAGGTAAATCTATTATATCAACTATTAATTTATTACTTCTTCTATATTTATGACTTCTATAATAGATAGCACAAAGCAGTAATTAATATAATAGAGAATAAATAAGCGAATTCAAATTTTTATACAACCTGCTGTTACCACAGTGTGTAATATAAATACTACCGGAACACATAAATATTATGGCTGTTAAAATATCCTGTTTATTCATTGCCCTTAAAGTAACTTTTTTTAATTATGTGCCCATGTTTTGAAAAGTTTAGAACCAATTTCAATATTTCCACAATTAAATAGAACTTTGGATATTCTTCATTTTTTACATGTATAACAATAACTGTGGAGTGATGATTATAAACCTAGTATACATGTAGCATGCTAACATTCCATGTTGAACATACATAATGTACGTAATATACAAGTAGCAATTTATTTTGCCAGCTTGTCACTTTCACCTAGAGAAAAGGCTATCAATGGTTTGTCATGTAGACAGTCTACTGTTGTCAACCTGGAATGATCATTACCATAACAGAGGTAGACAGACGTTGATAGAGGGCGCAGGTCTAGTACTATCAGGCCAGCTGTCACCTTGACGTGAGGTAACGAGACAGGTGTTTATCTACAGGTATTTACATCTACCTGGGGAGAAATAGAAACTAAGCTCAACTTGCAGTGTTAAGTTTGCAGATCCTCTTCAGTTTCATAGAATTTGAAAATGATCAACATGTATTAACCCCATGGCATTTTATTGCAATTGTCTGATTGATTGATTGATTAGGGCTTAACATCACAGTTAAGATAACACAGTATGGCAACACAGACAATAGGAAGGATAATGTATTCGGCCCCAGCCCAAGGGTTATTTTATCAAAAAATGCGAAATATCAGTACAAATAGAAAAGTTCACGACTCGGGCAAAGCAGAACAATATTTATTTAGACAAGAAGATTTTCCCTGTGCCCGTGTGTTTTACTGATCATAAATATAAATAAACCTATAAAGCCTAAAATAGGATTTAATACAGACTTCAAATTCTGCGAGTTGTATATTACGAAATTGGAACACCCTTCCACAAGTTGTAACCTTAGTTACGTAATGTTTACAGCCAAACTGTTAGTTTCCATGGTAAACAATCTGTTGCTTTGAAGACCAGTTTTAGATACATTTACAATGTACAACATGTAGTATACTGACAGAGATAAGAGTGTTACTGTACAAGTGCCAGAGAAAGTAACCCACCAGCATACATACATTTATGGCAGATTTATCCGATGTGATGATACATAGAGATCACTCAAACGGCACTGATCAGTGTTTGACAACAAACGTTATAATTGATTTTTAATTGTACTGCACAATGAAGCTTGTCCTACTTTCGACAGGCCAGATAATCTCAATGACATTCATTGATTCAGTTCTGTATATTGAAATTCTGGGATGCAACCAATACCGATATAAGTTTCGTCATACATCATTTCTATATATATACTCGCTTTCAGGACAGATTTTCATTTTATAACTCATGAAAAAAAAAACATTCGAATTGAGCTTGACTTTCGATAACCTTCTTTTACTTGTCATATTAAAAATCTGTTTGAAATTTCAAAGTTGTGAGTGAAAGACTTTTTTGAGATTTTGTGTTTACAAGTAGATTATTGGCTGACAATGTAAAAACTGAAAAAAATACCCGATGACGACTATTTTTAATCTTTAGCAGAGGGAAATTGAAAATCACATTCGATAACACCAATTTTCAGTATGTTTCTGTGCTTGCTCATTTCAACTGTGTACGGTTTCAAAGTTGAAAAAGAAAACCTTTTGAGATAACACGTTGACAAAGGACAAAGGGACGACAGACGCAACAAATACCGTTCAAGCATAATTGCCTGAGGGATAAAAACCAACAGCCATGGAACAAATCTGACTTCAGTTGAACAACAGTCACGAGTCAAGATTTTGGCAGCTTAAAGTGGCATGAGCTGCCAAAATTCACACTTTTTTGACAATTTCTGATCGTGACGACAGTAAGAGGCTTGGAACGCCATTGAAAAACTAAATGATTCGCGTTGGAATGAGGAAAATCCATGCAGTAAGTGGCCTATACAAACCGGAATAGAGTTCGAAAAGTAAACAAAATTTAAATACTAGAGTCGACCATTCATTCATTCTAAGTCAAAATTAGTTTAAAAAAATACTTCATCGTACATTCGCGAGACTAGAAGCACTAAAAACCTTCTGAATTATACATCTTGAGAAAAATAGTCAATAAAAACATTCTGTTTTCACGTCAAAATATCAACATTTTGGCAGCTCATGCCCAGGCTTTAAATTAAAATATCACCATAAACATACACCATAACAATACTTTTATGAACTGAACAAGTTCTATCTCTTTAGACCATCCTCAAGCTTATTCAAATCCATGCATAGCTTGTAACTCTTCCTATCACTTTTAAGGACACAGAAAAACTAAATAAATATACTGCTTGGATCAACAGCTGTCACAATTCTCTCCATATTTTGAGAAAGTTTCATGAATATATATTTTTTTTGTCTGTGACCAGAGGAAACCCAGATCCTTTCACGAGTACAAATTTTCCACATAAATGAAAAACCCCTAAATTCTTATTGGACTGAATCGAAATGTCATGGTATGCCCTAAACTTGTATCACACTTAAATTTAAAACATGCATTCAATGGCCCAGCATGATGCTAATACACAATCGAATGTAAACTAAATTTCTTTGCAGCTACATTCACATCATTGTATCATATGCAGTTAAAGTTGCTGAAAATTTTATATTGATTAAATTTAAATTACAAGATTCCTGAATTCCTTTTTTTTTTTAAATGAAAGCTAAATCTATGCATTTTCAACATCCAAGCTGTTACTTTTTGGCACATTTAGGCGTCATAAAATATATAGTTTCAGTTGGTCGAGTCAGACTCAAGAGATTTCAGTTGACCGCAAGTGAATGTATGTTGTTGTTTACAAATCAATTAAAGGATTTATGAACAGGATTTAAAGCTGGTTTGTGTTTGTTTATGGACTAATAATGTATATTTGAAAAAACATCAGTTGAAACGAAACAACCTTCGCGTTCCCTGGTAGTCAAAAAGAGACCGGGGAGGAAATATGCATATTTTCCGTATTTTTCGTAACTACTCGTAAAAATGACGTCATACACGAACTTCGATGTGTACAAATTGTCACGAAGACGTACTGAGACAGCAGAAATCGTTTATTACGTCACCGCTGTGAGGGTACGCAGACAACGGAGGTCGTGTTTGACGTCATAAGTCTCTGAGATAATTAACTTTCGTAAGCATTGTAGATCAGCAAACGTAGCTTGAACTTTGTATGTGCTGTGACCGAAATTTAATTTTCTTTTTGGTCAGACTTTTAAAGTACATGTTCTACAACACACTTAAACCAAATTAGAAAATATTTCCAAAGGTTGTTCATAAATCCTTTAAACAAGCTTTACTGACTTTGCTGCTTCATAAAGCGTTCCTACAAGTTAGCATATTTCAGTTTTGCCTTTCCTCTGAATCTGCTTCACATCACTTTTTTTTTCTTTTCTTAATTATTTATATTATAACCTTAAACAAAAAAATTTCTACCAAGGAATTGCCATAGGATAATACGCAAATGTCCACGTCAGGGAGAATGCAGGAGCACCGTAAGGTGTGCGGAGTGACATATTTCCGAATCAGCTGCATAGCAACCTTTTGCAGTCATTTAACTGTCAGTTCTCACTTCGCGACACGACAGACAACCATTACTTATTAGTAAAGAACGCAATCGGGCGTGCAGCCAACTAAGTCAAGCGAAAGAAAGTTTTACTGAGGCAAAGCAAGTCCTGCAGAACTACATAATGGTGTGTATGACGCCTTCCCAATAAAACACAAGCGTGCCAATACTCCCTGTTGCACAGATTTTGGTGCGTTTTTCACGTTTTACAAAGATCCTCCAAAGCATAATTTGCTTTTAATATGCGTAAAATACGCAAATATGCCCTGCACATATGCATGTTTAACCCAAGCAATTATGCTTTCCCACCGATGACAGCCGGCTTACTTATTGAGGCATCTTCTTGCAAAATTTCAACCTCCAAATATAAATACAACTTGTGTGCAGTTACATTTTTCAGAGGGCCCAAGAATAGTCACCTTAAGTTGCGTGGGGGAATTTTTGGATGTACGATAACTGGTTCCCATCTTTCTACTAGTACTAAAACATGCAGACAAGCGGGTGAATGTCCGGTCCCTAAAACTTCATTTCAGAGTTTTGGGAGAAATTAAACTATTTTAACAAAAGTCGGGCTGAGCCCAGCTTTACTTCTGTGAAATTTCTTAACAATGCAAAGACTGAGGTACATTTGAGCATTTAAAAACCGGCAAATGTGTACGATAACTGATCGGATACCCGTAACACTAAATTACTGTGACACTGAAAGTGTAAATAGAAAGTAATCAGAAAGAATGCAAATAAATTTTCAGGATGGGTTATTGGCAAAAATCTAGGTCTGTTTCAGCTGACTTAACTCTAGAATGATACAGGTATTAAGTTAATGTCAAAGATGACTCAAAATGTCAGAACGTAACAACAACAACAGCATACCGATAATACGAGAGAAGGCCATTCTGCAGAACAAACCAGCGTTTCTGATAGCCCTTTATGTAGTTTGTCCACTTGTGTAACCAGCCTCTGTAATGATCAGGGCCAGCCGGCAGATTCTTAGAGTCTGCCATGACGGCTCGCACCGGTATATCCAGGATTGGGCTGTCAGTCTGTAACTTCAGTGATTCGTCCTCAAATTAACGAAATCCCAAAGATGGCTTCTACCCACGTCACTGACCACCAGTTGGTCAAGTGCGCTATCCTGGAATGAATGAGTGCGGTATCACATTTTAAAACATATGGATTGAAAAATGCCCGGTATCTTTATTTTTGTCCCAAAACGATATTCTGATCTATGATTAGCCTTCAAATGCCCTTGCTGTTAGTCTATGAAGCTTGTTTTCCGAGAGGAAGAAAATCTGACGAATTCGTGCGCATTAGTTTCGTTTCACTGGAGGTCACCAAAGGTTAACGGGTTTAAGTACCAGACGTCAACGATGGCGGCATGATCAAATGATTTTGAGAAAAGGAACAAGTTTCAATACGGATAAACTGCTGTTTGTCGTCAAACAATAACTGTAGGATACGTTGATTTGTGCTGTATTGTAGATTTAGTATTAACTAAGCGATCAGATATCGCGTAAGGTACCCGTGTGACGATACAGTTTGTAAGAGCCAACATTGCAACAACAACACCACTGTGAGTAAGTTGGAGATCTCTAAACCATGGGGCCAAATTATATTATTAATAATGGGTGGCCAACAGAGTTGAAGAACCTGCCATATTGAAACATGTAACTCATTAGAATCACTACATTGTTCACAGAATTTTTCTTAATTTCTCCTAATTTAAGCAACGCAACCTGCACAAACTTTACACACATTCCTTTTGTTTTGATCCTTTACAATGTAGTTTGCTGTTTCACCCCAAAAAAAAGCGTACAAACACACACAATTGTGTCGCATCCTCGTTGTTTTTCCAAGGATAGCCTGAATCTACGACCCGCTTCCTTGTTTCCTTCAAGATAAACTTGGGAAATGTACAAACAAGAGTTGACCGCTAGGGCCTCGCTTTCAGATTCTCTTGATAAACATACAAGTTCAATCCAAAAACGAGGCTTGGAGGGAAACTTGTATTCGTACATTTCCCAAGTTCGTTTGCTATTATACCTAAAGCATTTCCAATAGGTTTAGAATGGAAGCTAGATAACAACAACAGTGATCAGTGTTGGTTAACTTAAGTGTTGGATTACCCTCATTCAGGCGTTTTTGTCTGTCATTTGCTCTGGGCTGGCTTTTATAGTCCCTCTCACTCGATCGTTAGTATGTATTTCTTAGATAAAGTTCGTAAAATTATACTGTGTCGTTAGATTGCCCACACGATTCAAAACATTAGGGCGCATGCTCAGGTTCGAAGTTTGTTTACATTGCGGGTACTTGAAAAATCGGTTTTCCAATTTCAAATTAAAAATAGTAAATGATGCCAAAACTTTCAATTTCTAGTAAAAATGGAAAGTTCCCAACTTCTTCTGTCTTGGAAAAATACAGAAAACCGTGCTCTGTTTTTAATGTAAACAGTATTCTGGATTTTTGCGGCAAGTGTGCCTTTAAGGATTGATGCTTGTATAGTAGCCTCATTGTACATGTACAGTACGGCAAAATCTGATATTGGAAATGCGATAGAGGCGTGTCAGAAAAAAGAATGTCAATGCCATACAATTTGAACATCACGAAAACCTTTTCTACGCCGAAAGGGCTTATTTTAGCTACATGTAGGAGACCGATAGGAAAGCATGAAACTTTCAAGAACCACATAACATTGGTTTCTCACTGAAACCTTACCCTGTGCATAAAGAATCTGGCTGTTCGATAACTGGATTGTACTTAGCAAAGTGCTTTACCGCTGGCGTGCACATAAATCAATTGACTCGAAGTTCCCAGCTAAGCTAGGCTCCTCATCTATATCCGACTTTATCGGAAAGGACCAGTTATCATACACCTAGTTCGTATACATGTTTCAGCCAAGTGTTTATGTTTTCTCATTCTGGACAAAAGGCTTACTTATCAAGACAGCCTCCAGATAGAAATATAATTAGTTATGGACTTGAATATGCCAGACGATCCAAGAATAGTCGCCTACCGTTGGGTATTAGGAAGGAATCTATTAACAAGTAGCCCGTCCAAAAGCCACTGATGGCCACACGTTCTACGTTTTGAGGAAAAAGACCGTTTCTCAATTTGGTATTACAAAAAACTAAAAAGTATCAACGTTTTCGCAACTCAAGCCTTTTTTTTAAATTATTAATGTGACATGAGCTGCCATTATTCATATTTTTTTCATAAATTCTGATTGTCAAGACGAGAAGTTGAGAGTTTAACCTTGAAAAAGTAAAAGGTTATAGTTAAAATAAAAACAATATGGTAATGCCAGTATATTTGGCAGATGTCACTTCAAGTCATTTTACTACATGTACATGTATCTTTGCAGCATGATGACTTCCACCATGGGAAAGACACAGACATTGAAATATACACTTCAGAGCCGAAATGCCCTTTCATTGGATGAGACAGAATTATATGAACTGACAAAGTTAGCCGGGATAACAATGGACCCTAATGTTTTCAAGTACGCTAATTAACTTTCATCTTTTATGCACCCAGTTTTGTGAAATCTTATTTAGTATGACGAATAGTCTCCTCAATTATGAGGCCATTTGTGGAGATCGAATTGAAATTTGATTACTTGTTCTTCGGACAACTTTATTACCAAAATTCTGACACGGCATTCCAGTGACGAAGCCATTCCTTCGTTCGGCGTTAAAATCACACTCAGACCAAATAGAGTTTTCACTTGAATGCCCTGTATGAAAGTATTGCAAAATGTTAGCCCAATTATTGCCATATACTGTAAATGAAATAATCCTGAGTGATATGAAAACATCACTCAATCAATCTTTTATATAATCATTTAGTCAATTAAGTATTACAAATACTAGAAGTATCCTCTTTGGCCTTTCATGGCTTCAATGTAATGTTGTGAAGGTTGCATTGAAACTCTGAACATTCAAGGCGACTACACAATCGCGGTAACTAATTTTTTTCTTGCCTTATTACGTGACCCTAAATGAAAACTAATGTGACCTAATTTCATGTCCGTTACGGTAATTGGCTTACAGGGCAACCTAAGAAAATGATCAATTTGAAACCTTCGTTAATTAACAAAGTGCAGTTGCACATATAATTACACTAATTTCTTTGTCTTTTCAGGATAATTTTGGATTTATTGAAATTAAACGTGAACCCCATGGCAGTGTCTCAAATGTTGAATTCCTTGAGTGGTCATAGACGCAGAAGGGAGGAGCCTCTTGAACCAACCAGACAGCCTCCGCCCCGTAGTCATGAAAGTGGCAGTGTAAGAGGAGCAGCCAATGTGAAAGGGAGACAACCGGGTCGTCAAAGACCGAATTTGAGATGATGCCTGCTCAAACATGATAGACTTCCTCCATCAGTACTCTAAGTGGTAACACTGATATGAAAAAGTCTCCACTTCAGTCTATTGATTGCAACTGAGGACAATAGCCTGAATAACTACACCTTTCTGCAGATTTCATTTTATGTTGAGATTTTAATGAATAACAGTATTTTGGATATCTGGATATTCTGAATACAAAGATGAGAAAGTTATTTAAACTGAACAAAGTGAAAACTGTGTCATAAATCTGTTGAGTAGAAATCAACTATGCCTTCCGTAATCTTATTGCTCTATACAGATAGGATTTTTATGGATAATAGCTATGGCTGTGATAAATTACCATAGCAGTGAGGTCGTAGAATGTACGCTCTCAAGCACGGATAAGTATTCAGTTTTCAAAATGTTGATTTGTAATCAATGCAAAGAACTTTAAACTGCCCATCAGCTGGAAGAGAAATCTTCTGTTTATACTGTCCTCTCAGCTTTGAGATAAACTTTGTATGTAAACTGAACTGTTATTGTAAGGGTCTAACCTTCCAAGGGGAGATAATCGATTATTTTTAAAGGTTACATCCCTTTATTGACAGTTTCTTACAAGGGGAGACAATGAGTGTTTTTAGACAGGATTATTCCCCTTGTTTGTTGGATCTGTGTTTCATCTTTTTTGTCCTTTGACATTAACTGCCTTAATATATGGAAAATTTGGTTGAAACAAAATTAGCTAATTGTTGATAACTTTTATCAGAAGTATAAAAAAGAATTTCACGCTTACATCAAACTTTGAGATGTAGCTTCTTAACCATGGAACCGAATCAACATATTGGTTTTCCTCAACATGACTTCACCACACCTGTTTAAAATATTCTCCAATTTATTACATTCTATAGGATTCCTCACTTGGTATTCTGTTTGACCCAAGTGTATTTTGTGCAGTACATGGATGAACTATTTACCACAGGCATGAACAAGTGAGGTCTCGTTATCAACTACTTAAGCTTTCAGAATCCTGATCATGGTTAGCTTATATTATCGCTTATTTTATGTAAACTCTCCTAACTGGTAGTAATTTTAAGGACTCAAATAGGACGTGGGGTATCCTTCTTATCTATTAGGATGACAGTTTTTCTCGTTTCTTTCTTTCTTCTCAGTGTTGCTTCCTGACTTTCGGAAAAATGTTTTTGAGATAAAACATTTCATTTGAAACATATTTAATTTTCATTTGTTTTAAATTTGAGCTTATTTCTGTTAATGATAAAAATGAGTCTAACCCCTCTACAAACTTCATAGTCTTTATTTAAAGATTTCATAAATTACAATGGAAAAGATGAAGAAACTATTAAATACCATAATTGACCATTGGTATGTCACTTTTGATTGGATTTAATCATGAATATAAAAGAAAAGAAAACTTATGTATGGAGTGAATTTGACCATAAATACCATGTATTGGAATCCAGTTTCACACCAGTTAAAAGTGGCACTTGAACTTATAGCCACATTTGTGCAGATTACAAAAATGTATGCCAGAGTTACAAATCATACACATAATTTATGGGCTAGCCCATGTAGCAGAAAGTGTAAAAAAAATCAACATACAGGGATGGATTTTAACATTCAAGCCAGTCTGAAACTTTGAGGATTTACGTGTCAAAGTCGACCAGTAAAAACAGCCCAAAGTTTGTTCCAACTGCATTCAAGCTTGACAAACTTCCCAATCTTTCATAACAACCAAAATTCTTAATGGAGAGTTCACTTGTTTAGCATACTAAAAACAATTGTTACTGTCAATCTAACACAGCTTAGATTGTGCATCCAGCAACTAACACATATAGAACTATTATTTCCAATAGCATTGCGTTTGATAAGAGCTATGGCACAATCAATAAAGTTTCACATACAAAAAAATATATCAATGGCTGGTAAAGTCATACAGCATAAATATTGTAAGCCTTGAAATACCCTAGGAACCATTATAAAGTGGTATGAGCTGCTAAAATTCCGACTTATTTACTAAATTCTAATTGCTAAAAGTTGATGAACTGAATAAAAGTCGAAATATTGAGTCAATATGAAGTTTTCGTTTTTCGGAATAACACTACTTGTGTACTGTGATGAACTAAAGGATTGACGTTGAAATAAAAAATATTTGTAAAGCCAGTATCCCGTTATAAGAAGATGAGTGTAAATAACAGAAACGATTCCAATAGTCGGAATGTACATTGAGGAGGCTTCTGTTGATTATACAACTACTTAACCATGTATTTGCATAACTGGTATCCGCTGAAAAGCTTTTAAAGTGGCATAAGCTGCCAAAATATTGATATTTTGACGTTAAAACAGAATGTTGAAATTATTGGCTATTTTTCTCAAGACGTATAATTCAGAAGCTTTTTAGTGCTTCTAGTCTTGAGAATGTACAATAAGGTATTGTTTTGAACTAACTTTGGCTTAGAATGAATGAATAGTCGTCCCAGTTATTTAAATACTTAAAATTACTTTTAGTTTTTACTTCTTGCTAAAAACGAGCTAATTCTTTTCAAAGAAAGTTTTCCCTATATTTGGCAGCCCATGCCACCTTTAGGAATTGTGACTTTGGACAACCCATGTAGAGGCCATGGAATAAGTACTATCGATAGTTGCTGTCAGATTTTGGCAAAAAAAATTTATGTTCATTTAAATCTTGTTAACGGCACAAGGCCTTATTTTAGAAATTCTTCATATATACCCATATATAGGTACATTAGGTCGAATGATATACCTCTTTTTAACACAATTAGAAACTTGTCTCCATGGTTATTTTAGACGAAGATTTTCCTGTGCCCGTGTGTTTTAGTGTTAAATATATATTTACATTAGAACACACAAGCTGAGGAAAATATTTTTGACTAAAATAACCACTGAGACAAGTCTCTATTTGTTTTAATGGAGAAGGGTATGTACCCCATATATACAGATAAACAGAAATAAATTGCATAAATCTGGTGTCCTTAATTAATTGTCTGATAAATTTCTGCAGCAATGGGCCAATGGCAAAAATAACGGAAAACTGAATGGAATAAGAATGCAATTGGAATACCATGGATATTTGCATAACTTTAAGGGAGGGAACATTTGACATTTTGCTGCCCTTTATTCCACATACGGTTGGCCGGGACATAATAACATAAAATCTAACTGGCCAAGCAAATTTTGACTTATGCCTGCCCTTTGGGCAACAAGATAATGTTGAAAAAAAATACATATTTAATCAAACGATAAAGAGACTTGAAAGGCTGGCTTATATTTTGAAATTCATTGAAGTACCAAGATTTGGATAAATAAAACATCTCAACAGGTGTTCTTTGATGCCATTCTGTCTGGCAGATGAGTATTAAATCAGACTATTCGTACGCTGTGAAACCTTGTTTGGCTCTACACTTTTAGGTCTACATTTGTACATAATTTTCTGATCCCAACAATAAAAATCTTAACTGGCTTCTTTTTTATCCCCGGGCAACTCGCAAAGAAAACAATAATATTCTTGACTTTAATTCCCCTTTTTTGGACCTTAAATGATAAACTAAGTGATTTATTTTTAAAATCTGAACTAGTTTGTTGAGAGTCTGTTTGATTGCACCCATTAAGGCAAAGACCAACAAAAGTATGCAAGAGTCATTTCAAGTTTAACTTGTTATTGTCACCAAAATCTAGACAGCGATGGATTGACATGCCTTTAATAGTTTGTGTACCCCTCAACATGATGGACTACTATGTGATACAAGGGTACATTCAGAGGGGTGTGCACACGTCTTTTAGACACCCTGTGGTCAAAATTCCTGACACCTAATTCAGTAATTTAACATAAAACATAAAAAGTAAGACATTTTGGACACTCATTTTTGGGGTAATTAACTATTTTGGACAAACAATTTTACATCCTGGATGAAATTATTGTTTGATGTGATGAAAGAATAAACATAAAAAATGTCCGGGGTTTCCTCTCGCACTAAACCTGGCAAGACTGCCATATAAGTGACATAAATGCCATATAAGTGACATAATCTTGAGTGCGGAGTTAAGATTAGTCACTCAAACATCTGTATGTAACGCTCACTCAGATTGGTTGCTTATTTTTCAAAAATGTGACGGAACCAATCAACTATATGCGTGGAATGGACACTTCTCATTGGCTGATCTGGAACGGACTATGTATAAAGGGTCGCCATTGAGAGTTGAAAAACACGTGCATAACCGATATGGATTGCAATACATGTAGCACCATCTCCTAGTAATGGCGGCATTCGATGCAAATCTCCGTTCCATGCATATAGTTCATTGGTTGGTTGGAACCAATCAACTGCTTCATGGATAGCTAATTCAACATAACCAGTTTGACCATTGGTAAAAGAGAGCTTGTGAAGATATAAACCATGGGTCAGTGACTGACCATGGGTGACTGACCATCATGTTATATGTACTTGTTCTCTAAGTCTTCCACAAACAAATTGGCATCTTTAATGGCAACAGAGCTCCTGTCTTTTAATTTGGCACATACTTGTGAAATATGATCCTTTCATTTCAAAGATATTTATAAAACGTACAAAAAATACCCCCAAAATCTTGCATTATACCATTTGAAAGATTAGTTAATAGATTTGCCAAAGGTAAATTCAATGTCAAAATGTCCTTTTACACAAAAGATTGATTCTTTGGTGTTTTACACCGCGCTCAAGATTATTTTACTTATAAGGCGGCGTTGCCAGTTTTTTTCTGGGAGGAAACCCACAACCTTCCGTTGGTAACTGGCAACCATCCCACGTTCGAGTGAAAACCCAGTCAGAAAATTTTCAAATTTGTTTGGACTGAGTGGGGTTCGAACTCGCGACCCATTGGTGTTAGACAAAGATGTATGGTAATGTTCACATTAATAACTACGCTCAGTCCTAGAAATAGCTGGCTAAGCGTACAGTCATAGAAATAGCTGGCTAAACTTAGTCATACAAATAGCTGGCAAAGCTCACAGTCATAGAAATAGCTGGCAGCTCAGTCATAGAAATAACTGCCTAACCTAGACATATAAATAAATGTTAAAGCTCACAGTCATAGAAACAGCTGGCTAAGCTTACAGTCCTAGAAATAGCTGCCTAACCTAGACATAGAAATAAATGTTAAAGCTTACAGTCATAGAAACAGCTGACTATGCTTACATTCATAGAAATAGCTGGCAGCTCAGTCATAGAAATAGCTGGCTAAGCTTACAGTCCTAGAAATAGCTGGCTATGCTTACATTCAAAGAAATAACCGCCTAACCTAGACATAGAAATAAATGTTAAAGCTCACAGTCATAGAAATAGCCGGCTAAGCTTACAGTCATAGAAATAGCTGGCTAAGCTTACAGTCATAGAAATAGCTGGCTAAGCTTACAGTCATAGAAATAGCTGGCTAAGCTTACAGTCATAGAAATAAATGGCTATGCTTACATTCATAGAAATAACCGCCTAACCTAGACATAGAAATAAATGTTAAAGCTCACAGTCATAGAAATAGCCGGCTAAGCTTACAGTCATAGAAATAGCTGGCTAAGCTTACAGTCATAGAAATAGCTGGCTAAGCTTACAGTCATAGAAATAGCTGGCTATGCTTACATTCATAGAAATAACTGCCTAACCTAGACATAGAAATAAATGTTAAAGCTCACAGTCATAGAAACAGCTGACTATGCTTACATTCATAGAAATAACTGCCTGAGCTCACAGACATATAAATAACTGCCTTAGCTCACAGACGTAGAAATAACTGCCTGAGCCCACAGATGTAGAAATAACTACCTGAGCTCACAGATGTAGAAATAACTACCTGAGCTCACAGATGTAGAAATAACTACCTGAGCTCACAGATGTAGAAATAACTACCTGAGCTCACAGATGTAGAAATAACTACCTGAGCTCACAGATGTAGAAATAACTACCTGAGCTCACAGATGTAGAAATAACTGCCTGAGCCCACAGATGTAGAAATAACTACCTGAGCTCACAGATGTAGAAATAACTACCTGAGCTCAAAGATGTAGAAATAACTACCTGAGCTCACAGGCGTAGAAATAACTGCCTGAGCTCACAGACATATAAATAACTGCCTAAGCTCACAGACGTAGAAATAACTGCCTGAGCCCACAGATGTAGAAATAACTGCCTTAGCCCACAGATGTAGAAATAACTACCTGAGCCCACAGATGTAGAAATAACTACCTGAGCTCACAGATGTAGAAATAACTACCGGAGCTCACAGATGTAGAAATAACTACCTGAGCTCACAGACGTAGAAATAACTACCTGAGCTCACAGATGTAGAAATAACTACCTGAGCTCACAGGTGTAGAAATAACTGCCTGAGCTCACAGACATAGAAAGAACTGCCTGAGCTCACAGACATAGAAATAACTGACTAAGCTCACATACATAGAATTAACTGACTAAGCTCACAGTCATAGAAAGAGTTGACTAAGCTTACAGTCATAGAAATAGCTGACTAAGTTTACAGTCACAGAAATAAATGCCTTAGCTCACAGACATAGAAATAATTGACTAAGTGCACAGTCATTAATTCGAAGGTCACTTGTGATTCATAAGTTCAAGGCCACATAAACAATTCACACATAGAAATTTATCTTTATCAAAAGTCAAAAATATACGCAACATAATTTCCCATTAAGCATTATCGCTTCTCTCATTTTCAGACGAAGTCTCTTTGCTTTCCGTGACATTCTGTTTCTCAATTAGTTCATTGACTTCAGCAACTACGCTTATCACGTGAACAGGTTCCGGCTTGTGCAGTGTGCTCTCGTTAAAGTTTATTCCATGTTTACGCAGCAGCCCCTTCAGCTGCTCTATTTCCCTCTCTTGCGCTGCACAATATTCTCTGAATTTGCCGAGTTCTTGTTCACATGCCTCTCGAAGTCTGTGTTCTCGTTCCACTTTCTTTTCAGTCTGTTTCTTAACGGACATCACAATACCTGGAAAAGAAAAAACGACAGGAGCTTGAGATCTACATTGTATTGGCTATAAAATACAACACTTCCCTGTAATGTAAAATTATAGATTGTTGATTTAACAGTTGTTTTTTATACGTACGACTTAAAAAAAAGTCGGTTGTTTTATGGTATCACCAGCGCCGCCCGTGCGTCCGTCTCGCATTCCCTTCCGCTCCATAACTTAAAGAGTTTGGATCAGATCTTTATGATTCTTTCATAACATATATACCTTATGGGTAGATCTATATTGGATTATGTAATATCTCTTTTAGTCTACTTCATTTCCTTCCACTCCATAACTTGAAGAGTTTTGATTTGATCTTAACAATTCTTTCACACCATATACCTACTGTGTAGATGGGGTGTTGCCGGTTACATAATATGGCATCTATATTAGATTATGTAAAATTCTCTTATAGTCCATAACTTCTTTTACCCGATCTTGACAATTTTTCAGTGTAAATAAAGCAGTTAAGGGTAGATGGTATGTCTGGAAGAATTTAAGACACCCCTTGTTTCATAATACAGCATCCACATTAGATTATGCAATATTATGTTTTAGTCTACATGTATGCCTTGGTTGCTTGCTGATTGATTGTTTGGTGTTTTACACCGCACTCAAGATTATTTCACTTATATGGCGGCGTTGCCAGTTTTATTGTAGGAGGAAACCGGGCTCTGTGCCCGGAGGAAACCCACAACCTTCCGCTGGTAACTGGCAACCATCCCACATAGGTCGATTGGTTGCTTGCACTCCTGTCCATAACTTAAAGATGTTTTATCTGTACAATTCTTGCACAGCATTTACATGTACATTATGGATTAGATAGATGGTGTGTTGTCAGCCATTTATGACAATTTTGGTTGCACGATTGCATAATACAACATCTAAATTAGATTATGTAATAATCTCTTTTAGTCCATATCTACTTTAGTTTTAACCTGATCCTCTCATTATAACTTTTCGGAACAATGTTCCCCGTTCAAAAACAAAAGATGTATTGCACAAGTCTTGCTGATGTAGAGGTGTTTCTGATTATTGCGGAAAGAAACCTCTCGCCAAGAACAAAACATGTATTACACAAGACATCGGATGTAGAGGTGTTTCTGATTATTGCGGAAAGAAACCTCTCGCCAAGAACAAAACATGTATTACACAAGACATCTTATGTAGAGGTGTTTCTGATTATTGCGGAAAGAAACCTCTCGCCAAGAACAAAACATGTATTACACAAGACATCGGATGTAGAGGTGTTTCTGATTATTGCGAAAAGAAACCTCTCGCCAAGAACAAAACATGTATTACACAAGACATCGGATGTAGAGGTGTTTCTGATTATTGCGGAAAGAAACCTCTCGCCAAGAACAAAACATGTATTACACAAGACATCTTATGTAGAGGTGTTTCTGATTATTGCGGAAAGAAACCTCTCGCCAAGAACAAAACATGTATTACACAAGACATCGGATGTACTGTAGAGGTGTTTCTGATTATTGCGGAAAGAAACCTCTCGCCAAGAACAAAACATGTATTACACAAGACATCGGATGTAGAGGTGTTTCTGATTATTGCGGAAAGAAACCTCTCGCCAAGAACAAAACATGTATTACACAAGACATCGGATGTAGAGGTGTTTCTGATTATTGCGGAAAGAAACCTCTCGCCAAGAACAAAACATGTATTACACAAGACATCGAATGTAGAGGTGTTTCTGATTATTGCGGAAAGAAACCTCTCGCCAAGAACAAAACATGTATTACACAAGACATCGGATGTAGAGGTGTTTCTGATTATTGCGGAAAGAAACCTCTCGCCAAGAACAAAACATGTATTACACAAGACATCTTATGTAGAGGTGTTTCTGATTATTGCGGAAGAAACCTCTCGCCAAGAACAAAACATGTATTACACAAGACATCGGATGTAGAGGTGTTTCTGATTATTGCGGAAAGAAACCTCTCGCCAAGAACAAAACATGTATTACACAAGACATCGGATGTAGAGGTGTTTCTGATTATTGCGGAAAGAAACCTCTCGCCAAGAACAAAACATGTATTACACAAGACATCGGATGTAGAGGTGTTTCTGATTATTGCGGAAAGAAACCTCTCGCCAAGAACAAAACATGTATTACACAAGACATCTTATGTAGAGGTGTTTCTGATTATTGCGGAAAGAAACCTCTCGCCAAGAACAAAACATGTATTACACAAGACATCGGATGTAGAGGTGTTTCTGATTATTGCGGAAAGAAACCTCTCGCCAAGAACAAAACATGTATTACACAAGACATCGGATGTAGAGGTGTTTCTGATTATTGCGGAAAGAAACCTCTCGCCAAGAACAAAACATGTATTACACAAGACATCGGATGTAGAGGTGTTTCTGATTATTGCGGAAAGAAACCTCTCGCCAAGAACAAAACATGTATTACACAAGACATCGGATGTAGAGGTGTTTCTGATTATTGCGGAAAGAAACCTCTCGCCAAGAACAAAACATGTATTACACAAGACATCGGATGTAGAGGTGTTTCTGATTATTGCGGAAAGAAACCTCTCGCCAAGAACAAAACATGTATTACACAAGACATCGGATGTAGAGGTGTTTCTGATTATTGCGGAAAGAAACCTCTCGCCAAGAACAAAACATGTATTACACAAGACATCTTATGTAGAGGTGTTTCTGATTATTGCGGAAAGAAACCTCTCGCCAAGAACAAAACATGTATTACACAAGACATCGGATGTAGAGGTGTTTCTGATTATTGCGGAAAGAAACCTCTCGCCAAGAACAAAACATGTATTACACAAGACATCTTATGTAGAGGTGTTTCTGATTATTGCGGAAAGAAACCTCTCGCCAAGAACAAAACATGTATTACACAAGACATCAGATGTAGAGGTGTTTCTGGTTATTAATAAAAAAAAAACAGGCAGCATGCCTTTCACTGATACGTGCAGACGTTACCAGGTTGAAAAAATCAGGCTCTTTGCCCGGAGAAAATCCCTGACCATACCTGGCTAGCCTTACACATAAGGCAATCAAGTGAAATCACAATTTATAAATTTCTGTTTGGACTGAGTGAGATTCGAACCAGTAACACATTGATGGGAGAACTTCAGTTGAGAGAATGTTATATAGACACAGTTGATATCAAGCTAAAATGAATGAACGAGAGCGTGAAATTAGAGCAGGGGCTGCTTTAGAAAAAGGCATATAGGATCCATCTTCGCAAGCCAAGTTAAAATCTGCATGTGACCCCTTTCCGTGTTTTAAAAACACGGAGTGGGGACGTGTAGGTTTTATCTTGGCTTGCGAAGATGTATAGGATCATGTTTTTAAGTAACTCATAGAAAGGTACATCTTAATCCAGCTTTGAAACACAGGACATTTCTTGGAAACAAAGTTGAAATAATTAAAGGAGCATGAGCTGCCAAAATGTTGGTATTTTGACGTTACAACAGATTGTTGAAATTATTGGCTATTTTTCTCAAGACGTATAATTCAGAAGCTTTTAAATAGTTCTAGTCTAGAAAATGTACCATAAAGTATTGTTTTTAACTAACTTTGGCTTAGAATGAATGAATGGTCGTCTCGGTTATTTAAATTTTGTTTACTTTTCGAACACGTTTTCGGTTCGTAAAGGCCACATACTGTATGGATTTTCCTCATTCCAACACCAATCATTAAGTTTTTCGATGGCCTTCAAAGCCTCTTACTGTCGTGACGATCAGAAATTATGTAAAAAGTGTGAATTTTGGCAGCTCATGTCACTTTAAGATTATATGAATTACCATTGAGTATTCTAGTGACTCGCCACAATCTCAGCACCACCAGTAATCCAGCTCCGTTTTCTGGACCCGTTCTGTCTCGGAATACAATATCGAGGATGAAGGAAACGATAACAACAACAGCATCAAACATTTCCAATTTGTGTTTGAAAAACTCAAGTCTCATGGCATACAGGCGAACCATTATCTCAACAAGGAATATGGCCAAGATGGAGAGCGAAAAGTAATGGAAGACATGTGGCGCTACGTGACCCTCTTCCAAAACAAACACACGTAAATCTAGCAACAGTTCGGAAATCACAAACAAGCAGTCCAATATCACCAATATGATCACTCCAATCTGGAATTTGGTCGTGTTGATTGCATATAAGGTTTTCTCTCGCAATGTGCGTCTCACTGGTTTTTGTTCCTCCGTATCCGTGGTAACGGAACTCGTGGAATCTTCCTTTTCTATCACCTTCTCCAGATCCTCCTGCAGTTTCTGGAAACCTTCCATTTTAACCTGTTATAAACCAGAAACAAATCATATTTTAAAGCACATGAACAATAGTTTATAAGACCAAAAACAAATCATATTTTATAGCTAAGAACTACAGGTGCTTTCAGAATAACTCTGGACCTCGATGGCTCAGTCAACAGAGTGATAGTCCCTCGGTCTGACAAAAGACTTCCATTGAGGGTATGAATCATTCTAAAAGAAAATTGCAAAATTTCTGAGAGACATTGCTCGCCCTACATGGATGTGAAGGGTTTCCTGTTACCCGCTCATGGCAGGGCTCCGTTCAACCTATGTATACAGTCCATCCCCCCCTCCACCCTTACTTAACCTTCAATCCACTCTATTTAGAATAGTTTTGATGTAGTTCTTACATCGTTATCAATATCTAAAGTGTTACAATACCAATTTTATTACAGATTTCAACTTCAAAATGCAGCTTAAATAAGTAACATATTTTTTTATCTTGTTTATATATAATAATTTTTATCTTGAAATTTTCGTCTAAACATGAAACTTTTATGAGAAAGGAATAAGACATCCCTATGTAGTATTAAAGCTTTTTGCAGAACGCAAGCCTTCTTAAAAAAAACATACTTCGCACATCCGATATTGAGAATATGACCATTTGCAAATCTTACGACAAGGTGATGGCTTGTAACTCATAACTCTTCACAATGGGACGGTCAAAAACAGAAAATTTTAATTTAAATGGTACTTCAATGTAAACGTTTTTATCAAAAAGAAAATGTTAAATTCATTACAGCAAAATAAAAATTCAAAATAATTTGATAAATCAATTTTAAAAAAAAAAGTTCTGACCTTAACCTCTGGCTCCTTATCACCTTCATTTTGATCAGATTTTTCAAAATGGGCAGAGACATTAGCCAGATTAGCCATTTTGATGACAACACAGACAATGATAAGATAGTGGTAAGTACATGATATGAGATCTTGGCCTATATGACTCTGTAGTCTACACACCCCCTTTTGAAAATCACAATTTGCATCAAGACAATTGTGAGCATCAGAAGAGCTAATCTTAATTCAGGGGTCAGTCCCAGAGCTAATTAAAATTCAGGGGTCGGTCCCACATGAGATATTAAATGTTACCCGTATTCAATTTGCTTATATACTTATAAATATCAATTGATGTAGTGCCGCTGGAATTTTAACTTATCAATTATTTTGGACCCATGCAGTTAAAGACATTAGATATTGAAAAATTTAAATGACTAGAAATAAAATTAAAATGTGAGTTAAGTTTCTAAAATTTTGTCTTAAACTGGGTTATTTAAAATTGACCCCTATCATTATCAATAAAAATAAACAGTTGAATTGTTATTAAACTTAATTTAAATTAGGCTACACATGCAGGTAGCCTACTTTACAATGATATTTGAACCAACAAACATTAAAAGTGTAGACACAGAACAGAGCAAAAACTCCAGAAGCTGTGAGTTGTGGTTGATTTAATTTGTAAACTTGAATATAATCAAGTTTGTTTTTTTCAAGTCACGCCCACCTTCATGGTGAAACAAATACTGTTGTGTCTTCTCTACCACAGCATGTAAACAGAGACTTTAGACTTTGACCAGCCAGTTGACACAAACGTCCTTCCTCGAAAACCAAATAAGCTGTGACTGTAAAACCGTGTTGGCCGCTGGCAGAATCTTCTCTCCAAACTCCAGAGCAAGTTCTCATTCATAGACCAGTTTTGTTGACCTGCTTGCTGGCTTTACCTTACCCCCTGGGGCTGAGCAGAAAAGTAAAATATTTATTATTTTAACGAGGAGCCTTGAAATCTCCTAGAGAAGATGAAAATATCTCATTCGTTCCATCAATCGATGTTCCAAAACAAATATGACCTAATTTTTTTTTTTCTTTATCGTGTTAAATGTTTTCTCATAAAAAAAAGGTTACTAAAAAGGCCACATGATCCAAAGCGAAAAACAATACAATGAAATGCTCAGCAAATATTAATTTTATGGCAGTGTCTCTGAGCAAAAATAATAAATTTAGGTTATAAGCTGTTTTGGTTATGTTTTACTTTATTTTTCCTGAAGTAAGTCTATTAATAGGCGTACAAAAATATTAGTCCATTCCGCTTTTGTTTTAAGTTGACATTTTGCACCTTAGTCAAAAAAAATGACTTCTAAGAGTAAGAAGCCTGAAAAAGATGTCATTGTCCCCAAAACAACTGCAGATTTACAAAGGATAAAACTAGAAAAATTGATGAAAAATCCGGTGCGTATTACACAAATTGAAACTTTATCTTATACATTAATAAATGGAGGATACGATTTTGTGTGTAACGAAAATTGGTCACCCAAAGGTACACTCCTTATATTAATTGTAGAAAACAATATTCTAATTAATGATAAAAAATTAAAGACATCACCACGTCCTCAGTTGTTTTTTAACAACACTATTCTAATTAGTTGGGAGAAAGTATATTGATGATGGGTGACAAACAGAGTTGGAGGACCTGCCATATTGAAACTTGTATATTCGAAGAAACAACATTTTTTTCTCTCAATTTCTCCAAATTTAGGCAACTGGCCCAAACTTTACACACATTCAATTCGATCTTTTAGTTCTCCGTTTCACCCCCCAAAAAAGCGTTCAAACACTCACATTTGTGTTTTATCCTTGTCCAAGGACAGCCCGAATCTCCCGCTAGCCTCCTCGTTTCCTTTAAAATGAACTTGGAAATGTATGAACACAAGTTGACCTCTGAGCCTCGCTTTTGTATTTTCTTGATAGAAGCATAGTTCAGAGGCTCAGAGGTCAACTTGTGTTTGTACATTTCCCAAGTTCATTTTGAAGGAAACGACGAGGGTAGCGGGAGATTCGGGCTGTCCTTGGAAAAACCACGAGGATGCATCACAGAAAGAGCCACACATTAACAGATTAAACTGCCATTATAAGGGTGAGCTACCTATTCTATATTCTGTCCACACATTTTTATCAGATTTGATAAACATTTTTTGTTTTGTGCCAAGGTTGGCAAAGTTTATATATCTGTACCAATGCTAATTTCGTTACCATAACATATACTAGCTTTCATGATGGGTAAATAGTCCGCAATATGTGAAGTGGATGGAAGTTATGCCTTACAGGCTTCTCCAATAGTTAAGCAGGGGCTTCGGTGGTCCAGTGGGTTAAAATGATCATCTCTCAGTCCCACACAGACCTATCGATGCGGCGTGGGTTTGAATCCCACTCAGACCAAATTAAAATTGAAAAAGTTCTGAATGGATGTTTCACTCGGTCGCCGTATGTGAAAGAGTTACAAGGTACTCGCCGAAGGTCGGGGGTTTTCTCCGGGCAATTATACCCACTAAACCTGGCCACGCCGCCATGCAAGTGTAATAATCTTGGGTGCGGCTTAAAACATCAATCAATCAATCAATAGTTTAGCTGCACAAATGGATTATCAAACAACTTTCCTGACACAGTTTTAAGTGGGTAATGTTCATAACATTCAATTATAATTTTTTTAAATTCTGAGAGCAGCTCTTGGATTTTTCAAAAGCACCCCATGTTGATGTGGTATTAGAGAAGCCCATATTGTGGGGGCATCCAAATAACTTCAATCCACTCACCATATTGCGGACTAGATGGGTAACAGATTTTTGTTTCCCGTAGACTTATAATAGTTTTGATGTAGCTCTTACATCTTTATCAAAGTCTTAATGACTTTGATAATGATGGAAGAACTACATCAAACATCATCTCCCTATAAACCAAGAAGCCGTTATCCATATGTATCACCTTATTGTTACCGTTAATCTTCTAAATGCCATTGAAAATTTTTTATTATACATGTATGTTGGTGTTTTTTTTGTCATTTAGAATAAAGAAGTCATTATACCAGATTGTGGAAAAGATTGGCAGCCAAAAGGTCCTCAGGAATTTATTAGAAATGTATGGGGTAAGTAAACCTCCTATTTGTAACTCGATCTCCTAATTTATTTGAAAGAAATCTCCATCTCACATTTTGTATTATCTTTTTTGTAAGAAATTTAATCCAAAAAAACAGATAAAAACTGCGCAACTTGGAAGTGAATCAAATAGCTAAGTAAATCTTTGCAGCATCTGTTATCTGTTGTATACTGTCATTCATCTTGAAATAAAATAAAGTAACTTTACAGAATACAATACAGAACGTAGTACATTACAGGTAATGTAGATTGATAAGGTGGCAATTGTTTGAATTTTATCTCTTTATCTATAACACTGTGTAACCTGCATCAGCATATAGATATACATGATAATAAAACAGTGATGAAGGTGTAGAAAATATCACATGGTCATATAAGTGAAATAATAGTGAGTGCTATGTTAAGTATCAATCAATCTTTTTATCCAGGATCAAGTGCTGGTGCAGGGAGTGGCGACTTTCACGTCTACAGAGGCATTAGAAGGCGAGAGTATGCCAGGCAGAAATTTCTCAACGAAAAAACGTCAAAGGTACACCAAATTTTCCTGAAAGTCAATTTTTTAGTTGAAAATGAGCATATAAACTCAATCCCCCCCCCCCCCCCCTTTTTTTTTCTAGAAAGATGACTTGTGGTTAATTTACTTACGAAATGTCAAATTTCTACCAACTAAAATACTCAATTCCATTTGGAAATAACCCAAATGCTTCAGTTTACAACCTCACAAATTATGTTGACTTCTATGAAACCCTGTGAAAATGTAACTCATTACAGCATAAGGTCACTGTTTCTCCAAACATTTTACAGACAGCAATGAGAATAGTCAATATAAGCTGCTTTGACAGTTAGATCTTACAATAGACTTACATTTGGACGTCGGTCGTAAATAATTTGAGAAACAGCCCCCTCCCTGCTTTCTCTTATGCATGTGCATGAAAATATTTTACAGTTGCACTTACATAAGATATACAGATTTCATGCATTTTAGTTGCATTTGGCTCACTTGGATTCAGCAACAATAAGTGATATATTCTTGACTGCAATTTACTTGATTTCATTTTTCCACAATCTTGAGCGCGGCGTAAAACCCAAACAATGAATCAATCAATCATTTTTCCACCACACAAAATAATTACGGCAATTAAATTGATGGAAAAAAAAATATGTGGGTTTTTTTTTTCGTCTTTGAAGGATTCTGCTGATCAGGAATATGAAACTAAGGTGATAGAGAATCAAAAAGCTGCTGAGGAAAGAACAGCTAAGAAAAGAGCCAAGCGGTAAGTCAAGTCATACATAACTTTCTCAATTTTACCTTTGAAATTTTAAAGCGGCTCGACAGCATTTGCTTTCTGTAATTTTTAAATGATTGGCTGTTTTCTCAAAATGTTCAAATTTGTATCTTTTTAGTGGTACTACTCTTTCAATATAGGTCGCTGACTCTCAGAACCCTTAAACATGTACCAAAGTTTTGACAGGATTTACACCACGATAGTATCTGTAACTAGCTAAGACCTGAAATGAATGTTTGTCTCAGTTAATCACATTTTGTTAACTTTTCGAACACTATTTCAGATCCTACAAAGAGTTGCCAGGTACTCATCAAAGGTCGGGGGTTTTCTCTGGGCAATGAGCCCAGTTTCTCTCCCCCACTAAACCTGCCAACGCAGCCATACAAGTGAAATAATCTTGAGTGCGGCGTTATCAGTCCGTCAATCAATCAGTCAATCAAGCGGATCCTACAGGACTATGTGGATTTCCCTTATCCCAACACCAATTACTAAGTTTTTTGCTAAATTATGAACTCTATTATTGTGTTGACAATCAGAATGTTTGCAAAAAGTGTGAATTTTTTTAATTTGTTTATTCAGATTAAAGAAAAAACAGAAGCAAAAACAAGCCAAGAAAAAGAAGCCAGATGGTAATTAGATTCAAACTAAGCTGCTAGTAAAAATTGACAAAAAAATAATCAATAGGTTGTTTTTGAACAAGATGGATTGAACAAGATTGGATTTAAATGAATGTACTTTATGAACAAGGCGGGGCCCTCAGTGGCTCAATTGACCGGGTGATGCATGTAGTCCGTCAGTTTTACACAGGCCTTCCATCAATAGGCCACGAGTTCGAATCCCACTCAGAACCAATAAGATTGAAAATTTTCTGAGTGGATTTTTCACTAGATTTGGCTCGGCAAGTCGTCTCGGTGAGACAGCACCTAAAAGAGCGGTGGAAATCCGCCCTGTCACAAGGAGACAACGTCTTCATATAACCGAAATACTGTTAAGCAGGACGTAAAACCCCAATCACTCACTCACTCACTAGATTTGGCCATATTGTATGTGTAAGGGTTACTAGGTACACATCAAAGGTGGAGCTTTCTCCCCCACTAACCTTGACAAGGCTGCCATGTAAGGGATTTAATTTATAGTGATCTATAATCAATCCATTTATATACAGTGCTGACTTCAAAGATCTAACTATGAAAACTACAACCTATGGTTACTGTTAGGTATAACGGTCTACATACCTCCCTTTTTTACACAATTAGATACTTGTCTCCGTGGTTATTTTAATAGAGAAGATTCCCATGTGTTTTAGTGTTCATAAATAAATAACTGTTCAATTTAATTCTGTTTTAAGCCGATCAGAAACCCGACGAATCTGAAGAAGAGAGTGAGGACGATGATGCTGGCAATGAAAACAATGGCGATGATAATAATGGTGACGATGATGATGACAGAAAAAGCACTGATCAGAAACAGCTTACGGGGGATTCAAACATAAATTATAAAGACAATTCTGACTCTTGTCATAAACCAAATATTGAAGAGCCAACAAAAGATGAGCCTACTGATGGTGGTGTAAAATGTGAACGTACCACGGAGGATGATACATAGGGATGGGAAAACAGACTCTGGTTAACCTCCTGGGTTATAATGATATAGGACCATCAGCTCAATAATTTGCTATGATACTTTACAATGTTTCTGCTAATTCCGAAGACAATCCTCCAGAGACAATGATTGCCAGGTACTTGCTGAAGCTCTGGGGCCGGTTGCACAAAGGTGTATTAAGCTTAAGTCTGACTTATCTTGGCGACGTCACAATCAAATTTCTTTGCTACGTGATGTATTTAAGCCTGACTTCAGCTTAAAGGATTTATGAACAGATTTTGGAAATATTCTCTAATTTGCGTTAGGTGTGTTGTAGAACATGTACTTTAAAAGTCTGACCAAAAAGAAAATTAAATTTCGGTCAAGCTACGTTTACCGATCTACAATGCTTACGAAAGTTAATTATCTCAGAGACTTATGACGTCAAACACGACCTCCGTTGTGTAAGTACCCTCACAGCGATGACGTAATAAACGATTTCTGTTGTCTCAGTACGTCTTCGTGGCAGTTTGTACACATCGAAGGTCGTGTATGACGTCATTTTTTCGAGCAGTTACGAAAAATACGGAAAATATGCATATTTCCTCCCCGTTCGTTTTTTGACTACCAGGGAACTAACTCGAAGGTTGTTTCGTTTCAACTGATAATTTTCAAATATATATTTAGTCAATAAACAAGCACAAACCAGCTTTAAATCTTGTTCATATATCCTTTAATACATCTTTGTGCAGCCGGTCCCAGGTGTTTCCTCTGTGCAAAGAGCCAGGAGCCTGTTTCATAAAGCGGCGTAGTGTCAGTTTTTCCGTAACTGGCATAGCAATGTATCTCACGTAAAAACTTACGGTACGTCGCTTTGTGAAACAGGCCCCTGGTATTCTTGTCTCCTAAACTTAGCAATGCCCAGCTTTAATTGAAATCATTTTGAGTGTAGTGTAAAATAGCAATCAATCAACTGATGACAATCATATTGATAATAGGAGGCTCCTGATCTTATGTTAGTTTCGGGGGATTGCAAATGTACAGGGAATTATCACAAACCAATGATGTTGTAAAGAACCGGAGGAGGGAGGAACCAGATACAGTTTTCAAGATTCATCGTTAGGGGGCCTCTGTGGTCCATTGGGTTAGAGTGATGGTCCCTGAGTCCCACACAGCCCCTCCATCTATGCGGTGCAGGTTCAAATCACACCAAATAAAAATTGAAAAATTTCTAAGTGGATTTTTTTTTTCACTCGGTCGCCAGGTACTCACCGAAGGAGGGGGTTTCCTTTGGCAATGAGCCTGGTCTCCTCGCTCACTAAAGCTGGCAGCGCGGCCATATAAGTGAAATAATCTGGAGTGCGATGTAAAACATCAATCAATCAATACTGGTATCTGAAAATGCTTGAGTTGAGGAAACTTCACTTCATTGAGAAATTCGCATTCATCTATACTTCAGGGAAACACCCTACTTGTCCAACATATACACTGTATATATGTATTTGGCAATGATTGTCTGTAATCGTTGTTCATAAATATTCATTAAATGGTTTATATGGTAAATTGTGACTGTAGTTTTGAATACCAAATTTTCTGAACCTTGACAAGTGTGTGATCATACTCGGTTTGAGAGTGTCAGTTTTAAACGTTGATTACGACGATGGGAATTTCCAGGATTAAAAGCTTGTCATTTTTTGTATTAAATTTGACCAATGCCAATCAAATGATATATCTTTTAATAGTTTGAGTGTTATATGAGTTATTATAAGTAAGAAAAAACCTTAAATATACTCATACATGTAGGTTATTTGAATGTTATTTTTTTTCTGTTATTGGCACCGTCTTTTTCATCGCCATTTCACCATGCCAATCCTTTGGTTTTTAACAGTACTACAAGTGCTACGTGCCACTTTAATTGATTGATTGTTTGGTGTTTTACGCCGTGCTCAAGATTATTTCACCTATATGACGGCGTTGCCAGTTTTATTGTGGTAGGAAACCAGGCTCTATGCCCGGAGAAAACCCACGACCTTCTGGTGGTAACTGGCCACCATCCCACATACGTCATTCAAGTGAAAACCCAGTCAGAAAATGTTTCAATTTTTTTTTGGGGACTGAGTGGGATTCGAACTTGTGACCCATCCCATTGGTGGAAGGCTGTTCGGATTGAGCGTCCAACGCTCTACCTACTGAGCCACAGAGGCCCCCATGCCACTTCGAGAATTGTCTTGTATTACAATTTCTCTTGTGGCATTCTTGGGTGCTAAGTCTTGTGAGCTATTGTAAATTTAGTAGAATACAAACATTTGGTGATGATATAAGATTGGAGGAAGTTGCTGAGCTGTCAATACTCGATCTAACTGAGCCTTGGGGGTCTCTGATCATAGTTTTAGAGCCTAGAAACTGGAAGGCCTAGAAGGGACTTGGAGGCATACCATTGTTCACTCATGACTGACTCGTGGGGGGCCTCCTATCTTAGTCTGAGCCATAGAAGCTGAAATAGCGTCCACGGTAAACAAAATTTAAATAACCCTAAGTTAGTTCAAAACACTAACGATCATTCTCTAGACTATATAGGTATCTGTAAAAAGCTTCTGAAGTACATCTTGAGAAAAATAGCAGATTCTGCTTTAACAGAATAACATTAACATTTTGCCAGCACATGTCACTTGATTGATTGATGTTTTATGCCGCACTCAAGATTATTTCAATTATATAACGGCGTTGCCAGGTTTACTGTGGGGAATAAACTGAGCTCATTGCCTGGAGGAAACCTCCAATTGTTCAGGGAGTACCTGGCAACTCTCCCACAAACAGCGATCAAGTGAAAAATTCAATCAGAAATTTTTCAATTTGGTCTGAGTGGGATTCGAACTGTGCCGCCATGTCACTTGAAGATAATTGTATTTGTATGGTGACATTGCAAGGTTTACAATGGAAAAGAAATCTAGCTCTGTAGATGCAAGAACACCAATGACCTTTCCTTGATACTTACCAATCAATCGTCCCTTTTAAACAATTCCAATAATATAATACACAATTTTAGGGAAAATATGTTGCAAGTTAGAGAAAAAATAATATATTTATTTGAAAATAAATATGCATAAAACATAATAAATATAGGCATAGAATGAAGTATACAGTATGGTAAAAATAAGAACAATAAACATGAGATATTTACAATTCTTTAGAAAAATTGGGGCTAAAATTGTATCATATGATTAAAAAAATCAACAGAAAGAAAAGAAAGTTATAATTTCTTACACAAATAAAAAATAGAATTCATGGAGAGAGGACAAAAAAAAACTGAATTTTAATTAATTCAAATTAAGTACAATGGTACGAGACTATAGATGATCTTTCTGTCTGATACACTCGAACGACATATGTGGGATGGTTGCCAGTTACCAACGGAAGGTCGTGGGTTTCCTCCCACAATAAAACTGGCAACACCGCCATATAAGTGAAATAATCTTGAGCTCGGCGTAAAACACCAAACAATCAATCTATCTGATACATTTGCTACACTCAACTGGTTTATATGCATTCTTTGATTGATATTTTTTTAGACTATTATTTCACTTATATGTTGGCTTTACCAGGTTAAGTTGTGGGGGAAACAGCTTGTTGCCTGGAGACACAAAACCCCAACCTTCAGGGACTGCCTGGCAACTAGTAAGGCGAAGAAAAGAAAAATCCACTCCGAATTTAGCAATTAGGAAGACACACTGAACTAACCAAGGTGGCGTATGACATCCCAACGCTGAGCTATACACAGAAGATGTGAAGTACATAGCAGTACTGAATGATAGAATTTCAGAGAAACCGTAAAGATCAGAAGAGGGCTTAGAACTGTGTATGTTTTTGCGAGAAATTCCCTTGGTTCTGTCAGACTGGTTCGTACAGTACATGTTCCAACCCAGTTCTAAGTCAGTACATGTACAAAATAAGTTACAACATAAGATATATGTTCCTACACAAAAATGTCACTTGAAAAATGATGGGATATATGAGAGGGTCTGGCTTTGTTGTAACCACTTTGTTACAAGCCCTTGTAGTGACATGGTTGACTGCACAACTATACTTATAAGAGCAGAAATTTTTGTGTCTGTCATGTTCTTATCCCTTCTAATATCCTAATTATTGTCATCAGCCATTGGTCAATTCATAAATCCTTTGAGAAGAATAAAAGAAAGCAAGCTGCCATCATCATCAGGGAAATTACTGAATTAGTAAATTAACCGACACTGATTGACCCTTGTAGGGTGTCGGTTAAAGGGGCATGAGCTGCCAAAATGTTGCTATTTTGACGTTGAAACAGAATGTTGAAATTATCGGCTATTTTTCACAAGGCGTATGATTCAAAAGCTTTTTAGTGCTTCAAGTCTGGAAAATGTACGATAAAGTATTGTTTTGAACTAACTTTGGACTAGAATGAATGAATGGTCTTCCCGGTTATTTAAATTTTGTTTACGTTTCAAACACTATTCCGGTTCGCATACGCCACATACTGTATGGATTTTCCTCATGCCAATGCCAATCATTTAGTTTTTTGATGGCCTTCAAAGCCTCTTACTCTCATGACGATTAGAAATTATGAAAAAAGTGTGAATTTTGGCAGCTCATGCCACTTTAATTTACTAATTCAGAATAAAAGAGGCCTTAACAAAGACACAGATCATAGTCATATCAATCTTAATAAAGTCATATCAATCATAGGTCTGTTTAAAGGCAGTCTTCTGAGGCTTGTCAACATCAGTCACTTCTTTTTCTGAAACGACAAGAATAACAATAACTTTAACAGCAAAATAAAAAATCTATTTTGGATCCAAGATGTCCCTTGATGGGAAGTTTACTCAAGATTTTTTTTCGTTAATATGGTGACATAATCAGGTTTAGGAAATCAGAATAAAGGAAACCACAGACATTTCTGTGTTACCTAGCAACCATTCTACATGTACATTAGTGATATATTGAAACCCAAGTCAGATTTTTTTCTTCTGAATTTTCCCCACTTAAATTCTTTCACACTGTACATTTGTTATTGACCTATTAACCCTCGCCCCTGGATAAAGCCCGAGGCTGTTCGAGCCCAACGAGTCCACATACTCTGAGGACTGACATAAACATTTAACCAATGGATTTACAACAAGGAAGCCATTTTGAATTTTTTATTCAAGAAATTAAATTCTTACCTGTGATGATTGAATACAAAATGGCTAGTTGGTCAACACATTCCTTCTGGGTTGTGGTCAAATCTTGAAGCCGTAACCTCTCCAAAGTCATAGAGAGGTCAGATATCAGTTGATCTGTGAAAAAAAAGGTAAATGTATGATCAGCAAAAATTACAAAATTCTCCTATGTTACTGTTATATACATATTAATGTGTTCTTATGCTCACTGGTGACTTTCTTATCCCCAATAGACCTTTTCAGCTTAAGGATTGACGCTTGCGCAGAAGCCTCGCTGTATGGCAAAATGACGCTTAATTGAATTTTTGGATCAATCTGATGTCGGAATCGTGTTCATTTCGTCTATGACGCAATGCAAAACAGGTGTGTCACAGCGACTGCAACAGACAATTGATGAAAATGCCATACAATTTGAACAACATTCTAAGTCGAAAGGGTCTATTGGAAATTTGTACGAATAGATGAGCTAATTTTCACTTGTAGAGAAAACACAAGTGTTTATGGCCCCGTGGCCCAGTTGGCAGGGTGATAGTCGCTCAGTCACAGGTTCAAATCCCACTCAGAAAAAAATAAAATTGAGAAATATATGAGTGGATTTATCATTTGATCACAACAAGTGGACCAAAGTTTCCTCCAGGCAATTCCTCTTAGAATTTTATTATGTTTGCAATTTTGTTTATTCCTGTCTTAACCTCCTACTGTTGTTGTTAATTGCTTATATATATATATAAGTCTACTGCCATTCTCTCTTTGTTCTCTAGAAATCACATCTTATATCTACTTTTACCTCATCACATTTTCCTGAAGATGACAAATATATCTGTCGAAATATTGAAATTGTTGATATGCGTTTATTCGGAGTTACCTTGCTACTGCATTACCTTGCTACTGCATTACCTTGAGCACCACATAAAACATCAATCAATCAATCAACCTTACTTATTCAGATTTTGACTTCCCTTTTTCTTTGTGAATTTAGAACACTTGACCACTAACCTTTACTATTGGTGGCTCCTGTTTTTTTCCACCGTTCAACATGAGGGATTAACTGATCTAACTTCTCACTCAAGTCTGGTTGAACTGCATCTAAATCCTCTACTGTCACCAGACAGGCTGCATGCAAAAGTGTGTTACATAACTGAAATGAGAAAATAAATAAACTGATGTTTCGGTGTCAACATTTTGTTGAAAACAACCCAGGGAAAAAGATAAAATCTGTCACACCCATATTTCTCTGTTAAATTAAACCTTCCGTACCAGTGGGTATCATATGTTGAGTGAGGTTTGCCGGAGACCTCTACCTTGGTAAGATCACACTATACTGGCATGTACCCAACTTTTTGAAATTGATAGCATGACTGAAAAGTGAACAACTATGACAAAATTATTTCGATTAAAGTAAATGTCCTGTTTTGTTGCAAGGCCAATTTAACCAAATACGCCCAATAGATACTTGCAGTTAAAGAATCTGCAAGTAGTTTTCATTAGTTTTACTTATTCAATGAAATAACACCAGCCCCGATAGCTCAGTCGGTAGAGCGTCCGCTTCAGGCCTGGGAGATCCGGGTTCAAGCCCGGGTCGAGTCAGACCAAAGACTTTAACAGTGGTAGCTGTTACTGCTTCGCTTGGCGCTCAGCAATAGGAGTTAGAGCAGCGACTGGTTGGCCCGGTGTCAGTATACTGTGACTGGGTGAGGGGGCTTGCTGGTTGTCTTCGGCAAGTCGTCTCGGTGAGACAGCACCTAAAAGAGCGGTGGAAATCCGCCCTGTCACAAGGAGACAACGTCTTCATATAACCGAAATACTGTTGAGCAGGACGTAAAACCCCAATCACTCACTCAATGAAATAACATTAATTAAAGTGACCAGCTTCCCGGTAACAAAACTTCAGAAAATAGTTCGATATGACATAGAATAGAACTGGAATATCTCCAGGCCAACCTCCTATGATTTCTCACGACTGTCTGACCAGAAATGGGAAGATGTCATTTTATTAATGTGGCATGAGCTGCCAAAATGTTGATATTTTGACGTTAAAACAGAATGTTGAAATTATTGGCTATTTTTCTCAAGACGAATAATGAAGAATTAATATTGTTTTGAACTAACTTTGGCTTAGAATGAATGGTCGTCCCGGTTATTTACATTTTGTTTTAGAACAAGTTTTCGGTTTGTACAGGCCCCATACTGTATGGATTTTTCTCATTCCAACGCCAATCATTTAGTTTTTCGATGGCCTTCAAAGCCTCTTACTGTCATGACGATCAGAAATTATGAAAAAAGTGTGAATTTTGGCAGCTCATGCCACTTTAAGGTATCTTTGCCCAGAAGGGATCTAATTAAATTGATTCAATATACTGATCAGGGACTTCTGGCTCCAGATGATTGATTGACGGTTTACGCTGCACCCAACCCGCGGTGAGTACCACTCAACTCTTTCACACATGGTTATCGAGTGAAAAACCCACAAAGAACAAGAAACAACTCAGTTATCGCCCTTACTTGCTCATTTAAATTATCTCGATACTTGTATTCAGCGAAGTCCATGGCTGTATCGGCTGTCTGTAAGGCACCCAGTAGACTACCCCATACAGTCACGTAATGGGCTTTTGTACCATAATGTTCTCTGGACAAGGGCGCTCCCAGAGCTAGGGCAGCATTGATACGGACTTTAAAATTCTTACAATCCCGAACAACGCTGGTCAGAACTCGAATCAACTCATCCTACAACAAAGAAAAAGTCTTGAGTTAATTTAACATTTCTGTTTGTGTTGATTTTTGTTTGTTTTCGTTTCTTTTTTTGAGAGGGGGGGGGGATATTATCAGTCAACAGTTTTTGGGCAGTAAATGGATGTTTAACAAACTCTTCAGTAAGTTCTCTTTTGGTTCTGATCTATAATTGACATGAACTTGTGACTTATATCAGACATCTAAGAACTGTTTGCATCTCTCTCCAAAGGGTTTAGGAATTGAATGTGTTTAAATATGGACTAAATGTATATTTGATAAACATGAATTGAAACCTTCGCGTTTGTTTCTGATAGTCAAAAAAGAGCGATTAGGCGATATTTTCTGTAATTCCTTGAAAAAACATCTCAAAAGTGATGTCATAAACAACCTTTGGCGTGTACAAACTGCTATGAAGACATACAGACACAGCAGAGATCGTGGATTAGGCACACAAAGGTGGTAGTGTGTGACGTCATGTGTCAATGAGCTAATAGGAAACAGATCACTTACCGTCCATTCTGCCTTCCCATGAGGCAACAGCTGATTCAAAAAGAGGTTCTTCATGGCATGACACGCATTCCATCTTACCTGCACAAAAATTAATTATCATTACATAATTTTTAAATTAGAAACAGGGCGACTATTATGAAACTTGTCATATTGTGCTGAAAGTTTGTATGGTTGATTGGTTGCTGTTTCACGTTGTACTCAAGATTATTTTTTAAGTTTTACGGACGTTCACAATAGAATCATGGTGAAAGAAATGATCTTATAATGTGGCTGTTATAAAAATGTTTTTTAATCTACACAAAAGATAGTTTTATATTGTTGAATAACTCACTCAAATGCAGAAGATGAAAGATTATTATTTTTCTTTAGCAGACATTTGAACCCTTATAGCACTTTTGATTTTTAACAGATAGTGTCCAGATTCCGTACTTGTGCGTTGTGAATGTTAGACGATTAGGGAACAGTGTATAAAGGGTTAAAGCAGCATGAGCTGCTAAATTCATAAATTCAACAGGAAATTCATATTTGAAGTACCTTTAAAAACTAAAGAAATAAAAAATATTGGTAATCAAACATCAACCAATCAACCAAATCAGGAGAACATTGTCTTTAAAATGAAATATAATGTATTTTATCTGAAATGTTCATTTTAACAAAAATCTAGCTTATGAATTGTTTGTATATGTATTACCTTCATAGTTCCCATGTTAATGTTCCTCAAAACATTTCCAACTGACTCAGAAATTGCGGCTGAAAAATTGCTCTTTGCTGAAAAACAACGGTAAAATCTTGATCAAGTTAGCTTATAAATTCAATAAATAAACAGGTTAGCATGAATAGGATTGATTGATTGATGCATTACGCCGCACTCAAGATTATTTCACTTATATGGCGACGCTGGGAGGTTTAGTGGGAGAGGAAACCGAGCTCATTGCCTGGAGGAAACCCCCGTTCTTCGGCGAGTACCTGGCAGCTCTTCCACAAACGACGACCGAGTTGAAAAATCCACTCAGAAATTTTTCAATTTTATTTGCTCTGAGAGTGATTTGAACCTGTCTGGGACTGAGGGGCGATCCCCCTAACCCACTGGACCACCAAGGCCTCCCCATAAATAATAGAAAAACCTCATAGAAACCTTAATTCCAAATGCTCTTCTGTGTTTGGGGATAGAACAAACTCCAACTTTTGTACTGTTTTTGACTTTTCCTTCTATAATTTATGCGATATTAAAAATATACATGCATATTTCAGACTTTAACATAAAAACAATTTAACAAGAAGAAAAGTTTTTTTTTTGGGGGGCGGGGGGGGTATTGTCACTAAAGAAATATTATGCCCCACAAACCTATACATCGCAAAGGGAGGTAATGCAGTAAGTTTCCAACAGCACGCACAGAACTAGCCCGAACTTTCTCATTATCTTGGGTTGATTTTGAAGCTGTGGTGAGCAGTTTTAGGAGTAACATGTCAGAAAAGTCCTCCACAAATTCAGGACAACAGCTTCTGTTAGAGAAATAATAGAGAAAAAAGCATGATAAAATTTATAAATTGTTTATACATGTATATGCACAACACAACGCTCTGAACGTCAAATAAACCGACACAAGCAAGAAAACAAGCACAGGGATTTTCTTTTTTTCAATTTTGTTACCTTAGTGGTAGTTAGACTGAGTGGGACTTCAACCTGCAGACCCTCAAGTGGAAGGTTTATTTGAGAATGAGAGTCGCTGTGCACAAGGAAACCCAAGGGCATCCCCAATCTGAACATGTTAATTTTTTTTAAAAACTGCATTAGTGTCCAAGATTAACTTGACTTAACAGACTTACTTATTGAGTACAAGGGCATCACTCAAGTTTCCTAAAGACCATGCAGCTTTTGCTCTCACATTAATATTGGCATCAGATAAACAAGTCAGAATGACATTGGCACTGTCCGCTATGAAGGACACATCCTGTATAGAAAATAAATTTCAATATCGTTAAAGTTAGGTGATGTATTTTGTAAAAATTAATTTGGAAAAGTCTCTATAATAATAACAAACTTATTTGAATTAAATTGATTGTCTGATTGATGTTTTCATTTTTTCGGTCACAACCAAACTATTTTAATTATATGTCGAAGTTGTCAGGTATCATATGGGAGGAAACGGGACTCTTTGCCAGGAAGGAAACTCCCAGCTTTCCGCAAGTACCTGACAGCCCTTCCACATAGGCTGATAAAAATCTAAAAGAATTCTTGAAGTCCATTGTTAGAAAGTGATGCTACATTATGTGAAAATAAATTTGAGAAAGTTTTAAAAATAAATTGAATCGCAAAAACATATGTTTTGTAGGTAATAAAACCGACTTACAGTGATCTTAAAAAAGTTTCTTTTTTGCCTCTTTTTACTCAATTATGTGAAATAATGTGATCATTAATGTGACTAACTCACCTCTCGGAGCACTGGATAAAGACTATAGACACCCAGACAGCGAACAGACGCTGCCCTTAAATGGGCGTCCTCATCACAAACTAAGCCCAGGGCTAAGGTCACACATAATATTCTCTTATCTACCTACAAAGATGAAATGATAGTTGAATGAGTCGATTACAATAAAAGAAGTAATGAATTAAAACAGGATCAGCTCGTTGCTAGATATCAAAGAAAGATCAGGTGTTTCTACTTTGCATACTTCCCAGTTTCCTACCTTAATAAATCGGACAAGGTCGTCATGATTGAGGTCGGAATAAAAATATCAGCCCAGCTCATCAACTGGATGAACCAATGATATGTTAATTTAAAATAACCAGGACAAGAATCCATTTATGTCACTAATTGAGCATAGATTTTCTAGACTGGTATAACTGAAAAGCTTCCTTTTTGAACTGTGCTGAACAAAGTGCACCTCTCAACACCAAACAATTAACATTTAATGAAGTTGTGGATTGTAATACTTTCATATAACACTTACACTGACAAAAATCAATATAACAAGGCAATATAAATAAAGTACGACATACTGGTAACATGGCAAAGAGATCTGGTCCTAAATCAGCCAAACAGTCACAGAGAGCAGCTTTAACAGGTGGGTTTGATGAAGACTGCAGTAACCCAGGTAGCGGGCCATTTAGTAGCCCCAACCAGAATTCCAAGGCCTGAGATAAAGGGAAATATTACAATGATACATGGATAAAGTCAAAGTTTAACTTAATTACAAACGCGGTGCATGCAACACATGTTAATGTATTTTAAGACTATGCAGCAGGGACATTTTATGTCTGTCAAAGAGACTGAATCGTCGGGTGTTCTTGGGGTGCCAATTAATATCTGTTTCATCTGTGTATTTGCATTTTTTGGGAGGGGGGGGGAGGGTGGGGGTTGCAAACAGAATTCTGTTTCTTCTGTGTATTTTGTATTCTGTGGCAACTCTTCCACAAATGGCGACAAAGTGAAAAATCCACTTAGAATATTTTCAATTTTTATTTGGTCAGAGTGTATGATTCGACCCCGCGCTGCATCGAAGGAAGGTCTGTGTGGGACTGAGGGATGATATCACTCTAACCCACTGGACCACAGAGGCTCCCGGGACACCCAATAGTCCAATAATACAATACAAAAGTAGGTCATTTTGGATACCCAGTTTTGTGGAGAATAGCTATTTTGGACAGCCTATTTTGCGATCCTGGATAAGATAAATGTATGGTTAATTACATACCTGGGGTAACGTTAGACGCTGGGTTAAATCAGTGCTAGGATTCTGTGTATCAGAGAGAATTGCCACCCCCAGTTCATTCAATAACTGTTGAAAGTAAAACATATAATTAAAGATTTTCACTGTGGAATTAACGAGATATATCTCCAAATGACGCCAAATGTACAAAGCAACGTCGATTAAACCGACACAAGCAAGAAGACAAGCACAGGGATTTTGTTATTTTTGGACTGAGTGCGACTTCAACCCGCAGACCATCAAGTGGCTCGCTATTGAGAATGAGAGTTGGCGTGGGAGTCGCTATACCAACTGAACCCTGAAGGCGTCAATATAATCTTACAAGACACATTACTAACACTGGGAGCAGATACACAGTGTGCTGGTACTTCTAACTTATATTCCAGTTTTTGGTAATTCATTTTACCACAGAGGTTACACCAAAGTGTTCCAGAAAATTCTACTGACTAAGGCCAAGCTCTTGTCAGTCGTAAACCTAATGAAATGTCATTCTGAACTTATAGCGTATAAAGGTCTAAATGATATACCCTTTTATAACACAATTAGAAACTTGTCTCCATGGTTATTTTAGATAAGAAGATTTTCCCTGTGCTCGTGTATTTCAGTATTCATAAATATATATATATAACCTAATGAAATATCATAGATTTAGTTTATTACAACAATTTATGGTGGGGTATAAAGGTCTAAATGATATACCCTTTTAACACACTTAGAAACTTGTCACCATGGTTATTTTAGACAGGGAGATTTTCCCTGTGCCTGTTTGATGTAGCGTTAATAAATATATATATATATCACCTTAGAGCCATGAAGTCGTACAGTTGGGTCCACATCCTCCAGGCATTTGTGAACTAGCTCTTTCAATAACGGTAAGCTATTCCTGTTGACAGAAATTTTTACATAAACCATCTGAATAAATCAGGCTGATAAGTACATGTATATATAAAACATTATTCAGTCTCAACCATAAAATACCCAGTAGCTCTTCCTTTGTAAAATATTTCGATCTTAAAGGCAGGAGCCATTTTAGTGTTTCACTAATTTAGCTTGAAAGAGCAGTGTTTCCTGAGTCTAAAACAACAATCCAATATGCTTTCCCTGATTTTGTTAGCGTATAAAGAACAGCTGAATACTCTGTGATCAAAGAGATTAGAGCATCATGAGTCTGTTAAAGTGAGCAGTTATTTTCTGGGGACCGTTTCACGAAGCCGTCACAAAATCTGATCAATCACATTTGCCATGACGTCGTATCTCCTCACTATGGTATCCAGTGGCAACTAGGCTTCGTTTGCGATGCAACTGCTTTGTGAAACAACCCCCCCGCCCTATATCAGATATAAGTAAAGTAGGAGTGTCAGGCCGATGTGGGTTGTGTAATCTTATAAACCAATGATTTGGCTAAATAAACGCTGGAGTTTATTGACCTTGCCATCTTGCTAACATTTTCTTCCACTCAGAGGAGTGTGTAGTTCAACGACTGATCTGTAGTGGCAAATGTGATAGTAATTTTACTGAGGGAAAAGTTGACTGTGAAATGAATTGTTCTGTGTTTTAAGGACCTTGGTGGGTATTGTTTAAATTGATTGATTGTTTGGTGTTTTACGCCGCGCTCAAGATTATTTCACTTATATGGCGGCGTTGCCAGTTTTATTGTGGGAGGAAACCGGGCTCTATGCCCGGAGGAAACCCACGACCTTCCGTTGGTAACTGGCAACCGGTATTGTTTAAAAAGAGGTTATCTAACAAGAGCCACGGTGTGTAACGATGAATATCACACATAGTCTATTAATTTTCAAAGTCACAAGCCACTGGCTCGAGTTGGATAATCTTTTTCTCACACAACACAAAATATATGTTTTATGAAAAACACAGCTCTACTTAAAAAAATACATGTAGTTGGTAACGTCGCTCTATTTTCAAGAATGGCTGTCTGAAGAAAGACTCGATAATGCATTGTGACGTCAGAAATGATGTCATCAACGACAGCATCCCAGGCCTTTTAATATAGGGTTGCTGCTGGATGCTTGATCTTAACGTCATTATGACTGATGACGTACATTGTAATTCATTTGTGACATCAGTTTTGACATTTCTTTCATGAAGTCATAATGTTACTTGGGCCATTATTTCACATGTTGATTAAGCAAATAATAACACATTGCCTGGGAGTGGAAATATCAGGGGTGTATTGTGAGAAGATACAAGTAGATTGTATCCATTCCAGGAGTTTTATATCCCCTTTAACAATGAATATTTGATGGATGAATTACTTCTCAACAACCAACACAATAAACAGTATTAAAAGCAGAGATATGGTAATTTCGCTTGCAATTTGTCCCCTGGGCAATTAGCATCTAGGTTGCTTAAAGGGGCATGAGCTGCCAAAATTCACAGTTTTTTCATAACTTCTGATCGTCACGACAGTAAGAGGCTTTGAAGGCTATCGAAAAACTAAATGATTGGCGTTGGAATGAGAAAAATCCATACAGTATGTGGCCTGTATGAACCGAAAACGTGTTAAAAAGTAAACAAAATTTAAATAACCGGGACGACCATTCATTCATTCTAAGCCAAAGTTAGTTTAAAACAGTACTTTATCGTACATTTTCGAGACTTGAAGCATTAAAAAGCTTTTGAATTCTACCTCTTGAGAAAAATAGCCAATAATTTCAGCATTCTGTTTTAACGTCAAAATATCAACATTTTGGCAGCTCATGCCCCTTTAAGATATACTGACTATTTCCTTCAACAAAGCATAAAACAAATTTAAAACATGTTAAAGCAAGAGGCACAAACATAAAGGTTGATAAATAGTTTTGTCTTACAGCAATGCCCCCTGACCGTCCCTATAAACTATACCTGATGATGGGAAAGTAACCTTTACAAAGGTTAGCCAGGACTTGTAGAGATTCCAGTCGTACAGGCAGAGGCTCAATGAAAACTGTATCCTCCCCAGTTGCTGAATTACGATTTGGCTGAGGTAGAACATTCTTAATACACATTTTTATAACCCATGAGGTGTCTTTGCTGTGAGCTTGTAATGACTGCTCTGAGAACACCGGAGTTATGGTTCCTGATGCTGGGCCTGGAGTTGCTCCCCCTGAGTGAGAGTTCTCACCAGGTGGCGCATCAGCAGTACTGTTGTCACCACTTTGAAAGCCTGAATCTGGTTTCAAGTTTTCACCAGAAATTGATGTTTTAGCTTCAGTTGCTGGGTGTGGTCGCCCGGAGACCGGTGGTTTTGAAGGGGTTATTATGTGACACACTTCGAGAAGAGGGGGTTGAACAGACGCCATTGAACCTAAACACGTCAGACAAGCCACACGAATGTTGGGATCTGAAATAAAGGAACACCTTTGAATGAATAGTTATTTATATTATTCAAAGAAAAAAGAATGGGATTTGCTAAAATTATCTGGAACTGCTGTGGAACCCCAAAGCTGGAAAACATAGAAAGCAATTTCATTATCTGAATATATTTCGGGTTATGTTGGGCCTCAGGGCAAGATAATACAGGTTATGTGGGGCCTCAAGGCAAGATAATACAGGTTATGTGGGGCCTCAGGGCAAGATAATACAGGTTATGTTGGGCCTCAAGGCAAGATAATACAGGTTATGTGGGGCCTCAGGGCAAGATAATACAGGTTATGTTGGGCCTCAAGGCAAGATAATACAGGTTATGTGGGGCCTCAAGGCAAGATAATACCGGTTATGTTGGACCTCAAGGCAAGATAATACAGGTTATGTGGGGCCTCAAGGCAAGATAACACAGGTTATGTGGGGCCTCAAGGCAAGATGATACAGGTTATGTGGGGCCTCAAGGCAAGATAATACAGGTTATGTGGGGCCTCAACTCAGGATTCATAAACTGTATGTAATTAATTGATTGATTGATTGTTTGGTGTTTTACGCGGCGCTCAAAATTATTTCACTTATATGGCGGCGTTGCCAGTTTTATTGTGGGAGGCTCTATGCCCGGAGGAAACCCACGGCCTTCCGTTGGTAACTGGCAACCATCCCACAAAGGTCATTCGAGTGAAAACCCAATCAGAAAATTTGCCAATTTTTGGACTGAGTGGGATTCGAGCCCGCGACCCATTCGTGAAAGGCTGTTAGGATTCTACCTACTGGTGGAGGTATGACAGCAAAATACGAAAGCAAATGGTAACTTTGAAATGATAGACTGGTAGACAGGATTTATGAGCTGTATGTGATTTCTCTTTTTATCCTCACATCAAATACATATACGGTAATACCTGAGTTAATTAGAGGACTATGCATGTTGCTAAATCCTCAATAACAAAAAGGTTCTGAATGAGATTTAAACTTTCAACACATCTCAGTCCAGGGAGATGATTGACCAGCAGTTAATCCTTGAATGTTTTACAAGCTCTCTCTTGAATTAAGATGAGAATTTGCACTCTTCTACTTTTTTCCAGCACTTGAATTTATTAACTCAGACATTACCGTAACTCCTAATACTGACCTCTATGATATAGAAAATGTCTAATCTGTTTGATAACTCTGGAGAGTAGCCCTGGGTTCAGACGATGATACGACACATTAGCCACCACTGTAGCCAAACACTGAAAATAAAGTCACATACGGTAATCAAAGCTTAAAAATATCCACAGTAAAGGGTGGCGGTCATTAAAGCCATTAAAAGGGTGGCGGTCATTAAATGTATAGTTTGCTCATTAAATGCATAGTTTACTCAAAATATGTTTCAATCAACTAGATCAATTCTCTGCCAGCGCCATGTGTTTAGTCTAAATGTCCCAAAAGGTTAGACAAATCCAGAGTTTTGGCTTTCAGACGTTATAAATATCAGGACGTCAAATATCTATTTCGCTGAGGGTGTCTGACCTTTTCGAACCAGCCAAATGACGCTCACGGAGAAGTAAATTGAGGAAACAAGTTGATTTATAGCAAGTTACGACTCTTCAGATCGGTCGCTTACGATCGTAAGGATAGAGCATGTTCTATTATCTCCCGATCAATCTTAAGGTCGCAGCCAATCAGCGACCTATACTTCATCAAGTGATAACTTTTTTCTCGGCGTTTCGTGGAAGTTCTTTTCTTACGTCATTCCTAGTCGCATGCCAGTTTGCATAATGTGATGATGAAGTTCCCTTCCGATTAATTGATCGCATCAGCCTGAGCCGGACTTATATCAGTCGGGAATCGTTTGGCTGAAGGATGAACCAGTCTCAGTCGACATGAATTCAGTCACGGGCAATCGGATCGGATCTTAACTTGACCTTAGCGGGGTTTTATTTTTAACCTTAGAATACATACCTTGATTAATTGTGTAATAGTCAAGGGGTAATTTTCTGCCACCAATCCTAACAATAGACACCTGTGTACTTCTTTTACCATGGAACCAAGAACTACAGAATAGGGGGTGAACGCTGCTGAGTGCTGGACACTGAGCATAAAATGAAATTGATAGGTTAAAGAAAGTAGATTGATTGATATTTGGCTACTGAGGAAAACATGAAATTAGTTTAGTCTTATACCAGGAGGAAAATAAATTCGACCTTTGAACCTCACAACCCTACATAATACATTAGTTGATTGAGGTAGGATAAACAAAGTACATTGATTGATATTTGGATACTGAGGGAATACCGAGGTAAAAATGAAACTAGTTTAGTTTTATACCAGGAGGAAAATACATTTGATGGTCCACAGGCACGTCACAACCCAATTGCATTAGTTGATTGAGGGATATTTTTTTTCTTTTTATGCTGAGTCAATTAAATTAGAGAAGAACTGCACTCCAAAGAACATTGCAACTTGTCGGTGATTTATCAGACCTGTAAAACTGGCATCTTTGATCCTATTTGTTATACACAAACAATAGGTATCCCATCTTTAGGGTTCTTTTGTGGTCACATGACACAATGGTCATACGACCTGGCATACAGTCAATCACCATCAAGATTTCTAATCAATGGCAGCGCTTTTTAGAACGTCAGATCCAAACCAGCCAATCAGACGTCGCCATTCCATGTACATGTATTTAGTTCAATGGTGATGGCGTTTCTTCGGCCATAATTTCACATGTTGATCATGATAACAATAACACACTGATTTTGATCGGGACAGTAATGTGATTGATTGATTGTTTGGTGTTTTACGCCGCGCTCAAGATTATTTCACTTATATGGCGGCGTTGCTAGTTTTATTGTGGGAGGAATTCGGGCTCTATGCCCGGAGGAAACCCACGACCTTCCGGTTGTAACTGGCAACCATCCCACATAGGTCGTTCGAGTGAAAACCCAGTCAGAAAATTTTCCAATTTTTTTTGGACCGCACAACCCATTGGTGGACAGTAATGTGAGAAACGTTAATTTAAAAAAAAAATGTTACCTGTCCTCGGCCACAGCTAGATAAGGTTTTGTTCCATCAAAGAGAGCTGTCAGAGCTGATAAAGCACCCATACGACACTAAAACAATTAAGATACGGGTATACATGGATTATTTTCAAACCTTCAAAGAAGAAATTAATGGCTGACAAAACATGATCATATCGTAATGATCATATAACCTTCAACATTCAACATCACCAGTGGCAAAGTTAGATTGGACATAATTCAAACACCAGCCCATATTTCACTTATATGATAGCGTTGCCAGTTTTATTGTGGGAGGAAACCCACGACCTTCCGGTGGTAACTGGAATATACCCATATCCATTTTTTTTTTTGACTGAGTGGGATTCGAACCCGCGACCCATTGGTGTAAGGCTGTTCGGATCTAACGCTCTACCTACAGAGCCATGGAGGCCCCTGGCCGTTTCAAATCCCTCTCAGTCCAAAGAAAAAAATCTTGAGTGGATTTTCACTTGATTACCCAATGTAGAATGGTTGCTAGGTATCAGGGATATGCTCTGAGCAAATAGACGGGTTTTGTCTTACATGATAGCTGGCAACGCGGATGACTGCAGAGCAAAAATATTAATAGTTATCATGGTTCGTGGAGGGGGATACGAAGTATTTACATGGCCAGCCTGGTCATTGATAACGGTCAAGCCGCTAGGGCACCTGAATATTTATCGGATGGCAATTGACCAATCAGATTGCAGAGAAACTTCTCTGAGAGATAATATAAAGTATTAAAGGGTCTAGAGTACAATGACCATTTCATACAGATTTTTGACCTGACCTTTGGTGAAGGGTCCTTAAGCGCTGAAGTGAATAGCGTCATACTGGGCCCGCTGTTACCCGTATGAGGGGAGTCTGGGAGGAACGATGACCAGTAACCAAACAACACCTTCTTGTCAGTCACCTGTAACAAAATAAAGTTACGGTAAGAATTCCGCTAATTCAAGTACTCAAAACATTACGAAAAGCACTCTAAAAGTTTGAGACTTTTCGTTGGGTGTCTTACCTCCTGCATGGAGCGACCGATAATCCTATCGAGCCATCGCTATTGTTGTTGTTTTAGACCAAACATGGCAGAAAGCAATCTAATAATTTGTTATCTTCACATTGCTCGTCCTTGAATTAGCGGAATTCTCACTGTATACAGTGGCTAAACATGCACCTCTCGATAAAGAGAGGTGTTGAATTACGATTATTATCTAACATGTATTTTGATACAGAAGAAAACGTAACATCGGTCGGTTGAGACAATGCTCTGGTTTATCCAGGTGTCTACGTTAAGACAGGTTTGACTGTTAAAACAGATGTATAGTTGTATTAAGTGGTCAAATTCAGGTAGACAATAAACTCAAATGGAATTCCACTAATCGCGTTAAAACATCATGATGCAAGAGGTTCTGTCATTTGATTGGTCCTTTCAACTTTCAAGCTTAATTAAATTCTAAGTAATTCACGTTTGCCAATAATCATACGAGATTAAAACTAAATCTATTTTTTCTTTAATACGCTATGATTACATGGGAGAGAGTGAGAGAAGATTAAACGTTGTTTTTAATATTATTTCAGTCTTATTTTTTCATAGTTTGAATGAGGTTTAATACTATTCTTTTGGTATATAAATGTTTGTCTCATATCAGTAATATAACTAGAGACCACCATTTTTTATTCAAATTAAACATTTCGTCTTTAGGGAGAAATCATTCTTTCATGTCTCTTGAGCGAAATGGAAGCGTTTTTGATACAAACATATTTATTGTTTTTGATTTACTTTTTGGCAGGTCATCCCAAAAGGTAAAGTGTGTGTCAACAGAATCTTTAAGAAATCTTGATATCATCCCCCCCCACCTCAACTTCCAACCCAAATACAGTAACACTATCTGGAAGTTCTACACTTATATGTTATACCTTTATAACAGCATGCAGACAACCAAACGCCCACTGCCTTAGTCGGGTATGGAGCGCCCTAGTTTTGGACAGTTGACCTCCTTCTGTGTCTGAGAATTCAGACTCGGATGTGCTCATGAATGGCCATACTGTTTGACCAGGGCCAGTGACATCACTTGGTTCTAGAACACTGCCACCATTCTGAATGGTTGAGCCAGAATCCTTTGATTGGTTCAGAGTTTCATCTTGTTTAGGCTCCTCCCCTTTTCCTTTATTTTTCTTATTGGGTCTTCTTTTCCTAGGTTTCTTCCCATCGTTTTTAGCAGGGTCAGTTTTTTTATCGCTATTTTCCGATTTGGCTTGTTGGACTTTTGCTGGAGCAGGGTCACTTTGAGGTAAGGGGGTAGGATAGAGACTGACAGGAATAGGAACTGGCTGACTTAGAAAGCCATGTAACATAAAAGCCTGTAACGAAAAGTTTGAAATAAATGTATGAAATTCATAGAGTAAACTAATATTAAAAAAATAAAACAACTATAATCTCTACCTAAATAAACAGTTGAAACATTAAGCCATGTGTTTCACCATATTCCGAATAACACTACTCGTGTATTAGATGACGTAATAATGTAAGACATAATGGTTTGAAATAAATAATGTTTTAAACATGTACATGCATATGCAAATCTGTAAATTGCTCAGAATGAATTAGTAAATTTTTTTTAAAGATGTATACAACACACAAAAAATTCATAAACTAGGTGGTTAATCCTTTACCAGTCAATTATCAAATTGAAATGTCTATGTATAGAGAACAGCGACTTACCCTGAGGGCTGCTAAGATTGGGCCAATATGGGCGGAGGGTATAGACTTAGTGACCAGTAGAATATGCTGCAAACCACGTATAGCACATATCACAGTCTGAAATCAGAAACAAAATTTTTTTTATATTAAGACTATGTGGGATGGTTGCCAGTTACCAGCGGAAGGTCGTGGGTTTCCTCCGGGCATAGAGCCCGGTTTCCTCCCACAATAAAACTGGCAACGCCGCCATATAAGTGAAATAATCTTGAGCGCGGCGTAAAACTACAAACAATCAATTTATAGTAAGAGGATGCCTATCTTTCTAAAGCAAGCCATGCGGCCAATATGTAGCTTGCCCGATTTAGTGGGGGAGGAAACCGGGCTCTGTGACCTCGACCTTCGGCGAGTTGCTAGCAACCTTTCTTAAATAGTATTACCAGTGCAACCCATGTCGTATCATCCCAGTGACATACTGGATTTCACACCAGAAAATAAAAAAATACTTAAAATAATACTTAAATTATTCTAAATAAGACATTTTTCTTACAGTGAGTGAGTGATTTGGGTTTTACGCCCTGCCCTGCCTGTTTCCCAGCCCTGAAGCGAGCGCTGGTCATTTTTCTTACAGACTTACTGGTAATAGTGACTTAACCCCTCTTGAGTATGAACACATTGATAGGAGTATAATCGTGATTCGGCCCCTCCTCCTTACCTTACAGAAGACGACCTCGTTAGAGCCAGGAGCAGCAGGTGTATGGAGTGTTTTAAGGAATATTTGATAACATCTCTCTAAATACTCGCCGTCTAAATACTGACAGCCAGGGGTCCTGAAAATAAATTGGTGAGCGGTAAAATTATAAATACCAGTTTGTAAATTCGTCTTAATTATCAACCAGGTACAAACACAACCTGTTTCTCTTTTTAAAAATTTGTTTGATAAAGTTAAAAAAATTTGAAGTAAATATTTAAAAGTTGATAGATGCAAACATGCAAAGATAACGATTGACTGATGTTTTACGCCACGCTCAACATTATTTCACTTGTATGGAGGTGTTCTCAGGTTTAGTGGGGGAGGACCTGGTGATTTTTTGGCAACTCTTCCACGTAAGGCGATTGTGTAAAAAATCTGCTCAGAAATTTTCCAATTTGGTTTGGATGGAATTGAGCCAGGGAACTTATCGATGGAAGGCCCGTTTTGGACTGAGAGGCTATAACTCTGCCGACTGAGCCACCAAGGCTCCCTGATAATGATTGAATGTTGTAGTTGAATAGTTAGAAAAAAATGGCCTTCAACTCCACATCTCAATATTTAATACAAGAGTTCTTTAAATAAAAGGGGCCTCGGTGTTCCAGTTGGTTAGAGTGATCGTCCCTCAGTCCCACACAGACCTTCCATCCATGAGGCGTGGGTTTCAATCACACCAAATATAAATTGAAAGATTTCTGAGTGGATTTATTACTTAGTCGGCGTATGTGGAAGAGTTGCCAGGTACTGCGCCGAATGTCGCAGGTTTCATCCGGACAATGAGCCAGGTTTCCTCCCCCACTAAACCTGGTAACGACGCCATATAAGGGAAATAATCTTGAGAGCGCCGTAAAACATCAATCAATCAATCTTTAAATAAAACTGGTGCCCCGCAGAGCAGCACGTACCTCATGCAGATATTTTCCAAACACTGTACAGCTCCTCGTAGAACATCTTCATGGTCTGAGCCTGTTGACTGCTCGGCTAGTTGAATTAAAACACCTCTCTCCCCTAACAAAGCTTCATGGTACTGAAATATATACACCATTATCACTATATAGCAAATTGAAATACATTGATAGATTCACCTCAATTATGATTTATTCTTTTCAATTCCAAGAAAATATTTCCAGTAAGTGAGAAGTCTTTCCTTTAAATTGATTATTTTCAGACAAACCAGTTCAAAATTATCATACATGGATAAAAGCAAAACAAGCAAGATGAACATTAGAGCCAAAACTAAATTTGAATGAACAAATAAAAGTTGTAAAACTCTAAGAAATCTCAGAGTTATGAAACGGTAATCTGCCTAAATTATTTAACTTCATTTTCGGTCATATTATTGCTAAATATTTAAATAGATCTAATTCATCTCAAGTCATGTACATGTACCTTTGTGTGACTATGACGTGCCTGTGCAAAATGTATAGGAATTTAATAATATTAACTTTTATTGGAAGTTTTGCTATTTAAAATTCCTATTTCTAACGATAACCATTCAACAACTAAATTCCTGATTTTTGCAGAAACTCTCTAGTGGTAAGACATTAGATAAGGGTTTATTTTTTAATTATGAATTATTTAAGAGAAAACTTCCAACTGGTGCTGAATGAGAGAATGTACCTAGACTAAGTCACTTATAATTATAGTTACATATATAATTATAGTTTTATTGTTTTCAGACTCACTGGCAATGTCAAGTCATAATGGAAAGTACTACATGTATGTCCCCAAGTGTGAACCTACCAAGGCATATTGTAAGAATAATTTGGGCAATTATATCAATTGTCCACCTTACAGCTGTCCCAACTACTGGCTCTCAGTGTTGATAGTTTCGGGCATGTACACAGTCTTAAATAAAACATTTTGGTTGATTTATTGCAAAACTAAGTGTTGTTTTTTTCCACCAATTAATTTAAATGGTATGAGGATATCCGATGAACCAGGCAGAAAAGAACAAGATATTGTTTATATGATGTAACTTTTTTTTCCCAAATCTATTTTGCACCGACCTTTAATTTTCCCAATGGACCAGCCATGGGCCTCTTCCCAAAAATGGTGGATTATGCCCTGTCTATATATATCCTGGCTATTTGAATTTGGTTTGTTACAAACTATCTTCGGTTCGTATGGGTTATTAACAGAACCAATATTTTTTATTTCAAAGAAAATCCTTTTGTTTTTAAGGTACTTCAAACACTGAAGTTCTTCTCTTGAAAATGTGAATTTATGAAAAATGTGAATGTTGCCAGTTCAGCCCCTTCTAATCAGTGTCTTAAATGGATGAGGTTTCGAGTTGAGAAGAATGCAAATAGACCTTTGTGATTTTTCCTCCACTCTCGTATACCAGGGCTGATAAGGCCTGTAGACAGTCGGGTACAGTCCATGGAGAACATCTCTCTAAGGCTTGGAGGACAAACTCTAAACACTTGTGCAGATTACGGTCATCTATCAACAACTGAAATCAGCAAACAAACAAAAATATTTTTCAGAAAACAATATCAAGCCATATATTTAAAGAAGACCAGTGGTCAGTGGCCTCCTACTGGCATCATCATAAAACACAGTTTGAGCAGACCATTGTCAGATTTTCTTCTGCTTTAAAATGCATGTTATATAAACAAAAACGTGTCTAAAATGACACTTTTTACTTTCCCGTTTACATAAGTTTCACCGTAGTATTAAAGGTTGTGTCAATTTTATTTCTTTACAAATGTCGGAAAGGCTGACGATCAACTTAACCTATAACCTGGGCTGGAGCCTGTTTCACTAAGCGGCGTAGCGTAAGTTTTCACGTATCTTCCATAGCAACCCATACTGTAGAGATACGATGCTATGAAAGTTATGCCAAAAATACATCTACGCCGTTTTGTGAAACATGCTGCTGAAGAGATAATGGTCACTCAGACTTACCTGCTGTCTGGCCACAACATTCACCATAAGATGACATATCTTAGTAACAAGCAGCTCTCTGTGAAAAGGAACAAGGTATGGTAACTTGTCCACCACACGATTTCCATCCTGATCAAAGAAATAAAAAAGCAAATGGTACAAAATAAAAAAGTCATCGAAGGCCAATATATTAGATTGTAACACTGAAGATACACAACAGTAAACATTAAGGAACTAAATTTACCAATCATCTTGCTTATTACCCCCCCCCCCCCCCCCCCCCCCTCTAAGATATTCTCCATAACCATGGGGACTTATTTTTCCAATTTTTAACCGCTTGTTTGAAATGTTCCACGTAACTTATACGATATCTCTAGCCAAGTGTTAGAGAACAATAGAAAAGCCGGTATATGCCAGCAAACGCCAGGTGGAATTCCACGATGTTGCTGTTCAGTTGACCTTCTAGAAGAACTCTCCAACCCCATTCCAATGGATTTTTCCGATACAAATGGCAACCATAGGCCTTAGAGGTTAAATCTGGACTTTGGAACTAGGGTTACTTAATTTTGGATTGGGTGGCGACTGTGTGCCCAGTTTCCTTCGCATCTCTACAAATTTCAGTTTCCTATGGTTTAGTTTGGGTAATTACATGTAGATAGACTGGTATGAAGCGATATGTGAAGCCGCTGTAGGTAAGGATGTACGATAAATAAACTCTGAGTTTCTGGCTCCATTCTGGCTTTTTTACACTGACGTCCGTATTTTGGAGTCAGGGCTCAATGCAATCAAAAAGTCTGAGTAGACTGCATGCTTCTGATCAGGCAGTTTGCAGTCAGATTTAGACAGTACTAAACAATATAACTAACTGAAATGGTGTCATTACGACATTCATGAATAATTTAGTTTTTTGTAAAGTTAATTTACCGTTTTAAAAACTAAAAACCAGCTAAACAGTGTAACGTCATCAATGTCGGAGATTATGAGACTGGAAAAGGCAAATGTGAATTCAGGGGGAAAATAATGCTTACTGGCCAATCCTGCTCGTCCATAGCAGACACTGGTTGGTAGGTAGCGAAACTATCCATGAACGCGATTATGATCGCTTAGATACGATTTGAGTAGGTTATATTGTTATATAAAGACATAGTTTTCTGGATAACTACTTCCTACCTAACAAAAACTATGCCTTTTACTCTTTATGTTACTTATTCCCTACTTCTAAATGTCATTCAAAAGGTTATATTGTTATTTTTATTGTCTAAATCGGGCGACGTACTGCCCGCTTCTTACTAAGAATCTTAGCAGGCAGTCCACTCCGGCTTTTTGATTGCAATGAACCCTGACTCCAAAATACAGGCATCAGAATAAAAAGTAGTAATTTTGGAGTCAGAAACTTGGACTAGCAAATGGAAAAAATTAAATTGGAAAAGTTTTAAATTTAAAAAAAAAAGAAATCAGAATACATATTATCAAAATTGACATAATTTGATAAAAATTATTCAGCTCAAGAAGAAAAAATTCAGTAATTGTGTAGGCCTTCTGTCACTGTGTACATATGTAATTTGTCGAAACGTGACCAGGCAAGACTCAAGAGCTACAGTCTCAGTCTGGTCGATCGAAACTTTTTTTTAATAACATACCTCTGTTGTCACAAATTTGGGACAATAATTTAACGAATTCAGCTCATCTAGCAAAAGATTCAAATCAGTTTTCGTTCGTTCGTCATCTCTGTAAGTTATCTGCAAGAGTTTAGCGCTGATTTCCGTAAACCTGTCAGCGTCGTTAGAGACAAGCGTGTTTTCGTCTGCCATTTTGAACGAAGCTCTCTAATCTGCGAAGGTACTAAAAGGTTTTAAGGGGCTGTATAGTTTCCAAATTATTCATTAAAAGATCAGTTAAACGCAGAACTTGTCTTTCCATTATTTATTTAATCAAACGACTATAATAAGTGTATGTCGTCTCAGTTAATAGTTTAAACGTCCTTAAGCAGTCCAATTTTATAAGAAAATATTCATCTTTGACAAACGAATAATGACTGTTCCCTCAATAATGGCTGCGCCCAGTTGCCGGTTTTTTCGACATGTCAAAATTATTTTAACAAAATCTAGGTTTCTCGGTTCAAGAACGCTTGTAAGATGTTTAAATTCAACGACCGGAGACCAAACGGAAAGACATCAAGGAAAAGAAACACATTTCGGGTTTGATTATATTCCAGAAGAAGAAAAAGAACAGAGAGGTAAAACTAGAGTTACAATGTATGAAAGACATCGCCTTGAGAAAGCTGAACTGGTAGGCGTGACGTCATTCGCAGTTTGACTTTGACAGCATTGTCAGTCACTCAGACATAATAAATTCAGACTCATAAATACGAGCTAATGAGCTAATGTATCCATTTTAATCGCATGCTACAAGTTGGTACGACAAATCGCACCGTGTGAGCGGACCTTGAGCTACATAAATGTATACTGTGTGTCACTGTTACGTAAAAAGATCACAAGATTTGATGGAAACATGCGATTGGACTATCCCTCTTCTCAGCTCAGCTGGCAGTTCTCGTTGTGTGCACACAGTGAGATTCTTGCCACAAAAGGCAGAAAATATCAAACATGCTGGATACTTTCCTCACCGCCTCAGGAGGCGAAAATCTCACCAAAATTTATCGCACGTGGGGGAAACAGCTTAGCTCTTAGCCAGGTGCCTGTCGAGCGAGGCGCACTAGGCTTTACAGACTTAAATACTATTATCAATTAGGATGTAGTTTCATAAAGGGATAGTAAAAGAATTCTCCTCACGTAGCTTTAGGCAAGTAGTGTTCATAACTTTAAATTTTGTTTTTTGTTTTTTTGAAATACGATGGAAAAATCACTTTGTGTTGTCAGGGTATTGAAGAAACTCGTCCACACAACTGTTGCTAGGTAACAGTTGCTATTCAGTATTCTGACATTGACATATCAGTGAAATAGTATTTCCCAATGAAACATAAGAGGTCTTCACTGGTGACCCTATAGGGTTTTCAACTCAAACATAGCGGTCTTAGGATTTTTTTGTTGTTGCCATAATCTAAATAATTTCACTTACTCTTATGAAAATAAATAAAACTTTATATATTTTATATCCTTGTATAAGGTTATATATATCCTTGCATTTTCTTTTTGTAGTTCAAGTTTTTAGTAAAACAGCATATTATATGTTTTTATTGCAGTTCATGATGTGTTTGAAAATGTAGCTGATAAATATGACTTGATGAATGATGCTATGAGTGTTGGAGTTCATAGATTATGGAAGGATTGTTTTGTTAAAAGACTTGGTCCTGTTCCTGGGACAAAGTTGATTGATGTGGCAGGTGGCACTGGTAATTATCTCCCCTTGTTTTTGACCTTTTTATAATTTTTATTTATAACCCAGTAGTGGTTTTTCATTAATTTTTGTATGGTTCTAAGGCTCTAATTGGGTGCATGTAGAGGGTTGCCTGGGTACGCAATGTAAAAAGCCTTCATTAAATAATAGTCGGCACCTAATCCCACTTTAAGGTTTCTTTAACTGAACTTATCAACTCCTAACTTGGAATTTGTAGTATCCAACTAAACTTATCATTCGGTCCGATCATCGCAAACCAGCAAAGCTGCAATGGTAGCTCACACATAAAGTGGCGTCAGGATAACTTCATTGCTAGGTTATAGTGCTGTCAGAATGAGCATAAGGGACAAAGATTCTCTGGCAATGATTCTTACTCTCTTCACACACATGCCTATCCACGCTTGAAATTTGTTTGAACAAGTATTATATCTAGGGGGAATATTAAATTAAATTCATTAGTACTAGATATATGGGACATTACAATGGAAATGAGTTAAATACATTCTTCTAAAAATTTGTTAAATAAAAATTTCTTACAATTTAAAGTCACGCTAACCGATTTTTTGTAAAATTCAGTTTCAAAATTAGGAATTACCAATTGCAATTTCTTTGAGGAGCGCAATGCTCTCTTAAGTTCATATTTCTGAAACTTAGCACATATCTCTATCATATTCGGGGGCCTTTGTGGCTCAGTATGGAGTGCGTTGGACGCTAAATCCGAACAGCCTTCCACCAATGGGTCGCGGGTTCGAATCCCACTCAGTCAAAAAAAAAATTGGAAAATTTTCTGACTGTGTTTTCACTCGAACCACCTATGTGGGATGGTTGCCAGTTACCAACGGAAGGTCATGGGTTTCCTCCGGGCATAGGGTCCGGTTTCCTCCGGGCATTGAGCTCGGTTTCCTCCCACAATAAAACTGGCAACGTCGCCATATAATTGAAATAATCTTGAGCGCTGCGTAAAACCTCAAACAATCAATCAATTAACCATCTTTAAAATACTTGCCATAGAAACTTGGAATCACTGTGATAAACCCAGTTATGTGATTTAAGTTTTCAAAGTATAATCTCTGAATTTTTTTCTTCATTTTCTAGGTGATATTGCATTTAGATGTTTGGATTACAGCAAGGCTGGAGAAGAGGAGTATTCTGATAATCGTGATTGGGAAACAGAATCTGACACATTTAATTCAAATGATCAATTCAGCCAATCAGATTCCCCTGAAAGTGTTCATACAGCAAACGAAAATACAAAAGAGAAAATTCACAGGTTACAGACCCACGTTACAATCAGTGATATAAACCAGGCTATGTTAGATGTGGGGAAGAAAAAAGCATCCGAACGAGGTTTCTTTGAAGGTATTGGTTAGCTATAAAAATTAAAGATTCACTGATTCATTTTGTGAAGTTGACATGCAGCGGGCGCTGTTAACATGGCCGATGTTATCCAAGATTATTAAATTTTTTTCTTCCAATGGATGTGAAGGATTAATATATTACCGGTAGCAAACTTTTCTAACAATATTTTTACCACAAAATCAGCAAAAGATTTTATATGCAGCAACAGTTTACAATCTAGAGTTTAAGAGTGTTATTAGAGCGCTGTTGGCAAGTTGGGACCTATCCGCCCCTGGTGCAGGTAGAGTGGAGAGGCAGTCGTAACCTCCATGATGAAGCACAGCCTGTTTGACAAAGCGTTGTCACGTAAATTTTTACGCAACTTTCAAGGAAACCCATACTATAGAGATACGTTGCTTTGACATTTTCGTAAAAACTAAGGCTACCCCATTCATGAAACAGGCTCGTAGTATTTTAGCGAATCAGAGAGATGAATATAATGGGCGTACTTGATTGACGTGCTCACAGCACAGTGGTAGGTGCTATCAGCAGGGTGCGAAACAAGTGAACTTTCAGCGCTTACAGCTTCAATAATAGACAGTGAAATACATCAGTCATACTTTCAATAAAGTTTTACTTCTTTTGTGAAAAAATTATCAAAAGTCAACTCTTGTATCACATAAAATTTCATTTTGCGGTCGGTTGCTAGGTTGATCACGTGACCTGAAGCAAGCTGCTGAGACCACACTACCTTTCGGCTATGAGCAGTCTCAGCAAGCTATGAGCATGCTGAGGGTCCAATCTAGTGCGACGTAGCACACTGAGAGCTGCTGTGAGCGGTGAATCAAGTACGCCCAATATTATGTACCAAGAAGGAAAAGAAAAGAATAAAGTATCAAGAAAAACTTTTATGGATTGTATTAATTTACATGTTTTTATAATAAAATGCATAATTTATCAGTTATTGGTTCCCTCTGATAGGTCGTGACCTTTCCTGGCTGTGTGCCAATGCTGAGTGTCTTCCTGTTGCTGAC